>OX439037.1:64800857-66030857 GCA_949317995.1 Acholoe squamosa | reverse complement strand
CGGTTCGGTGCGCCATACCTCTTTTGAGTTCAAGGTCCTTTTTGTATACTGTTACTTGTGATTATAATTCATGCAGAATATGTTATGATGGGTCAGTAAGATGTATCTAGTATACTGAATCATTATTCATACTAGTCCACAGAAAGCAACATCTGCCCTACGAGTTGCACCTGTTATATGACCTCCTGCCTGGCTCTCCTTTGCAAGATAGGGACTGAATGTTACACATTACTACTCATCCCGGAAAATTTATTACCTTATAAAGTTCTAGCTCTAGCTTGAAACACCATCAATTAGATATCAAGTGATAGGGTTGCGTTGACAGCAATGTCGTTGGAGCTAGCTATAGGTGGTGCCCTATTAATTCAATTTAATTGTAACAAAGTTGCTGAGAGGTTGCTCGTGAAGAATGACTTTATAGTCCGTGGTCATCCATTGGAACGGCTGATAAGATATATGTGGGAATGTTAAGATAAGAGTCCATGTTGGGCTCCCTACTTCTGACCACCAACTGCACATTCATCTCATGCAGAGTGATTTTGTACTGAGGTAGCGGAATAGGCGCGGCCATTGCTGAAGCCTGTAGCAGTTATCAGATGGGTACCACCTGCCCCCTGAGAAGACAGCAGTCAATGTTATTTCATTGGCTGATAATTAAACCAGCTAAGTCAGTGTTGAATATGCTTACCATTCTTTGACATATTCCAATTAAAAATATCCACTACATAATATTTTCCTATCTGATTTCTCAACTTAATTGGTAATTTCTAAATATCTTTTGGTCTTTACTATCACCAAGAGGTTTACAGCCCCACTCTATCAACCTACCCCACCCTCCCCTGTGGGGAGGTTGCAGAAACGACTGACCACTGTTTAGTGCCTACTTGTTGTTCAGAGGCTGAGGTTTGTTTTAGGCCCTTGTCTCTCTTTTCTTAAGTCAACAATCCATATTGTTCATCATGGGCCACAGATCGATATCAATTTGAATTTGCAGCTTCTTGAAGCCATTAAAATGCTGTCCAAATGCTTAACATTTAGCTGTATTACAATTCATAATATTTTCATCAATGTTATGGGAATTAAGTTTATGACCCTTACATCGATAGTCCACTAGACCTCTGTCACAGAAATTTATATAGGAAATGTATGGCTCGATTGCGTGGCAGAGGCCAAGCGGACTATGGACTTTAAAACACATAGTCCACTTGGACTCTGTCGTGCGATTAGGCCATACATTTCCTAAATAGATTTCTGCGACAGAGGCCTTGTCAGCTTGTGGACTATCGATGTTACATTGAGAGTCCACTTGGCCTCTATCGCAGCAATTTACATAGGAAATGTATGGCTCATTCGCGGGCGAAAAGCCAAGTGGACTATGGGTCTAATGGAGAGAGAGAGAGAGAATAAAAATCATCCTTGTTTCTAGCAGTGTCTTATTCATTTCCTTCTATCTACTTTTTACAGGGCAGCGGCAAACCTCGATGAATGTCTACAGAACCATTGTCCCCATGCGAAAACACCTCAGGAACGCCTCACATGTGCTTTTGAGGAATGTACCCTGCAAAAAGACAAGCGCTGGCTGGATTCTGATCATTTCACCAAAAGGTGGCTGGATTCCTCTCAGTTCCGTAAGAAGTGGCTTGATTCGGATCATTTCCAGAAGAAGTGGTTAGACTCATCACAGTATCAAAAGAAATGGTTAGATCCGTCTCAGTTTCAGAAGAAGTGGCTCGATTCAGACCATTTTCAAAAGAAATGGTTAGATTCAGATCATTTTCAAAAAAAGTGGCTTGATTCAGATCACTTTCAGAAGAAGTGGCTAGATGCCTCTCAATTCAAAAAGAAGTGGTTAGATGCTTCACAGTTCCAGAAGAAATGGTTAGACCCTTCTCAGTTTCAAAAGAAGTGGCTAGACTCCGACCACTTTCAAAAGAAGTGGCTTGATGCCTCTCAGTTTGAGAAGAAGTGGCTGGACCCAGCACAATTCCAAAAGAAATGGCTAGATGCATCCCAATTCCAGAAGAAATGGCTCGACTCAGATCATTTTCAAAAGAAGTGGCTCGACTCTGACCACTTTCAGAAGAAGTGGCTAGATGCCTCACAGTTTCAGAAAAAATGGCTGGACCCTTCACAGTTTCAAAAGAAATGGCTAGACTCTGAGCACTTTAAAAAGAAGTGGCTAGACCCTTCCCAATTTCAAAAGAGGTGGCTGGACGCTGATCAGTTCGCGAAGAAAGGTGGCGAAGCAGGAGATATTCTGGGCGTTAAGGAGGGCCAACGTGCAGTGGAATCAGAACTTCCAGTTGCCGATTTGAGCCTGGACAATGAATCTAGCCCAGTTAAGAAATGGCTATCTGCGGACCACTATGGAAAGCGTTCGGAAACCCTTGATTGTGCGCGTGTGTCCTGTGATGACCTTGACGGAAATGGCTTTGAAGACTGCATGGACGCATGCGCAGAGCAGGGACGCCAGAAGCGCTGGGTGGACAGTGTCAGCTATGTGGGAGATGACAAGAGATCAGACTATATCCGACTGAGCCAATGCTATGCCGCCATGTGTGCTCAGGACCAATCCTCTGGCTATCTGTCAGTGGCCTGCCTAAGGAAATGTGCTCCTCATTTGGGGAAATGAACTTTCATCAAATTCTGAATAAGTTGCACATTTGAGTAATTTTTGAGTAAGTAATAACTTCCTAAGTAAGAATCATTTGATGAATACTACATCGGAATATATAAAATCAATATTTAAAGAATAGGAACAAAGGGACATTGAGCCAGATTGTCAATCTGAGGGAAAGACGATAAACTTTAACTCTTAATGAGGATATAATACTGCATTATATTTAAATATCCTTCGTCTAACTGACTAAGAATAGAAAAACTCTGAATCTGCTAGGTTTGTGGGTATTGCAGCTGGGTAAAATATCGAACAGGCCCTGTTAGAATGATTTTCAAGTTACTAGGTCTGTTTAAAGGACATGCTGAATCTAAATTACTAACTCCATCTGACCAGACTTACCAGTTATTCTGTGAATAGTTGCCTCCAATGTTCTAGTATGTCATGTAAATACTCTGGCCTGCTTGTGTCTCTGTGTATCAGAAATTTTGGACAATTCCTTAGACAACGAAAAGAAGAGAGATTTGTAATAAAACTTTTATGAAAGAAACTCAAATGTGAGAAACACTTTGGATGAAATGGCGACATTAAACATACTTTAATATTTACCCAATGCTCATGAATACCAAGGATTTGCTCTTATTGTGATAAGGTATCTATCTTTATGCGATTGGCAAGAACCCATGTTCACTTAGCAACCATTGAAAGTAGGGTAGTTTCACCCTAAATCATCCGTTCCTGCATATATCTTAAGGGCATAAATATCTAGGTGCTAAAGTCAACGAGTGAATCCCTAATTGTCATCTATGGCGTTTATACCAGGGTTTCCACCAATATTTAAGTTAATGTACCTTCAATTTCAAAGAAAATACAATCCAACCGGTCGTCTTCTTCTTCCTCGTACGCCGAGTTCCGGAAGTTGCTACATTACTTAGATACAAAAAGTTATGTTACGCTTCTACCCCAGGTACCTCAGTTAGTGGCGCCCTCTATGTATATTGGCGGAGGTAGCATATAGTTATTTTTGTGTGCATGAGTTGGTTCCCGCCCTGTAATCTCATGTATTTCAATAGAACTGAAACAAGGGAAAGAACATATAGAAAAAAGAAAACAATTTATTTAAGGAAAAAAGGTAATAGTGCTGTTTAAATAGTTCAAAAAGTGTGTAAAGACATTGGAAATACCCAATTGACAAGTCTTTTAATTTTTACTTATTAATGTTAATGGTGACGTTGCAGTGGTCAAACTTGACATTTGAGAAGATTGCTGGGGCACTGCTTGAAGTGCTCAAGTTGAGAACATTTGTCTGTGAAAGAGTACCTTCCTCCCTCACATCAGGCCTTCCTTGTGCAGCTGGCAGCTGAGTGCCATGTCTCACAGCTGGGGCAGCTGTCACAGCTCCTGCCAGCCTCAGTGACATATCTTCACATACTCCATCTGGACATTTAGAGTAAAATTCAATAGAGGATTCCACCCGATGTCCTGTGACTGGGTTAATGTCCTTTGCAGGAATTCCTTGGTCCCTGAGTTTGATGATGCAAGTTGCACGAATGCAATAAATCGGGTAAATCTTGCTTAGTTTGGCCTCTGTGGAAATCCTACTCATAAACTTGCCTATCGTATTAATGCCAACTCGTGATTTAGTGTACCAGGAAGTTGACAAGCAGAAATTCTTCTTCTTAGGTGTCTGGAAGAAGTTTTCTATTTCCGGATGCAACTTGGAGAGATAGATCTCCAACGATTTCAATGGGCAGTTTTCTTGGCCACTTATGTACATTCGCTGTTCCTGTTCCTCATCATGAAAGGAAATACCTTGGTGATTTTTCTCCAAAGGTTGGTGGTCCAATGTTGCATATTCCTTTCCGTTCGAATCCTCAACAAACACAAAGTGAGATTTTTTCAACTTATGTAGCCCTTTGCAGGCTCTCCGGCCAAACTGTAGAACTAACTCATAGAAAGCTTTGTATTGAAACCCCATAGGATTATCATTGCAGAGAGTTTTTGAAGCATACATCTTCTTCTCATTTTAAGGTGTTATTGGTGGGTAACTCAATGAGACATCCAAACCTGCTCTCTTATTTACCTTGATATGGCCAATCAGAGTTTGGTTAGCTTGATTGAAACTCACGTCAGCCATTATGTTGAAGTTCACATTATATGGACTACTTGTGAGATGTTGATGAAGGGCACCCCGAACACACAAGAGACTCTTTTTCAAATACTCTTGCCCATTTTGTTGTTGAACATTTGCATAGAACCTTCTTAAAAGTGGTGATAACACATCTGGCATCATCTCTTCAAAAGCAGGATTTTCACCCTCTTCTATAAGCCACTCTGAAATAAAAAATTAAATAAAATTAATTCATTAAAAACCTTCGCCAAAGATAATTCATTGTAAACCAATACATTGTTATGTGTAGGTAGTGCCACCTAGTGCATCATCTGAGTATTAACATTAAAGACGTGCGATAAAAATAACAAATGCTCCTTTTGTGTACACAGTGTGCCGGAACTACTTTCATTACATTGATTTGACAGCACGCTCTGATTTGTTTACAAACAAAGTGATAGGCTATTAGCTTAAACATAACTTACCGCAGAAAATTTTCACTCCCCACTTCGTCTGCTGTATGGTCTTATTTGCTCTGGCTGCTGTCTCCATGGCATTGACATCCTCCTCTCGAAGATTTCCAAATCTTTTAGTGACTGGATCATTTGGTACTGCAGGAGGGGGCTGGACAGAGGGTTCCTCAGCCACTGGCATGTCGGGTAGTGGAAATATTTCAAAAGACTCATCTACTATGAGTTCTTCCACTATCACGTTACTATGTCTCAGCCTCCTATGGGTCACTTCTTTTATGACAGAGCTGTCTGACAGCAGGGTTACCTCATATTCATAAGACCCATTCAAGTATACATGTGAAATGAAACCTTGCACCTATTCTCCATTTAAATTCAACTCAACAAACTCGCCTTGCTTGAAATTGGACTGCCAACTTGGGGTCGCCATTTTGACAGGTGTGTTATGTAGCTCTCTACTACAGGAGGTTAGGATGAATGGAATATTCATATGCGTGGAAGGGCCAGAGGACATCCGTCAATATATATGATATTTTGTGTGTCGCCTATATAAACAAGCCGATCGGTATGCAGCCAACGCCATGGCGCAAATTTCTCTCGATTCGATTTTTCCACCACCAATCCTGCTAAATATAGATGTCAAATCATAGCAAATTAAGAGGTAGGTGATAGCTTTTAATGTCAATATTCATCCTCTATACCCATTAAGCTTCTATTACTATAGTTTTTTATAATCACATTGAAATGCTCGTGTCAACACGCTGTCAAATCCAAGTGTCAACATGGGTTCATTTAACACATACTATTTGAACTTCATTATCCACTGTCGGAACCGTAAAATCGTTCAAAAACTCTGTAACCATGGTATAATCCTCCATAGATATATCTTTGGTGGCTAATGGGGCTGAGAGCAGTAGCTACTCAGGCCAGGCAAAGGTATCGAATGAGAAATCTATATCCATTACTTATCAATTCCTTTTCAGCATTTACAAGAGCAATCCACTTTCACCTTCAGTTAAAATGTTTGCTCCAACCAAAATCGCAACACATTTATTCTATATTAGCAGCAAGGCGGAAGGATTGAAAATTCCACGATATGCAGTTGTTTACATCGTCACAGGAGGAGAAGCAATGCTGTTTTGGTGTTCTCTCATCTTCTCGAATTCCGAAACATAATCACGTAACCAGCATCCTAGTTGAAAGTCTAAAGTTTCAATTTGGTATTCACTCATAATTGATACACAGCTACGCATCCAATGACAAATAAAATAAGCCATCCCCAAAAGGACTTGTCTCTAATCGCAAAGATATGGAAGATGTGACGAGTTGGGACATAAATTTGGGGCCTTATCAGTACTAAAGGGTCCTATATTCAAATAACTGGCCCTGCCTAAGACTGGCTGGAACAAATATATCCATTTCAAACTGACAAAGCAAGTTCTGAATTTCAAGAATATGTCATATGTCGAAAAGGGCCTGATACCAGATATGGCCACCTCCACACATTTCAGAGTCTTTTTCTTTTTTTTTTTCTTTTTATAGGAAAAGAAACTTCCCTTATGTGAGCAGTGATAGAAAACATGGTGTTTTTGAAATTACTTAACATAAAGAAGAAAATCAGTTTCCACATTGACATCTTTACAACCACAGAACAAATCGGCATGAACATCAATTCATAGATAAAATAATATTATGCAAATCGACCGGCCATCGATCTTAACTGATGGAAAACATGGAAAGGCTATCACATGGGATGTCATTCTTAAGTTTTTAACCCAAAATGTGTCAGAGCAAGCAGGGAAAATTCTCCCAGGTGACTGCAAATATCGCCTCGGGAAGACAACAGAAGGGAAGTAAAAAGGAAAATAACTGTTCATGATATTTTTGCTACAACCGAATGATTTAATGACATTCCTCAGAGTGCAAAGATATTTTGCTGAATATGCGTGTGTTGGAGGGAGGGGGTGAGGGTATTTAAAATCCATTCTGGTGATGTCTTAAATCCTTTCATGGTTTTTACTTCAATAGTCTAAATCTAAAAACTGTTAGTATGTGAAAGGCAATGCCTAGCCCATCAATAGAATTTCACATTTTGAAGGCTTTACACACTTAACGTTCGTCTAGTTTCTCTACATTCAACATTCATTCTTCATTATTGCGCTAATAAAAATGTTGCAGGTCCATGCAACGTGGCTGACAATGCATTTAATTTTAACATCGCAACGGGTAGCCTTATAATGCGAGAAAAAAAGGTTTACGTTCCCCCGACCGACATCATCTCATGCAGACCTCAGTTTTTTTGGGGAGATATTTTTATTATTTTTCGTATTCTTTTTTGAAAATTTTTCATATTTGTCAAAGTTGTGATTTCAAAATTTTTATTCGAAATACATGTATATACACATATTTTCCTGTCATTTCTTTTACATTGTATATTTCGTGCACGAACTGATCCCGTCTTATAATATACAAGCAATATCCAGTGAAAAACTAGCAAAGTGTGACTGTATGAGGTCTTAGATACTAAAAATAAAATCCGACCTACCGACTTCAACATTTTTGACCGTGTTACCGTAAAATTAACTTTTTTGGCCTTATTAAATTCAAAAATAATCGAATGAGTTAAACCGACTAAAGGTCTTCGTTCTTAGCCTAGCCGTCTCAACAAACCATATACATTTACACACTCAAAAGATATAGGGTCGTAAGCGTATTTTAATGGGTAGCATAAACTAAACCAGGCAACCCCTGTCATATTTAGCGTGACAGTCCGGCCACAGGGTCTTCATTATTGACAAATTGAGTGGCAGCCATGCATTTGTCAAAATGAGGAGTCTGTTCCAGGATTGGAAGGTCATATCAGGAAAGTTTAGTCTTGTTTATCTTATGCGGGTCACTTGAAGACCCTACTTTTTCAATGTAGTGTCCGACCCATTCGTGTGATCCAGTGATCAGTGATCCAACGTAAAAAATCTATTGAAACAGGGAGTATTCAAAGTAACTGGGATAAAATGAATCGGGATTCTTAGGGAGTGATCATTTTTGATAACAGGGGGAGGTGGTGGGTTTGAGGGGGTGGGAAGATCTTTTCGACCCCTTGACTGGGGATGGGAACAATTTGTTTGGCTCCTTGACTGAAGGAGGGCAACGAAAAGGCCAGCACCTTACTACTATAGGTTAAAAGGGCAATTTTGCAGCTGCAAGCGAGCAATTTTCAGTCTGGGTGAGGGGGGGGGGGTTGACCCTCAAGAGGGTGAGACATTTTTTTCTCCTGCATGCCCGCACACAAACCCTCCGCCTTCCCCCTGTTGCTAAAAAAAATGATCACTTCCTAAGTTGATGTTCATTTCTTGTGTCTTTTTTTGGGGGGGTGGGGGTGGGGCGTATATATACATAGAAGACTCCGCTGCCCTGAGAATACAAATTGTTACAAGGATTGATCAAATATAACAAATACAGGTGCATATAAGATTACATATCAAAGCAGAGCATGCAACTAATGTAATGTTATTTAACAACAGCCTACATCGAGGGTAAGCATTGTATTTTTCTCCATGATATGTTCTCACAATATTTAAAATATAGTACACACAACGTTCTAACATCTTATTCAACAAGAACCAACATAACCTCCACATATAACAGCAGTTATTGGTACAGAAATACATTAGGTATACAATTACATCCTTTGTGTCTCCCCTATTGGTATATGCATTTGTTGGTTAAAAGAAGTTAGATCCTCAGTTGGCCCTGCATTAAGAGCCTACATCAACAGGTCCAATCCGCTTACACTATGAGTGGTAAATGTAGGAGACGATGACAGGTGAATGGGTAAAATCAATAACTCACTCAGGTAATCTGAACCCCTTACCTGTACACATATTCCTTAAGCAATCGACTTTGCCGTATAGAAGCATACCTTAATGCTTTCTAATATAGAAATGTGATTCTAAAGTCCCTTGTGGCGTCTGGATAAAATAGTTGAGTTCCAGTAGTGTGTTCTTTATGATAAATAGAGTATTCTTGGTGCTCATTCCTCCATTTTAAGCTGTGCATTTTGGTCCATAGTAAAAAGAAAATTCTCCACCTTTCCACCTTTCTGCGATGAACCCTACCGATGAACCACCATTTGTCTCAAAGACAATGCTCATTCCAAGAAAAGGTCCCTCGCCTATTTATCATTTTTCACATCATTTTATTCGTATGCGATAAATAAACAGGGACCTGTCAATAAAATTACTGTGAACTAGATGTTGTTAGACAGGACCTCTTCCACAGTCCTTATAGCTACACGGCAAAACTCTGAAAGCTCAGGCGTTTTAAAGACATCCTGCATAAGTTATCCTGACAATGAAAGCGACCTGCTCATAAATACGTGTACATGGATCTTGAATTGGTAGTGAGTTGATCAAGAACATGAGACCCATTAGTTGCTACGTGTTGGCTGATGTAACCGTTTATATGAGGACGTGCCATGGGATGTGTCTCTAGAGAAGCACAACAGCAAAATACTCTTTTCTCTCCTCACCATACTTACTATAGTGTCCAATAAATAGGTTTTTCTCACATTAATGTTAATGGAGATAATTGGGAAATGCCCTCCTGTTAGAGACTAGCTCACCTGTGTGGCCCTACGGAGGTCCACACGTAGTGTGCTCCTTCTACCTACAGAATGCATTGAATCAAACCCTCCTTGTTCAGCCCCATCCCTGGGGGAGTTTGGTGGTGGTCTGGACTCCAGGGTAACTCCATTGACGAGGAGGGGGTCCTCCTCTGTTGGACGCTTGGAGTGACCAGCAATATCCACTCCAGAAGCATCATCAACAAACGAGGCACTTAGTTCTTGCTCCTCGTATTCAACAGGTCGACTCATGGGGCGGTTACAGGCAAACACCGACTCAACAGCATCTTGCATAGTTCCATGACGCCTATTGCCACTAGTTTTAGCAGACCCTGAGCTTTTGATGCTACCTGTGCTACCAGATAGCTTGCTTTGTTTTGATGTCTGACGGAGTGTATTTCTGACATTTTCTACATAATCCAAGTAGGTTTGGGCTGATTTGTGATCTCTACCTTCCATGAGTGCTCGAGTTAAGCGCGCTGGTTTCGAGCCACTCCGAGAAGGACTAAGACAGCGTCCCATAATGGCAATATGAGATTGTGTGTCTCGTGGAACATTAAGCCAATCTATTGACTGCCGCACCTGATTGTAAAGAATACTGTCTACACTGCCAGCAACTTTGCTCTTCTTCTCTGGCTGGATAAGGTGTGACCGAGTCCCAATTCCTGCTTTTGCTGAGCGGACATTGCCCATACTCTTGCTGGGTGACTGCTGCAATCCTTCCAGCTCATTTATCCGTCTCACAAGTTGCCTTGTGCGAAAGGCACCAGAACCTAGGCTACTGGTTTCATCTTCACTATCTGAGGCATTCCTAGTCTTCTGGCAGAAGCCACAGTTAGCCATTACTGCCTTGGTCAGACCAAAGCGATTGCTTGAACCATTCGACTTGTTGAAGTGAGCACGGGCCTCAACTGAAGCATGTGTAGCACGGTAGAAGAGGTCATCTGTGACCTGTGGCAGCTTCTTATCATCTTCCTGGCGGCGCCATGAATATGCAGTAAGTTTAGAGAGTACAGAGCTTTGTGAACCGCCGCTATGTGAAGTCATTGCTCGACCTCTTCCCATCCCTCCTGTCCCTCCAGTGCTGTCCCGAAGAGCTCCAGAAGTGGACATATTGGGTCCAGGAGGAGGGTGGTGTGAATGTGATGAAGGCTTTTCTGGGCCGAGCGAAATTTCTGAGATCACTGTCTCCTGGGAGATTGGATCACATAGGGAGTTGAGTTCAATATCTTGG
Organism: Acholoe squamosa; assembly: GCA_949317995.1. NCBI lineage: Eukaryota > Metazoa > Annelida > Polychaeta > Phyllodocida > Polynoidae > Acholoe > Acholoe squamosa. The sequence goes on along the minus strand of OX439037.1, from coordinate 66,019,805 downwards.
TCATTGTATAAAAGGTGAGATTCTGGGAGCTGTGAAAGGAAATGCTTGTGAATGAGATAATGTTCATCAACACTGGCAGGTGGCGGTGTGGGAGGGGGTGGTGGGCACTCATCGTCTAGATGCACCAGGGCTAATTGACCATGTTTCGTACCACCCGCCGCATTGGCCGAAAGCACCGGAAGCCTGACACCATATTTGAATAAAAACCGGAGGTCATCATTATTCAGATCATTTGGGTTGACAATGGATTTTGCAGGAATAAAAAGGTCTTCATCAGGTAGATACTCCTGTTCTTCCTCTCCCTTCTCTAGATTCTCACTCTCTTTTTGTCCCTCTGATGATTTAGCCCCTTGTCGTGGACTCTTTGGTTGTGCCTTCCTTGGAGAGGTTATGATAAGATCACATGGTACAGTGGATGGACGAGGGGTTACCTCTACCCTCGGGCTGGCTTTGACTGGGGGCCGATGGCCACTTCCTCCTCCGCCCTTCCTCCCATAGAGATAATGTCCACGAGGTACTGAAGCTCCGATACGAACCTTCCCAAGGTTGCTCTTCACTGAGAAGCTCACCACCTTCGTGGAAGGAGCTCTTCCAGCAACCCCACCACCACTTTCACCAACCGCGTCTTCTTTACTCAACTTCCCTCCTCCAATAACCTTCGTCTTCAAGGCCACCTTCCCATGATTGGGTTCTTCTGCTTTACCCCCAGCACCCCCTCGATTTCGACTTAGCCGAGCTTTCTTCTCCGCAGCAGAACGAAGTGCTTCCTCCCCACAATTATTACATTTGTGGCTGCCAGCACTGTGGCTATGTGCGTGGTTGTTGCTCATATTGGCGCTGATGTTAAGGGTGGCTGTATATATGTATAAGTACTATCGTTAGAGCTACTTAATTGCCGGTTTGGGAGCTGACGTTTAAGTCCTTTACGGGGATTACAATGTAATTATGTGCATAGATCATTGTCATGCTGACTGGGGCTCTAGGCCAGATTGCATATGGTCTTTATGCTGGCGCATTGGCCTGTGTTAATTACTCTCGATCCGCTCGGGCGCTGGACATGGATCTCCAGGCAGGCCCTCCAGTGCTTTACTCTCTCTCCCCATGCTCCACTCTCACCTGGCTCCAGGGTCAACTCAGATTGGTGGTACATGTATGATTAAGAACATAGTATGAGCAGCCTATATATATATATATATATCCTATGTATAAGTCCCTGATCCAATCACTACCTCCAGAGCCTATGCTGCACGATCATGGTACGTCATGTTCCTCAGCATGCACGTACAGACTTACTCCAGCACATACTATTGTAAGAACACAGTGCCTTTCCATGGATAACATCCTAGGTGGATTCCTCTCTGTTTAAACTTCCAATGACACGATATCCCATAGGAGAGCAGGTAGAATATAGATGGGATGTTTCATTTTTTAGAGTCTGTCCGGCTCCTCCATGGTCGGCGACCACTTAGTGAATGGTCATAATGTCTGAGTGAATGCTTTGAGTTTAGCACTGCCAAATGAAGGTGCCAACCTCCCACCCACCCCTCCCCTAAACTCCACGGTGCTCCCTTCCACTCAACTGTACCACAGTTACCTATGGATGGACCAGTAATGATCTCAGTCTTTACAGAACATAAGACCTTTTAACATGACCAGTGCCAGAGCCGAGCCCAAGGTGGCCTCTAATCGGCTCAGGTCGTCTAGCTGGTGGTGGTGACTGTGTTGGTATTACTGTGATCACAGTTGGGGACAGCTTGGCCATTTCAGTGAAAGTCTGCCATGTAGAGTACCATGTACAGACAGGTAGGCCTATATGCATAATGAACATGCATAATATATTGTGAAGTGAATAGGGGAAGTACACAGTAGTTGTGTATCTATTCAGGAAGGTGCATATGGGTCTAAAGTTGATACTTCCTATATCTTTGCCATTTTCTAACTAAATTATTTACTCATTTTGTGGTTCTGGAGCTTAAACAACGATTTCAAAAGCGAGATGCGAATCTCCTTTTATGATAAAATGTGGCATTGGCTTCACATTACAAAATTGTTCGGGTTTGACAGATAATTTTTACAACAAGTGGGATGTACTTCGTAGAGGTAAAAAAAAGGTAGATTATACTTGTAGGGAAAAAGGAATCCGGATACAATTAATGCATCTATATTGCAATAATATTCTAGTAACGATATAATTGGATTCTTCCCGCAATCACTGTTTGTTGACATGGGTATTTAAGTCAAACTCATTGAAGGATTCTACTCCAGTTAAGCACCCTCCTCCTTGGTCGAACCAAGCTGTACTCACATAGTTGAACAACTCCCCTGCAAGTGTCTGACCCTGCCAACATTTACCCTAGAAGATCAAAATGATTTAATGGTTTTAATGTACCAATAAGGTATACTGATGTATTTTGGTACTGCAATACAGCGACCAAAGCCTTTATTCCTTATCACACATGGAAATAATTGGTGTTTTTGCATGAACGGAATATTTTATTTCTTCAGAAATTGGCATTTTTTGTTGTTGGTTAAATAATGACAATAATTTCACTGTCAGAATCAGCAAAGGCATCAATGGTTAGGTTATAGAGCGCTCTACATATATCATAATTAGGGTATCTTTTAACTTCACATTCAATATAATTGTTCGTTGTAGCTGGCGCAAAAATAAAACACGTTTTTTCAACGATTGCAAACGTTTTTATTTTTATTCTCGGATTTTCTTCCAAATTCCACACGTATTTCAACGCATGTGCGATGTTTTAAGTTTGTTACATCTTGAAAATGTAGAAGTTTGATTGGAATTAGCCATATAATTGATCTTCAAATGTAGCATGGAGGTGGCATTAAGGAAGAATCCCCTCTGAGTAATACTTGGCTAATACCAGAATTTAACACTCGTGCTTTGTACTACTGGCATGCGGCCATAAAGCGGCACAAAACTTGTAATTGGTTAAGGATAAACCCAATAATGGGAATGGCAAATTACCAGCTGGGTTTCTGAGAATTACCCTTTCTAAATATTGATTCATACTAGTTCTGTTGTTCTTCAAATGTAGAAAGTACTATAGAGACGTGTTCGAATGCTCAGAGCGCGTCAAATATAATGTACTTTTTGAAAAGGGAAAGGGGAATCTCTCAGTCATTTAGTTATTAATCCCGAGTCTTAAAAACCAGTACTCCATTGTAGGACAAAATATAGACACACTTCTGCGACCGTAGCTTGAGTTTGAGTTTGAATAGTTTTTATTGACCACAGATCAAATCGATACAATAGGTGTTCACTATAGCCAAAGCAAAGAAAAAGAAACCATGGATAGAGGCTGACAATCGTCACACAAACAGTTGTGTTTCTCTTTAGTAAGTTAATAATATGGGCAGTTAGAATATATCTAATATTATATAAGCTACAAACTTGATATTCAATCACACATTATATGCTAGTGTATAATATATGAAAAGATAATTGAGTTAAATTTATGCAGATAAATCAACAGGAAGTGCCTAGACCATGAGCGAATTTTTCCTGCTTTACTAGATGTTACTCAAATGTAACGTGATGTTATGTCATCACCATTTTGCTGGGCAATTTAGCCCCAATAAATGTAGGACTAGTACACAACTATGAAATGCATGGGGGAGGTTCACTTGACTTCAGGGACTCCGTCTGACTGATGCTGATCCAACCATTTTGATATATTTAAAAAAAGGTATGACGTCGGTTGCTCATAATACACATGACCGAATCGGTGGAATCGACACTAGGTGAGGCTCTACTGCGCGATTTTTGCACAGAATCGCAGATATTCTCACAAAATGGGATACAAACACAGACTAAAAGTTGTATTTGTTATCGTTGCAAGGTAGAAATTGCATGTTGAGGGAGCTATTTGTTTATCTGAAGGCGTCATTGTGTGTGATCTCAGGCATGCTTGTGTCAAATCTCATGTTTACAACTTTAAATTTCACACTTATAAGTTGGGACTGTCAACACCCTATTCCGTATGGAAGCCGTGAAGGGCCACACCACAAAAAAACATGCACTTCAAAATTAGCATGATTTTCTTACTACCCGCCCCCCCCCCAAGATTAAGTTTAAAAAGATGTTGCTGTCAAACATGATAATTATTTTCCGTCAAGTGTCAACATGACATTTTCCCCCATCAACTGTCAAGTAAGAAAAGATTTTGCCGTCAACTGTCAACTTGACAGTTGACATTGAAAATAATGATGTTGACAGCAGATAAAAAAAATATGATTTTTCCTCTGTTAGAAAATAAATCTGCTGTCAACTTGACAGCAGGCCTTGTTTTTCGATCATATCATGTTGTCAGCAGTTTTTTCAACTTTGAGAGTTGACAGGGTGAAATTTCAAGTTTTACAGTAGTTTTTCATATTCCATTTCATATTCTTTCCATACTGAGGATAAAAAAAAGTTCTAGTTAATTTTTTTTCAAGGTGTGGCTCTCCACGGCGTCTGTACTATGGGCACTCTCTGGTTAACATTTCGAGGGAATGTTCCAAAAAATCGTGTAGTGGAGCCTCCACTACTGATATTCGCTGGCTAAAGTGGGACAAAATTGTCTCAGAAATCGGGTTTGGTGGAAGAGGTGTGCTCTCACTCCCGATTTTAATCGGTTTCAATTGGAGAGAGGACCTTTACTGTCCGATGCATTTAATCCCAAGCCCGGTAAAATTGAAAAAGTTTAATTTCATCAGACTGATTGGAGTGCATTGGACCAATTTGTCCATTTCCTAAGGATTTTTTTCTCTTCTACTGAAGCCGATGGCTGCAAGATCGAACAGGAAAGTGAAATCAGGTTTAGTGGGAGAGGTATGGAACTACCCTAACGATGGCAAAACGATGCTTGCCAATTCTTTTTTGGCCTGATGATGACCAATGTGAAAACTCACTTCAAAGATGAGATCGTACATTTATCTTACCTCCAGCAGGACCCGATGTAAATCAGCTTTGGTGGAATCAATGCTACCCAAGGCCTAGAGGTTTGAAATCAATCTTAGAACATTACCTTTTACAACCATAGATCGACAGGAGGTGCACTATTTTCAATAATTTATTTGAGAGCCACCACGACCGCTGTCCACGCTGAAGACAAAAGAGTCAGACTATTGTAATGTGAACATTACATGATAAATCCCCCACTCCCACTCCCTTTGAGCAACTCTGATATAAGCTGAATGTATTAATAAATGAACCAGTGTTACAACCAAAGCTCCGGTGTTCATCTCGTCGTTAGTAGCATTCCCCAGCGCTACACTATGATCTTAGCAGTCTAGCATGATGTAGATAAACCACAAGGTACAATAATTGATAATCAAACATCAGCCTTCTTCCCGAATTCTTTATGTGATGTGTCTAAGCGGTGGGTATTGGGGTCTCCATCCCCAAAAGGTCCATACACTTCAAAATTACCCATTTTCTGATTTTAGCACTGGGTCAAGAACCTGCGCGTTAAAAGGTAGCTATGTCACAAAAGGGTGGCTATCTTTTGAGACACAGGGTCCGTGTTGGGTCTCTTTGTCAGACATATATTTTGGATTCCCCTAGATGTAAAGAGATATATTACAATTTAAATTGTATTATTGGTATCTTCTGATTTTTGACGCCAGGTAACTTCTGTGTAATTGAGGTATTTGCCTTTAATCCCACCTCTTTGATAACCTATAAAAATTGAAGGATCTGTGTGTCCCTCATTTTCTCCTTATCCAAGCATGACTGGTGAATTATTGGAGTTTATAACTTGTCATGCCCTACAATTCAGTGGTGAATTCAAAGAGGGAAGCCCCCCCCCCGCACCATATTCTTTTCTCTCTCTTTTTTTTAGGGGGAGGGGGTAGCGGGGGGAGGAGTTTGTATATTTCATTATGTAAAATTTGGCCCCAATGATATTGAAGGAATTTTCTTCAAATATCAAATTCTCCTCTTCCCATCTATTTCCTCAATACCTGGATCCGCCACTGTGCTGCTCTTTTGGCATGTTATTTCTGATTTAAACCCTAGACTGTGGACTATAATATGAGGCTGTCCACGCCTAGGTAATACTAATACACAGGCACTGGACAAGTCAGGGTCATGAACAGCAGACCACACGGACATCGGTCATCAGCAGACATGCCATCGTTTATGAATTTGTCAGGGATCCTCTCACTTTCTGGTTGTACCTATGTAGGCCGCACTGCCCCAGGGCAATATTAGTGGAGGTGGTGCGAGTAGACTTGCCTTCAGGTCTCCACATCGTTAAACTGATTGACTTCTGGGGATGGATGACCTAAGGGAATGATATATTTTATTTAACTTATAATATCCTACTGAAAAAGCTGATGTGTAATGTGAATTTATTCCAACTGTGACCTTTTTAAAGGTGGGATGAGAAACAGAGCTGAGCTGTTTATTAATACATGTGTAGGGATAGTTAAAATAGTTATGGTTTCATGGAAGCTTTTGGACACAACAGACATGGACAGAGGGAGGTGGGGACAAGGGCTGGAGGCGTCTGGTATGACACACACACACACACACACACACACACACACACACATCTACCTGAACCATTATACCTCCAGCATCAAAAGACATTAAGCACCAGTCTGAGAGTCGTCCAACTACCTGTAAGACATTGGTAGAGATGAGGTGGAGCTTTCTACATGTATATATACCAGCAAGTTCCCAGTAGATGGTAGGAAGAGAGTACAGGAGGTCTCTGTACATGTGTATTAAGGTGTGGTACAGGTGGGTGGATCAGGACACACCTAGTGCATGTACAGGAGGAAGGGCATGTCATGGGGACACTGGAGTAGTGGATCACCATCAGAGGGTCACAGGCATGCAGGCAGACAGACTAGTCTGGATGTGCGTCACATGTGGACTATTCAGTTACAAAGCTGCCCAGTAGGCACCTGTTGGACACTCATTAGGATATTTCATGCTTGAACATATGGAGTCTTGTAACTTAATATAATCATCATTGGAGAACCTTCTATTTTATGCAGAAATACATTGAAACATTCGGATTGTAGGAACTTAAGTCATGAGCATTGTAGTCCTTGCTATGGATATCTCTGCTATGTCTTTTTGCAATTTGAATTAAGAGCCTTACTTCCCAATATATTTTGTAAGTGTGAATAGGAACACAGTGTTGCTTTTCACCTTTACACAGGGAAAAGATTATTCTTATTTGAGATGTCTAATTAAACAAGATTAAGAGGGAAATTCACAATTTCTGGTTGGCTGAACACAGAGGTCTGCAAATAGACTCGACCTTCAAGAGGCCCCCTAAGGGTAGCCTGCGGGCTGTGGAGTAAGTTAAAACTACCTGATGATACCCTGGAGGAGGCATTCTCTTCCTCAGGAAGGAAAGGAGGCCCCTGGGGCTATCCTGCAGGTCTGTCCTCGCCCCTTTGATGAGTGCTCTGAGACGCCGACTAGTACAGGAGAAGAATGGTGGGAGATGACCCCAGGCCTGTAGCATGAAGAGACTGGTCAGTGTACAGGACTGGGGGTGTTTGGTCCTTATACTAGGACTATTGGTGCAAGAGCATGAACTACACAGGTGAGTTTATGTAGAATTAAAGTTTTGACTTTATTTAGATATTCCATGAGTAAAGTTTGAAATTGAATGCAATGAATGGCTTTTTGTGAATCAAGTTCGATCTATCGTATATACACTGCAAAAATGGTGTTTAGATCCTAAACACAATTCTAAACATATTCTTGCAACGTTTTTGTAATCACATAACTTTCCTAAACATGTTTAGCCAAACAATGTGCTTAGCTCAAGTGTTTAGAAATCTAGGTGTTTAGGTTCAAAATTTGTGTTTAGATATCGATGAAATTTAGCGTTTAGATGTTTATGAATTTTTCTGTTGAGAAGTGATTTGGTGGGAAGTAAGTGTTTGCTGACATGTATCCATTAAAAAAAATAAAGGAATATCTTTTGTTTGTTTTCTCATTTACTGGAGGACATCAGCAGGTATTTACACTGCAAAGTCTCCAAAGATGTCAGGCACAACTATACACATATAATTATGTACACACTGCATTAGAATGAGAGCTTGGCAGGAAGGACATTGCTTTATCCTTTACAAAATAACATGAAATAGGTTTCAGTCATAGAGCTCATCAATTATTTTATGGTAATGATGGTAGTGTAAATTGAATTTAGTCAATTTTCATTTGCTGTTTTTATTTCATGACATTCAATGAAATGACACTATGATACACAAGGGATTTGGGGATCTTTGTAACAACAATTGATTATAACTGTGTGCAGATAGTCCATTCAGAGGTAGTGCTGCTACCTGGTGTGGATTTGACATTCAAGTATCTAAACATATTGATGTTTAAATCTAAACATCAATATGTTTAGGTATATGTTTAGGTTTTAAACATGTTTAGACCTAAACATGTTTAAAATCTAAACACCATTTTTGCAGTGTAGTCATTGTTAGACAGACTTTGATATAGATAACTAGGTGAGTACCACTAATATAGGTTTATGTCATGTCATAATGAACATCACCTCCTGTTCTTGTGCACATTATGTTCTTTTAATGTATGAGAGATGAAACCCCAAAAAAAGAAAAAAAGAAAAAGAAAAGACCGGGGTGGAGAAAATGGAGGAAATAGAGCGGTGAATGTGATGCTGAATGTGATGCTGACTTCATGTTGACTGTAAAGCTTAACTTCCAGAACGTGTTATCATGACAGTTTAGCCCATATGGAATTTAGGCTTAATAACTACAATACAGAGGCATGCTTTCTGTGGCTGCCCACGTATAGAGTGTAGGCGTAAGTTCATAAAACTGACTGAAACTAAACAATGGTTAATGAGGATCTAGGTTTATGGCCCTTGATCAGGACATGTTTGCCGTATACATGTGTGGTCAGTGGGTGAATGACAATCGTTTCTTCTATTACCCTCCATACTTATTCATTTAAATTTTTACAGAATTTATGTTGATAAAAGAAAAAAAATGTGTAATGATTTATACATTCATGCCAACACGCCGGTTCAGAGTTTATTACTTGTGGAGCGAAACTGCAAAAAGTTACTGTTGATATCTATTGACTATAATGCAGAGTTTGGTATAGGGTTCAAAACCATAGGTGAAGGGATGGGTTACTCGCCACTATGATTAAAGTACATTTTGTCTTTTTGCATGCACTTTGTCACAGATATAAGTTCGAATCCCACATGGCGATTTACTGCCATGTTATACACAGAGTCTGGTATATAAACATCAATAAAGGCGTAATTTATAATATAGTTTATGAGAAAATGCAAAAGTGTGCTTGTGTTCTCTTCTTCCAACTATTGAACATTATATATCTGTTTCGATTTTGAGGCAGTCATCAATTGATGTGGTAGTAAATTGCAGAGCTGCTTTAGCCTTGAATGTCCATGTGGGAATTGACCTATAAGTATAACGTTCCAAGAACTAAGACTCCTTTATTTTGAAAAGGGTCGTTCTCAGAGAAACGATCCTTCAATTAAATGAGCTTACCTGTCTTGGGTTAGCCGTTAAGGGCCAACGTGCTTGGGATATTAGATGAAAAGAAAGATTCAGCTGAGAATATGAACTTGATTCAGTTGAGATCTCAGCTAGAATTTCCAGCTGAATCCGTGTTTAACACGGATTCAGCTGAGATCTTAGCTGAAAACAAAGATTCATATGAGATCATAGCTTAAAACAAGGGTCGAGATGGGAAGTTTTTTTAGATTTAGAGTATTTGTCTTTACCCCCTTTGTTCCAGCCTGTTTTACTGTAAAGAATGAATGGAAGTAAACAAATATTTGTGAATGGAAGTAAACAAATATTTGGTGAAACACAGGGAAACGGAAGCATCCTCCTTCTGAATGGCTCCTGTACCATCTAGAGTGGAAGTCAGGTACTGCTGTCGGAACTGACTCTTGGGGTTGTCCCATCTTTTCGTTTCCTCATGTCAAATAAGGGAAACGCAAATTATACACATTGAACTTCCATTAAGTAACAGCAGTTGATAGATCTACTTTTATCTAGCATACATAAGACCCAGATTTCACTTCATATACAGCATATATGTGAAATTGCCCTGGTTCACCATTCAAATAAAGTATCAGTATATCACACCCCACCAACCCCTGCTACCTACTTTAATCCCTTATATGGACTGGCTCCCCAATTATACTTGAGTGGCTCATGGACGCCTTGATTATTAACCAGAAACACCACGGCATGGGCATACGATTAGTCATCTGCTCCCCCAAACCCATAAATCACTTCATAAGATATCCCAATTATAGTATACTTCTCTTCATCCTGATATACATCAATGTAATGATAATATCATACATGTATAGGAAAACTCCTGAGTCTACTTCACTTAATAACAATTAGTAACATCTAACACATGTCTCATATTTCTCTAGTTGAGAGCAAATCCGTGATCAAGGGGAGGGCATGGGAATTAGGTGGCGGTGATACCAAACATTCATGTGTACCTTTTTGATATTCAAATCGTGCACTATTGGTAGACTATTAATGATGACAGCATGGTTCGTGAATTCTTAATAGTAGGGCCTTAAATAAATGAAGGCCTTGTCATGCTTGTCAGGAGAATAATAGGTTGACTTCTGCAAAAGAACATGACACCAGTCCACTCTCTGGGGGGATGTCCAGCTCTGGGGGGGATGTCCAGAGTTTGTTTGTAAAATCTAAATTATACAGGAATCCAGTAGACTTGCACCGGACTTGCACAGTGCTCAATACCATGGTAACATAATGCAAATAAAACTTTCAACCTCCATCGAGTGGGACACAGTCATCAGCCATGGGAGTGAGGCCCCTGCTTTACCATCATAGTGGGTCACAAATTTAGTTCACCGGTCTCAAGGTAAGGGGGATTTTAATGTTGTGATGGGGGATTAAAACTATCAGCTTTCTGAACGAAAAACCAGTATTAAGACGACAATTGCAGCATAACACAAAACCTATAGATTGAGCTATCAAAATGTAGTCAAAACGGTCTCCAGCTACAAGGACAGGCATTGGATACTATCCTACCTGCAGTTATAATAACACCAAAGGGAAATATCAAATTAAATTTACAGACTGGATAGACATCCACTAGTGGTAGAACTGAGCATGTTTGCAGAGACTGAGGCCAGTCTAGGTTTTCCCATGAATCCGGCTTGTTCTAATTAGAACTCACCAGATCCGATTGTCTCATGCTGGAGACAGGATAGTAGTGCCTGTAGGCGTTCTGCAGACTGACTAGCATAAAGAATGCTGGCCATTTCTGTGAGTGATAGACATGTTGTTATTAACTCCTTTGGGGCCACATAGGGCTTAAATGCACAGTGTCGCCCACTTATCTTAAGGGTGTATGCATAAACCCAAAAAAGTGTACCAACCAGGGATGTATAATTCACTCATCATCACAATCTTCTTGGGTTGATACACTTCTAAAGGGTCGGCATGATGCAGTGCTCGCCAGAGTCACAGTGGTGCATCATGACCACATCTAGGGACATAGACTTACAGGCATCATCAGACACTCACTGGGTTAAGGTATACATGTGCCTGGTCTTGACCACATCCAGGTACCAACACGCATTGTCTACCTGTACCAGCAGGTGTCTTACTCTGTACTCATGACACACTCAGAGGCATCTACTGACTCAGTTACCGAAGAATGTAGCCAAGGGCCATAAAATAAAAATAAGACTCATTACTTACCAGGAACAAAATTTAACGAGTGTAAATCGGTTAATTATTGTTAACACGTGTTCAGATACAGCAGTACTCGATACTGCTGAGCAGATAATACTGGGATATTACTGAGCTGGCACCAACTTATCTACGCAATAATTCTTCATTAACATGCACACTGGCACATTATACAAAGGTTATTGCTCATCAGATACTAAGTAAAATTCGTATAGCTGATCACATATCAAACATAATGCTGACCAAATTTCAATGCAATAACATCAGCAGACCACGTCTACCCCAGAAAATAGTCATAAACGTAGGTTTGTTGCTGAATCAGCATTGCCAACTGCATGGCCGATTTAATTGACATGGCAAAGTTTATTAAGAAGTAAACCGATAGTCATGGCCAATTTGTGGGGTGGACGTCTCAAGGTATGTGGACGTCTTAAGGTTCATCCTAGGTTCATCCTGAGACTATGAAGTAAGAACTGCGTAAAAGATCTAAGGTGAAAGACCAGGGGTGACCTGATGATGACATCCACGTGACTGGGGTCACGTGACAACTATGTTAGTCAGTGGGAGGCTGTATTAATAGAAATGTAATAAAACCCAGCAGCAACAATGTATCTCAGTATGGCTACATTGTTGCTGGTTTGTAGCTGCATCAATCACACTCCCCATGTGGCAAGCACAACATGGTGAATCCCATTTGTTCACACTTTATACCTCAGGAAGTATCCTGCTGTTAGGCCAAAATAAAGAAATATGCCTAGACGTGGTTCAGAGACATTTTACAAACAACACCACCACCACACTTCCCCGCCCGCCCAAAACAAAATTCAAAGATTAAACAAACTTTTTTTTCATGCTTAACCATCAAAATATTTTCCTGGTGATTTCTCCAATTTTCAGGATTTTCAACATAGGTTCTTTAGGCTATGATTTGAACAATGCCACCATTTATATAAATATACTTGGCCTAGAGCAGGTGGGTTTTAGTATACCTGTGTTACTCTGACATTCCTCCGTGAATGCATTGTCCTATGGTTGTAGGGTACTGGAATAGAGGCAGTGACTCTTCCTGCTGTTGACAGCAACATGCGGCCTTGACAGTTTGCTTTATTTATGACAGTGTCATCTGAAATTTTGCAGGGAAAAACAGAAAGTGATGAAACGAAAGTCTGCTAGCTGTCAGAACCGCATCAGGTTAGCTGAAGTAGGGTTGAATGAACGCAGAGATATTTTGACAAAACTATTGAGGTGTGGTGGGACACTATGGGGAATTAATGGTTGGCCTACATTGTATCCATCTTATGTGTTATGCCAAACGAAAATTGAAATTATAGTATAAGTGTCCTTAAAAATGTCTAATTTTATTTTGATTACATTGTCATTGTATTGGCAAAGTAAAATTAGATATTCAAATGTCTGAGATATGCTCTATTAATCCTATAGGTTGTTTCTGAACTATTTTCAATGTACTTTAGTGGGGCAAATTAATAATACAGCTTCAATTACAAAGCTACCTATTATGCACTTTATCATGTTATAACATAAAATAGTTTCATCCCTATGCTATTCGCATTTGGTTGTGTTTTATAACGGAATATTTTAACAGCTAGGCCTAAAGAAAATTGTTATGTTCAGGTAACGGGGTGGGAAAAAAATTAGGGTAGGTAGGTGTAGTGTTCTACTCCTCGGTGCTAATCAAATCTTTCAATAGACAACAAAGAACAACTAAATCAGGTTCCAGTTAAAACTTTATTGTCAAACGCATAGCCACCAGCCGCTCTCGATGACAGTTTGCAAGTAGTAGTGTTTAACCACTAAATAACTTTTTTCAGGTCGGCTGTAAATTTTCACCAGAGTGGGTGATCGTAGGTAACACACTACGACTACTCTGTACAATCAACACTTAAGGCAGTAATTACATAAGGTTCAGGAGGACAGTCGTACCAGTGCAATTGCTAGCAACCACTAGATGCAGGGCTGTAATGGCATTTAACTGAGGGATCTCACTACGACTTGAAGGGGGTCTAGTTGTACCCTCTTAAGAAATGGCTTCCGGATCTCCCTTGTTTGGTGTATAACATTATTTTCGATACCCCCTCTTGTATATCGTATATCAAGACCCATGACCTCCTAATGATTAGTAAAGGAATTGTCATCTATAATCATGGTATGCGTACTGCTTAAATACATCGTACCTTACCTTCACCCCCCTTATTGACAGCTGGAAACCTATCCAAATCAAAGAACTGGTAACTGAATACATGTGTTATTGTGTCAGCGACTGAGCCAGGATTCTGCCACACCCACCACATCAATTGACTTTGCCATTTTTTTATGTATTAACCAAACACAATGTATAAGATCTTTTGCACGTATTGCTTGGCCCACATGCTTAATACCTATTGATTTCTGTACACCTATTACACCTTTACATTTGCTTTATATGATAGTGCCAATGGTGGGGAGGAGGCAGCGCCTGGAGTATGCAGAGAGACCCGGGAGGTGGAGATGATACACAATGTCACTGTATACCAGCCGTGTGTCAGGCGTCTTTCAGTGCCATGTGGGCGTCCAGGGACTCCACCCCGACCCTGCACACTATATGCGTAAGTATATCTATATCATGTTTCTATTCTCCCTATTTCTTTTTTTCTCTCCCAGAGTTGATTGAAACGAATGTCAGAATGAATAGTTTCGGAGAGATGCACCCCTGCTTTAGTATAGGGTGTTAAACGGGGTATATGTAGTGGGAGTGGGTATTTAAGGATCGAAACAGCACCCCCCCCCCAAGAAAATTAAAGAGAGAGAGAGAGAGAGAGAGAGAGAGAGAGAGAGAGAGAGAGAGAGAGAGAACGAAAGAAAGAAAGAAAGAAAGAAAGACATTAATATTCGCTTGCTACCAAAGCCCAACACAGAGACTCTGGTGGGACATTCTACCTGTCTCTGGAATGAGGGTCCTGTAAATCTATGCCTTGTACGCTTCTGAAGTGCGCCTGGCAGTGCAGAAGCAGTCAGGTGGGGCTCTGCTTCTTGTGTGCGTTTGCTACAACAGAACCACTGGTGTGTACACTGCAAAAATGGTGTTTAGATTTTAAACATGTTTAGGTCTAAACACGTTTAAAACCTAAACATATAGGTCAGTTAGGTGTCTCATCGACTACACATTTAGGAAATGAACACTTTTATTCTACTACATAAACATTTATGCTAAACATGTTTAGATGTTTAGAGTTGAGACAGTTGAATAATAGGTGTTTAGATTTAAACATCAATATGTTTATATACTTGGATGTTGAATCCACACCAGGTAGCAGCACTACCTTTGACTGGACTATCTGCACACAGTTATAATCAATTGTTGTGACAAATGTCCCCAAATCCCATATTTATCATGGTTTCATTTCATAGAATGTCATGTGAATAGAAAGCGCAATAGAAAATTGACTAGATTCACCTCATGCCACCATCATTACCATAAAATAATCAATAAACTCCATGACTGACACCTATTTGATGTTATACTGGAATAGATAAGGCAATGTCCTTCCTGCCAAGCTGTTCTGCTCTGGCTAGGCTGTGCTGGAAAGTCTCTCGGCGGTCATGGCAGACAAATGACTTGAAACAGGCCTGTCCATCTCTCACTATGCCTATGTAGTGACGGATGTTAAAGAACCATTGCCTCGGTAAATGTGTAGGGGCGTGATTTCTACCTTAGCTCCCTCTAGTGTACGGGTCCGGGTTTCACGCCACGGGACCTCTCACCCTCGACGTGTCCTTGAGGCACATAGGTGAGGTTTAAATTCAAAGCAAGCAAGCAAGCAAGCCAAGCTGTTGTACTTTCTCAAATCTCTCATTCTGATGCAGTGTGTAATATATGTACACATATATAGGTGTGGCTGACATCTTTGAAGACTTTGACAAGTAAATACCCCCCTAAGTAAATGAGAAAACAAAACAAAATATATCTGTTTTTAATGCATACATGTCTGCAAACCTTAACTCTCCATCAAATCATTTAAACATCTAAACAGAAAAATTCTTAAACACCTAAACACAAAAATTCATATACCTAAACACCTACATTTCTAAACACTTGAGCTAAGCACATTGTTTGGCTAACATGTTTAGGAAATTAATGTGATTACAAAAACGTTGCAAGAATATGTTTAGAATTGTGTTTAGGATCTAAACACCATTTTTGCAGTGTAGAGATGTGCCCCGGGAGATGTGCAAGCCATTATGTCAATTATAACAGTTACACAGAGACACACCCTGGTCTGACTATTGATACAAATGAGTGTAAGTGTATGGAGATGGATGGCACATACGTTTATAAAAATGAACAGGCAGATGAAGGCATTAACAAGATGTACCGTAGTACCCCGTGTAAAGGATAGTTAGCGACCCCCCCCCAAAAAAAAAAAAAAAAAAAATCAGAATGTCACAATTTTTTTATTTTTTTTTTTTTAAATTGAGGAATTTTAAAAATTTAAAAAGCTATCTGTACCTAGGGCCATCCTGCCCCACGGGCGGTCCATCTTTTACGCTAGGTGCGCCTTATACACACACATGGTTCTACAGTATATTAGGACAACACAGAAGTGGACGCTGAGTAGTTTTTATCTTTAATTGAAATAAGGATAGCAAAGTTTGTCTAGAGAGCTCATAGTTTGGTGTGGTTCTTAGTGTAGCTCCTTTTCACTAACATTGTACAATGGTCACACATTGGGTCATGGACATCATTATTCATGTTCACGTGTGTAATCTAACTGACCCAGCCACAACAGTTTCGTGAGCTAGCCAATTAACGAAGACTTACAGACATGCATGTTGTCATACATATACAAATTGTTCATATAGACCCTCTGTTCAGACAGTGATACTTTAAGTAGATTCAATCCTGTTGTGAGTTTCCATACATGACAAAATGCAAACAAATACAAGGACAATGATTTGGAAATGCAGTTGACAGAATCAAGATTCTTTTTGTGTTACAGGTACGCATATGTACATTTCCCATAGCATGTTTGGGGTGATTGTACGTATACATGTGAAAGCCACAGGTCTAGAAGGATATTCATGTTTTATGGTTAACTGGGAAGTATAATAAGAAAACCAAATTGACAGTCGACAATGTGACTTTAGATAGAAATTCTCAGATTGCAGTTCCAAGAACCAATATAAGGATTTTGTGTATCTTTAAGAAAAGGTTCAGAGGTTCTGCATAATTATAATCTCTATGTTTGGCAAGGCTTCTCCAATATAAGCACTCCTTAGACAATGTTGCACCTGTAATATTGGCTAAGGCCTACACATTCCCAAATCACAGGTATTTTGTGACCATTTTCACGTAATGGGATTTGGCCTTATGAAAGAATCTTATTGGTATAGGCCATATTTAGCAACTAGCCCAGCTGACGACCTAAATCAACTGTTTTAGTTGATACTAGACTACTGGGTCTCACTGTCATTTATGTGAATATGATCCCTCATCTTGTTCACATAACAGTGTCCTAATGAATACCGAATATGTCAGAGACCCGTTAAATAAAAATTGCATTTTTACGAGAGGTAAATTACAATTACGAGAGGTAGGTTACGGTAGGCTATGGCAGCTCTTTACCCATCGTTAAATAAAGAAGGTATCGTAATTCTGACTCGTGACTTCTTGTAAAGTCAGATTTACAAGAGGTCCTTATTTAACGATCAGTGTAAGGGTATTGTAGAAGGGAAATTGGTCATTTGGAAGGGGTACTGTAACTCTTTTATGAGAAGAAGGGAATTGTATATTAAACACGACAAAGAGGGAAAAGAAAGTTTGTATGAGAAGCTTGAAAATTTATAAGCCCAAAAATGACATATAAACCTCAATATAAATCATAATATTCGAGATAGGCTTACACAAATTGGTGAATACAACGTCCGGCCAATACTCCACACACCTCCAGTGTTTTTCTTATTTGTGTTTCTCATTTTTGGGTGACATAAATCCCCTTTATGTAACATGTTTTAGCCTCTTGTAAGTTCAATAAATTTACAAGAAGTGGGTACCGCATTTCTTTATTTAACGATGATGGAAAAGGGTCTCATAATATACTATACCCAATTTACAAGAAGCAAAAGTTACAGAGCACTTATGGTACCCTTTTTACGGTATTTTTTTATTTAATGACATGGTACCTCACCTACCGTAACCATTCTTTATCTAACGGGTCTCAGGGATGTGTCAACTAGAATGAAATAGCTCAGTGATTGACTCTGTGTGACACTCCTAAATGTCCATTTGAGTTCAGTTAAAGGAGTTTCTTAATGACACTATCCTGAATCTCACATGGCAGCCAAGGGGCCCCAAAATCTCTGCGATTTGCGACATGTTGCAATCTTGGGGACAACTTTAAAACCGAAACATATATCATATCTACAGAAGGTGGTATATATAGAATACAAACACACTGTTGCGTTTTCTTATGAACCATTTGAGGTGTTATGCCTTGATTAATGTTTATATCTCTGTGAATCACATATTCTGTGTCCTAAGATTACAACAGTGTGCTGCTTGTGGTCTATAGGTACAGGTAGCCCCTAGCGTCACAGCAGATTCCAAATCACAGATATTTTGGAGGTCTGGATCCCCATAATATTTTGGGATTCCACTCTAAGATGTTCAAAGTACTGGAAAATAACATCTGCTTAGCCCCTTTTCTTTGCTACAACTACCGTCGTTAAATTGATGCAAGGTATTTGCCTACATTTTACAATTATACATGATATGGGGGTTATGGGCTGGAAGCATATGACTGGAGCTGGTTTTGGCGACATGTTGCACTGATAAGAGCTGGTAAGATGGGGACTAGCTTGTCTCTGGAAGTGGGTGTTAACCAGGCATAGGGTACCCATACCAAGGCATAAAGTACATGGACCATTGTAAGCGATATGACCTAGATAACCTTAAAGGTAAAATACCCCTACGTGATGAATAAATGGTACAGAGATGTCTGCGGTTTTAATAGGATACTGACAGGGTATGATCCCAAAGGCTCCCAATATCTAACTGCTCCAAATCTCACTATAGCTGATATTGATCAGTGTATCTCTGAAATTTATTTATGGTTTAGGGGAGTTGTTTGGGGGAAGTCACTTACCATTATGATTTTGGTTGATTTCCAGAGAATTCTCAAGAGACAATAATTATAATCATAAAAAATGTGGAGTCCTTTGTTCTCTGTGCCCACTCTGGTATACCTTGCCGAAATTAAACATCTTGTCACTCCTGATCAAAAAACGTGTTTTGGAATAATTCTGCAAAATGACACTGATTGACACTTAAATAATCCTAAATACAAATTTATTACCGTTGGGACTACAGGTAGCGAAAGATATGAGAAGTAGTGTCATTAATTGTTGAATCTTTGATTTACAGACAGAGGACATGCACGTATACGACGTCACGTCTTCAGCTTCAAAACGTCACCGGTGACGTATGCTGTCAGGGTTATACAGAAGGTCCTCATGGAAACTGTATACCGGGTAAGTTATATATATATATATATATATATATATATATATATATATATATATATATATATATATATATACCTGAATGGTTGGTCAAATAAACAGGGTTTTCTACATTTACATTTTACAGGGGGAATTTTCTGTCTTTGATAGAATTTCCCCTCTAGGTAGGGGGGAAAATTCATTTCATCGGTAATTCGTTTAATTTTCATCATGAAAAAAGCAAGGGAGAAAGGTTGTCTATGAGTGGCGCTAGTAAATTATGATTGATACTTTTTTTTTAAAGTAGGCTGTAATCACTGGGAAAAGGCCCCATCTTAAT
This sequence comes from Acholoe squamosa, assembly GCA_949317995.1. Taxonomy (NCBI): domain Eukaryota; kingdom Metazoa; phylum Annelida; class Polychaeta; order Phyllodocida; family Polynoidae; genus Acholoe; species Acholoe squamosa. The sequence goes on along the minus strand of OX439037.1, from coordinate 66,000,241 downwards.
AATCACCTAGCAATGATTTTCAGATTTTTCTAAGAAGCTGATGCATTGAGGCAATCTACCTTTAATTGTGGACATCATTTGTGTAAAATTGAGATTTAATTCAAGACTTTTAATGATGGTAATTGTGAAGATATCGTGTCAACTCAGTATTCCCCCTACTGGGGAGTTCCAAGCAGTAACGAAAAACCATCGTATTGCATGAGTCTATACAATTTTTGCTCTGTTGAAATTTAAAACCATGAAGGAAATACTTCATTAGGGGAAGTTGGTGAAAAGTTTTCCGGGACAGTTACTTATTAATGCGCTGTCTTTTTATGAAAGTCCCGAGGATAAAGTTTCGTATTTATTCTGTTCTGATTTTTAGGCATCTCAAAATGTATGTATACTGTATAATTTATAAACGTTTATATCTAAGGTTCGATAAAACAATTCTGTATTGACTGCAGCAAGGTCTTTTATATGTCATGTATAATCATCTATCAACATCTATTATACCTTTGGTATCGATGAAACAAAATTGCAATGATTGGTTGTGGATAGAAAGAAACCTCCAAATTCACCTTCAATGTGGGTCATTAGGTGAGGCTCCACTACACGATTTTTGTTGAAAATCGGAGCTATTCTCACAAAAGCAGACACAAACACAGATTATAGAGTGGTATTTGTTATTATTTCAAAGTGTAAATAGAAGATTGAGAGAGCTTTTTGTTTATGTGGGGAAGGCTTTGTGTACAATCTCAGGCACATTTCTGTTGCCAAAAGATGTTTTTGTTTACTAAATCAAGTTGACCTAATGTAAATATTGCAGACTTTCACACTGATGACTCTCTGCAACTCAATATCAGACAGGTTTGATTTTTACAGTACAAGACCCTGCAATCTGTGTGACTGCTGTGTTGTTATTTATATTTTGCTGTGTTGATGTTTACATATTGAACTCCCACCCAATCACAGAGTCTGTGCAGGTGCAGGTTAGTTGGTAAATATGGCACACAAGGAGAGAAATCACCCATAAAATAACCCCTGAAATCTCATGTTTACAATTTTGAATCTCATGTTTACAACATAGGAATGTTAACACCCTATACCTTAGGCACTATAGGGATAGAATTAGGTGAGAATGTACCAAAAAATCGCGTAGTGGAGCCAAGAACTATACTATTCTTGGTGGAGCCTCACCTTATGATAAATTTAATACAGATGTCGAACGTCGGTAAAACGGCCAAAAACGGCCGTGTCTAGTCTCCTCAAAACGGCCGTTTACGGCCGATTTTTTGCCGATTTTCACCGATTTTGATGGCCTGACATGAGTAGATATCAAGAGTGACATATTCACAAAAATTGTTGTTCTTCTTTGATATGTTCAGTCGAACTTAAAAGTTAAATCTTGTCATAATCTGAACAATAGAAAATATCTTACAAAGGTTTAATGTGAAATGATGGTTGTGAAAAAGGGCTGATTTGGGCCAAAATCGGCCAAATGTTCAGGAAATAAAGCACCATTTTCTCCAATTCTTTAAGGTCTAAAGGGGTTTTAATATAGGCATCGTCAAAGGCTTTACAAAAAATGGAGAGGTGGTACCAAACTTTTAATTAGTGGTGAGAAAGTGCCACTTGTGAGCCGCTTATATTATCAAAGTCATATATCCACTCAATTGATGCCATATTTGTATACAACCTGAACTTCATGCCGCCTAGATAGGCCTCCAAAAGCAATTATTGATGTAGTATTTTCTGGAAGTGGTCGTGTGTGGGAGGTCCTGCAGTTTTGAGAATAGGCATTAGAACCTCAATATCATTTAGATTTACTCCAAATTATGTCATTATTTCTTACGAAATTATTCGTTTTTGGCTTAGTCTTTATCACTTTTTGCAGTTCATTTCATGATACTGTCAACACTGAAGCTGCACCCATGCATCTCTAGCCCCCAAACTTGATCCTTTGTGATAAATATGGCATTCGACCATGCAGTCCATGAGCTGGGAGGTTTGAGTGCCAATTTTGTGCTGTGAATCTAGTAATGTTTTTTTTTATTGCTACAGCCTACATATCTGAAGAACTCAAATCACTTTAATATACATATGGGTTGTCCAGCTTTGCTACAGAATTCTACAAGATGTAGAACAGCATCAGTGATGGGCTTTCAATTGATGATAGTGCATATGTCCCAAACCAGCTAAAAATAAAGTTGGGAATGTCTTAAGGTTGTCTATTTTGCTGAGTAGGCATATCCCTATAGAGCTACCCTAAACAATGGAAGATATTTAATTCATATGTATTGATATGTATCCATCTGTGAAATGTTATCATTTCAATATCACTTGTGTTCAAGGCTCTGGATTGATATAATATATGAAAATAATAATCCCTTTGCTTGCAGATGATCACTTGCGGGCATCCGAGGACAAACAAAATGTCACTCGACCAGAACAATTGCCAAGTCAACTAGATCAGAACCAAACAGATTCTCATAATGAGACACAGGACCACCAATCAGAATTGCTACCGACACCACTGCAGAATTCCTCGTTGATAACACCGCAATTGAATACCACCACGGCAAGTCCTCTTTCAGAGGAGACAGAGGAAGTATCACAATCTGTCTCAATTGAGGAGCGAGAGGGAGATGATAGCCTGAAAAATGACACAACTACATTGCCAGTCCCACAGATTGCATATAACGTGACAACTGATGGACAACCCTTGCTAACTCCTCATAATGTCACTGTACCAATGGTAGAGCCTGCTACATGGGGTCAACGGTCAACAAAACAGCCCTTATTCAGCTACACAACTACAATCCCCCCAGGACAAAGCACCCTGAATGTTTCTGCAGAGATCCCACCGCACTTCAAAGAGGTTACGAATGATGGGAATGCTTCATATAATCTCAGTTCTACATCTGGCTCAATGAACCCAGATAACCTAGATGATCATACTATAACAAAGAGTTCACAAGATTTAAGTAAGCCTACTATCCCAATCATTATCACTGACACAACTGCAACTCCTCCAAAACCAGAAAGCAGCAGTACTGTATCTGCAACTCCTGCTTCAACCAGTTTCACCACATCAACCACTGAAACGCCACCTGCATTTGTTGACACCAAGAATCCTAAGGAGGTAAACTCAACCTACAATGTCATCCAAATGCCCATGGTGCCAAAAGCAGAGGGAGGGCCAGTCGAAGAGTCTTCTTCGCCACCCAATGGGTCTGTTGTGGTTCTGCAGGCAGGTACAGGAATGTTACCCCTCCTACCATCTGCTGTCTATGTTGCTGTCACTATTGCTGCAGTTGTTATTGTTGTCACACTGGTTTGTGCAGTCTATGTCTTCATCGTTCGCGATAAGCCCAGAAGGACATCAACTGTTGTAGCGACATGCCCTCAGAGGGGTGTCGAGTCAGGTGATTTCCTGCTGACCGAATCCATTTATGCCTCATGCAATGGGCACCAACCGAATAATGTAAGAGCTAATGGCCGTGGTGCCCTTCCGATGCCTGACGCCAGCACCGCTGAGGCTTTCCGGCAAGGCATACCAGCCATCTTGCCTCATGAAGCTACCAATGGACGCTTGCGCATGGTTCCAGAGGAGCCACCATTGACTACATCCACACCCATGATGGGTGATAAACTACATGGTTTTGGGTACACTAACCCAGCCTACAATGGTGGGGAATGTATTAATTGTAGAGGGGTTGGGGAGACAGGATCTTTGTCAGATTCCTCTGATCTTCATGAAACTCCGGTTGTTCAAGATACTTGTGGGGATGATGGTTACCTGGTGCCTATTTCACATCGATCCACACCACTGTCCACCCCGCTTACTTCTCCAAAAGGTGGTGCTGCCAGAACAAGTCCAAATGGCAAAATAAAGACTTGCAATGGAGAGGAACAAGCTTCATCTCCTCTATCACTAAGTCGGACAGGTTCAAACAGCACACATACCTATGAGGAAATTCCAGCTAACCTTGGTGGCCCATCGCCAACCTTAGTTTCCCCTGCAAAGTCAGTCAATGACAGCCCAAGCAGTGAAGACACTTGTGTCGCTGATGACATGAGCGTTGGTGATGACGGTATCACCAACAGTGAAAACACAGGTGATGATGTGTCAGTTGACTTGGTGACATTCATGACAAATTACCTTAGCAACTCATGTCTAGCTACCAATAACAGCAGTGACCCCACAGGAGGCACCAGGGGGAACTATAGTACTGCATCAAGTGACCCTAATGCCACCTATGACCGAGCTGACATGTATACACCTGCTACACCCTCTGTTGACACCACTTTGACACCACGTGAAGAACCAGAGGCCATTCTCAATGGGAACCGGAGATCACCAACATTGGAAACTTTAGTGGAAGCGCCATCGGCACCGTATGCTGCTGCGGCCAAGGTGAGGGTAAAAGACGGTTTATCAGGGGTCAGTAGGTGGGACAGTAGAAGAAGTAGCTCCTATGAAAACATTTATGATACAGTAGGACCTCCAGATAGTGACACCAAGAGAAGTGAGGGAAAAGAGGAGGAAGGCGAACCAGAAGTTGTGATATCTCCTGCTCTGCCTGCTAGGAGAAGACTGTTTCAATATAGCCCTACACTTCCTGTCAAATGTGACATAGACTATGACGTCATTGACCTCTCAGACAATGACGAGGATGACGTCAGGGAATGGACAAAAGTTGTATCTACAAATAACAATGAAAACAAAGCTGTAGTGAATGGTGGAGGCTGTGGGCCCTCTGTGCTGTCACCTTGTGAGGATGAGCCGCACTACCTGAGCCTGGTTGGGGATGGGGATGGAGAAGCCCCATCTTCACCCACCCATTATCAGGATTTAAGAGACATAGTCAATGAAGTAAAAGAGACAGAAGCGTGAATATTGAAAAGCAGTTCTAGAAGCTGTTAAATACCCCCTTCCATGCTAAAGCTCCCTCAGATATATCTATAGATACATGTTTATAAATGTAGGCAAAAGATCTATGGCTACGAGCCAATTGCAAAAAAGAAATGTGTACATTTCTATAAAAGTAAGGGTGTAGATTAGGATGTGTAAATGTAAGTTTATGTGCAAACAAGTAGCAAATTTGTTCGTCTGCCCATTGAGTTTCGTGATTCTGGAGAGCGTCCAAAAGAATACTTGTGCTCATTCTGATGAATGGATATATAAGGTGAAATCATGTTTACACAGTATGTGAGACAGTTGGTTATATTCATGATATTATTTATTTGGTTTTAGGTTTGGTGGAATTGTTTCAAGAATATCATATTTCTATCTTATATTAAATCAAATTTGATGCAGATGCCACAGTCCAAGTGAACCTTAACTGCCTGCTCACTGCCGCCACCTGGGTGAGAAACCACGATGGTGCTCATATTTTTACTACCTATGTACAGATGCAAAGATCTATTTCGTTGATCGTAAATCGTCCAGCATTATGGTTAAACGCGTCTACGATTGGTTAATCTGGAACAAGGATGGACGTATAGATAATTCTTTTACTAATAATCATGAAATTCACAATTGGAGTCAGTCCCATGTACCCTCACAAGGGACTATATGTAGATAGAGTACATGTATACCCGTACTTCATGATCTATGGACTCCCAGCATAGAGTAACTTCAGGCGGGTGTAACCTTGTGTGAGGGTCAGGCTGTGGGACCTCAGGTTCCCATAAACCCTTCACCTCAAACGGCCAGAGGTCCCATTGCTATATATATATATATATATATATATATAAATATATATATATATATATATATATATATATATATATATATATATATATATATATTCTAGCACCGAGGCTACATTCACACTATGCCACAGCTATGGTATGCCATAAAGCTTACAATGTCATTCTTTCTTTCACTCAAATGGTTGCCATGTACCAAATACGTATTGTGCATGATATTGGCAGATCTCTGGACACTTAATGAATTACAGGGCCCCTCAGCATGGTGCAATCTCTTGGGAAATCCACTAGCCTTAGTCAACATCTCAAATCTCTGAGTTGTACCATTCAATTTTCCACCAGCTTATTAGATTTAGACAGAATCATATTAGATTAAGCCGTTTGAAACAAGTGTTGTCGAGATATTGGTGCCATCATAATGTATTTCCTGAATAACAGTCTACAATATTTTCGATACTATGCTGAATAAGCTTTGAAAACATGCAAACCGTGGTGATGTCCACTATTTCCTTTCTAATGATATTCCTTGTGTAATAAACGACATCTCTATATACAATCGTGTTGTAATGCTTTTATAATTGAATTTTCTAGTTCAAAAGAGAAAGGTGTTCTACAGGTTAGCCTAAAACATAAAGGTTCACTGTGAAAAAAAATGCATTCAAATTAACCACGGTTCTCCAGCAACCTTGGGACAAAGGTCTCACCATTATTTTCACAGATTTTCCTTGTACCACAGTGCTTTACTGTACTGACATCTGGGGCTTCATTGTAGAAACTACACTGCTTCATTGTATCAGACAAAAGATTTATTTCAAGATTTATTCAACATTTTTCAAAATTTTATCTCAGGGTCTTCATTCGAAACATATACACCTATTTTACTTTCATTTTCCCTTATGTCATACAGGAAACGATCCTTTGTTGTAAAAACCAGTGCAAACCTAGCAAAGTTGGACAATATATGGCCTTAGATACTAAAAAGAAATCCGACCTACCGACCTCAACATTTTTGAGCATGTTACCGGAAATTCAACTTTTTTTGGCCTTATAATCATGGTGGTTCACTGACTAAGTAGATTCTACAGTTATATCTGGCAGTGCACAGGTCCATTTTCCCCTCAACTCCCCAGTGACCATACTGACATAGAAATCAGTTAGGAATTGCCTTCTTTATTCTTCTTCTTTTTTTACATTTGAATGTCCTCCATGGTTCAAAAAAAGATGCAGACATTTTAAAAGATTGTCTGTGGGTGTGTTTGTTGTCTGTGTTTGTTTTTCTTATTACTTCATCTCTTTCTATATCATTGTTTCTCTGCTCATCACCTACACAAAGATTGACATTCCCCAGCCCTTCCTTGTGGTTCCCATGATTGCCTCCCACATAAGGTACATAGACCTCCATGTTACCATCCATGTGTCATCATTGCCCACCCAGAGGGAAGCGCTCCATACATACGTCTCTATATTGCTGCTATAGGTCGAATCCCACATGGCCTGAAATATGTCTGCGATTTTGAATCTGTTGCATTTGTGGGACCTTCCCCAACAGGGTGTATAGAACACAAGCATTTGTTTGCGATTTTAGGCCAGAAAGCATATAATTCACAGAGATATAAACATCAACAAAGGCAAATTATGCCAAAGAATACATGAGAAAACTCATCGGTGCCCTTGTGTACTACACCCTACTGGAGTTATAAACCTTGCAAATTTGGGGTAGGTCCCACAAACGCAACATATTCAAAATCGACGAGGTATTTCAGGCATTTTTCGCCATGTGGGATTCGACCTTGATGTATAGATAGTTCCTTTCTACAGTTGTATCTTAGCTGGATATCGATGAATCGCCAGCTGGGTGAATTGGTAGAAGATTACATGCATTATAAATGAAGAAAGACAAATGGTATATAGGTATTGTTAGAAGTTTATTTATCATCAAGTGGCTGTTTGACATATATATATATATATATATATATATATATATATATATATATATATATATATATATATATATATATATATACACACACACACCCCTTCAAGGTAGAATAACACATTCACCACCAGGTGGTGAAGTTGTGACTTACTATGAGGACCTTTAAGAGTTTCCAAATGGTCCACACCCACTGAGCACTGTCCTGTGATAAACTGTCACCATGCTGCAACGTCACCTACCGCCAGACAACGAAATCACTTACCACTACAGCCACCGCACCCCCCCCCCACACACACACAAGCATACAGACCCTCAGATCCTAGGGCTGGGTGGGTAAGAAGGAGTTGGATGACATGCCAGGGTGACATGTTATTTTCAAGGAGATGGATCCGTGTCTCTGTAACCCATCTCTACAGCGATATGTGTTAGTAGTTTATTTTTGTTTTTGTCTATAGTTCACAGAGGTGCTTAGTCCATATAGGGCACACACAACTACAGAATAACCCAAAGTCTCTCCCATGCACATGCTGATATATGATATATGGCTTACCCTCATACCAATGAACAGTGAACCACCACAATTATAATGCAGTGAAACAGTGTAGTTTCTACAAAGAACCCCAACACCATGCAGACGTCCGTGCAGAAAGCACTGAGGTGCATGCAAGTATCATGTACACTTTTATTAGGCCATAAATTGTAACATGTATGATTGTATTAATGCAGAATAATTATGCATTAATACATATAACTCCACATGAGCATCCACGGTCCACTGACCACCAGCTATGTGAATATATATAAGTTAAAAGACCAAAGCAACCAGTCCTATGGTCCACTGACCATGAACAATAGTATATGGTCAATTCTCACGAAAATGGAGCACACTGCCTGGGAAGGGAAAAATCGTGACCTTCTTGTATTATTCCAATTTTCTCATTGCTAAAAGTTATTGGGCAATACAGATTCCTGACAAAATTGGGAACACTAATCATGTAAATTGAGGATTCTATGACATTTCTTATGTGTTTTGAAGTGGACCTAGGTATGGTGATGCATCCTATGCATGAGCAGACTAAATACTTGTCTTTAGTATCAAATAATTAGCATGATATTAACTATTATTAGTCAATATAGCCTAAATAAAAGTTGAAATATGATATCTATCAATTATATTGATCATAATTGATGATTGGTTAACTTTGTTTATACCCACTCTGGTGAGGGACCTACCCATGTACCTACGTATGGTGATGGACCATAGGTTCTGCTTGTCATGAGTAGAATGCATTAGGAAAGTAATTTGTTTTCCTGCACAAATTGTTTGAATGGTCATCTGGCTATATTGAAAAAACATTGCACCATCATCATGATTATTATTATATCCATTTTTAGTGTGAAACTAATCCATGGTGATGTACCTATGTATGGTGATGTTTCCATGGATTTGCTATATAATTTGTAGGGAAAACACCCTTAATGTCTAATAATTTGCACATATATTCCCAAACGAAGTATAATTTTGGGCTAGAAAATCTTTCATTAAATATTAACAGCCTTTTTCTTATAAAAGCTTTAGTCTACCTACGTACGGTGATGCCAGTAGGTACACTACATGCTTATCAGTGCTATAAATCATTGACATGCATACGCTGGAACATTTTCTGATTGACCCTTTGTTCCTCCTATTAGATCTATCAAATTGAGATATTTATCTATTCCAAATGAGTATTCTCCCTGCTGTCATATCTACTACAGTGTACCTATGTACGGTGATGCAAAAGTCACACAACTACATATTTCCTTTCAAGCCCCCCATAAATATATTGAAAAATACCAAAAAAAGTCATCAAAATTTTCCTTTCATGATTCTACAATCATCCATACAATACTTTTTACTGTCTACTTTATATTCACCTTACATATGAAATCACAAGTATTTTATCATTTTTGCCATGCATTAAAACATTCAAAATACACACGTTCCATCCTATATTGGCATAGATATCGATGGTAGACATGTAAAAGTATGTACCCTAGGCAAGGCAATGCTAGTAGTAATGCAAAAGTGTGCATACAATAGCTATTTGCCCCCTTATTAAGTGTGTGTGGCATAAGAATGATATTGTGATTCTGTGCTATATTTCCGAGAGAATTGACCATATATAATTGTTGTAGGATCAAATGATCCACTGACCATGAACAATGGTATATATAATTATCTAAGTCATTGTAACCGACCGTCACAGGCCGCTGAGCATCAAAGACCGCCGTCACAGTCCACTGAGCACCAAAGACTAACAATTAGGCCTCTGAGTTGATGGCGCCATATACTTCTGGCGGCATTTACGCCATCTCGTGGATGTCACGGGCCGAATTTGAGACCTGACCCAGATGCGCCCGGATGAGACACACAGCATGGTCTTAATTCGGTGTCAAAACTCCCATTATTAAGGGAGTTAGGCGACCGAGAGTTTTTCAACTTTCGGGTGTGCCACAGACAAACCAGCGCAAGTTATGTGCACGAGCGGCGGGGCGTGGGAAACTGACATGTTCCCCTCCCACCGTGCGCAGTTACAGCAGCGCAGCTGCATAAACGAGATACGGGCGACTGAACATGCCAAACCCACTGGGACAAAGGGGACGCCGGTCGGCTTATGGGGGCACTCTATACACCCCAATGGATATGAAAGACTCAGCACTAATGGACAAAGGCAGTGGCAAATGCCACTGGCTCCAGCTAGTCTGGGAGAGCAAGCTATGGGTTGGCTACTTATACCCAGACTTGAGCCTCCAGAAGGCAGTATCCAGAGAACCACCTCAGTGACAACATCTCCAGTCCAGCTCTCCTACAGCCTGCTATGCATCTGCCACAAGAACACTGCTGGGTTAGGATATGCCAGACAGGCATAGGACTACACCCCACTTGTGGCCAGAGACTATCTTCTTCCAACTTTCTACCAGAGGGTAAAGTTACACATTTATATTATCCCTCTAGCAGCAGGCCAGGAGCTAGGTTGTGGGAACCCACCTAGAACCTGTATTGGACAATGTATTATTATTATTACACATAAGAGTGGAACACTTACTTATACCCATATTATATTTACTGTATGTGTGAATTACCTGTGTATTACCATTTGTATAACTGATACATAAATACTGCCTAAGCTGAATAAACCAGTGAAAACTGGAAGACAAAGATAAGAGCTTGATATTCGTACTCACTATAGCCACTAGTCATAATGTTATTTCTCATATGACAACTTCATCATACACATATCTCTAGTATGACACAAGGAATCTCTGTGAAAATGATAATAATAATAATAATAAAAAAGCTTATCCTAAAGTTGCCAGAGATCCGTCATTATTTTGGCAACATCGGATTCTTTATTCTCATTTCAAAGGATGACAGTGGTCAATTTGATAACTGAGGCAGTATGTCAAATGAACTTGTCATAGAGCGAGTTATGAGGGTTTTGTTGGCACAGATTGACTTTTATCTCTGGTTCCCCTATATTTAGCTGTTCAGCTCCCACATCTTATTACAAAAGCTGTATTGAAAACGAAGTAAATAACTAGACCTACACACTAATGTATCATACAGGTGCATGCTAGAACACTGACGTATGTATAGATACACCTGGAAGATAATTCAGAAAGTTTGGTGAATATCCTTGATTTTTAGGTAAAGTGGGGGGAACTTTCAGGCAAGTTTCCTGAGTGTAAAAATGTGGAGTAAATCTTAAAGAAATACTTGTCAGACTTGAAAACTGGCTAACATTCTGTGTGGCAAGTTTTCTATAGGGTATAAAGATAATAGTAGATTTGACACCCTGACAGATAAGTTTATGAATTCCACCAGTTGGTGTGAAGAGAAAATTTTAAGAGAGGATTTTTAGGCATGTATGACTTATAGTCTCGAAAGGAGAGTAAATTTTGGTGGGAATTACAATTTCCCCTCTCTTCACAAATTTTAACATTGTGAATCACCATTCCGTAACTATATAAGAAGTCTACATGTATTTCTTGCTGAAACAAAACTTTTGGAGTTTCTAGACTAGATTCCCCTTTGACATGACATTCATATATATATATATATATATATATATATATATATATATATATATATATATATATATATATATATATATATATATACATAGAGGCAGAAGTTCACATAATCATTCGACATCTGCAGGGCATTTCAAAACGATATCTATAGCTATGGTTTTGAAATGCCCTTCTGAACATCTGAGGGTTTCGTCAGAGCCCATTGAGATACAGTCGGCAGGGCTATGAGTAACAATCAAGCAATAGGAATCGATGCTATTCCGATGTTGCCATGGTGAGGAATGTAGCCAGAGGAATGGAGCTGTGAATAACGAGATTCTGTTTGCTCACTTAATGAGTACCATAAACCAGAGATGTAACATCTACAGTTATATACATAAGCAATTATTTAACTTCTCTTACTCTTCAGGAGAATAATCATATCAATGTTTCATTTAATGGGTTCGTGGATAGACATTGGCATGTATATACATATGAAATGCGCTAGGCCTATTTCATCCAAGCGTCAGTGAATTGAACGAGCTCTTTTTACACAATCAAAGTCACTCACTGGCAACGAAGTTATACCGCAGTGGAAGCCAACATTACTTTGATTATTCCTTTCATTCATGTCTTTTAGACCTTTTTATCACTTCGTTCGTTTCACACTCACTGTGGTAAACAAAGATGTATTGGCCCACCCTCAATGGTGTTTCTATCTGACTGGAGCCCATTGGCAGGTGTGCCAATATGCCGTATATATGCATCTGACTTGCAGGACATATCTTATGTTTGTGAATTGAACTGTCTTCTCTTTGCCATTTTAACTCGGCGTTTCACAAGTAAAGAAAAGTACAGTAAGAGTAAACTCTATGGTTTTACTATGCAATGGAAAATAACCCCACAAGTCGTCAATGGATTTAGTGAGAATTCAGCTTCTTCGGAGTAGGGGATATGCGTGTAAGTTTTGGACAAAAGCTTTCCAAAGCTGGAAAATATGACATAATTTTCCTCCCTTATATAAATTCTGGAAAATATACACTGCTAATTGTTGAACATGAATACAGTTGACCCTTGCTTCCTCACATTTTGGAAATGCAGAGAACATTGTCTGAGGAAGCAAATTATCTGAGAATACAAGTCCAAATATAATAGAATATACAGAGGGAGTTGTAGATCCTGTGTCTGAGGTAATGAGGGATCTGAAGATTTAAAGGATTGAAGAAGTAAGGGCCGACTGTAAACCAAAAAAGTGAGGGTATTGTAAAGTAGTTTGAAAAATGATCATGATTTATAAATGAAGTGACTAGACCTTCATTTGTCAGCCATCATCAATTTCCCCATCAAGAAAGGGAGTTATGTCTTACTTCAAGGTCGGAGGTAAGAAAAGAGGTGCACATGGTGTAGGTGGATAGTTTAAATATGTCCTTCTGGACACTGAAGAGGTGGGTCTAAAGTCAAATACTCCAAGACCTATTCAGAGGACCAGTATTAACATGACCGATTAGCATCTTTAAAGTGAGGGAACTGATGAGCAAGACCATGATCAATATCATGCAGACAATGATGTGTATGTACAAGACTGGTTTACAAGTCCTCAAGATCGGATTCAAAATGATTGGGGAAGTGGCTCATATTTTAAAGTTCGACTTCCAGACTGGTGTATTCAGGGGGGTCTTGAAGAGCTTGCCACCCGTGGACAATTTTAGGAGTTTGTCTTTTGAAAATGCCGCATCGACTTACTTGTCTTGGTAGTATCTTTAAAAGTTCGTTCACTTTTTGATAGGCCTACAAAAGAAATATACCACTTGCTGCGAAATCCTGTCGGGGGGGGGGGAGGTTGATCAAGGCTATACAGTGTCTGATCCATGGCGGCACGCGGCGGCCAGCGACTACATGGGTCAGTGTCGACGAGGCGAGACATGGGGAGACAGGCCGCCCACTACTGCTACGGTGTCCCAAAAGTGTAAAGAGTAAAGCATCACATGACATGCAGTGTGCGTGTTACAGGCCATGCTGGTTTCTAGGGTGAATCAAAATTAGCAATAGCTTTTAGGTGTACAAGACGCAAAGGTGCACCGTTTTGTTGGCGTGAGGGGCGGGGTGTCTTTCCTGCTGGAGTGATTCCCTTAGATTTCCAACATTACAATTAAGCCAGTCCATTTCCACAGACACATCTCTACATGGTCAGTGTCATTCTAAGTTGTCATAGACATTATTCCCTAGGTTTGTATAAAATCTTAGTCTCATTTCTCTCACTATTAAGGACCACTCACAAATACATGTTCCCCCATCACCCCCCACCCTAGCGACGGAAATGTTGGCCAACCTTGTGGAACTTATAAGACCCTGTCATAGTCCACTATCCATTTAGCCTGTGGTAACCCACTCAGAAAATATTGATTTTCCACTTTTCATTTTCCACTGCTACCACTTGTTGGAGTGGTAGGAAAATACCACTGCCCTACAGGAGTAAGCCTGCCATTGTGCACCAAATGTGTCACTTGTGTTTCCATGTGTTGTTCTCCTACTAGCACTGGGTAAAATATTAGTGCAGGCTATCTCAATACCTGCAAGTCACAGACTACCATTGCCTAAAGTGATAGGCGATGGAAGGGTAATATACTAGGCCATTTTGAATTAACCTCGAGGTGTCAATATTGAACCCCGACACAACCTAATCATTGCGATACAAAGTCACATCATCGTGTACATGTATAATATTTGAGGTTCCATTCCTATGGAAACACTCCTCACATGCCACCTATGGGCCACCGTAGCAGCTGCACCACTACGGCCCATTATGTTCTTCCCTGGATCCTCTTGTAACTCTCCCCCCTCAACTTATTACACTATCCCATCCCCTTCCCACCAGTCCCCTCTGAGTTGGCTGTCCCCTCTGGGCTACACCAGCACTGCCTCCACCCCTCTCTGCTCCAGGACATACATGGCCAGCAAGCTTTTACCTTAGGCACCTGACTCACAAGGATCAAAGGGTTTATACATGAACAGGTGTCTGTGGCTGTGAAGGTGTGGTTAAGGCTGGAATTATTAGGAAGCTTCTCCAGGTGGTAGGCCCTCACCTTCTGTTACACATTGCAGTACTAACTCCATTACATAGACAAGGTAGGTGTATTTTTGATTGACTGATTGCTGTTTGGTTGAAAACGAAGTTATAAATGCTCTTTTGTATGTATAGAGGTGGCTTCAAAGAAGCTCTGGCTGATAGATATTTATGATTATATTTCAGTAGTATAGCTTCAATGTGAATTAGCCTAACAAAGGCACAGGGTGAAAATATCAGTAGTGCTATGGGGAAGTTTTTGTTGAATTTCTGGTGTGCAATGCTACATATGTATGAGCGAATATTTGATTTCACAAAACACACTAAGGATTAACAAACTGACAATTGAAAAACGATATCAAATGGATATAACGTGAATATGTGAAAGTGTTTTTTAATGCACTGGAAGTGGAAATGAGCATGGGAGAAAGTGTAGTGGCCATACGCAGTAGACACAGTTTTGGACGTGGGGCATTTTATTGCATCTCCATTTCACTCCAGTAACTAAAACCAACGATTAAACGAAATCAGAGGCACGGGTACACACAGTCATATAGATGAGAAGAGACCTTGGGGTGTACACATAGAATACAGCTGTGTTCGAAGGGGAAGATCTGGGTCGGTATGTTCTTGTTCCCTGCACTCACTGTTCTAGCATTATGGCAATAATTGTTGTAACCCTATAGGGAACATGTTATTGGAGAGCTTGCTTTGGTTTGTAAACCTTTAGAAACACAACGTATTTATACGCTGGAGCTATTTATAGTTCAAATATCCTAAATAAACTGTGAATCATAATTATATAGCATTGACTGATTTCATGATATTTTAAATCAAAATGTCAGAAGCATCGATTAGGGCAGGTCTGAGGATGAAAGGAGCCTGTAGACCCAGTAGTCTAGGGAAATATCCGGGAATGAGCAAAAGACTCACATAATATTATAACAAGCCAATTGTCAATGGTGTACTCCATTGGTATTGGCATCTTGGACCAAAAAGCTCAGTAGTTGTATGATGATCATTATGGCAACGTCAACGCATGAAACAACCCCACGCCATAGCACATACAAACTCATGCCATACAGTGATACTTGCACAAAGATGGTTCAGGCCAGTCTCAAATTGCCAATAAGGCGATGCCAACAGTAACGGATATAGAGTGTACATGTTGGCACATTGTGTCGCCAATCGTGTCCCCACAAAGGTTGCCCGTCATGAGGCCCCTAAGACATTCAGCACCCTGCCATACAGCCCCCTGACACTAGGCCCCCATGACATGAGGCCCCCAAGACACAAAGCCCCCTGGACAGACAGCCCCAAAAGTGTTTTGTTTCCTTGTACGTCATGTATATTCGTTACGTACAACGTTATGTACACGTTACGTACACATTACGTACACGTTATGTACACGTTATGTACACGTTATGTACACGTTACATACAGCATTATGTACACGTTATGTACACGTCACGTAGAGCGTTATATACACCTTATGTACACATTAGGTACTGCAATGTACACGTTATGTACACATGACATACACATTATGTACAGCTATGTACATGTTATGTACTGCGACGTACACGTTACGTACAGCGTTATGTACACCTTATGTACACCTTATGTACAGTGACTTACAGGGTTATGTGCACGTCACATACAGTGTTAATTACACATTATTTACAGCATTATGTACACCTTATGTGCAGTGACGTACAGGGTTATGTGCACGTTTCATACAGCGTTATGTACACTTTATGTACCGCCACATACATCTTATGTGCTCTCATGTACACCTTTCATGACGCGTTATGTACTGGTATGTACATACAGCATTGTACACATTTTGTGCAGCGGGCCTCCCTAGCCCACTTAAAAGGGTCTATTTCTCCTCTTTCCTATCCCCTCAGGATGTGTGTGGTGCACATATGCGCGGGCACTGACACATTCCTCTGTAAAATTGTGTAATGTAGTTCTCGCCATGAATATGACCTCAGCTGTCGAAATGGCGTTAAACATCTATTACTCACTCACTCACTCACTCACATTTTGTGCAGCATTAGGGACACCTTACATACAGCGTTCTGACACCTTATGTACAGCGACGTACATCTTATGTACTGCCATGTAGACGTTACATACAGCGTTATGTACACGGTAAGTACATGTTATGTACACTTTGCGTACAGCCTTATGTACTGCCTTATATACACGTTATATACACGTTATGTACTGCGACGTACACATTATGTACACGTTATGTACACGTTATATAGACATTATGTAGGCGTATGTACACCTTATGTACTGCGACGTACACGTTATGTACACCCGAGGTACATCTTACGTACACGCGAGGTACATGTTATGTACTGCGACATACATGTTATGTACCCCATGTACACATTACGTCCAGCGTTATGTACACATTACATACAGTGTTGTAGACACGTTAAGTATACGTACAGCGTTGTGTACACGTTAAGTACAGCGTTATGTACATGTTACGTACAGCGATATGTATACATTTTTTACACCCATGGACATCTCATGTCAGTGCACTAAAGGGGTCAGTGTACATAAGGTGTCTCTGTACATTAGTTAGACATTGAAGGGTCAGTGGTACTAAGGGGTAAGTGTGCATAAGGTGTCAGTGTACATAAGGGTCAATGTACATAAGGAGTCAGTTTACTTAAGGGGTGTACATAACATGTACATAATGTGTACATAACATGTGCGTCGCAGTACGTAACATGTACATAGCTGTACATTACGTGTACGTCGCAGTACCTAACGTACACGTACATAATGTGTACATAATGTGTACATAACGTGTACATAACGTGTACGCCACAGTACATAACATGTACATAGCTGTACCTAACGTGTATGTCACAGTACCTAACGTGTACATAACGTGTACATTACATGTACGTCACAGTACATAACGTGTACTGTCACGTGTACATAACAGGTACATAACCTGTACGTCACAGTACATAACATGTACATAGCTGTACATAATGTGTACGTCATGTGTACATTACGTGTACGTCGCAGTACCTAACGTGTACATAACGTGTACATAATGTGTACATAACGTGTATGTCGCAGTACATAACGTATACATAATGTGTATGTCACGTGTACGTCATGTGTACATAATGTGTACATAACGTGTACGTCACATGTACATACCGTGTACATAATGTGTACGTCGCAGTACATAACATGTACATAGCTGTACATAACGTGTACGTTGCAGTACCTAACGTGTACATAAGGTGTACATAACATGTACATAACGTGTACATAACGTGTACTTCGCAGTACATAACGTGTACATAATGTGTACGTCACATGTACGTCATGTGTACGTCACATGTATGTCACATGTACGTCACGTGTACGTGTACGGCTTATTGTCTTAGGGGCTTTATGTCAGGGGGCTTTGTGTCAGGGGGCTTTGAGTCTTGGGGGCCTTACACCATGGAACCCCTGACAAAGGGTATAGAGTGGTGGGATAAGGGGGGCATATCCCCATACCCAGACATCACTGACAAAGACATCCTTTACCCACAGTAATATACTCGATTACATTACACTATGATAAATTCCTTACACAATGCAAAACCATGGATGTATTTCATGTCTCTGATGCAGTCAAAGTATAGGATCTAAGCTTTTCCTCCAATAAAAATTAGATGGAATGTTACATGTGGCCAAAACGGAGCCCACATTTAAGGAAAAAGAGAGAGAGAAATAGAGAGACATGCAGAGACAAACGGAGAGAGAGACACACACACGCGCTGCGCACAGAAATAGGAGGCCATTTTAACGTACTACGATAGCACACAGCCCCACGACTTGAAATCTCAATTGTATTTTAATGGGAGTTTGGTCTCGGGGTTTTTGGTAGGACTTGGAGGGTGCAGTCGTAGTTAAGTTGTCAAGGAATGGCCTCCTGAAAAACATGCTGAACCTCAATACCAGGCCTCTGAAACTATCTGATGACGTCTAAATGAACAAGTACATTGTTAATTGGCATACAAAATAATGATGAAACGCCAGCAACCTTGTGGTGGCCCGCAAGGGGTAAAAAACGACATGATGACATTTGGCCATTTTGAGGTGACATTTCGACATACATTTCGATGTACCCTTTTAAAAGTGACATGTGACATGTTCAATCACTAAAAACGTGACATGTGATCTGAGGCCTTGCATTTTGGCGACATTATGACATCAGGGGGCGTCCCCTTGGGGGCCCCCTTGTGGCTAAAACATGCGCCGTTGTTTTCACAAAGATTCCTTTTAATTTTCAAATAGTGAATCAGATACATCACTAGTTCTCTTAACGGTCGTACTCCTTGGATTGTATTTTCATTTTGGGTATTATTAACGACTGCCCGGAATGAGATTTTCTGCCAATATATAACTAAATAAATACAAGCACAAATCACTGTCAGCAATAATATAGGATTTGACAAAGCGGTAGGATGATGTAGACGAGCTATATATATGTAAGTTACTACAAACAATTTATGACAATGTCCACTTTGATTCCATCACACGGAAAATGTGATTGCATCATAACCAGTCAATTCAAGAGTCATTTTTACATTTTACACTGTAAAAACAGTGTTTAGATTGTAAACGCCCAATGTTTAGCAGCTAAACACTTTTCTAAACACTATCTTGTCCCACATTTTGAGACACCTTTTTCCATCTAAACATGTTTAGAGAAAGTGTGTTTAATACTGATGTGTTTAGATACAGCAAGTGTTTAAACACTGACTTGTGTTTACCTTAGGAAATGTTTAGTTCTATGAACAGCTTCTGGTGTTTTCTGTTGTAACATTATATTTATATGCAAATCATTTAATAATGTTTCTAAGTCGGTTTACAAACAGTGATGGCACTCCTTGGGAAGTATACATAAACCTCTCACTACACTCTCAGAGGAGGAGAGAGAGGGAGGGAAAATAGCCTCTGAAAGAGTACAGTATCATGTTGAAGTGTCCTCTGCCTTCTCTAATTCTATAATCCGCATAATGGGTGTCTGGGCAAACTTCTTCTCCTATGTACATAGATTATCACTAAATTTCAAAAGGATTATTTCAATGCAGGATAAACTACTTGTTTATGTATCTTATCACCACAAATAATAGGTTTGAACAGTAATTTGACATGTTTGAAGATGGGTTAACTTCAAGTTGTGTGGAGAAAATACTGTCATGCACCATAATGCCACCCGGTGGGATAAATTACAATTGTTTAAAGCCTAAACACATGTGTTTAGTGATCAAACACATAAAATCTTTAGCTCCCTTGTTTAGAAAACAAGTTAAACACACAGTTAAACACACAAGAAATGAGTGTTTAAAAGCTAAACACTCATAATCATCTGTGTTTAAAGACTAAACACTCACAATCATGGGTGTTTAAATGTTACACACCAAAACACCTCAACACCTTTACTTTTTAGGTGTTTAGAAAATCATGTGTTAAGCACACCTGAGATACGTTTAGATCTCATAGAGGTGTAGTGGTCAGCAGAAAATGTCATGGAGAAACCGGGACTCGAACCCGGGACCCTCCAACTTCGAAGCGGAAGCACTACCCCTGAGCTACTTCCCCTGGCCTGACATTCTCTACCTTCCAACTACCCTGGATCGGCATGGTATACATAGGGGGAGTGACACAATCAAGTAAACAGTCCCTCTGAAGGCTCTGCGCACCCGACGGGGGAACAAACCCCTACACTCCTCCAAACCAGCTTTAACCGTACCCCGCCAGAACCGGTCCTCCAGTCCAGTCTGAACGGTACCAGTACTGAGTCACACACAGCAGTTTAAGACTCCTGTTCCCAGGAATTACTGTGGGTGCCACTTGTTTCCAAGTCTCCCAGCACTAGCAAGTTGAAGCGCTTGTCTATACCATACCAGCCCAGGTACCGAGCTCTCTAAAGATCCCCTTGCGAGGCAGGACTACTCAGTTTTTTCCACCACTGTAGTGGTCAGCGGAAAATGTCATGGAGAAACCGGGACTCAAACCCGGGACCGTCAAACTTTGAAGCGGAGGCTCTACCCCTGAGCTACTTCCCCTGGCCTGACATTCTCTACCTTCCAACTATCCTGGATCGGTATGGTATACATAGGGGGAGTGACACAATCAAGTGAACAGTCCCTCTGAAGGCTCTGCGCACCCGACGGGTAAAGAGCCCCTACAGAGGTGTAGCCTCTAAACACGTTTAGCATATTTAGTGTTTAAAGATAAACACTGTTTTTGTATATTATTTCAGAGGTTAAATAAAGACTGATATTCTTAAATATGAATATCATTATGATATCTTTTGGATAACAATGGCCTGAAGTCAGTCAGGATCTTCTTAATATGGCTATGGCTCTCGGTCATTAAGCGGCAACAGAATGGAAAGGCTGGTTGGGAACTACTTTTACCAAGAACTATAGTGGTCTAGATTGTAGAGTGTATGGTGTGGATCATCTAATATGTCTAATACCTAAAGTATTTTAGCAAAGATGGCATTCTTATAGACCATGAGGTCCTGTGCTGAGAGACTCTTTGGTCTGTTTCACATATACCAATGGATTCAACTGCTAGGGAACATAACATCAATATTATACAGATTTTTCTCTGTATAGCTTAATCCTTTATCAGATTCAGGGAGGTCCTTGGATCTACCACCATTCGATCCTTTGACTGCAGCGATAGCTTTACAATGTGATAAATCAGGACTTCCTGCTAGTATTAAAGATTACATCTCGACAATCTCTTAGATCGGCATGAAAAACGTCATTGTACATTCTAAGCAGAAAGTTTTCAGAGAAGGGGACTATACAACCTTTTATAATGTTATTTTAATTTTGTAGGCTCTTCACCTTCCATGATGTATGGATTCAGAGGCACACCGTGTTTGAATATTTTTTTATTGGAATGCGTAGGTTGGTAGGTTTACACTGTCAGCCCGCCACAAGGGTTTTGCAGTACAGTGCTTCTTAATATGGAATACAGTAGTAGCTGCTGTAGGTACAAAACCAATGACCCGATTTGGATCCTGATGTATGCACTACAGCGGTATTTATAGCCCATTTACAATTGCGGCTGAAAGTATAGTCTTTCCTTACCTCAGGGTATGTATAAGGACACTCTATATCATGAGCTACTCTATAGAGTACTAACGTTGTGAATGGATGAGCAGCTCTCCACAACGTGGACAGTGATGTAGCAGGGGACATGAGTCGACAATGCTCAGGGTCATGACTAGGTCATGACTCGACCTCGAAAGTAAACCACAGGCAACCACATATGTGACAGTACAATAAAACCCTGGGTATAAGGTGTACCTTGAGATCATGCCAATAACACGCACCTAGGACCAGATTTTGGTCATTTGGATACTGTTATACAGTCTAAAATCATTGCCTATTAGGCGCACCCTGAATTCAGGCAGTTTCTACAAAGTGCAGCTATGGTTTTCCTTGTATAAGCTGTGCCTTATACGCGAGGTTTTATTGTACTCCAATACTGGGGTTTATTCTCTATGAGGACTGCTGAATAAATCTCTGCTCAATACATTGTTATATTTGTGTACATACTATGGCTACTACAAGATTTTGACAATTATTTTCCTTCCCTTATATACCAGTAGGTATGCCTAGATTCATTAACATTGCCAACTATAACGTTTTGTCGTTTATTCTTTATTTTGATAGGAATAAAAGATAATTATATTAACGCATCATGAAGATTTCAGTAAATTTAATTGTCCGTTCATGAGAAATTGTCTCACACATCAATTGTCATTGGCTTAAGAATTGCTCCAATAACTATTCTTTAGGTGTCAAATGATGCTCCAAAATGTTGCTCAAATAAGATGATGGGAATTATAAGCTAATATGTTGATACCTTGAAGAAAATAACCATTTCAAGAAGTGAAATAAGGAGTCATGAGAATCATAAGGACTACAGGGGTAAAGTACAGATGACATGAACTGATAACATTAGTATATCACCACTCTGCATGGAGAGTGTGTGATGCAGTTTCTGTGGCAAAGTCAGATGGCATTGTAAAGTTCTGTTTGGAGAGAGTGCGTCCGCCGTGGCCCACATGAGCATCTCCCTCAGCAATGAGATGATGATGACGCTAATCGTGCCCTTCATCTCCATTTTGCTCAATTCTGCTCGTACATCATGTATATATCTATACATGGTAGCCCTGATTCATCGATCTAACTGCTCACTGATCTACCCTCGGACACGGGGGAGTCAGGCAGTGATCCCATGTATATATATCCAGTGGCCAATTCTAGTGTTATGTAGGGCTATACCAGATTTATGATCAATGCTGAATGTATACATGGTCCTACCCTCCGAAATTCCCCCCTAGAAGTTCTGAATTACATCCATGTCTCTTTGACAGGGAGCTATTATGAAATTGCTCCTATCAAGAGAAATGTTTCATTTTACATGATTTTTAACCAGGAGGTAATTTCAGAAAGGGGCTGATAAGGCACATGCCAGGACTATTTGAAAAAATACCCCCCCCCCCACCCTACGATTGCTCAGTACTATCAGCAATTATGTCAGCAAGCATTATAGCGCATGGTAGAGCAGTCATACTACTCATAGCTGTGCAGTAGTTGGCAATCACACTCCAATAAATGCCTGTTGAATCCCCCTTATCGGTGCAGCAAATCACCGTATTTGTGACACCACAGACTGCAGTAAACCACTGTGTTACGAGGTATCTCCATGAAAATAATAGTGAAAGCTTTGTCTCAAAGTTGTCAGATAAAAGTCATTATTTTGGCAGCATATTCTTAACAGTGCAGTATAATTACATGATGAATTTATAATGACACCATAGAAATAACTGTTACACTTGTATAATGAAAGTGATGTGTTCCTAGTAGTTCGCTCTGAAATAACCTTCAGCAACCCCCTAGAGAGGTATTATCATAATTTTGACACATGCATTAATGTCTCCCTAAACAGTATAGCGTGTACCATACAATGGGGTTACTGACACAAATGCATTCATTGTATTGTTCTTTGCTATAGAATGTATCAGTCTCATCATAATTTAGGCATGAAAACACCCTCTTCTCTAGCTACCCTCACACTGGGACCTCATCTATATAGGGCGTTTCCACACCCTGCAGCTATTGTAACTGATAGTGTAGTCGTGAGTTTTTATACCATAACTCTTATTATTGGATGCACCCCTCCAGGGGTGAATAAAATATATTTATCAGACCTGTTGATGGGACTGTCATAATGGCTAAATTGATTTTTACTCATATCAGGTGCAGTGCAATTAATCTTATGTGTAAAACTAGTCAGCCATATGATTGAATACACTAGTAATTTGGGTGCTTGTGCGTGGTCTATAGAATGTATCAGTCTCATTATAATTTAGGCATGAAAACACCCTCTTCTCTAGCTATATATCCACCAAACAAAAACTTCGGAGAGACTTGAGTCTCTCCTGTGTACTTACTCATGTGAAACCTCAGTTTTCCACTCGGGCACACCACAAGATTTTGTAGACTCGCTTTTCTGTAACCCTCCCATGTCAATAGATGTGTCTTCTACCTATGATTCCTGCGATAGAAACTCATGTTTTCTCTCAAGTTAAAAACTCATGTTTGGCACATGAACAGCACAATTAATAACATGAAAAAATAGTGGAGGTAGACTTGTGTCTCTCTCATTTTATTCATTGTGTAAATCCCAGAATTTATGCTCGAGAGTCACCCAGGAAATTGTAGACTCGCTTTTCTGTAACCCTCTCATGTCAATACCTGTGTCTTATACCTAGGATTCCTGCAATAGACTCTCATGTTTTCGCTCAAGTTAAAAACTCATGTTTGTCACATGAACAGCACAAGTTATTAACATGAACAAATTATGGAGGAAGACTTGAGTGGAACCTGGATTCCACTCATGTACTAACTTGTGTGTATCCTCAGTTTTTCTACTCTGGTGCCTCTCTGGAAAATGTTTCCATATTCACCTGAGATTTGTTCCTCTAATACACTCCTGCTCCAACCCAGTGTACACACCCAGCTTCACCTGTTCACACATCCTGTGTTTATGCCCTGTTTCTCCCTAGTATCTAGTATGTCCCTTCAGCCATTTTGAACATGACTGATGTATCATCAGAATTATTTACCTTCCTTGAGGAACTGGGGTATTTGTCACGAGGACAAATTCATCAGTTGTGAACCAGTTTCCTTACAGAGAGGTAACACATTTATCCTAGCCAGGAGGCCCAGATGTGATGACAAGACAGCCTTGTTACTGTCTTTATATTTTATCCATGCACTGACAAATGGTGTTTTAGAAATGACCTGCTTGTATTTTACTGATTCAATGTACAAAAACACAGACAAGATGACAAATGATAGACCCTAAAAAGGTCACCCAAATTCCCACTGGGTCCACAAAGGTAAAACATATACTTGTCCTATTATTAGATGAATCAAGATTAAATCATGCCATAATTGTTTCAAAATACATCACAAGACACCTGGTGGATCAGTTCAGAACTTCTTACTTAGAACTAAAGATAGATTCCTGAGACTCTCTCGAGATACTTTCAAGAATTGAACATGTGTTTTGATGTCACTGAAAAACATGGGTGCAAATCTTGGGTGATTCTTGTGAGCCTCTCAGGTTTATGATGACTAGTGTACATAAGTGTGTCCATAACCATGTGCTTTGTTTGTCCCCTATTATCACTCATTGATCATTCTATTTCTGCTCTCTGCTAATGATCTATAGTATTTTATCACAGAGTATTTCGCCATTTGATTTTCTGCCTGTTACATTTAGTACATTTCATATCTTCTAAACCTACAGTTGTTCAGATATTACATAAAATGTGCATATTCCCAAAACAGTGTTAATCTCAATAGACAATAGAAATCTAGGATTATCACTTAGATTGTAATTCAAAATGTAAAGCTATTAGGTTTGTGTGATGCCTACTACATAGATGTTTATTTATGACAAGAGGATTCATTCATTTATGGATTGATCGAATGATTCCATCAACTTTTTGCTTTGGACTACAACCACCATTATGTGTATAGTGCTTCTTATAGGCTTTAGTCCTATTTGTAATTTTCCAGTACCACACATCTTGAACTAGTGAGAAACTCATATTCCTTATGAGTAATACTTGAGTTTAAACTGCATTTCAACTTTCATATTTCACATAGAACCATAGCTTAAGATACATTTGTGTTCTTCTCTAATAAAATAATGTGAGCAACTGAGTATCAATGAACTGGTTACATTTGAAGCTCTTACTAAAGATGCACCTGTGTTCCTCCCAAATACAGGCATGTGTGAAGTTGAGTGCTTATATTCTGGTTTCACACAAGGCTCTAACTCAACAGGCCCTTGTGTTCCTCCCAATTATGATGATGTGAACAACTGTGTGTCAGTTTGCTTGTTTCACACCAAGTTTAAACTTGAGATGTACTTGTGTTCCTCCCAAATATAATGATGTAAGCCACTGTGTGTCAATATACTGGTTTCACACAAATTTCTAACCCAAGATGCACCTGTGTTCCGCCCAAGTATAGGCATGTGTGAAACTGAGTGCTGATATACTGGTTTCACACAAGGCTCTAACTCAACAGGCCCTTGTGTTCCTCCCAAGTATGATGATGTGAACAACTGTGTGTCAGTTTGCTTGTTTCACATCACATTTAAACTTGAGATGTACTTGTGTTCCTCCCAAATATAATGATGTAAGCCACTGTGTGTCAATATACTGGTTTCACACAAATTTCTAACCTGAGATGCACTTGTGTTCCTCCCGTGTACAATAATGCGAGTAACTGTGTGTCAGTATACTAATTCCACATAAGTTTTGACATGAGATCCAAATGTGTTCCTCACTAGTACAATAATGTGAGCAACTGAGAATCAACGAACTGGTTTCACTTGAAGCCCTTAGTCAAGATGCACCTGTGTTCCTCCCAGGTACAGCCTGTGTGCTATCTCATGTACTTTACCCTAGTTTTCATTTGAGGGGAACACATGTTCCTCTCGAGTACAATAAGGTGGGATCCTGGGTATAATTTTTTGTATATTACACATGTTCTTCACTTGAGTTGCACACATGTTTCTTCCCAGTACAATCAATTGGAACACTGTGTGCTATTTCATGTATTTCACACAAGTTTTTCACTTCAACTGCACATGCGTACCTCCCCGGCACAATAAGGAGTAAAAATGAGTGCCAATTAATGGATTTCACACAAGTTTCTTACTTGAGTTGTACATATGTTCGTACCAATTATGGAATTGTTAGAAACAGTGGTTTAGTTCACTGAGTTCACACATGCTCATTTCTTGTGACAGACTCCTGTTCGTCTTAAGTACAAAAAGTTGTTTTACTGAGTATTCTTATTCCACTTTGACATGAATTTAAAATTACGTAGAATGCTGTGATCCTCCACTCTGTACACACATTCAGAACTGTGGTGTATTCTTTTCTTGTCACACATATCATAAAAATGTGAGAATATGGAGTCTCTCCTGGATTCCAAACATGTGTGCCCTCACCTTGTACACTCTCAAAGTTACATATGTAAATTTCTCAGGCACTTCTTGTGCCTCTCCCGTGAAAATATCACATTCCAGCCTCAGCCTAACTTCACCCACTTGTACATGTGTGTTTCACGTGTACTGTTTGGTATACCCTCACACTGGGACCTCATCTATATAGGGCGTTTCCACACCCTGCAGCTATTGTAACTGATAGTGTAGTCGTGACTTTTTATACCATAACTCTTATTATTGGATGCACCCCTCCAGGGGTGAATAAAATATATTTATCAGACCTGTTGATGGGACTGTCATAATGGCTAAATTGATTTTTACTCATATCAGGTGCAGTGCAATTAATCTTATGTGTAAAACTAGTCAGCCATATGGTTGAATACACTAGTAATTTGGGTGCTAAGATGTACTACTGTGTCATCCTTTTCTATATTCTGTAAATACATCAAGCCACACTCAAAACCCTTGTTTGGGTAAATGTGGTTATTTTCTTGAACATAGGTCCATGGAAACATATTGCTTTCAAACACTCTGGAACTTTTTCCAGATTGTTCATGCATGTATCAATCAGCATTTTAGGCACGTTGAGTGAACGACCAGGGAAACATCTAAAACAAAAAGAAAATCGATTTGTTGGGATTTGACAACTCTTCAGAAAGAAATTATGACACAAAAA
This sequence comes from Acholoe squamosa, assembly GCA_949317995.1. NCBI lineage: Eukaryota > Metazoa > Annelida > Polychaeta > Phyllodocida > Polynoidae > Acholoe > Acholoe squamosa. Next base: position 65,972,209 of record OX439037.1, on the reverse strand, counting down.
TTGATACTTCGTCCTCTTGGACACAGCCAATAACTGTGTATTTTGCTTTGTCATGGTAAGCATGGGTAATGAGGAATTGGGAACAATTGCTTGGATCTCCGAAGAGGACAAGATCCAATGATGCTAATCAATATGATTCAATAAGTAATACCATCCAGGAATACACTCCGTTGATGCTCATATATATATAGGCCTACCGTAGATCTATGTGGTTGCTAACTCACTTCCACTCCTGTAGGCCGTCAACGACATAGATAGCATCCCATCCTCACCAAAGAATATAAGAAATGAGACAGTACTTGAGACGTCCTGTTAAGTATTGTCTGAGATGGTTCCCAGGTCCTGTTTAGAATGTCCTGTTCTGTGAGGATGTTCCCAGAGGATCAGATATGACATAGATAACATACCCGGTCATGACTGCTCTAGCGTGGCTTAATTAATTGATAATGGAGGCAGGCTTGGAGAAATTAAATTTATCATATATATATTTGTTATATGAGATAACAATAGTAACATTTTATTTATACAAGTATTGATGTTTGATTGTGTAAAATATGAACATGTAATAAAAGAAGTATAAAATGTGAAATACCACACGAAAACTGTTTGAGTGTGATTACATTGAGTATAAACATGAGATGAAGGTGTGGGTGGGTGGGGAAAAATGTTGACTGGGGTGAGACGGAGCGGTGAATGGACGGAGTGTGGGGTTTACAGGTGAGAGGAATGGGTGGACAGATCGTGCTTGTGGTAATTAGTTCACCTGTAAAAGTGAGGGTGGGGTAGTGGTATCACGGCCTGTTTCAGGTCCGTGGTGGTATGTATATGGAGATGGGGAAGGACTGAAGGGAGTCGCCACCTGCTGGCAGCCATGACCCCCCTGAGCGCACACCGCGCCCATGAGGTACCCATGTGTACACATACAGGTCGTGTGTCAGTGAGATCTTTATGGCAGATATAATGCAATAATGCATTGTGCCTATCAATCGGTATGATGCATGGATCATAAGGGTTGCATTCATGCATCAAACAACCCTGTTGGAGTACCTATATCAACCACATAGGGTCGGCCTGAAGAGTGAAAGCATCCCTGACGAGCAGACTCACTAAGGCTGCATTATGCATTATAACGACCAATAAACATGACGCATTAAAACAATGGTTGCCCTTGAAGGGTTAACCTATGTTTGTATGAATTAGTTTGTGTCTGGAGTAATATATCACCAAAAGCCATTTTAGCCCAACTTCTATTACATACTACTCAGGGGAACCACAATGTACACAGAGAGCCACCTAAAACCCTGACTTGTCCAAAGGTCCATACGTTGTTTTGCATCAACTCCCAATGTCTCACAATATATCATCTGGTATATAGGTGCCAGCAATGATTCGGGCTGGCGCCATAAGGATTAGGGTCCCAATGTAAAGGGTGTAGGAGAAGTAGTCTCTTATATAGGCCTATATAGTCCTCTGTGATCATGGACACTGGTGGTTGTCTACCCTGGAGGAAAGGTATTTACTGAGGGTGTGTGCAGGAGGGATGCTATCATTTAGGGGGTTAATTCGTTGGGTGCCTCTGATGTATAATATTATCATCACTCATATAAGATCAGGGAGGATGGGGACAAATGGGCTTGCTGTATATGTATCTATTTATTACAGTTAATATGAAAACTCGCGGGACCGAGGCCATTTCTGTTGAAATCGCTGCCGCGCCTGCAGAAATGACCAGAATTGGGGGGGGGGACTTTTCTTATAGACTGCACCAGCAAGAAGACAAGGTTTCTATAATCTCTCTACAGGGGAGCTGCGCAGTAAGGAGGGCCAGGGGGTCAACTCCAAGAGAATTATACACACATTCTTTAAGAAATTCACCTAATCAACCATCGAACTGTGTGAATGTTTATATGGATAACCGCTATTCTATTATATAAAGCTTCCAAAAACGTCTCCATTTATTATACTGTTCCCATTGCCTAGACTTAATTTCTCCCTATATAAATGATTTAAGTCGTTTAAGAGAAAATGATGGATGATGATGTTCCTACAACCACGTGGGCAGTTTTGTTGCTGCCTTCCATGTTTGGTCAGCGGAAAAGGAGGGCATTTCACAATACCTTTATATCAGAATCATTGACAGAGAGCTGCGAATGTAATGAATCACCATCCTGTGTGTTTCAGTGAGAGTTTTGTTGTTGTTGTTGTTGTTGTTTCTTTTTTCTTCTTTTGCATTTCGGAGCTATATCACGAAGTACAAGAAAGACAATTATAATCACTTTAGAAAACATGGAAAAATGGATTCGTTAAAAATAAACAGCTGATTGTCACATAGAGTCATGATGAAGCTCCCTCCGGGAACTGGTGTGTTTTTCCCCTATCCCTTACTATAGGTATCCAGGGTCCTGTTCTGCTGACACCAGCGAAGGTCTTCTCCGGGCGTGAGAAGGGTGCGTCCAGGTCGAGGCTGCTTTATAAACAAAGCTCTCAGTGCTTACATGCCAAACTGATTAATTCCATGTTCACTATTTTAGGGCAGTATACTGCTTCCACGTATTGTGGCTTTTTTGAACCATGATACATGAGAATAGCGAGTAACTCACTGCCGCTACATTCATGCATCATGGTGACTCACAAGGAGGGATGGTGCCTTTGTAAAGGATTGATATGATACCGGTATCATGTTGCACTTAAAGGGTTAAGGAATGATATTGTTGTCTATATTCATCCAAGATGGACAAATGCCATTACAATAACAGCACCCATTGTCCTATACCTAGGAATACATATTATATAGCAGAGACAATGTGAGGCAATGCGCTTTGTACTTTTTTCTGAGATAAAAGGCATCTTCTATGTGAATCTTCCGACTCATGCCGGCAGTATGGGCAAGGATATTGGGCTCTTCTTGGTATGGGAGGGGGCAGTGAGCCTTATTCGGGCACTGAGTGGTATGTACAGTGTGGTATGATAAAGGTAAGCGTGGGAATAGTCATTGATAGTGGGATGTATTTGTCTTTGCGTATAATAAATGCAATAGGCCTACAGGTACATATGATATTTTGAGACATGAGTAGTGTACAAATGTATATTGAACAAGTAATCAATGGATAATTCATGACATGTGTGTTAGCAAAGGATAATTACATGAGGGCACAGCCCGAGTGTAATTATCCTTTGCTAACACACACAAGTCATGAATTATTACTTATTTTATTACACAATATCAATAGATAATCAATAGAATATCAATAAATTCAAGTTGAAAACGAAAATTGTTCCCCTTCATGGGACTCGAAGCCTGCCATAGTGTGTGAACAGGATCGGTACACACACCTTGGCGCCTGGCAGCCGTTGCTTTGGTCTGAACCCGTCCCGCAGTCGTCGCGGACAGCTACAGCGAAAAAAAATACGCCCGGACCGGGACTCGTCCTGCCTACCTCTAGCAGCTGAGCGCAATGCGCTACCCACTAGACCACTGGGCCACACACCTCGGTGCCCGGCTTGGCTTGGTTTGGTTTGAACGCGTCCCTGCAGTCGTCACCGTTATGGGAGCAGCAGACCACTAGACCATCGTACACACACCTCAGCACCCGGCTTGGCTTGGTTTGGTTTGAACACGTCCAGCAGTACCGTATATCCTCGTGTTAAGGCCTGGTCAATATGCCACTTAGTAAGGAGGTTTAGGTAGTAAACCATACTATTACAAGCCTGGGCATATAAACGGGGAAATATGGTATGTAGTTATGGGACAGGCAGCTCTGACCACTGTGGTGTAATTCTAACTGAATTCTACTGCTGCTATTCTCCTCAGTCCCTGTGGTGAGCTGCATAGGGCATTGGATTTGGGATCAGGAGACTGCAGGTTCAACCCCTACCCTGGCAATGAAAATTTCTTAGGTTTTAAAATGTAACATATGAAATGTAAGGACATGTAAGGAGGCATGTTATCCATAGATAACATGCCTCCTTACATGGCTAACCACACGCCTTACAAAAGTCATGATGCATGCATCATGGTGTGCACTATCGACAGGTATGTGCATGGGAATATCCAGAAAAAGCACCCAAAATCACAGAAGTCGTGTAATAAGCCAGTATATCGAGAGTGTGTCAAGTCATTGTCGCATTGTTTTGTTATGCGTTTTAACTAAGATGCCATGGTGTAGCTCTTTTTGATTATAAGTACACGTATGTAGCTTATTCCAGAATGTTTTGGTTAACTGCTATCTGAATAGTGGGATGCTGATTAATACCATCCAAAATTCGTCTCGATGAAATATTACTTTTCATCTCTTGTCAAAACGAAAGTTGAAAGCATTGTAGAAATCCTACATAGAATATGTTCGTTCTGGTCCACCGGGCATACAAAAAAAACACAAAGAAAGCACACATGAACCCTAAGGGGATTGGGGCCTAGGGGTTGTGAAATCCCCCGGGGTGTGGACTATTGGGGCATTGCAAAAGGGCAAGATAAACATGTGTAATCCGGACAAAAGTCACAGATAAGTAGGTGAGGAAAAGTGATTCATTAATAAATAAACGTGAGAAGCAAAGGAAGCGGATGGCGAGAAACCAGTTCTTAAAGGCGTCACACCAAAAAAAACTGATTTCAATGTGTTAAATATTTACAATCCTGTGGTTTGTTGTCATGGCTTTTTATAAAGGCCGATCATGTGTGGCACGTTCAACCTTCAAAGGACAGACGAGCCCTATATATATGCTATGGTTTTTTGTAAGGTGTAACAGGTCTTAAGATGCACAGGTGGATTCTTGATCTAATCTTATTTCTGTTTATTGGTAACGTACACAAAAATGCCTGGGATTGACCCTTCTGTCTGCCAATTGGACTTTGAATGAGCTAGGCCATACATCAGAGATCCAGCAAGCAAGTTCTATATTGGGAGGGGCCAAGGGATCAGTTGAGTGGACATCATATTTTTATATAAGCCTTCAAGGCCCACTACAGGGGGGGGTGTTTATGGAATAGAGATAGATGCCCACAATTTTATATAGGTACGTAGGAATTTCTTATACTACACATACCCATCCGCTACAACCCATAAAAACTTCCCAATGTTTCCATAAACAGTGATAATGCCTTCATCACTCCACCCTATACATTTTGATTAATGCTTGTAAGACATATTATGTGTCCCTCACGATATCCATTACAAAGTATGTTAACAAACACACGTGACATGTAGGATGATGAGGGAAGCAGGTGGACATGTGGGCTCTGTTTACATTTGGTATAATAAGTAACTCTAACAGGGATCCAGGGCCAGCCCTAACCCATACATCATATCAATCACTGAAATATCTGAAGTAAAATTTACGGTGGCATGGGAGCCCTGTTTTTACTCCTTTTTTTTCTTTTCAATGTGCTTTCTCTTCCATTTTTTTTTTAAGATCGTGTAGTCTCGTCTATACATTCTTCCTTTTGGTAAAACCTTTAATGGCAGAATATGGTGTCGTGATGGCTGAACTTCACTGTGGCAAATCTTTCTGGACGAAAAAGTACAGAAAGTGCCCCAAAGCAGCCTACTAACAGTGCCCAATAACCGCCAAAAACCTATACCAATTGCCTCCACAGTGGGGTTTAGGTGCAAGACATTATGTTCGATCAGGCATTATGATGCATGGATGAAGTGTGGATCCAGGATCTGAAAATGGTGGGGGGGCGCCCTTAATGTAGTCTCTATTTTTGGCTAAACATGAGGCTCAAATGAGGCAAATAGACTTCAAGACCCCCCGGCTAAATCGTAGTACTGTTTTGTGTATCTTAACGACCTCTATAATCCAAGGAACGTTTACACCCCCCGCAGTGCTGGGGGGGGGGCTAAAAACACAAAATGTATCTGTACGGGTAGGTACCTCAATTGACACAGCCATGCTCAGGTTCACCCTTCAAAAGATACTCACCAGCATAGGCTGAAAAGGTGCTCATTCTTCTATGAACCATACTGTGCTCTCAAAAGTGCTCTACTCACCTCTCTGCTAAATATAATGATTTTGAGAGATCACACACTCATTAGAGAGTTAATGGACCCATAAATATAATAAGTGTCATGTTTTAGGATCTGTTATGATACATGGTATTCAATTTGATACCATTAATCTCATTTATATTGATATCCAACTAAGAATTATGGTAAAATACACTTTGTTATTGTCAAACACTTTCCCCAAGGCAGTTACCCATCCCTCTGTTCCATCTGATATGACATTTTTATTGCCTACACAATGTAGCAAATTTGGTAAACCACTAAAATGGGTTCTCCCTGTGTTTATAGTGTTAGTACTCATCATTGCAACATGGCAATTAGATTATCTCTAGTTATAAAAGTAAGTTGTGGTGATTCTTTATGACAGCTGGGATGGGCGTATGTGTTGGGTGAAGGCCAGGCAGGGTGGCAAACCTGTCAGCATAATGTGGGATGATTATAGTGAGAGAATTGGTAAAATGTCCTCACTTACCATCATTGTCTTCATCGGTATAGACACTGGGTTACAACCATGTTTGTACATGGGTATCAGATTGTAGGGCTGACAGCTAGGGATATATAGTCAGTCTCTGGGTGTATGATGAGGTTTTAAAAGGTTGAGCTGTGTATGTGAGGTTTTAAGGCAGGGTACTTTTAGACCAGAATCATACTGAGTAACAATAATGATGGCAATTTTATAGTTCTGAGGGAATGACATCTTCACAGGTAAAGGAATAAGTCTGGACACTGATATGCAGTCAGAGCTGGCACGCTTTTGTTCTAACAATAAAATACATACACCACACTCGACATTAGTCAATATGAATTTTAACTTTGTGTAGTAAGTTTCTATATATATGCACTATTTAATAAATCTTCTGTTTTACCAGAGCAAGGCATGTGGCAATTTCCCCACAGCACTGTAAGAGATCGTAAGAGAATTGTAACTTTGTTCAGTAAGAAATTATCTTTCTAAATATAATTATGCACAAAGTCAATAAATTTTCATTTTTACCAGATCAAGGCAATTTAGTCACAGCAATGTAGGAGATGCTGTTTTTAGATGCTAAACGTTTACAAAATGACATTATTTTCTGCAAAAGGCCTCAGCATTATAACAAGCCCAATAATAGAGTATAGTGTAATAGTGATACTCACGATGTGTCCCATGATATATTAATGTGACAGTGGCATAAATTTCCAGAAAAATATACTGAAAGAAGAGGAAAGAATGGAACCGTATAATGTAAAGAGCTGATGGCGTGGGAACAGTAGAAAAAATGGAGGGAACGTGGCGCCTGCGCACAAGGGTTCAGTGGGATCATACTAGTGGAATCGGAACTGTGTGTCTCTAGGTCATCTACACTACTATGATAATGAACCCTAGAGACATGATACATAGGCACCAAATATTATTATAAGGATACCTTAGGTTTTAAAAGTACACACTTCAACCTTGATTGCAGATAACATAGTGGGTATAGAGGTGATAACTTTCTACAAAGACCCGTATAAAAACAAAAGAGATAAAATAGAAGGATATTTTTAAAGTCTAAAACAGCCGACTGTATACCTCCTATAGTTATGTTATTATCATAAATGTCATCTTTAATCTATCACAAAAACCATGACTTTCCGACTTGTTTATACGGGTGTGACAAGCCATAGGGGTGATTACAATATACAGGTATGATGAAAGACATGTACATTTATAACCATAGCTTCCTGTGGTAAGGATGATACATTGGGCTTACCTAGGAACCATTCTAATCACAATCATACTAGCCGTAGAATAGGATGAAATGTGACTATATAAACAGGCACCCCTTTTTCACTGTGGTGGAGGGGGGGGATTACATCTACTTGCTTGACAAGTACATTTGTATTACCCCCTCTCCCTTTTATTACATATCACACTAATTTTATGGCTTTCAATATTACAAATCAAGTTGCTATACGGTTCCATATTTTGAAATGTAATTGTTAAACCCAATGAAAAACCTTCTTTTTAAAATCCTGGCTAAAGCTGGAGGTGTATATTGCTTCGCCTCGTATTTGGTGGATGCTGAGGAATGACAGTTTTCACACTGGTGCCAGTTTCTTTATACTGAGTTTCTTTATATGAACACATGTACTAGGTGATAAAATTACATTCGTGAATAGTAATAAGTATGTTTCAATATCACAAACAGAACAATGAGAACACAGGCTGCAATTTGCACCACGAGTAAAACCCAAGTTGAACTATATATTTTGCCGTCTTGCTGTACCCTCGTTGTTGTTGGTCTGTGTTATGTTATTGTAGAGGTCGGTGAAAATGTTCTTGGAGAAACCGGGACTCGAACCCGGGGCCCTCCAACTTCGAAGCGGCTGCTCTTCCTCTGAGCTACTTCCCCTGGCCTGACATTTCCACCTTCCATCCACACCTGGATCGGTATGATACACACTAGGGGGGGCAGTGATTACCCGGAGACCCGCCCCTGGGGGTCTGCCACCGAGTACAGGGAAATACTGCCCTTACACTCCTCCCCATCAGCTTCAACCACCATCCACCAGCACCCGGCATTCCCCCTCAAACCAGTTACCTGGAAATTGAGGCTTTATCAAGCAGTGTTAGGGCACTCCTGACTTCCCAGTGGATGTACCGGTACAATTACCGGATTGGTCGAAGCGTCATCTGTATCATATCGGCCCAGTTCCCGAGTCCTCAATCGGTCGCGATCATGTTAAGACATGAGCAGGCACACATATCTTTGATCTCATGATTGCGTTAGGATGCTCGGTTTCTCCACCACTGTAGAGGTCGGTGAAAATGTTCTTGGAGAAACCGGGACTCGAAGCCGGGGCCCTCCAACTTCGAAGCGGCTGCTCTTCCTCTGAGCTACTTCCCCTGGCCTGACATTTCCACCTTCCATCCACACCTGGATCGGTATGATACACACTAGGGGGGGGCAGTGATTACCCGGAGACCCGCCCCTGGGGGTCTGCCACCGAGTACAGGGAAATACTGCCCCTACACTATTATACAGGATGAAACAGTGCCTTACAATGATACAGGAATGTTTTGTTTGTCACCACAGTCCAACCACAAATTTTATGATTGAGGTACACCACTGACTGACAAAATATCAATGCTACCCCGCCTTGCTGAGTGCATGTATCATAGTGGTCTTCCCACTCCTGTACACACCACTTCCTGACATTAACCCAAATAGCAGAATGCCTTAATTTTGAGTGAGCACTACGAAAATCATTCATCATAAATGTAATCAAAGCCATAACATAATCATCCTACAATTTGCTATAAAGACCTAGGTGTGGATCATAGGATTCTCTCATTTTGAACTGATCAACACTTCCAAGGTCGATCCTTCTACTTTTTTATTGGTAGGAGTATTGGCTAAAGGTACTCATGATATATGTCACTTTATTATACAGAATATTATTATTTGTACTAGGTGTAGACACACATACCAACGGTGACTGGATGTAGTGATCTGTATATATGCAGAGCCACCCTTGGACACTTGGGACATCCTCTCAGAATCCTCGTAACATTTACATAGGGTAACCCTGTCAACAACTCGGTGTATATAAACCAGTATCTACTGGCACTGGAAATAGTCAACTTAGGGAGGGACCTTTTTTTGGGTGGGGGGGGGGGGAGTAGGGGTTTTGTGCAGATGCGCAAAAAGAGATCGACAGAGTTCCACGTTGTAGTTTGAGGCTATTTTGAAGATATATCGCCACATGGGGCTGTATATTTATAGAGAAAAGGATTCATTTTCTCCACGGGTCTGTATGAGTTCTTCACATAGGGTAAATTAAGCTTAAGACGACCACATACCTAGAGTCGACCACCTGTCAGCTAGATTTCTCACTCTCACATGTAGTGCATTGGTCTTGAACCCTAATATTATTGTAATAGAGGTGTTATAGTACCCCATAGATTGATGTCCTGGAATATATGAAGTAATTGTCATTGCATGATAATACACTGAAGTTCCCATGTTTGAATGGTTTTTACCATGACCAGCTGGCCATTTTATCAGAATTCTCCAACTTGATAAATATATTTGCTAAATGATAGCATAAGGGAAAGTGCAGAAATGTTAAATACTTTCTGTATAGGACTTATTTCCTAGAACATACCGATTTCACCTTGAGATGACCACCATTTCACCTTGAGTTGACCACTCCTTATACACCTATTTGTACATTTAATTGAATAGAAACCAATGATTATGTAGGATTACATCACAACATTCATGACCAGAATAGTTTGGGATAGAAATCTTTACTGGATTATGCTCTGATGCATACATTTCAATCTTTACTGTAATGCTATGGTTATTACTGTGTAGAGGAAATATTTGACACTGAGATTGTGATGATAAATTTAAGGAATGGATTATTATAGTCCATATTGAAGGTCTATAAAAGAACACTAAAAAAAGCCTCTATAATGGAGGGTTGGAAACACCACTTCTATTTTGATGAGATTTACAATATTCATGGCCTCCAATTTCCATTCTAATTGAGTCACTGTAAAAACATACATTTTCTTATGATTCAATAGTTTTAATTACGCCATTTTACTGCATATCTATAGAAGACACTTATTCGTTTTTCAAATAATAGTTTAATGATCATAGCCCCATTAAAAGGGTAGTTATCAAGTGTTCCACTCAAGGTGAAAGGTAGTCATCTCAAGGTGAAAATAGACTAAGATGGTCTTAGAAATGATGAAAAACAATAGATAGACTTTACACATGGATTTGAGAAAGGTAATTGGTCAAAAAGCCCAAATAATTGTCTTTCACTTAGTACCTTAGGGGACCCTAAGGACCCATTAGACTCAAAGATATTAGCTACTGCATTTCCCTTATTGAAAACCTGCACAGGAACGGTCATCTTTAGGTTAATCTACCCTTCAGTTCAATGGCAAGACTCGTTCTCAACATGAAATAAATTTGCACTGTTGCCCCTCTCTGGAAGGCTGAAAAAAGTTGCCCTCAAATGGTACAAAAATCCCGTAAGTGTAATTCCTTAAAATGGGGATAAAAAAGATTTTTACTCCCTTCCCTTTAAATCACCACCCCCTGTTGTTGATAAACGAACATTGCATTACATGATTTAGATATAATCCTTGGCTTTGACCACCTAGAGACATACATCACAGGCTTATTTATCATTGAATTGTTTAGTTTATTTACATACTATGATTAGAGAATCTATCTGGGGAATAGTTTTGAAATATGAATATCTAGCTGGGGAATAGTTTTGAAAGATAAATGGAAACATTCCAATTTTGTTTTGATTTTCCTGATGACACCGACAATTTGTTCAAAAACCCCTAGCATTTAAATGCGTGGTAGTTATCTGTCACAATAAGCCACCCTCCATATATTCTCGGGCATTTGCTGAGATACCATAAAGATTAATGACAACAATCATTCCAAAATTGAAAGGACTTAATACGTATCAAAACAAGGTCTGACTGTTCGAGGTATTCCTTTCAGAAGGACGGTGTGCTCGTTGTTTGTCTTCTTCTTTATCATTATCTGTTCTAGAACCTCGATCACCTTTTCGAACTGTATATCATCAGTCCCGTTGTCTCTTTTCGCTGTGGTTGTTTTCAGCATAAATAAAAAACAACAATTTCTTTTCCTTTTTGGGATGTCTAGATTGTGACCTATTAGATTCATCTTAACACCCAGTGTATAATTCATATCCAAACACCAATAAGAAGATTCTATCTGGCTTTTATATGCTATCCTCTTTTTGTATCTTCATACTTTATCTGTGGTTGGTCCTGATCTGAAATATGGATAACCCTTAGGGTGTATAGTAAACACAAGTCCTTTTATAATATAGCCAGGTTTTATATAGTTTATATATTGTGGCATTATAACATATATATGTTTCTCTATTTACTTCACACTGAATAGCATACTATTGGGTTAACAAAATCACTACATTGTACAATATGTCTCAAGCCTCACCCTAAATTAATCAAAAGCTCCCTTTTTGAGAACTCTGTCAATAAATCAATTTGCTTTCCCCTGTGTAGAGAAATCAGTGACTGGCAATGTCAGCAATTCGCACAAATTGGCGACAGAAATGTGAAGTTTTTGGTTTCAACCTTAAGAGATTCTGCTAGCAATATAAAAACATGCCCATGGATCTTGTAATCGACCACTCTGCGCTATTGTGTATATATTGGGATTAAACTATTTCACCTCAATACCTTACCTAACACTTCATACTTCTACCGTCACAGGATGACTTCTATTTGGTGTAAAATCACAATATAAGGTCTTGATGTGTCACCTCTCATTGTGTGCTGTCAACTCAAAGGTGATTCTTTTTTTCAATTCTTATCTTCTGAGATATTAAATGTCGCCTTTGATGTACAGCATAGTCAAGTAGGAGGAAATATAAGAGTAACCCCGATGTATGCAGCGTATATCCGAGTTATGAAGGCATTTTATTTTGGGGGACAAATTATGATAATTTTAGTACTGTTTTACAGTTTAGTATCTTCGCCTATAAGGTGCATCCTGAGCTTATAGCAAGATCCTATAGAGCGCAACAGGGGGTCATCCTCATGTAGCTATATACCAGGCCTTATTAATCTGATAAATGATGATTATGGATGCACAAGTTGACTTTAGGGCCAGATAAAAACATGAGGCTAAGCCAAGTGATTTTATCTGGCCCTAATTCAACGATTTCATCCATAATCATCACAAATTGCATTTACACCACGGTCTGCATCATTAGAATGCATTAGACCGCATCGAAATGCATCAGAGTACATTCTGCATTCGCTGACATACAAATATATATATATATATATATATATATATATATATATATATATATATATATACCGTATGGGCCTATGGTATCCATAGGAGACACGTAGGTATAAGGCTAAATGTACCCAGGTCAAACAAAACAATTGTCATGAAATCAGCTCTCTATAGAGCCATATCCAGGTGGAACTCCCTTAAACCTGAGTATACGTTGATTGAAGATTTGAACACCTTTAAAATACAGATTAAGAAGAACTACAATACTTGTTTTATGTAACGATTTTATTGTGACTTAAATGAGAATTCATTAATGCATATTGTTTGTTTCACACTTCATATCATCTCATCTCATCAATTACTACTCCTTATAGATGAACCACTGTAAGATATATCAATTACTCTATTTTATAGACAGTGGTGACATACTACACAAACTGCCGTCATATTGTTTAATATGACATTTTATACCAGCTATATATAAGGGTAGTAGGGGTCCCTAGCGGAGGGAATGCAATGCGCCAAGGCTAGGAGGGTACTACACTGCATCGATTTCCTAGTATTTCGATGTAACTGTAATACTTTTGCCCAATAAAATACATTAAAAAAATAGTCCTAGACATAACACTCATCTAACCCAACACGAATGTCGAGCCCTCTGGCCTCATGAATAGCATGCAGCACTTTGGATCAGAAGAGCCCTAGTTCTATTTCGACCCATGCTGAGCTTTTATGGTAGCCTATGAACCACTGTCAATGCTATAACTCAGCTGCTGTCAGATATAAGGATAGTATAGAAAAAGAACACTGTCAATATTCAAGTGTCAACTCAGTACCTCCATCCTGTGATGAAATCACTCAGATTATCCAGTTAACTGAAACGTGATAACTATGGTATAAACGTGAAGTATTATGGTATATTCATATAGCCTCAATCTTTCTTGCTGACAGTATCAACATAAGTACAGTACTTGTAGACTTTATCTGCATCCAGAATTGAGGCAAATGTGTCCAACAGAAGGCCTTGCAATGCCAATGTGAAAATCGAACTGATGAGGCCCTTAATTACACAGAATTAGGTGAAAAGTCTCTTGTACTGAGTATGACACCTCTGGAACAGATGCATGAACGCTGAGCAACAGCACATGAACACTGGGGAAGCTTTCAGAAGTGATTGAAGGTACCATAGATTTACTGGTTTCCTTCGTTGGAGGTGCTGGAGGCCATTTCTTAAGGCACTACGACTGCACACAGTCACTACGATTTGAGACCCCAATACTTAGTGTCAGCAATCGTAGGTAGTGCCCTACGACTGCTCTGTATGATCAGCAGTTATGTAGATATTACATAGCATTTGGTAGGGCAGTCGTAGTGCTGCAGGTGTTACATGACCAATACTGTTGGGCTGCAATGTCACTAAATTAAGGGACCCCACTACGACTTGAAGGTGAGCAGTCATAGTGTGTTAAGAAATGGCCTCCAGACATGTTTGTGTTTGAGACCTAGGCTGAGCCAACCGGTCGGTTCAGTGGGTATAGGGCACATAGCTATCCCTGCCTGGAGGTCGCCATCTTTGTTCTTAGCCCCCGACGCCATCTTGGATTTTGTCAGAGAATTTTGGGTAATCTCTTATCTACACACTCACCCACCACAGAACAATGGCCATTGATAAGACTGATAGGGGAGATAAGCTGCACCCTGCCCTTAATCTTAATCACCCTAAGTACCGCCCCACTGTTTCAGGTGTTAGGAGAGTGGATTAGCTTGATAATGAGACAATAGTCTGGGTGCATTCAATCTGAGTGACATGTGGTCTCTTATTGAATTTTAAAGCTATATTTCTCTTGTATTTTAAGAAATAGATTTATACCAAACTTATCTAGTTAAAGTTCACAGTATTTGCTATCCATAGATTCAAATTTTACAGAATAGCTACACATAGTGAATGAGGAAGAACCCATCAAAGTAAACTACACAAAGAGGCTAATTGTAGGTTTAGCCCCTGACTAACTGAGCCACCTGGCTGATTTCCTCATCACTAGCAATGTGCTAGTCCCCTATAGCAGTTGCTACCCTGAGTACCCCCCCCCCACACACACACACACATACCGGAACAATCCACAACATAGCAACATAGGACATTTTAAGTACCAGTCTATTGAAGAAGGCCCTCATTTCAAACGTTAAGCTTATGATAGCTACATATATCATGTTATGATTTCTGACATATGAATCCTGTTATTCCATATCGGTGTTAGTAGATCCGTGTCAGTGATAGGCCTATGTGTCATTTAGGCATTATGATACATGTGCGGCCTACTGACTTCCATTATGGGGCAATGAAAGCAACCGTGGGAATGTTATTATCAAACCTTTCCACTGTAGGGTGATTAAAACAATCAAGTCAACGATTTTGCTTGTAGTACTACTATGCCTATCCAATGAAGGATGGGCAGTGCTATCCCAGTCCTGCTCAAACGAACCTGCGGGCTGTTGCACATATGCTAAAAAGAGCACATATTAGGTACCCTCTCATATTAAAAAGGTCACACTCTGCTTCACCATTCAACTTTTACTCAGTCCATTAGACTAAAAAGCCACATATCTTGTTTGAAATAGTGTATATTGCACAAGGAGGTACCTATATATAGTCCCACATTATGGTTTGACAAGAAAAAAAGACAGAACTGAAAAGAAAGTGACTGGTGTAGTTTAGGCATTCTTAGCCAAAAGTACCCCCTTTGTGTAACACCCTCCAGCGCCAAGAAACCTTGTAGGTGCCGGTAGCATCATCTTGCTTCTCTAATGCCACTTGTAATTTCTGTTCTTGTAAACTTTCCTTCTTTTGTTGAACTGGGGAAAAAGAAGTGACAGTGGTTCCTAGTCTCATCTATTAAGGGAATCGAAAATGGCCAATTGCACTTCTAGACTTTGTCATGATAACAGTTACAGCTCTTATTCTAAGTTCTATGATGCAGGGGAAACACACATTTATGCTTAATCTGTCATCCCCCTCAGTGAACACCATCAAATTAGCAAATTATAATGGCAAAACATAGGCTGGGTAGTCAATGTGTCATTTTGTGTTATAGTGCTCACTGGCGAGCCTCAGTATTTTAGGTATATTATTATAATGGACCTCTCTTATAAATAGATCTTCATTACTATTTTGTAGATGTCGGCGTGTACAAGAGATGACCGCTGGTACTACAGCATCATCGTGGGACTGGTCACCTTCTTTGGGGGTCTCCTCCTCCTGCTGCCATGCCGCATTCTCTGGTACATGTGTTGTAAGAGGAGTAATGAAGAGGAAACTGAAGAACAACGCCGACACCGGAGGGCGCCACTACTCAGCTGTAGTTCACGCGTGCGCGCCGCCGCCATCTCACTCATTTCCGGCCAAAATGTTGCCAGTAAGGTTCTGGTGAGTACTCTCCTCGCCCATTCATGTGCTATAATTGCATGTATGTACTTTGAACACATGTATTTTAGCATCAGGAAGTATATGTCTATCAATCTTAGTAAAACAAAAAAAAAAAAGAAGATTGAACAAGCAGGTAGACTGTTTTATCACCCTCCATAATTGTACAGAAGCACTCATCTTATCAACAAAAGTGATTGAAAATGCCATGGAAATGGTGGAATATGTACAAATCCCATAACATCATAAATGTATTTGGATAAACACAAGGCAGGACTCTTGAAGATACACGTATTCTAGTAAATCATGTGCAAACATACCACAGCATGCTGATTCAATTCCCATAGTGGTTAATATGGAGTGAAACTATGTGAGTGATATGTGACAGGTCCATAATATAGCTATAGGTGGTAATGTGGGGGGAGGCATGGTTAACATGTTAGACAGATGACGTAATAAGTCTTTAGCATTATTTCTGTTATCATAGAATACCCATAGAGGATACCAGTGACATACATGATCCAGACATTACTTCGCTTCCAAGGCATATATAGATAGAACTAAACGACCGTGGTGTACGAGGTGGCCGATCCACCACGAAGGGTGGATCGGCCACCGAGGACACCAGGGGAGTTTAGTTCTATATTTATTTTATGTTTTAAGGGGGTTTAAATAAGGAGAAATTATCAAAATCTGGTACCGTAGTTCCCCGTACGAGCGCCGGTCCGCCATTTTGAATGTTTACATGCACCCAGAACGAGGCTGCAGTGGTGGATCTGCCGCTGTGGTGGATCGACACACGTTACGCCACTGGGGGTGTGGCGATCGGCCGCGCAATGCTATCTCTACGGGAAGAAGTTATTAACATAAAATAACATCCATTTCCCTGATGTGTAGATTTTATCTATTTTCCCTGCAATTCCTCCAGTGCACATTACCCAACATATGTAGCAACATGTAATTGGGGGGGGGGGGTAGAAGCAATTGAACCATATAGTGATCACATGTGGTACACAATTGGCAGAGGAAATGGGACATTTGGTGCTCGTGTTTCTTTGTGTTTTTGCACCGCATTATAAAGTATTACCAATATGTGATGCCCCACTATCAAAATTGGTCTGTAGGGCTATTATAAAATGTCCTAGTAATCCTCGACCTATGAACAAATTGGTTCTAATAGAAACAACAAGGCGACCCCCAGTGGTGTAGCAGAAAAGTTAACCAGTTAAAAGGTTTCTGACATTCCGACAACACTAAGAAAAGGAAAAACTAAATATCCATGGCTACATGTATCTATTTTTTATCATTATTTGCAGGGGATCCTTGTGTTTCTGTGCAACTTGGCAGCCATTTTGGTTTATCTAATAGAAGCATCAGAGTAAGTACATATATATATATATATATATATATATATATATATATATATATATATATATATATATATACATATATATATTTCACATACATTCTAATCTCTCAATTTACATACTTTTTTGCCATTTCTGGTGCTCGAGTAAAAGAACAGTTGAGTTGTAAATCCACTTGTTTTACCATTTCAGGTTCTCGCTACGTGACTGTGGGCCAGTTATAGGAAGAGCAAGACCCATGGTCTACGTTGGGTTATGTTGTATCTTCACACTCCATTATTTAATCAGGGTAAGAGATGTAATTGGAAAATACAATTAATTAATGTTTTGTTTAAACAGATAGACTATGTATCAAGTCGCCTAATTCTTGATTATCAATTTAAGCCTTTTAAAAATCCACACACTTTGCTACTAAAATAACAATATTTGATGCAGAATACTCCGAATAATGTCGACACCTAATTTTCCCTTATGCATTGATAGGATGGAAAAGAAAAGATGAAACCTTTTTGTATTATAAGATGATGATAAAGCATTTGGCTTCCAAAGTTGTTCTTCAGTGTTAATTGTTACATGCCGGAGACGTTTGTGAACCACATCTACAATGCGAAAGATGAGACTGATATGATATTTAATAGGTAGTTACTGTTATTCTCCTTCTTAGTTTATTGCAGCCACAGATAAGACCCATTGCTGGCTGGACGTCTATTCAATAGTGGACCACTTCACCATAGGACCAACATTCATGTCTCTTTACCTTGACTCAAACTGGTTGGGTGAGTCCCCTAGGGCTATTATGGTTTCATTTCTTCTTATCCCTTTTCTAATAAACTACTATTGAACAAGGTTTCTACTCCAGGATGTTACATCCAGATTGCAGTTAGTTATAGGAAAGTAAAATGATTTTCCTATTTAATTCAGCCACATGAAGCCCATTCAGCGCTCCATGGTCTAGTCATTCAATTCCGAAGAGCGTTACAAGAATGAGAAGAATTTGACAAAAAGATAGTTCAGAGTCCTTTATAATGATTAGTCAGAGCGTTTTTTGTATCAACGGCACTCCCAATTTTAACTATGTCCACCCTGACCCTCCCGTACATTATAAGAATTGTCATAGAGGGTGTTGGTCTATGCTTTAGAATTAGAGTAACCTTTTTTTAGAAAAACTGTAATTTTGCAGCCTCGATGACCATCTCTAATCTTAAAGCCTCTCCAAGTTTCATAAGTAGTACATTGCTCTGCCGTTAAGGATAAATTAATTAGTCCATAATGATGAGATTTGTGTGAATTCTCCCCTGTAGGTTTGCGGTTCCTGCGGCTGCTATACCTGCTGCAGCTTCCTGAGGTGCTACAGATGTTACACATCGTTAAATCCTCCTCCAGGATCAGGCTCACACAGATAGCCTCTATATTCATAGCCATTTGGCTCTGCTCATCGGGATTTGTTCATCTGGTTAGTGACTTATCACATTTCCTATTCATATGGCCAGCTCAAGCTTTTGTTCTTGATTCCATTTACCCATGGCATTGCCATATACATTATGCCAATTTAATAGAATGAGATAATATCGGGCAGTGGTGCACAATGTACTGCTGAATTACATGATTGGGATGTCATTTTTTGGCAGTGTTTCCTTCCTTTTCTGATCATTCGATGTCACACTCTGAGAGACTCGCAGTGTAAAATGTTTCCATGTTCTTATCCCAAAAATCTTAAAATTTTAATCAAGAGAGTTTGCTCTTTCCCCGGTGCAGAGCTGAACCTAATAGATGGCATTATATAAATATTTTTCAATTTCACATACTTTGATAAGACACTGATTTTTGATTATGTGAATTTAACAACATGCTTTGTTTCTCTATCTTTGTCATTCGGTTTTTGCATATTCGGTTTTTGCATTAACATATCGAATAGATATGTCCAATGTCCTATATCTATTACAAATTCTAATTCAAGAAAAGAAAAATCTTACTTCTACTACTTTTCTTTTATCTTACAACACAACTGTCCATACCAGCTTCTAATATATTTACCCACCAATGGGGAGGTATTGCTATTGTTATTAGGACTCCTGTAGAACTGCTAAGTGTAACAAAACTGCTAACTGTTATAATAACACTTAGCAGTCGACCATCCAACTGCTAAGTGTAACAAAACATCACTAAGTGTTACAAGCATCCAACTGCTATGTGTAACAATTGCTGCTAACTGTAACAAAACTTCTGTAAAGGGACATGGAACTGCTGTCTGTTACAATAAATGCTATCGTTAACATCACATAAAACTCAGCTAGGTGTATCACTTTCACACAATATCATAAGGTATATAAATACTGTAGCGGGCACTGCCACAGGAGCCTTAGACTAGTAAAGAGAGCGTCGATTACAGGATCAGAGGGGCAGTTCGGAGATGACAGCCCCCAAAGTACACTTGACAATGTTTCGTTAGCAGTTGGATAGTTAACTACTAAGTGTTATTATAACATTTAGCCGTGTTTAGCAGTTTTGTTACATTTAGCAGTTGTACAAATCCTGTGTTTTGCATTACCTCAATATTCTCCATGGAGTGTTCACTGAGGGTGGGCAATCCTATCGTGACCTGGGTCAGACGGTGCAAGTCAACTTAGCTGTTGTTTTGGTTGACAAAAGAATTACATTTACTGCAGCAGCTGATGGAAGTACATGGCAATCTATGGAGTGCCATGAACAGGATAGTACATAAGTGTGTACATACCATCTCATTACTTATAGATTCATTTCCAGGATAAATTAGGTCCATCCATATCTATAGCCAATAGTCATGAAGACTTGTACAAAGGGAGACACATATTTGATGTACACGTATGGCAATGGTGTGCTATCCTTAAGTTCAAGTTTTATGATTTAAGTTTGTATTACTTATAGGTAGCCACACTAAAATAACAGTGCAAATTCTCACTTTTTGTAAATGATCATTTATTTGAAGCATGAAATCCCAATGAGATACGAACCTCTCCCAATAGAAGTCATTATTGCCATATTGATTATTTCAATTGGTATCGTATTTGAGATGTAGAATTACCCCTCACTAGCTGTAATCAAAAAGGCTGATTGACAACATTGTTTAAGATGCATTGGCTGTGAATTTATTAATTGTAGTATTTTAGGTTGCTAGTAATCTGCTTCATATTGGAGCAGTCAAACGACCACAAAATCTGTTTCAAAGACAAAGGGGCAAGGTAGTATCATATAGCACATTGGGAGAAGTTTGAGGAACAGACCTTAGTGAGTTCAAGATGGCGATGTGTAGAGCAATTTGTACATGTTGAGCAATGTAGAAATATTGGCTACATAAAGGCAAATCTTCCCTAATTACAAGTAAAGGAGTAAAGTCTATTCATTCATTTTGCATTAGTAGAATGGTAAGCAATGTATAGAAGAAAACCCTACCTAGCCAGAGTTTCAGAGCTAGGTATGGTTCACAAAATGCTATGACAGTAAGCAGGCCCTATGATTACTTAGGAGGATTTTATCTGTCAGGTCTATACTATTTCCTCTACCCATCCCTCTATGACTACTCTCAAAAAGCCCACCCATGTAGCAAGCCCGCTCGGGGCCAAATTGGTTTTACCCGGGATAAGGTGGTTCAAAGCGGGCAGTATTCAGTACATGGGTTTTAGGTTCGGCAGATGCTGGGTTTCCAGTCAGGGCCACACAGGGCAGCCCAAATCGGGCAAACCCACTTGAGCCCGTTGGGCTCCCAACGGGTTTTGTCCTCAGCATACGGTCTGGGCCACATTGGGCCGCCCGATTTGGGCACTGGTCAGCTTTAAAATGGGCAACCACATTGGGCCCAGGATGGTTTCAAAATGGGCATCCCAAGATGGGTACTTAGCTGCATAAAGTCTTCCCAGTCTGGGGTGAGAGTGGGTTTGGACAGGGCAGCCTCATCTTCTGAACTGTTCTAAACTCTGTGATGAGTGTTCCCCCTCCCTCTCTCTTTTTTGTTCATCCCTCCTCTATCCATCCCCTACCCCTTCCATCTCCTCCTCATTCCACTCAACCTGCCCTGCCCTTCTGTCACCCTGCCCTCCCTGGGCCTCCCTAGCCCATTTAAAAGGGTCTATTTCTCCTCTTTCCTATCCCCTCAGGATGTGTGTGGTGCACATATGCGCAGACACTGACACATTCCTCTGTGAATTTGTGTAATGAGGATCTCGCCATGAATATGACCTTAGCTTTCAAAATGGTGTTAAACATCTATTACTCACTCACTCTCACTCCCAGCCCTCACCCTGCCTTGCCCTGCCCTGCTCTTGCCCTGCCCTGCCCTGCTCTCGCCCTGCCCTGTCCTGCTCTCGCCCTGCCCTGCCCTACTCTCATCCTGCCCTGCCCTGTTCTCACCCTGCCCTGCCCTGCTCTCACCCTTGCCCTGCCCTGCTCTCACCCTGCCCTGACCTGCTCTCTCCCTGCCATGCCCAGCTCTCACCCTGCCATGCCCTACTCTCGCCCTGCACTGCCCTGGCATCTCCTTCGCTCACATGCCCTGCCCTGCCCTGCTCTCACCCTGCCCTGCCCTGCTCTTACCCTGCCCTCTTCTCACCCTGCCCTCCTCTCACCCTGCCCTGCCCTCCCCACTCCCTTCCCTCCACCACTGCTGTAGGACACTTTCCCTATACCATTAATACACAGGTAGGTTCATAGTAGGGATCCAGATATTTCATGTAAAAGGCAACACTGACTAGTCCTGGAAAGAACAGCTTCATATCTTTCTTTGTACTAGTAGGCTTGCAAGGTGTATTTGTGGTGTGGGGGCAAACAGGTCCCACACCTGGCTGGGTATAAGAGGACTACATATAGAGGCAATTGAGAAACCAAAAATATCCCCTGCCCCTGTAGGCCAGTCCATGGCAGACTCACTACAAAGTGGTTTCACAGCACTCCAGGCAGAATTCTACTACCCATACCAAACTTATTTCTTTTAGACATAGGACAACTGGAATAGACTACTAAATCAGATATGAAGTAATAATGTGCAGACTTTCTCATAGTCTGGAAATACTTAGATGTTTCTAGTCAAAAGTGCAAATCAAGGTCATCTGAGTAGTAGTGGAATGGCAACACCATTTCTATTGCATGGAACTTGGAACAAGAGCAGATATGCAGAGGTACAGTCATTATGAACTTGAAGGCTCTCTTCTCTACTCCTACATAGGGAATTAGTAGGGGAAGATTGAGGCCAGAATGTCACTTTAATTAATCAAAGTGCCTTGTGTTGGCTGAATGAGTTTGATTCAAATGAATGGTACTGCTCTGCCTTTCCACTTGGGTAGATATTGTATTTACTGCTTTGGTGATGGGGGGGGGTAGATTAGCTCAAGGATTTGTTACTTATTGACTTTTAAAAAAAAAGAAAAGATTTTGGATAAATTTCTCAAAAAGAATTTTTAACATGTCACCACTAATTTTTCATCAAATCGGGCAGCCCACTTTAGGCCACACCAAAAACCCATGTTAAACGCACTTTGAGCCCAAATCGGTGAGCCCAATTTCAAACAGATCTGTGCCCGAATCGGTTAGCCCAGTTTGGCCCAGACCCTTTGCTGAGGACAAAACCCATCGGGCGCCCACTGTGTTAACCCAGTGTGGCCCACATCAGGAGCCCGCTCTGGCCCAGACTCGGGCCACACCATGTTTGCTACCTGGGCAGACACACACAGCTGTCATAGCAAGCAATGGAGGAGTACTGCGCATAAGGCAGTGGTCATTATTTATCAACAGGGGGGGTGGTGGGTTTGAGGGGGGGCGTAAAAGTTTCAGACCCCTCCTGAGGGGGGGGGCTAAAAGAATTTTGACCCCTCTTGAGGGGGGCTAAAAAAATTCACCCTCTTTTTAGCAAAAAAGCCAGCACACTACTATAGCTCAAAGAGGGGCACGAAAACCCTCCGCGCCTCTGGCGCAGGGAGGCGCAGTAAATTTTGACTGCCATCGAGGGGGGCGTAAAAAAGATTTTCATGCATCCGTGCAAAAACCCACCACCCCCCCTGTTGATAAATAATGACCACTCTTTAACCTATACCCATCTGACTGCTAAGACCTGAAGGAGTGCTATCATATCTTATGAAATAACCTCCAGATGATGAATCTTCATGTAAACCCCATTACTATGATGCGTCACACTACAGGTAGAGAACAACGGCGATCCATTCCACAACTATGACAACGGCCAGGAGCTCCACTACTGGGAATGCGTCTACTGGCTCCTCATCACCATGTCAACAGTCGGCTTTGGTGACATCTCCCCCAAATCTGACATCGGCAGGCTCTTCATTCTTCTCTTCATCATGGGCACCTTTGTGAGTGGTATTCCATTCTAGTTTTATCATATCCAACCATTTCTCAACCATTTTGCTATTGTTGCTATTGCAGACTGAGAACAACGGAGACCCATTCCATAACTACAAGAACTCCCAGGAGTTGGGATATTGGGAGGCGGTCTACTGGCTTTTGGTGACCATGTCCACTGTGGGCTATGGTGACATTTCACCAGCCGCGGATATTACCAGAGCCTTTATAATCATCTATATCATGGGCACTTTTGTGAGTTTCCTTTTTTCTGAACAGTAGGAATCCTGGAATGCGGACATCAGCGGAAAAGGGTTAACAAAACCTACAAGCTTTCTCCTTTTGTATTTTTGTTTGTTTGAAAATGCAACAGTAACATTTGTTTTATTCTTCCGTTAATATAGTGTTACTTGGTAATTCTGCTTGGACCTGGGAAGTTCTTGCTCATATGAAACCCCTACGTTGAGCTGAAATAGTTAATGATAACCATTAGAATTTATCAAGATATTGTTTCTGAAAAAGAGCTATTCAATTTGCTTTTGCATTCGGATTACCAGGATGATTCAATATATCCTTCATTTTGGCATAAGTTAAAAAGGCATGTAAAGCAACTTAGAAATGCAACTTAAAAATAATAGCTTAAAATGGGAGTTCAGTTATAAGGGTTGGTGTGTGAATTGCCAGGTTTGGAGACGCATGTTGATATTAACGTGAGGTCCATAGATAAGTGTACATATATACTAAAGGTAAAGGTGGTTGCATGTATTATATGGTTGTTGGTCCATTAAAGCATAAGGCCTGTGGTGTTCTCTATTTTTTTTCTTTAATTATAACCTGCAAATGTATGGTGTTTAAAACTTATAATTATTTTAAAATTGCTTATGTTATCAACCTTTAATTTTTTAGGAAAGTATACATCCCTCTTTTGCAAAGTGTAAAACCCCATCGATTAGGTAACAGATGGAACAATAAACTCTTGTCTGCAAATGCAAAGTAAAGACTATGACATTTCAAGGATACCATCAACGGAAAATTACACTTTCGATTTGTCTATTCATTTTATTATTTCTTCCTCTACCTATGCTCTATCTAGGCCATGTTCACAAGTATCATTCCTGAACTTGCTAGACACCTCGGCCACAGTACCAAGTACAGTAAACCATACAAAAGGGTTTATGGTAAAAGGTAGGTGGTCTAATCTCTTGTTCGTCTTTTGTTTGTTAAACCATTGAGGCCTAGCATCGACTTTAGCCGACACCATGGTAGGCCTAGCATCGACTATAGTCGACACCAATTATATAGGATTTGTATAGGAATTGAAAATAGGCTCGTCCTCTAGAAACTATACTTTTTTTAGAGGCCATCCCCATGGCCAGGGATACCATTTTTGCTCTGCCCTCAAAGGGTTAAGACTTGGGGGTTAATCTTTTCACAGGGTTCTATGACAGAAGACCCTCAAATCAAATCATCACACAGGCAGTCAATATAAAAACTCGTGGGACACAGGCTTTTGCCGGCAAAATCGCTGCCGGGCCCGCAGACATTTCCAGACTGCAGGACCTAATGTCCTGCTGCATCTTTTAGGCTTTAAAATTTGGGCTACATTTCCTTTTTTACAGCACATAAATCAGACCATTATTAGGTTTTTTACAGCCTAAAATAAAATGCATTACTGTAAGTAAAGATTGAAGAGTTGAATGGTTACAACAGTGAGTTAATTCTTGTTTTCTTTCCTAACAATAATAATCTTGATGTATTCGTTCCTACCAAGATCAATCAGGACCTGCAGAATGATAAAATCTGTGGGACGGAATGGCCTGTGAGGCTCAGATAGGTCTGACAAGTTATGGCATTTACCTATGGTAGCACAGAATTGGAGCAGATGCTCCAATCACAGCATAGTGAATGTGAAATAACCTCCTGGCTAAGCTAAATGCTTATTATCTGTAGGTCACTATGGTACCTGTATTGTATACGCAATTTCTACCCATTATTACCATACAGCGTGTTATGTGATAACATCCTTAATTTTCAGTCACATCGTGGTATGTGGACACATCAGTTATGCATCCGTCTCCAACTTCATCAGGAACTTCATCCACGAAGACACAGGAATTACCAATACAGACGTAGTGTTTGTAGACAAGTAAGATATTCAGACTACTAAACATAATCACACTGTAAAACGAAGAATGTCGTTGAGATAACGTTGAAATCCTTGTCCCAAAGTTGCCAGAGATCCATGGGTATTTTCACGGAAATCCCTTATACCATATGCTGTCATCTGGGGCTTCAATTCATTGTAAAAACTACACTGCTTAATTGCAATACAATTGTGGTGGTTCTCTGTTCAGTTTTATGAGTATCCCTGGTAGATTCAACACTTGATACACATAATATTCAAACTATTGCACAGAATTCCATCGAGATCGTCAGGTAAGAAACGGAAACCTGATCTTAAAATCCTTCGCTGAAGTAAAACTCTTTTGCTCAAACTGATGGTCTTCAGGGAACGTAAAGGGGCATGGCGAAGAAAATGTCAGGGAGTGTGTTGAAGATGACAGGTTAGGTAGTGTTTTAACAGACCGGGGAGGTAGGAAGTGAAGGTAGGCGTCAAAGGTAAGTGTCTGACACATACAGTGATTGAATACACAATGCCCCTTTGTGGCATTTTGCATTATGTAACACTGGAGAGTCTCTCGCCAACTGTGAAGAATTACTCTGCAACTCTAAATTGCTATAAAGTCAAATGGTATGTTTTAGACTTCCATCTTCAACTACTACCTGCAGGACATGTTGTAAAAACATTTGTTGATAACAATGAGAGACCATTCCCATCGTCAAAATGCATTTACATTGTTTGCTTCCTTCAGCCAGAAGCCAGATTTAGAGCTGGAGGCCTATTTCAAACGTCACATGAACAACGTTACCTTCCTACAGGGTAGTGTCATGGAGCAAAATACACTGAAAAACATTAAGGTATGTGAAAATGACAAATAGCTTTGATTGAAACTGTATATTTGGAGATTGTGGTGGATTATGTACTGTATACATAAATTCATGATGGCATGCGTATGGCAATATACGCCAATACATAAGCGTCCAATTGCGTCTTTTGGTCCAGGCAATATGTGAAAAAATTGTGATTTTTATTTAAAAGCACTTCATTAAGTTTAAAATAATATATCTGAATATCTAACTTACCTTACTAAGTAACACATTCGGCCCATGAGACGCAAAATACCATCTGAAATTTGAGTTTATAAATGTAAGCTATATGGACCACTTAAGCTTTTATCCCAATTAAAAGTTTCCTGGGAGGGCTTATGGAGTAACGCAGGTATCTGCTTGCATTCGTTCCTGTAGTTAAAGTTCTGTGAGGCCTGCCTCATACTGGCTAACAGGAACTGTGACAACCCTGATGAGGAGGACTCTGCCAATATTATGAGGGCCACTGCTGTCAAGAACTTCAGTCCACAGTCCAGAGTCATCATCCAGCTCCTCCAGCAGAGGAATAAGGTGAGCTACTCACAGCTTCTCTTAAAGTACTAGAAATTAAAAGCACATGTGAACTCATAATGCGCCTTATAACATTATCAAAAAATGGGGATGCGCCTTATACGATGATGTAGTATTATAGAGCAAGACTAAAGTGATCGAACTTAAGTCCCAGGTGCACCTAACTTTCCTTTCAATTCAGGGTGCGACTTATGCATGGGGTGAGCTTTTTATCTACACGAGGTATTTTGGTACGGCCTTTTGCTGTCGTGATGCATGGATGCTGTCCTGGCGAGTAATTCGCCAAGGCTCTTATTTTGCGATTTTGTACACAACAGGAACAGGAGGTCAGTGAGCAGTCTTAGTCATAAAGCCAAGAGAAAAATTAATATAGAATGACTAGTTTGCCATTTCATTGGCGGATTTAGAGGGGGGTGCAGGGCGCGCGCATCTTTCTTTTTCCAGTACTTAGGAGTTTAGTTAGATATGTGGACACCACTATTTGCTCAAAAATAGGGGGTGCGCCCCCCCCCCTTTTGGACCTTGCCCCCTCCTTTTCCTGGATTGGCCACTGCATTGAAAATCATGTTAGATCTCTAGCACCATCATGGGGCTATTTCTTTACCTCCTGACCACGTAATTATACACACTTTCCCTCTGTCGGTTTTCTCCTAGAAGACAGTAATGTTGTCTCTGTCATTTAAGTGAAAGAAGAGAAGAAAAACTTGTTCTGATCCTTTCAAAGGTCTTATTGTATTAATCCCTCTGTTTGTGTTTGAATGACAGAATATAAAAAAAAAATGTTACTATTTGAATGACTCTTGACAAGTCATTGAATATTGGTCACCTTTTTATCATCTAGTTAGCCCTTTGAAATTTTCAACAAAGTGCTCGGAATTCAGGTGTCACAAACGTAGATCAATGTTATTCATGTACTATTGACTTGGTCGGGACATGTTTCTTTGGGTAAAGAATTTAGTTAACCTGATTCACCCTGACGGGAAAATAGTAAAAAGTATTTCTTCAGTAGACAAGAAAAGAAGAGGTGCTAAGGGGAGTGTGATAACCAGTATGGGAGATACGAATAGCAACATCTTTTTTATCTTTGAACCTGTATAGAAATCAAACCTTCTCTTGGCTGCTTTAATTAAGCCACCAAAACCCGCATGATACCTGTAGGATTATTTGCTTGGTCGTAGTGATGCACCAATGCCGTGCTGTAGAGTTGACTAAATTTGAGTTTGAGCATCATATTGATGCTCAAACTCAAATTTAGTTGGCATGATGCATTCATGCATCATGACTAACAATGGGGATGATATATTAATGCACAATGCGAGCCTTAGAGGTCTAAGGGTGTTTTTAGTTATCTTTTTCAATTAGAAACCTTATGCACCGCGTGGTATTGAATAGCCCTTTCACACCTAGGCGTGGTCATGGGTCACAGATGTATAATGTAAACATTACCTGTTCCCCCAACATACATAAACCTACATTAATCTAATACAAAAACTGATATAAATCAATGTAATTTAAACCCTACATCACCGGACATTTACATTTTGCTATTTGATACATCTGTATAGGTGATCATACATGGTTTCAAATCCATGTCGTAATACCAATTAAATCATTGAATTTTCTTTTGATGGATCTTAGAAGATACTTAGAATGTGAATTTCCAGTTGAACTTTAAACTTTTCTCTGACAGCCATTACCTCTGAATTTCGTCCTCTGATTCTAAAACAAGTGATATGCAATTTTTCAGTCCTACCTTCTGCATATTCCTAACTGGAACTGGGACAAGGAGAATGGTGATGATGTAATTTGCATCTCTGAGCTCAAGTTAGGTTTGCTGGCACAGAACTGTTTGGCCCCAGGTGTATGTACCCTCATGGCCAACCTATTCACAATGAGATCCTTCAAGGTGGGTTATGGGATTTTGCGCCTATTCACCTGATTAAACTATAACCAAAAACACAACGAGTGGGACATACAAAGGCTGTACGCAGTTGTTTGCCCATTAGTGAATTGGCCCTGCTGGCAGCATAGCCTCTGTTTCTCCTGGGCGTTGTGTTTTTGTTTTATTCTAGCTATAACGTCAACGGCAAACGATTTGTCGCAAGTAAGACTGAGGAAATGTCAACGCTAGTGTCATTTTTGCCTACTGGGGTGCGGATCTATCGATGCCATATAGAACATGAGGGAATGTCAGTTTCTAAGTACCGCATTTCCTCGATTGTAAGCTGAGGGCCAAATATAAGCCTGCCCGATTTATAGGCAAATTGAAGATTCCACAAAATATTTTAAGACCTCCCTGACATTTCCCCTCTTTTTGCACCTAGCTTACCAATACGGGAATGTGGCAGGACATCTATCGATACGGTGCAGGCAATGAAATATACTCCGATCACTTCTCCCCAGCCTTTATTGGCATGTCATTTGCACGGGCTACTGAGTAAGTCATTGGAAATAATTATCATATCTGTTAAGAAAGTGGATTTTTCTTTTATTCTCTCAATAGAATCCATGGTTATTGTTAAACCCAACTAACCCAAATTTTAACGAATGATTGTCCTCCACGAAGTATCCTTTATAATTTGGGGGTAATCTGTTGTATGGGTTACTTATGACAGTGATGGTTCTGTAATGAGAGAGATCGTAGGGCAATTAAGTGTACACCCTTCTAGAGAAGTCTGTCCATGCGAATCCTTACCCACACTCTCATCCCCAAAGGTAAATTGGCTATTAAGACCACTGTACTGGGTACAGGGCAATCCACATCGGGAAATTGGATTTGTACTGACAGCAACTACTACTGTTTCAAAAAATAGAAGCAATCTACTGTAAAACCATTGCCCATTCTAACAGTACAGTATTTCACCATTGGCCTGGTCGTCATTGCAGAGTTTGCTTTAGCAAATTTAATGTACTATTGCTGGGGGTGACAATGGGAAACCAGTCTATGATACGTCTCAACCCTCCAAACCTGACAATTACGCCCAACATGACGGGATTCTTCATAGCACAATCACCCGGTCAAGTAAACAAGTAAGATTGTGTTCAATCCTTATCTACGAATATGAATCGTCTCTATACTAATGTGCACATTATATGGTTTACTTATAGCCAATATAATTGAAGTTGATAGAAATGTTGATAAATCCCTAGTATATAGCTTCCAATGTGGTTTACAAAGATTTAGATAAATATCTATACCTCTCTCATATTTCACATTTCATTTGTCCTTGTCTCCCCAACAGAGTAGCTGGCTATAGATCAAGACCAGGCTCTGTAACGTTTTCAGTTGAGAAGAATGGCAACCGACTAGATATAAAACGTGAGTAGAGCTATACAAGTTGTTATTTCCCTAACCTTTTAAAGACAGGGGCATGCCTCGCCTGCTTAATTATCGTCATGATGCACAAATTTATTGCTGGAAAGTGACTCACCAGCATAAGAACTATAAACGCACTCAAGGCGAGCAGATATATCACTCCGACAAATCAGCACTAAGCATTTTAAGTATGAAAGCACTATGTAGATTTAGAACCTGAAGGTTCCAAATTTGAAGTTTTCTCGGTCATTATACCATTTCTTATACCAGTATGGTAGTTATGCTCATCAGGGCATTAAACTCTACACAAGGGGAGAGCTCGATGAACAATTTTGGACCAACTTCTTCACCTTTTAGTTGATATCATCATGTAATCTAAACAGTAAAGTATTTTCTTTACAGCTATCCCACTGAGGGAAATGGTGCTTTGAGATTTATGACCACATACAAATTTCCATATAAAAGGATACTGTTTTGATATATTGATTGATAACGATAAATTCAATTGTCCTGCGGCTCTTGTCACCTCAACCATGACGAATGTCTACTGCGGATAAACACTACTTTCATCTATGATTTCATGGTCATTGAACACAGAAAACTTGGGGTGAAAAGGCAATCGTGACATTATACGATGAAAAAATTCATTCATAAAATTCCATCGCATTTACCTGGTCAACTAAAAGGAGAGTGAGAAGATTGTTAGGTTAAAGTGCTAGGGCCGATTGAGAGACAACAAGAACAAAATGTTCATGTCACCAATGCTGTTACATAGAGAACATAAAAACTAGGAGCCACTGTTAATAAAAAACATATTTGTATTATATCAATGGATATGTAGGACAATCATAACTTATCATTGGCTCACGCAAAGTGGGCATGCAGTTCAATCATAGACCTTGACAGAAACTATCTTGGCCTCTGCAACCTTGGTTCCCACAAATGGAATAACTAAATCAGAATTATTCTTCTACCTAGGAATAAAGTGTGCTTTTATCGTGCGCCGGTGACTACTTCATAGATAGGCTTAGGTCAATTAACAAGATTATGAAATACCCTGCTCATGTATAACTTTATGTTGGTGTTTCAGCTATTGGTGGCATGCCGCCTGGCGGTGACCAGGACCAGAGTCAATACCTGGAGTACCTGGAGGAGGTGGGCTCCAGGCTGGCATTCCACAGGTAGGTCAAAATGATGTCTTCACTTAGAATAAATGCTGGCATTTCTTTATATAGATAATGACAAGTTTGCCAGTTTACAAGTATGCAGATTCTATGTCACATGGACGTCCTCTTTGCAAAAGACTCGATTTATTTTCGATCATTTGAAAGGATGAGTTTGATATAAAGGTCATTACCTTATCTTAGAAAGCACTCCCTCGACCAAACCCCCCAATCAGAGAGAAGTCCCTCAACAAGGTAAGGCCATTGAGTAAGTTGTTGAAGTAAACCTAACATCTACTGAGTGATATTTTCTAAAACCAATAAAGGAAGATGCTCTGTTAACAATAATCGGTGGAAGGGCTTAGGGCATCAATGTTGGGTCTACTAAAGAAAATGTGATATTGTTAAATAATGATTGAATTAATCAATACAGTTATAACCAACAAATAAAATCCCGTCATGTCATCAAGAAATGGCCAAGGACCCACCAAATAATTCTAACATCTAATCGACACAAAACATGTATATATTATGCACAATCCTCTGCCTTAATAAATGCTGGTCACTAGTAGAAAAGCAAATGGACCCACTATATACCTACTAGGTTTCACACAAGGCACGGGATCTGCATGGATGTATCAAAATGCAATTTTGGATCCCCTTCAGAATGGTTGCCTGTAATTTACTCTAATCTGACCACCGTGAATCAGAAAAGTCAGTAGAATTGCACCGAAGGCAAACGCATTGAATCATTACAAGTCCCTCAACAAGGTAAGGTCATTACCTAACAGAGGAAAAACTGTCAAATCGGCAGGATATTTTTAGTTTATCTAAAGGTAAAAAAGGGTGATTCATAAAAACTCGCGGACTGTGGTATTATGATGGATTTAGAAATAGGCATTTTAGAAGGGAAGAATATAATTTGAGAGACGTTGTATTCCCAGTTTCACCTTTGCCTAAATCACACTAGAAATTATGTTGAAATGATTGTCACCAACTTATGTTGAAATGATTATGACCAGTGGATGCTGACGAGAATTACAATTCTATAACCTAAATATGACCAAGCAGTTGCAAAGATTTTGTAATTCACATAATGACGGTATGAGCTCCTTCGCCCATTCTTCAGCACCAATAGAGGCCGTGCATTTGATATCAATGGTTACAGAGGACGGTGAGAATAGCTCTAATTAATACATGTGGTTTATGTACATTGACACAAATAATACATTCACTGATCTGAACTATATCAAATATATATTCACTATTTTTTTATTTATCTAGATCAATTTACACTGATTTTTACACTGTTGAGAATGTAATGTTAGAAAGTACAATTTTTGAGCACTCCATGAATACAGGCACAGTGCTCAGATTTTATATCTAAACATAATCTCACCAAGCTGTTTGCAGAAATACACTAGCAGCTCTTCCATCCACCTTGAAATGAGCTAAATAAAACAAGATAACAAATGTCGTTCTAAATAGAGATAAAACACTTTGTACTATTGGTGTATTTATCAACTAGTCTATTAATCAAAGGTGAGATTTATGGTTGCTAAACGATGCTTCATTTACAGTTCTCTCACGGAGTGGGGCACAGATGTGGTGGGTGATTTTATTTTTTTAAATCAGTTTTCATGATTTCAATGACCCCTTAAACATGCTTGTATTGGTGAAAGCATCCTGGTGTTTACTTCCATTGTTTTGTTGGTTTTCCCCCCTTTTTTTTGGTATACTTTTCCTGCACCCAGTCCCTGCGTGTTTTTCTTTTGCACTGCATGCATTTTGTTTCTTCCAGTCCAAGATTTGAAATCCATGACTTTTATATAATTTTATATAATGTGTCGTTAGTTCTTCATATATTGAAGACTCCTGTTGCCTTAGGAATTGTTAAGTATGGAATAAAAAGTGTATGATGGAGAAATGCATTGTATCCGACTATGTTGAGAGAATGTAGACGTACCATACGTTAATCGATTGCTTTATTTACAAACGAATTTTTCAATACTTTTCTTATATTGCTTTTTTAGATGGATAGTTGATTAATATACATTTCTCTTCACAAAAATTATGTATAGATCTCTATTTTTACCAGTACATTCTATTCACTGTGAAAAACTATGTACACTTTTGAAATTTACTGTGTCATCGTCTTCATTATTAATTGTGTGTCTGTACCTATTTGCATTCTTTGCCAGCTGCTGCTCAAAACCGTGGTGGAAAACACATACCTATATTTTTATTCTTTAGGCCTATATTTAGGAAGGCTTAGGTTCCCAAAAACTATCATCGTTGCCTTCATAGGAGGGAAAAATAGGCTTATCATTGGACCTTTTCCTCAAGCTAAGGATTAAGAAATCCTCCTCGCCAATCTAATAATTGTGGAAGACTACTGCCAATTTTTCCCAGTTGATGAAATAACATCCATATTCTATATAGTCAAGGAGGAACGGTCAGTAGCCCTAAAAAGAGGCATCCCTCGACTGAGAAGCGCCGTCTGGTGAGTATGACGTCAGAAGACGGGGACACCCTGGATGTGACTGGAATGTTCTATTGGAGACAGCCGCGACGCCTGGACGACTGCCTCCTGGTAGGTGTCACACAAGTATATATGCCTATTGAAAGGTGCCATACAGTTATACATGACTGCCTATGTCACACAAGTATATATATATATATATATATATATATATATATATATATATATATATATATATATATATGTATGTATGTATGTATGTATGTATATATATATATATATATATATATATATATATGTATATATATATATATATATATATATATATATATATATATATATATGTATATACAGTTATACATGACTGCTTATTGCTAAGTGCCACAGAAGTATACACGACTTCCTACTGGTAGGTGTCACACAAGTATATATATATATGCCTATTGAAAGGTGCCATACAGTTATACATGACTGCCTATTGCTAAGTTCCACACAAGTATACATGATTGCCTACTGGTAGGTGTCACACAAGTATATATATGCCTCTCTATTGAAAGGTACCATACAGTTATACATAACTGCCTATTGCTAAGTGCCACACAAGTATACATGATTGCCTACTGCTAGGTATCACACAAGTATACAAAATGTACATACATGACTGCCTCCTGGTGCATCACACAAGTATACATAACTGGCTACTGCTTCATAGGCACCACACAAGTATCCATGACTGCCTACTGGTACGTACAACACACATGACTGCCTCCTGGTAGGCTTTACACATGTATCAATGACTGCCTTCTGGTAGGTGTCACAAAAGTATACATGACTGCCTAGGTATTACAAGTATATATATGCCTGACTGGTAGGTATTACACAAGTATACATGACTGCCTACTGGTAGGTTTCACAAAAGTATACATGACTGCCTACTAGTAGGTATTACACAAGTACATATGACTGCCTACTGGTAAGAATTATACAAGTATACATGACTGCCTTCTGGTAGGTACCACATAAGTATGTATATATGTATATATTACTGGTAGGTACAACACAAATAAACATGACTGCTTACCATTAGGTATCACCCAAATATACATGACTGCCTACTGTTATCACACAAGTGTACATGACTTCCCTTTGTAAGGTGTCACACAAGTATTCATGACTGCCTACTGCAATAGTAGGTGTGACACAAGCATACATGACTGCCTACCAGTAGGCACCATACAAGTATACATGACTGCCTGCCGGTGGGTATCACAGAGGTATATATGACTGCCTACTGGTACACAGAGATTATCCCACTGGAAATCTGCCACCAGGATAGATGACTGCCTACTGTGTCACACAAGTCCACATGACTGACTACTCTTAGGTGTTACACAAGTATACATGACTGCTTACTGTTAGGTGTCACAGATGTATACATGACTGCCTTCTGTTAGCTGTCATATCAGAATACATCACTGCCTACTGCAATAGTAAGTGTCATACAAGTATACATGACTGCCTAATGGTAGCAGGGTAGGCACCACACAAGTGCACTTGTACATGACTATCTAATTGCTTCCATTGAACCTGCAGATTATAAAAATAATTGACAATAAAAAGGCTTCCCCACATATCTTCACACACTAAAATTATGTAACACTCTTCACACAGGACCAGGATGGTGTAGCTGACCACAAGTTTGTCAACCATGTAGTCCTCTGCCTGTTAGCTGACCAGTCATCACCAATAGTGGGACTGTGTAACTTCATCCAGCCCCTACGTACAGCACACATACGTCGTGACCACCTCAAGGAGATCGTCATCATGACAGATGTCGACTACATCATTAAGGAGTGGGCTGACATCGCCTGCTTCCCAGATGTATATGTCTACCAGGTTAGTGGATGCAATAATGATGAAAAGACCCAATGTTAATTAACTCAGTTTATTTGTGTTTCAGAATGGTGTGCAATTTCCTAGACATGATGTGTATAGATTACCTTTCATTGTTAAACCTGAATGATACCAAAATATCGTAAACCTTCGGTCTTTTGTATTTACCTTTTTATGATTATTATACCAAAAGATGCACCTTTGTGGTAATCCCTTTTCATTTGTAAAAATTTCAGCGATCGGTATGTACTTATACTTATAAATATCCCCACGCCCCACGATATCCCCTAAGCCCTTCTGCTCAAGATCTGAAGTTTCTAAGAATGACATATCACCATATAGATATATCATTCTCTTGATAAGCATAGCAATCCCACCTCTTCATTCTTTTCCTCATCGTGAATATTATGGCAAATTCAGTAACCATTCAGTGAGTTGCACTGCGCCCCTCCAGTTCTTGGGGAAAATAGTTGTATACGGATAGCCCTTGGGCCCAATTGAGCTTCTGTAGTGTTTGGGTACACGTCTTGTGTAGTAATCCTGAAGATGTTTTTGGATTGCTACATGACTAAGACCCCCACACATCACTTTGTTAGATCTGGATTGCCCAGCTCAGCATAACTACTTACTAGGAATACATTATTAGTTTAATGTTGAAGCAGTGGTATTTGTTGAAAATTAGCTGTTGGCATCTCTGTGTGATGCTGTCACCTACTGTGGAATATCTGCGGTATTGCCAATAGCATAGACCTGCAATGGAGGTCTGTACCAATAGCTAATCCACACTGATAAAATATATACATCTTGCAGAATCCTGAAACTGAGCTGAACAGCCCAGATGTCTAGCAAAGTGATCTAGGGTCCTTGTACATGCACCAATCCTAAAAGCATTGTCTGGATCCAAGGACTAACAGCAATAACTGCCAATTGTCACAGAATTGCAATGATAACATGATGGTGCGAGATACTTATTCTGAACAGGAGTGTTGAAGACGTCTGCAAGAAAAGGAAAGTGATGATCATAATTATCATCATGTCGAATTTAAGTTATCATTTGAAAACAAAATGTCATTCAAGAATGTGCTTACTCAAATATAGTTGCCAAAGCCATGCTTGCTATGGACACTATAACTACTACCTTTTCTTACTTTACTTTTCCCCCATCCAATCTACATTCACATGTAGGCTATATAGCTGTCTGCCTCACGGCCCTGCAATTGTCTACCAGCCTCCAGCCTTAAGGCATAGTTCCAGACCAAGTCCAGCGAAAATGATGCAGGTCTGAAGTGAGCAGATGCGGGACGAGCAGATGCGGGACACATATTTTTCCATTATTTGGTCTGAAATCACAGAAGGTGTGCAAATGGGAATTTTGGTGAAAGTCGCCCCCTTCACTTAGGATTTAGATTTTTTCCCAATTTTTTGGGGTGATATTTTTGGGCTCAATGAGTTCTTGATGTTATATATGGGTTTTAGTCGTCCAATATCAATATTATGGACTCCAGGGGGTTGAACATACCTAAAATTGACCCCTTTCAGCTTGGAAAATCAATAAAATTGACATATTTCATCATTTTTTGTAGAATGAGGACTAGGTTTATGTCTGTCCACTGTTATTATGTAAATTATGGAGTCTTGTGATGAAATAGGACCAAAATTATGTTCCTGGTCGGATTTTTTCTATTCTTCTGGAGCATTTTACTTTTTGTAAAGTGGTCTGTCCGGACGATAATTTGGTCATTTGGCCTCCCCCAATTAAATACCTAAAAGTGAAATGGGTTCAATTATGCCTTAAAAGATTTGCTACAATTCATGGTTGGGGTGAAGTATGTTGAAAATAAAATTTGATTTCCTCCATAAACTTCACTGTTTGGAGGCAATAAGTGTTTTCACTTGAAAATCCCCCTTTTTCCTTGTCCATGCGAAAAATCATGTTCCTTCCCCTCCTGTGTAGGATTAACACATTTAACTGTCCTAACTAAGTCAGTTATTTACCCCCTACATATACCTAAGTGCCCAAAGTATAGGACAATGGATTACTCTCCATCCTTTGCAGTCGCAGAGATGGGAAGTGCTATTTTATCCAGGCGAAATCATGTCCGGGCGAGTGACCATTGAAGAACATGCCATGTTGAGGGGTTGATTTCCTACAGAAATTAAAATTTTATCTTAATGAAAATAACAGCTCTAGACCATTTAGACCTGTAGATTACAGAAATCACATTGTTATGTATGTCAGATGTGTCTTTTATATCATAAAACGAGTGTATTTATAATAAATGTTTGTAGAGATTCTTGGCATATGTCCCGGCGAATGACATTTGAGTCATATGCCATGTTGAGGGCTTGATTTTCTACAGAAACAATTGTCATATTACCATGACAATCTCAGATCTAGACTATTTTGACCTGTATATCATGAAAATAACATGTTTCTATATGTCATATGTGACCTTATTATCGTAAAATGAGAATACTTTTAACGGTTTTTATCATGATTCTGCCTACATTTCTTGTCCTCACACAAAATTCAATATTCCTCTGCACAATAGGAATATTCAAATATCCTAACTATGCCAGTTATTTACCCCCTACATATTGCTTTTTTGTCCAGGTGAAATTGTGTCCGGGCGAGTGACCATTGAGTAACATGCCATGTTGAGGGTTTGGTTTCCTACAGAAATAATCATTTTATCTTATTAAAAATCAATGAATATCTTAGAATCTGAGATTTACTTGAATTCCAGGCTAGGCCCTATAGGAAAATGACCTGAGGGCAAGGCAAAAAGCCCATTACATCTTACTACAATACTCTAAACCCAACCATTAGACCCAGTACTACAAGCAAAAACATAATAACAGTGGACCAGAAGCATATCATAGGTCATTTTGAATCAATAAAGGGAGAATACCCTGAATGGTCACCTGGGAGGACATCGTTTTCAGGTAGATAGGTTCTGGGCATTGCCATAGTAACGGTTTTCATATTTAACTCATAATATTCTATGTGCAGTTACACCAAGACCTATACACTATCCACAAAAAATATTTTTGAGATACTACATAACGTTTTCTTAGACCTCTCAAAACTCCACCAAGGCCTATTTGCACACTTTCTATGATTTTTGACCATTTTGCCTATGAAGGCCACATATTTTGAACATTTGGGACAAATATGGTACTGTGGAATAGGTGCTGCCTCTAAACTTATCAAATCATTAGTTTCAGCTTTGTAATGTCCATAAAAAGAAAGTTTTTAATGAATTTACTCTTATGTCCAGCATCTGCTCATTTGCTTGTCCTGCATCTGCCCATTTATGGAGCAGCGCATCAGTTTCTAGCCTATTACAACCACAGTTTCTTTATCTATGGTTTATACATGGTCTCAAGGAATTTCACAGAAATATATTTATCCCATATGTTCAAAATATGTGGCCATCATAGGTTAATAATGGAAAAATATCTATCCCCTGTCTGCTCATCCCGCATCTGCTCACTTCAGACCTGCACCACTTTCGCTGGACTTGGTCTCCAATATATTGTCAATAGACTATTCTGGGTATTATCATTATTTTACACCTTTATTAATTTCTTTGCCATACAGGCCCAAGCTCTGTTCACAAGCCTACTACCTACCCTTATCTACTTACTCAATAGTAGGCGGGGATTGCACAACACAAAGCCCCGCCTCCTCCAGTGGGATCCAGTGAGCTGCTCTTGCACCATCCCGACACAGATGTTACAAGAGCCAAACCGGTTACTCCAGCCACGACCCACTGGAGGTATTGCAACATACCAGTAGATGCTATTTTGGGCTCGGAGCATATTTCACAATATGCCCTTGTCCCTCATTGGTCCACCTGTCGAGCTGCTCTCTGCCTGATATTGCAACATCCAATGTTGCACCAGACAGAGAGCAGATTTCCTCATACCGTGAGCTGCTCGGCTGAGTATATAATACGCCACCTGAGCATCTCCCAACATCTCTACCTTACATCTCTTCACACCCGTACTTATACCTCGTATCAGAACCTACGACAGGTTGAGCTATAGGCTCAGGGGCAGAGCTTGGACACGCAAGTGTATCATTGTTACCACCTGTATGAACACTCATGTCAGCTGTGCAATAAAGAGGATCAAATGAACTTCTCTGGATTCAGTGTTTATCACTTCACCCACATGTAACGGTTCGTTGACACAATGGTGGAGAACTCCTCAGAATATCCCACTACAATTACCTCTCATAGCCATGAGTAATAGTAACTTTTCAGACCCAAGGAGCCAGCTTCTGAACGTGCCATTGCATCACCTGGGCTAGACGTGCCCAACACACCCGCATCTGCAGCACACCATTTCTAGAGAGAGAATTCCTCACCAGGCCCACTCAAATTGGACCCAGTTATACCCATAGCCCTTCAAGCATGTGTACAACAATCTGTGAGTACCGGTACTGAACAATTTTCCTCCACAATTGTATGCAATAATACTGGAGCACACACCAGTACACCAGTATCCCTATCTGCACCAGGACTAGATTTAAACTTACCTGGTCACTCACAAGAAGGCACACCATCTCTAAGGATATCTGGTATAACAAGCCCCACCTCTGATACACCGGACCACCTGTACCTAGACCCACTCCTGGAGGATAGACCACAAGACCTACAAACCACCCTGGAGGATATTGCATCACCACAGCCACCTGTCTCAGCCAACACCGTGCCTACCAGTAATAACTCAACACAGGTCGGTATTGATACAGTGACTACCGGCACAAGGTTTGCAAACCAACCACCCCTGGTTTGGGAAAGACCTGTGGTCATAGATTCAGACTCTGACACCTCTCTAGACTCTGATTATTGGAGAGACAGAATTCAGCCATATCTAGGTGGAGATCAGCATATGAAAACAGTGTAGGAAGAGCAAACAATCTTCCTTCCAGCACCTATTCTGAAAACCAAGTGGTAGGAAACACTTCTAACTTTTCAGCCCATATCAATAGACTCTTAGAGCACGATTGGCCTGATCCTAGCAGTGACCACCCCAGAACCTACCGCCACCCATCTACATCCGAGGAGAAGGATTTATACTACCCCCCACCTGTATATACACCCACAACACAGTGCAGAAGAAGGTCTGTAGACTGACCAAACAGACCCCAGCCCAGACACAGGAGGAGGACACAATCTAGCTCGCCTCTCAGGAGGTGAACACCCACTGGTTATAGACTTTTGAGAAGTGTGGATGGCACCACCAGCAGGTCTCACCTAGTGGCAACCACCCCATTCTTCAATAGAGGAGCCAAAGCAACTCACCTCAAGTCATCAGCTCTTCTGGAGAGGAAGAGAACAGAAGTAACCTTCCCTCATAGAGCCATCCCTGCAATGTCCAGAGGTCAGCCCCTAAGCAATGATCAAGATGACCTAAGGAGAAGTCTGGTCAGGGAATGCACTCAAGCAATCAGCAACTATTTCTCTGAATTGCTCGCCAAACAAGTGAGTGCCTTGTCTACTGAAATTAAAAGAAGTGGACAGGAAAACACCAACCAACTGACCAGGGTGCACCAGAGACTAGATGACATGGACTGTTGGAGAGAGCACATGGAGAGTGAAGCTGCCCACAATCTCAGAAGGACAGCAGAGGCCAATAGGGATGTTCTGAAGACTTCACATACCAAATGACTGAGCAGCTCAGCAGAAACATGGATTCCATGAAGACAGAGCTTTTTTTTCCACGACGAATCAGACCCCCCCCAGCACCCAGCGCCACCAGGATCCATTCCACCAAACCCCCTTATCCAACAGCACCAAGCTACAGCCCGACCCATCCTATTACAGTGACTGGAATCAGGCTGAGCCCACCCAGTGCCTTTCAGGACAGCGCCATCCACAACACAGCAACTGCCATGCCCACCCCACAATCCTCCCTGTATCAAACAATCAGTGCTAGTGCGGCAAATTCACACCAGGTGGCAGCAGCAACAGGCACCCCAGCGCTAAACCCAAACAATCCCACCTCGGGTCAGATAATTAACAGTGTTTACATCCCTCCAGGATACATAGTAAATCAGCCTACCCAAGTGTGATTGTCTTACCCCCCAGGGTATCCTCAATTAGCACACTCCACACTAGTGATACCCAACCTAGGACATTCTGTCCTCACTGGGTGTGACAGACTGAGAAAAGCTCACACCTGCTCAATTAGGTTCATTTAACAAGCCAGAACCTTTTGATAAGTCCTCACCTTACAGGTCTGCAGGGAGGTTCCTGACTGAATTCTTATCAGAAACATTTATCCAAAAAGACCTGACCTACATGCCCCCTGCATGTACACCTTTCTCAAGGGGAGAGCAGCACAATGTTTTTTTGCCAATATAATGGACAAACCAATAATGCAGGATAAGGACACCTTATATGAGGCCTTTCTAGCAAGATTCGGCACACCAGACCCAACTACCCTCCTCAAGGGATACAGGAGCAGAAAACAG
The DNA here is from genome assembly GCA_949317995.1 of Acholoe squamosa. Classification (NCBI taxonomy): domain Eukaryota; kingdom Metazoa; phylum Annelida; class Polychaeta; order Phyllodocida; family Polynoidae; genus Acholoe; species Acholoe squamosa. The sequence continues at coordinate 65,929,435 of OX439037.1, read as the reverse complement.
CACCTCAATGAGTCCATAGAGGACTACTTGGCCCACATGACCCTGCTACTGTCAAACAGCAGCCTGGATGAGGCCTCACAGATTAACTATCTAATTAATGGCCTCAGACCTGAACTAAAAAATGTTGTCTTTGCTAAGTCACCTAAAACTCTACTAAAAGCTGAAGAGTTTGCTCTTGACCAGGAACTGAACATTAAAGCAATAAAAATTGCCCAGGCCCAGAGCAGTCCCGCTGAATTATGTGCAGTAGGCTCCAATAATAATTCTAAGGACAACAGGTCCAGGAAGGACAAGTATCAAAACGACCACAAGAAGGAAGATAGACTGCCCAGTGGAAATTACAACAAACAGTATGAAAACAAATTAAAAAATGGTTTCAACAGAAATCAAGGTTGACTGACAGATCTGCCTGCAGGGATAACAGATCCGACTCCAGAAATAGATCCTTTTACCAATCTCAAGAAACAGATCAAGTGACAGATCTGACCAAAGATCCAGGTCATCAGAAAGCAGCAAGAGTTTTGTCTTCATCCCTGTTAATGGGCGACCAAACAACAGTCGTATCATCTCCTTCATGGTACTCGCAGTCTTCACCATCCCAGACAACTGGGTGCAACAGTCAATGAAGAAGTCTAGAGACCTCACTGCTGGCAGAAAGGATAACAGAAGCCACACAGGGTCTCAATCTGATCATGATGATGACAATTATCATGATCAGATTGAGACAATCATCCCAGGTAGCAAAGGTGGTGTGGCCCTACTGTGGCCCACACTTTATTTGGTGTGGCTTCCTATGTGGGCCGCAATGGGCTAACCGATGGGCTGCTGACAGTTTCTGTCCTCAGTGAGGTGTCTGGGCCACAATGGGCTAACCAATATGGGCACAGATCAGTCTCAGAGTGGGTTTGGATTCAACATGGGTTTTTAGTGTGGCTGAAAGTGGGCTGCCCACTTTGATCACATGGCGCCATCTGGTCAAAATTTATCATTTTGGGGTCAACATTGGTTTTCGGTGTGGCTGAAAGTGGTGTCAACGAGTCCGTAAATGATGAATAAGGATGAATACAGACGAATCAGGAATCCAGTTTGATATCCACTTTATTCATAGAAGTCCACGAGGTATAGATGGTGATACAGTATAAAGGTGCCCAACAGTGTCCAAGCCTAGCCCTTGAGCCAAGGGCTTTGGTCTCACGTGAGTGTGTGAGGTATGAAGTATGAAGGTGGAAAGATGAGTGAGCTGCTCCCTCTACAGGTATTTATAGTAGGAGCTGCTCACCCAGCTCATCCTAAAAATAGTATCAGGTGAGCTAAATATAGTCACTGGGGAACTCCAGTGCAGGTATGTAGGGGGGATCCTAAACATAGCACTGGGGTTCACAGAGTTCGGTACGGTTCTAAATATAGCTGCTGGGAATTCCCGGTATGCTGTGAGCTGCTCATGATCAATGGGCATGTCCTCCAGCAGGAGGAGTTGGTCTAAACATTGTCTGCTAGGAATTTCCAGCATGCAGCGAGCTGCTTGTGATTGACGGCATATCCTCCAGTGGGAGGAGGCGGGGTCACTGAGTGCAGTTGACACCGCCAGCCTTTGGTCTATGGGTATGGCTTGGCTGTGGGTAGACTCGGACACTGGGTTACATGGTAGAGTCAAAGGTGAAAAATAAATATGATAAGTACAATACCTATAACGGTCTACTGACAGTGGGCTGACCATTTTGATCAGGTGGTGCCATCTGGGATAGATATTATAGAAAATCTATATTTTTCCTCATTTTCTAAAGTTTTGAACCCTGAAAATGCTCTGCTAGCCTCCAGGTGCTAGCCCCTCCCCTTGGCCTCCATAGTTGGAGGGAGACTAAACATACTGTATTACTCCTCACATCATCATGATACAGTATAACCATCAATTCAAACTTAGTTGGCCAAGGCATGTCAACCAGACCTAGTCCAGTAACATGCTAGCCTTCAAGTTCATAGTGCCTCCCAATTGGTAGCATACTTCAATATAAAATGATTACCACAGGAATGGTGTAGTCACATTAAAAACTGCTGACATCACCTAACTTTGCACATTTCAAATGTATTTTGCCAGTAGATTCAAACTCAGAGAATTTGTGTACTGTTATGATTTATATGATTCATTAGCCTATTTCTGTTATATCATACTAAAGAAAAACAATACTGACATGGGGGGAAAGCTGTACATCAGACATAGTGGGGTCATCTAGTGTCAAAGTTCAGAACTCTCAGCTCAGTATGCCTTGTGCAAACCCATCCTCAACCCTGTCTGGGGAATTATCTTTGGAACTGATCTATGCCTGATTCGGGGTGCCCACCTTGAAACCAATCTGTGTCCAAAGTGTTTGCCCATTTTGAAGCTGCTCTGTGCCCAAATCAGTTAGCCTTATGTGGCCCACACAACTTGCTGAGGACAAAAACTGTCGGAGTTCAGTTTGCCCTATTAGGGCAACTCAATGTGGCCCTGACTGGAAACCTACCATTTGCCCAACCTAAAACCATGAATAGTATTCTGCCCACTTTGAACCAGCGTATCTGAGCTAAAACTGAATTGGCCCTAAGCGGGCTTGCTACATGGGATGATGAATATGATTCAGGGGAAGGCGCTCGAGCACTGACTGACCCCACCCCCAGCAGGAGGAATCCTACCAATGGACCGTCCCCAACTACTTTTCACTTAAATCCCCAGACAAAATTGGGCCAGTTAAAACTTTCCCTCCACCTAAAAACATCCATGACCTGAGATGTTTCAATGGAATGGCGCAGTTCTACAAAAGTTTCGCCCACATTATGAAGCCCCTTTATGAGGCAACCAAGGGAACCTTCAAATGAACACAGCTATGAGCCTTTGTCTCCAAATCACAAAAGCACGGATTAACTTTCCTACAAGCAGTGGCATTCAGCATCAATAGTACTGTATGCAGTGTACTAGGATATTCACCCAATCTTTTGGTATTTGGAAAACAAACACACTTTCCCACAGAATCATCCCTATCTCTGGTAACATCAACCAAAGGAATCAAGGATAAAGAGAGTTTAATTACCACCCAACTCAGTCTAAGGGATGATATCCAATTGAAGGCCGCAGAAAACATGGTAAAATACTACAGAAAGATGAAGGCCAGGCATGATGCAACAGCCTCACTAAGTACTGACAATACTGATCGGCTTGTGTACCTACACATACCTAACGTACTTGTAAAAACCCCATCCCCAACACCAAAAAGCTGCAACCCACCTACAATGATTGATTTGGTTGGCACGCCACATAAATTACCCACGATCACGGCATATTCTCGGTTCGTTGATCCCACCCCCTTTGGGAACACGCATGAGCCGGTTCGTTACAAGCTCAGGGCTCCTTTATACCCTAAGGTATTACCAAATGACAGCCTTTTGTAGGAGAGCAGCTCTTTGACATCCTGATCCGTGTTTATACCTCTTTTTACCATTGCTACTGGAATGTTTGGTGAGACATCTATTTAAGTTAACAAGATGAATCCTGTGCGTCATGACGCCAGGATAGCGTCCCCAAATCAGCTGATTGCAACATCAGTGACCAACACAACACCCACCCCCCACAAAACCCAAAACAATATTGTGTCATTCTTGACCACACAATCCTGTTAGCCACAGGACTCAGATTTGCATAGGGGCTGCGCAGCCCCCCTGCATACATCCAATAGCATGAGACGCTCGTGATTGTGAAATAGCCACCCTCATGATCAGCTTATAAGACTCATCCCACCCCCACCTTATCCACTCTTCATCAATACACGAAACTCACCACACTCTTTCACCAATGGAGCAAGTGTCCGGAGACCACAGGGCCCAAATGTCGAGACTGCCATGCAACAAGCCCAGGTAGGACTTGTCTTATGTGTCCATTAGTAGCGTCATCAATTGTTCTAGCATGAACATGGTGGATCATGCCATCATGATGCCCAGATACCCATTACATGCCAATGGTAGTGTGCACCCAGAGTGCTTTGTAAAATGCAATAGTTGAATTTGCAGTCAACTTCAAACCATTTCATGGCAGCCTGACTATTTCTTAGTTCTAATTATTAACCTTTTGGCAGCACCCCTCTCTTCCCCCCCCCCACACAAACCTATCTTATCTTAGACTAACCTTACTTCAACATTATTCAACAGCTTTGATGCTCCTGAGATTAAACATGGACTCAACTCAGGGTGGACCATCCATAGTATTTTAGGCCCAAATGGCATTAGAAGCAAGGCCCTTGATCTGTTTGAGATGAGACTGACCATAATGGAGCACAAAAAAACGTTCACTGACATAAGCAGCACCGACCTAAATTTCTACTTGTCGAATGAAAACGTGCAGAGCGAACTTAACCCTGAGGACCCCATTCCGTCCTCAGCTACCAAAGCTATAATTTTAGCTCTGTCTAGCGACCACCCCACTCTACCACTGTGGGACAGATTCAGCAGTATAACTTCCAGTTACATTACACTACTTTGTGCACATACACTTAATGCCTCAGAGCAACCCCTACGTGATTTACCATGTTACCACTCAGGTGTCGGCAGACACAGTGTCATAGTACACGCCATTAACCTTCAGGTACAGCTGGCAGTCTTTGAAATGTTCAAATATGACCCACATGTCAGACAAATACTCCCACCACTGGATTGACCTGTCTCATTTATTTTATGTCAACCAAACTGAAGCCAGGGTAAGATGCATCAATTACAAGTTACTAGACTAGCCTAGCAACCTATTCTGTTTTAAGAAACATTCCCATAACGTCCTACTAACACCATCAACATACCCCCCAATGTATAGGACTCTAAACCACTCACCACCCCTCAACACACATCACCTCACACAGCCAAGCACCCCCCCCACCCTACACCCCCCAAAGATCATTCAATTTTATCACAACAAATCTGACAGATATCCTTAATTTTTTTTTTATGGCAGCAGCCTCTTTGGCAGCAGTCATCTTCATCTTCATAGCGCAATTTCATCAATCAGGCACACAAGATTTCATGAAAAATCCAGGAACCATTTTTAGGCCTAACTATGGTGTTCTGTTCACAGAACTACCCCAAATACTACTCGCTGGATACATGGACTACCCCCTAGTGTTTACACTAGATCTATCATTCAACCACACTCTGCAGCGTCCCATGAAATTGACCCCTTTAATCCAAATTGATGCTTCATCCTTTATCACAGAAACAGCCCACTCTTTAGACCTAATCTTGGAAAATCTTTTCTCAAAATCCCAGAAATCACTCCAATTATAATCAATCTTTTGTCACATCCAAAAGCCTGCAACTCCACGGGAGCCCCAGGACAAATAATCGGCGACATTTTAAGAGCTTTTATGGGCCTTGGCACCCAGCCAGAAATAGATATTCTCAACTCTGAAATGACTGAATTAGAGCAAAAGCTCGCCACCAAAATTCATGTGGTAGAATTGGCCACCAAAATTCATGTGGTAGAATTTAACTACAATTCCTTGAGTGTTTTCTCCAGTATTCAAAATGATACTGAAGATGCACTGTCCTTGATTGGCTATAAGCTCCAGTATTTAAACAGCAATATCTCAGATATACTGCTCAACCTGGAGCTACAGACCAAACAAGACACCTTTTATTCAATGTTATTTTCAGCAGCAAACTCACAAATTGAATCCCTTATAAATTTACAGACTGATTTAGACACCCTACTGGACTCACTTAACTCCTTAATGGACGGTGATCTCCCTCCAAATTTAATAACCCATAAGATAATGGAAATGGCTCTTAATAACATAATGCCCACAAGGGAGCTATGATTCTGAGCGTACCCATTGGATTCTATTACAAGAGGAAAGTGCATGTGCACTGGCAGAATCATAACAAACTCCACATCACTGTACCAATCCCCATAGGACTGGGGGGAAACACCTACTCTATTTATAGAACAGAGGCATTCCCAGTCCCCTTTGATACTACCAATGTCAACTCCACAGGGTATACTTTAGTACAGGCCCTACCCACCTACATAGCCATGTCAAAATCCCACTCACATTACATTGAGATGGACAACACAGATATTGACATGTGTGAAATGGGTGCTTTCATAAGTTGCAGACTGCCCCTGCCCATGTTATCAACTCGCCACCCTACCTGCGCATTGTCTCTATTTTTAGACCTACCTGAAGCTATAGTATCTTTACCATGTCTGTGCTCTCTAAAGAACCACGGCATGATAATGGTTAACTCAAACCTATCCTGCATTCACAACATCACCTTAGCTCCCATCGCTCAAGTACCCATTAACTTGCCACTCTGGCGGCATTTTGGAAATTAGCCAGCCAATGTTTCTGGTGTAACCATAGCAACCATCCCACCCACCTAAAGGCTGCCCAATTTCCAGCATCTTAAGGTCCTCCACAATCAAAAAATCCTACCCCTGATTAAGGATGTACTCAGCCTAAGGGAAGCTGCAGTAGGCATCCATGATAAATCTTCAATACTGTCTACAGAGTCTATAACACACCTCGGGTACCACCTCGAGCTTTCACCATGGTTACATCTGTTTTCACCAGCCACAGCCATCCTCTGCTGCCCTCTCACATGCCGTGTGCATATGCGCATGACACACCTGGCGCAGTTTATCACTATTCACAGCACTCCAACCATGGCGGACCCAGCATCTTGGACTAAGCTCAAGGAATTGATTAAGGACACCAACCAGGAGTGACCATCATGTCCAATAACCACCATGACTGTGGAGTCGCGCCAGTGGATCCAACTTCCTGGACAATATGACACGATGAGGTCCATGGCAGTCGCCTTGGCAGCCCTATACATCCTTAGGGCCATCTCCGGCACTGGCCGTATGGCTGCCAAGACCCATCAGGCGACACTGCGAGGTTTGTCCTCAGGATACATTCTGGAGGGAGGACCTTTAGCTTTCCACTAGCAAACATGATCTACAGCAGGAACCTTTGGCTGACTTCCATTGTGGCCCCAAAGTTTACACCATCTAGGCTGACCAAGCCCCTAGGCCACCATCTTGACGCCTCTTGGAAGAATGATGTCAGAATGATCATCACTGGTAGACTCAGAACAGTCCGGCTGGAACATTAGGTATCCTCGGTGTCCAGTGTTCTGGAGGATTCTGCTGGCAATGATCCTGAGCTACAGACCACACACCCTAGCTCTAATTATCGAGCAAAAGGGCTGACTTTCAGCTGACTCCATGCGATGGCGAGGTATCTGCCAGCTTCACCCCGAAGTCGCCATTACAACCAAGGAGAGCATCCCAAAAAAGGACCCAGCCCACAGCCATCGACGAGCCAAATTGATCCAAAGGAGGTAGCCTTACTAAGACCTAAAGAGGCCCAACCTCCAAAGGATATGTACCATACCATCTGCCTTATGTAGGGATGACAGCTAGCCCGACACAGCAGCGCCGGATAAAGCACCGGATAAATCGGTGAGACCCGCCAGACGTATCAGTCATCAACCCCCACCTAACCAATCACTCACAAATCACTAGATTAGATTATCAACTAACCACAACTAACATTTTACATCAAGTTAGGTCAGTTTTTGCTCAATAGCCGGCCGCAGTGTCTGGCTGGCCCCCTTTCCCGCCACATACTGTATCTCGTTGCCATCTTAAGTCAGCAACCCCAACGTCAAAATGACAGCAGTGACGGCCATCACCATGACAACAATCAGTCATGGATGCCCACACGTAATGTGCGCATCAAGACAACAACATTGACATGTGCTATCAGAGTAGACTTGCTTGAAGTTTCCCACCTACCTGACGATTAGTATCGTGAACTGGATTTGTACGATGCTGAAAATCAAAACGAAATTCCCTTTTAGAAACCAGACTCATCCGGAAAATTCAAAATTCAAAATTTAAACACGACCATGGACCAAATACCTACCTCCCTGCCGTTGGGGAAGACAATGCCAAGTTCATATACCTCCATCCTTGAGCAAGTTACATAACCTTCGACATCAAAAATGCCGGCAGGCCCCCCTTTTATAGTGTCCCGACCAGGCATTGCGTCCAAAAGAATTCCGACCAATTTTTCGATTATTTTCTTTCTTTTTCTCAAAATTTCCAAAATTCTACTGGCCCCTGCCACCACTAGCATCATATTAATACAGAAGACATAAAAAGTTCCTGGCTGACCAAGACCACCAGTGGGAGCGGATCTGAGCAAGTCTAGCCCAAATGGGCCCGTAATTTGATACCTAGTGCCACCAAGTGCGTTACCTATGAACTAATCGATAAGTCAACCAAACGCTATTTTAACCTGATTGTCATGTCTGCATTAACTTAGGCCACCTTGTGAAACATATCAGCTGTCCCATTGCTAATAGATTGGTCCCTGTTTTCTGTTTTCCCGTTAACTACAGGCCAATCCTCTCCAGCCCCACCAGAGAAGGAAGTTGTGCGAGGCCGATAGTCCCGCCTCGCCACAGGCCACAACATCACAGGCCAACTTCGAGCACCACAATATCAGCAGCCTGCAGGCCAGGCACCCCAATGCCAACAACCTACAGGAACTATAATAACAACTTCTGTTCCATAATAAGGCGACAGACCTCGGCAGCAGCACTGTGCATCCCCTGCTACCACAGGCCTGAGGGCTTCCTATGCCCTTATGCGTTCAACACACTAGTCAATCCTATGATGAACAACAGCCGCCAAAGGTCACCCCCGAGGTCAACATGGAGGCCCATGCCAATACACCGCCCCTCTCCCACCAGATCACCAAGTGACTCAGACAGTAGGGACTCCATAACATCAGAGGCCGGCGACTTAGCCTCAGTTGATCTGGATTTCAACGATCTGACACTCTCAGCTTTCCGCCCAATTAGACACAAACCTAAAAGGAGAGCTGAAAATTAATTCCCCCTAATTTGATACACCACCAAATATTAGTGACATTTCTGGTGCCAAGATTACAACCTCGTGTTTAAACCGCAATACCCTTAATTTATCCTGACCTTAGCTTAGGTAACCATGAACATGTATTGTGTATGTTATTTATCTAGCCAAATACTCAGGGATTACTGACAATCAAAGTGCCTCAATAGATTAGTATATTTTTGTAAAAATAGCATCTTATACTTCCTTTGATCCTACAAAGTATTTGCATGTTTCCTGTTTTATTCAGTCGCCATAAAAGAAAACATTTCTGTACCCATCTTATACGATGTAACCAATTGAACCATATCTTATAACTATTGTATAAGATCCATCATACCCAAAATTGTCAATGGACTTGGCAAAGCCCAATATTCTCACATTATTTTCCTCCCTTTAACCTCCTGTAGAGACTATGGGGATTTGTCAATGGACTTTTCTGGGTATTATCATTTTTTTTACACCTTTATTAATTTCTTCACAATACAGGCCCAAGCTCTGTTCACAAGCCTACTACCTACCCTTATCTATTTACTCAATAGTAGGCAGGTATTGCACAACACCAAGCCCTGCCTCCTCCAGTGGGATCCAGTGAGCTGCTCTTGCACCATCCTAACACGGATGTTACAAGAGCCAAATCGGTTACTCCGGCCACGACCCACTGGAGGTATTGCGACATACCAGTGGATGCTATTTTGGGACCAGAGCATATTTCACAATATGCCCTTGTCCCTCATTGGTCCAACTGTTGAGCTGCTCTCTGCTTGCAATATCCAATGTTGCACCAGAGAGAGAGCAGATTTCCTCATACCACAAGCTGCTCGGCTGAGTATATAATACGCCGCCTGAGCAGCTCCCAGCATCTCTACCTTACATCTCTTCACACAGGTATCTATACCTCATATCAAAGCCTATTACAGGTTGAGCTATGGGCTCAGGGGCAGAGCTTGGACACTGGCAAGTGTATCATTGTTACCACCTGTATGAACACTCATGTCAGCTGTGCAATAAAGAGGATCAAATGAACTTCTCTGGATTCAGTGTTTATCACTTCACCCACATGTAACGGTTCTTTGACAATATGGCCAAGGTTCCAATGAATATCGGACCCCCACAAAGCTTCAGTCTCCTAGTGGGACTTTGTCATAGTTATCTATCTAAAAAAAAAATATATTCTTAACAGCGTAGAAATATTAACAAATCATAGCCAATGCAAATTTCAGTAGTGACTCTTATAGTAACTCGCCTGTTTCAAAGTCTATAGCCTTTCCCTGTTTAGCTTTCCATTTTTGAGAGCTGCTCCTGTGAATAATATTTTGGAGATGTTTTTTTAAATGGTTTTTATCTTCCACGAGATGGATTTTTTTTAAATGGTTTCTATCTTCCACGAGATGGATAGTCTCAGCCAATTCGGTAAAGACTATGAAAAAGCAAACCCAACGAGTCAAGTATAAATTGTTGAGGGGTGAAGAGTTGTTGGCATTAAATCTGGATATTGGGACTTTGCCTTTGCAGCTAAAGAAGTCAGCTTTTATAGATTTAATAAATATACTTTTAATACTTCTTGCTCTAGGGCAACCCTGCCCACCGACCAGATATGCGGGTTCTTAACCTGGACTCTGCGGCCATGGTGGTCGTTCTCTCGGCAAAGAAACACATTGTAGTGGACACTACTTTACTGGACAAAGAGTCCATTCTTACTGCACTCAATGTCAAAGGCATGTATGGAGAAGACGTGGAGAACAAGATCAGGACCATTGGGAGTGAGTAGAACGTTCGTAGTGTGGAGGCTAATTCTTAAAATACATCAATTGACTGATTGAGTCACCAGTTCATGGTACACTCAGTAAATGTTGTGACCAGGTTGTAAAAGGCGATCGACATAATCCACGTTTTGCATCCAAAGAGGAAAATCCTTATTGTATTGAGGCCAGTGCATTGTAGACTGAAATTGAAGTTTATTTGCAGAGACTGCAATGTCACTGAAGCTGTATCCTTTTATCCATGTCACATATCCATCGTTTCAGTTCTCGAAAATGTGGACGCCTTCCGATCGTACATGGCTAAGATGAGGGACATTCCTCTCACAGTAGATCTAGGTGAGCGCTGTTTACCTACATTCATGGAGAGTTCGATTTAATCTAGAGAATTGCTATGATCAGTACTAAAGTAGGTCGATTAACCTAATCAACCTACTATCTATCTATCTATCTATATATATATATATATATATATATATATATATATATATATATATATATATATAAATTATAATTAAGACTGCATCACTCATACCTTATTAAAGCTCATTAGAGCCCAAATAAGTCATGCAGGTGAAATGGAGTTAAATCTTAACATTTAACGTCATCATATAATTAAATTGAACTTTCATAAATGGGCCATTATGATTTAAATGAGTTATACAAGAAACCCCCAAGAATCAATAATATAATCGGAAATATGGCCGTTCAATTGATTGAAGTTGGAAATATGCGAACATGATGCGTGTCAGGGCCTGTATCATGGTGTAGGTACTCATTGGCACAAAGACTCCTTAATGGGAATAAATCCCTGTTTCCTTTTCTATTTCTTTTTTTCTTTTCTTTTTTTTCTCTTTACATTGTGCTTTTTAGTACTACATATTCGGATAGGTTATTGTGTTAACAATTATCATTGCTTCTGACAGAGTTTGATGAAAATGTGGCATTCTTGGATCAGGATGATGATGACGACCCCGACACCCCCCTATATATGACTCACCCATTTGTCGGTGGGGCAGCCTTTGCCGCCAGCTCACTCGACTCACTCCTCAGTGCGGTCAGTGTATTTCTCTGACACGAGAATAGTTGATATATTATTAGATAACTACAAAACACAGTGAGCAGCACTGATTTAATATTTTGAGGTTGTTTGACAACCTTTAACAAACTTTAATATATTTTAGGATACAAAGTGGCAACTTGTGGTTAGTACATTGAGTTACCATCAGGTGGCAGCACTGCACGCTTTGTGTACTACAATGTAGGGTAACTCACCCCTGACTCGACCACTAGGCATGTTGGTACCTTAAGTCGAACATCCTACCTTATTTCAAGTTATTTTCATAATTAATCAAGATTGTTCGTGTCAAGTGCAGGATACTCATATTGTAGCTAATGGTGCAAAGTCAATTGGTAGTCATTATGCTACCTGTAAAAAGTTAACCTAGGGTGGTCGACTCAAGGTACCAACATGCCTAGTGGTCGAGTCACCCTAATGTGTTAGGGAATGGTCATTTATTATCAACGGGGGGGGGGGATGGTGGGATTGAGGGGGGGCGTAAAAAATTCTGACCCCTCTCGGGGGCTAAAAAAAATTTGACCCCTCTTGAGGGGGGGGCTAAAAAAAATTACCCTCTTTTTAGCAAAAAAGCCCGAGCGCTACTATAGATCAAAGAGGGGGCGCGAAAACTCTCCGCGCCTCCGGCGCGGGGGGGGCGCAAATCTTTTTTACTGCCATCGAGGGGGGGGGCGTCCACGTGAAAACCCACTGCCTCCCCTGTTGATAAATAATGACCACTCCCTTAGATCAAAATAGAGAGGTGCAAGTGGCCTCTGGCACAAGCACCATACAAACATTGTAGTAGGGCGGCTTATAGCTCCAAAGAAAGAGTGCCATTGCTCATTTCTTTCTGATAAAATCATGAAACTTCTACAACGGATACTGTTGCTATCTAGTTTTGTATATGGTTATTATTCTGTGAAAGTTACCAAATCATACTCATATCCAGTTGCTCTGGAAACCATATCACCTTAGATGTCACCATATTGACATTAAGACCCGCTTTATTCTATTTGACAGACCTTCGTCAACAACAAGATCTTAACACTGATAAGAGCTCTTATCACGGGAGGAGAGAAAGCAGAAATCGAGCAAATCTTGGCAGAGGCCTTAGGCATAGTTAGGAAGCACCGAAATAGCAGCTCATCACGTGACAAATGTCACCTGACACAACTTCCGCTCACGTCGGGCCCCCTAGCACAACTACAGGTATATGTGTGCCCAATCCAAGCTATCTGCTTCAGCCATACCCCCACAGCAACTACTGATATCTAAGCCCAATTTGAGCCTTTCCCTCACCCCCCTCCCCAGTACAACTACAGGCATATATTTAAAATGCAGGCAAAAGATTGTGTGTGGAGAGGGAAAATGGCCAGGGGCCTTTTCCTTTGCTGACAACGACTTCTTTATATTATCTTTTAATGTTTAAGAGTCAACAACGAATTTAGGATAATAACGAAGATATTTCTCTAGTCTAAATCTTCAAAGGTCCATTTCTTTTGTGAATGGTGATAATGATAATATGATGGTTTAGACCATAGAAATAGGTTGTCCTCATCATAATCATGAATTCATTGACGATTTCTTTTCAGTTTTAATGATCATATTAAGAATTCGTCATATAGCTTATTTATACAAAAAAATGTGCAGTTATAACGTAATACCATTAAAACAATATAAGGCTGTTCTTATAATTCAAGACATTTATCCTGACCCTTTTAGGTCTGGATAACCGTGGTACAAGAAACACTCAAAGAGCAGTGTAAGATTAGATGTAGAGCTCTTGCAATCTAAAAAAAAGATATTGAAGAGTTGTCAAATACACTGCAGAAATACTATAATCTTCATGAATAAAGATAACTTTTTAAATAATATCTTAAACGACCAAGATTTTACTGCACAAAATCGTCCACCTCTCTTCAGAAATACTTTGCATGAAGAATTCATTTAACGAAGTCGTGAACAGCACAGAAAAAGGCCCCTGGTGCATTTTGCTATCATTTTAACTTTGAATCTGAAAGAATTGTGTGGAAGGTCTTTCCCACAACATAAGTATATTGTGACAATGTTAAATGCAACCCTTCCTGTCACAATATGCCCTCCAGCCCAACAACTGGTTTGCACGCCAACTATGAATGTTCACGAGGTTTTCACTCACACCAACCCTCCCATATGGTATATATATATATATATATATATATATATATATATATATATATATATATATATATGTGTGTGTGTGTGTGTATATATATATGGGGCGTTACATGAAGATCTCATCCAGCCTGACACTTTGAGCCAAAAAAATAGAGGGGGGAACTAAAATTCGAAGAGTAGGGGCTGGAATACCTTCAAATTCGTCATATGCAAACCTTCTATGATTTTCGACCATATTTATATATATATATATATATATATATATATATATATATATATATATTGACATTTTGTAAGTGCATGCGATCCGCATGCGATTTGCCCGACATACCTCCACCTTTACACACATTTTTCGGGTAGAATCCAATGATGTTCAGTCCTGTACTTCTAACACCAACAAATATACGATCCCTTCTTGCTGTTTGCCTAAATTTTGTCTCCATTTTCTTATAAATAAATGAGAATCCAATGATTTTACATAGCGATCCAACGCACACGGCCATTCCGTCTTGTTCAGCGAAGCAGGTAGGTGCCCAGATGTAACCTGACATACTTTCGGCTGAAGAACTAGGTCAACAAGACGGAATGGTCGTGTGCGTTGGATCGCTATGGAAAATCAATGGATTCTTATTTATTTCGAACAAAATGGCGAATTTAGGCATGGCATGTTCATATAGGATATCTAAGGATGTTTCCCTGTTAATAACTCCACCTGCCACCATTGGATTCTATGCTAACCAGGTGTGCAAATATCAGGTATGTCGGAAAACTTATTCAAATCCTTCATGTACATTGACTTCTAGGACCGTTCGGCTTGGTATAGTGGACAGCAATTGTTTTCCATAGTTAATATCAACGTTCTGGTTTTGATATCAAAACTTTGATTTTGCTATTGAAGTGTTTGTTCTGATAACATGTTTTTGATATTTGATAATGCAATTTCTGCACGAACTTCTTCTTTACCAGACAATCTTGTATTGTCTACAAAGACTGACATTTTGATGTCAGTCAAAAGGTACACATACTAAAAATAATTCCATGATAACAAGCTTGCAATTGTGAGGCCTTAGTTATCATGTGCTGTTTCATAATTATTGCATAGAATGTATAGGGCATATTGCTAATCACTCACTTCTTCTTCCATCCTAGCCTGGTGCCACCTACGGTAGCCTATTTGTAAAGGCTATACGGGAGTACGGCATGCTTTGTTTGGGTTTGTACCGCCTGATGGAGCCACAGTCCACGAATCCTAATAGGGCACGGAAACGCTACGTCATAACCAGCCCTCCACCTGACTTCCCACTGCTGGACTCTGACAAGGTGACTTTTCATAATATTTATCATTTATGGAATATGATATATTAGTGGTGTGATTGTAATCTAGGATAATACCTTTATTCAATTGAATTATAATTTAAAGGAAAATACCACCCTGTTTTCATGACGACATTTTTGGTAGTCTTTATTTTGGATTAAAGGATTCTGACATCTATAGCACATCTGCCATTACACGGCGGCACAGTAGGATATTCATTTCACTCTATTACATTACAATAGATCAAAATATATAATTATGTTCATGATAACAGACATAAATACAACTCCGACTTTTGTATTCTTTTCCAGGTCTACTGCTTACAACCCTATCCTACAATTCAGAGCATACACGAAGCAGGGACGCCGAAGAGAATCAATGGAAGCAATCTCTCTAGTCACATGGCTCCGCCTGCCTATGACAGACTCAATTCTTCATATGAAGACCTAGAGGAGCCCGCTGTAGTGGTACTTCCCAGCGGTGAAAATGTCTCAAAACTCTGAGTTTAACATGTGAATCATAAAAATGCTCTATATCCTATATTTTGTATATCATAAGATCATGTGGGATGTATTATAGTCAAATAGTTGTGCCATGAATAAATGGGTAAAAAAAAAGGGTTAAGTATGATAGTTTCGACAATGCGACATCCCTACCCCCACCACTAGAGTCCGTGGTAACGTTAGGATGGGGTGAATAAGATTGATGTATTGAGTACTTGATTTGTAATGAAATTATATAGACCTAGAAATTAGACGAGTGGAATGCGCATGAGTCTTTGAAATAGCGTTGATGGGTGGGGATCATTTGGTATAGAACCAAGGTGCTGGACCGAGGACGGAGAACGAATGAGAGGACTTGTTGATATGGATATAAGATGAAGGGATGGATGTCCTATTGGTGTTATATGTAGAGGTTACGGGGGGTTGTGAGGATAGATTAGAGTTGGCCATAAGTACTAAGAACCATAATGACTTGTGGGGGCCACAGGAGTGGCCCTATTGAACCTTTTTATGATCAACATGTATAACTGCAAAAGGGTGGGATTTAGTGTGTGTGTGTGTGTGTGTGTGTGTGTGCAATTAATCTGAAAGGGAAATCTATCCAGGATTGGTATCGCTGCTACAGTCAATCAATCATTGTAATAACAGGTAAAACTGCAATCCTAACATATCACAGGCCCTGGAGATTGAAAGTGGCGTGAGAGTATTGCCTTAGCATAATATTATATGACACCCACATTACCTGTGTTCAAATTATCTCTTATGCTTGTACATAAAATGTATAGTGTTAGTATATATAAAGATATATATTCCTTAACAATGGCATCATCAATGTCATCATACAGAATCTGGTTTTCCAATATCTATGACACTGTGGTGCTCGATATGTGTAGATATTAGGCTTGGCGCAATATTTCTAGGATGATACTCTCATTCAAAATCGTATACAGCTAGTTCAGTTTGTAGGCCAAACGTCTCAGGATACTGATAGTATATGAAATGACGTTTGGAATAGGTATTCTTGTTCAAAAGGTTTGGAATAAATATTCTTATTCAAAAGGCGATAACTTGGAATCGGAGGAATCTAAAATACCGTAATCTCTCGCGTAGAAGGCGCGTCTTATACGCGAATCAGATCGTTCATGGGTCTTATACGCGGGAGGTAAATTGCCTTGAGTTTGGGGTGCGCCTTATACGCGGGTTTTTCCAACATCTCATTTGGGAAAATGCGCCGATGACAGCTTGAACTCATAGCGCCAGCACCGCGGCAGACCGGGAGGTGTCGACGCGCTCGCCGGGGATAAGGCCCACCATGCGCCGATGACAGCTTGAACTCATATAGCCAGCAGCCGGTCGGTGTAGATTTGCTCGGCGGGTTTGACGCCGACCGTCACACCGTGTGCCGATGACAGCTTGAACTCATATAGCCAGCACCGCGGCAGACCGGGAGGTGTCGACGGGCGCTCGGCGGGTTTGACGCCGACCGTGTACCGCTGACAGCTTGAACTCATAGCGCCAAGCGCGGCAGACCGATCGCTGTAGATTTGCTCGCCGTTTTTTTACGCCGACCGTGTGCCGATGACAGCTTGAACTCATAACACGAGCAGCGCGGCAGACCGGGAGGTGTCGACGGGCACTCGGCGGGTTTGACGCCGACCGTGTGCCGATGACAGCTTGAACTCATATAGCCAGCACCGCGGCAGACCGATCGCTGTAGATTTTTTTACGCCGACCGTGTGCCGATCATATAGGGGGGTGGGGAGGGGGGGGCGCCTTCTACGCGAAACAGCCCCCCTGTGAGTTGGGGGGGCGCCTTATACGCGGGTTTTTCCAGAAATCGATCCAGAGGAGGTACGTGCGCCTTCTACGTGAAAAGGCCTTCTCTGAGTTGGGGGTTCGCCTTCTACGCGAGCTGCGCCTTCTACGCGGGAGATTACGGTACTGTGAATAAGGAGTCTTCGAATAGTAAATAAAAATGCATGAAATGAATATCATAAACATTCTGTGTGTCTATGATACTATTTTACAAAAGAAAAGTAGAAAATTAATACTCTTAATGCCACTGGCTTGAATACCTACAGTTACTATGTGGTTTAAATGCTTAAGTAATGGGCGTAACTTACTGGGAATTTTATATTATCTCCACCTGTTGCCCATTGAAATATGCATGCATGGTTGGCTTGGTTTATTATAAGATTCAAAAGGAAATTGGTTTGGATATCTAGTAACAGTTCAAGATACCTAGGTGGCAGCTATCGGGCCAGTGAACGGCAACATTGTCAGATAACATTTTCTAAAGAGTGAAATGATATTATTTCAAGTTTTTAGAGATAAAAGGTTAGATGTGCTTTGTATCGAGATGAAGTAATAACCATGCCAATTAAAGTGTGATAAAAGATCTGCTTTGTACTTTTATATCTTGCAGGGAATCCTCAGAGTCCTACATTCATATGGGTCCATGGTAAATTCGTTCAATAATTACTAATTGGCTATCATAGATTCAGGGGGGGGGGGGCAAGTAGTAATTGCTTCATAGATGGTCATTGTAGAAATGTTGCTTTATTATACGGATGTAATTATGCATTATCTTACATGTGTTTGATAATAGAGCAATGCTCATTTGTGTTCGCAATATTTGCACTTTATTCTAGGCAAAATATAGTTATTCTGGAAACCTTTAGTTGTTTCTCTTCTTATTTCATTCTTATCGTGATACTTACATTGGACCTGTGGCAGGCTGTGGGCATTATTTTGTATTCTTATGTTCCCTTTTAAAGTACACACAGATGCAAGGATAGGCAAGAGAATGAGTTGACTAGCTGTTATCCAAATAACAGATTGCCACATGGTCCAGGTGAGTAGGGGTTCACAGTCCTCCCAACAGGTGACCTCAACACTGGAATGGTTGGATGCATATCAAATTATACCCTTCCCCATAGTTATAAACCATGTTCAGTTGAGAAGGAAAAGCTAAATGTAAAGGATGTCTAAAGCTTTTTGACTCAAAGAGCTGCCACTTATTAGTTTTTGAGTGTGGGTAGGCAAATACCCGTATTTATCCACTGATGATACTGCCATTTAGCTTCTCTGTCGTCAGAGGGACAGTCAGAATGTTGATTTAGTTATGGAAATAACCATGTCTGCAGCAGAATTAAATATATTTGGACTCAATCACCACTGGTGTCACTTGAGCATCTGGATTTTCATCAAGAATACGGATGTTCTGAATATGGTGCATTATCCCAACTGATTCTGGACAAGGGAAAAGTGTTTCATAACCCTCAGATGGGAAGGCCTCTTTTCGGAGCACAGAAAGTGGTTTTTGCGGCATTGCATACAGCAGCCTCTGGTAGAACCATTTACTTTCATACTCAATGTATGTGTTTGTCTTTAGGTACAACTTCATGTCCTCATCAAGATCATCAATGTTTAATCCATCAAACAGGATCACAATCAGGTAGTTTGTGCGATCTTTCAGTACCTTCCGATGAGCAGACTTGAACTCAAGACGGCACCATTCGCTCTTCAGGAAATTCTTGGTAAGAACCATGATCATCCTTCGACTGTATTTGACACTGAAAAGAACATTGTCAGTGACCAAGCCTCCAGGCCTGAAGTCTCTCTCATGCATGCAGAGTCTGTATCCTCTTTCTTTATTCTCCAGCAATGGCTGCAGAGTGTTCAGAACCCAAGAAGTATCAGCTTTGTTGTATGATACAAATGCATCATACAGCTTGTCTACAACATCTGCATTCCCAGTTCTGTCAAAGGGATGCCAGTTGAAGTGAAAGTATAGAAATACCTTGATTTCACCTCGAAACTTGTGCCCCAACATAAGAAGGATGATAATCAGAGCAAGAACAACACCAACACTAATTGCTATTGCTTCAACAGTGGCTTTAGAAATTTCACAGATGAAATCATCTTCTTCTGTAAGGAAGATGACTTGTGACCTTGGGACCCCTGATCCACAGACCACATTGTTGATGTCAGGTATGTTGGTTCTGTAGGAGAAGATCCATCGCACCACCCACCGACTGTGACAGTCACAGATGAAGCTGTTCCCGCCAAGAGTCATTTGTACATTTTGAAGGTTTGCAAACTTGGCCGGGATGTAGTCAATCAGATTGTTGTGGAGATACACACTAGTGATGTAGTCTAGTGATTTGTATGCATCATGTGGCAGTGTTTTAATGTAATTGTTGCTGAGATCCAAGGTATCTAAATAATTGAAATAGTCAGCATGATTAAAGTGCTTGATGGCATTGTGGCTGCACAAAACTGTATCTGTTTTCCTGGGAACAATTGCTGGTAGGTGTGTCAAATTTCTGGCTGAGCAATTGACTATGATGGAGCCATCAAATATCCTTTCCATACAGTCACACATTTCTGGGCACCCATCTGACTCTGTTTTGCACACAAAGGTGTTAGGTTTGACTTTCACAATAGCTGTCCCCTTGACATAATCAGGCTTTGAACATTTCCATTCTCTGAAGTAAAACTCTTGTACTCTTGGCTGACTGTAATCCTTAAGGAATGGTTTTTGTTCTTCCTCTTGTAAGAACTTATACATACTGTATGTTTGGCAATTGCAATCAATGGCATTTCCCTTGAGAACCAATTTAAAGTAGTTTAGTATTACTTTAAAAAGTTTGAGTTTGTTTTTATCTTCTGATATATTGGTCACGTCCAGCGATGTGAAGTTGTTATAACTGATATCAATGAGTTTCTCTTTATGTGCCTTGTAAGGAAGAACCATTGAGCTGGCTGATTCTCTGTTGTTAAGTGATATGATAACATCGTCAAATCTGTTAATATCCCTTTCAAGAATACCAAAGGAAAGTTTGTTTTTGGACAGCCGTGTGTTTATCAAACTCCGGCTTGTGAAGATCCATCTGGGAAAATGTGACATCTCATTATTTTCAAGGTTGACTGTTATGAAGTCACTAGGCATGTCATCTCCAAATGCATCATCTGCAAAGGTGCGGATCGAGTTATTTGACATATCTAGAGACACAAGCATGATAAGGCTTGATAATGTATGTGATGTTATTGTTCTCAATCGATTGTTCGAGATTGAGAGAACCTCTAAGCTTTCAAGTCCATTGAGGACACCCTTGGATATACTCTCAATTTGATTGTAGTTGAGGTCTAGCTGTACCAATGAGCGTAGATTCCGAAAAATTCCATCAGGAAGTTCAGAGAGCAGATTTGAACTCAGCTTCAAATTGTAGAGCCCTTCTATCAAGCTAAAGGTGTCCACATCCAACTCTCTGATGGAGTTACCTTCTAGTGACAGCATATCAAGTCTCCCGGCAAACTGGATTGTTGTCAAGCTCTGAAAATTACACTTCTCTACTGTGAGTGTCCGACGGAACAGATGAGGTTCAATTTTGATTCCAAGTGCTTCTGCATATATGTCATTGAAAAGTCTGGTTCTGCTCAAATTCAGTGGAAGAGCAAGTGAAGAAGCATCCCAGGGAAATGCAGGAACTGTGGACAGTTTCATGCGGTTGAGTTCTAAGGATTGTAGGCTGGGCATTGATCTTTTAAAGGAATTGATCTCATCTACTGTTGTCTCAAACCCTATCAGCTTGATCTCAGCCATTGCAGGCCAATGCCGAGTGTTGAGTATGTGTGGTAGCGAAATATTTCCATGGCGTTCAGCATAATATATACCTAAACCAACAACCTTATCCAGTCCTGGGATGGGCTCAAATCTACCCTCGTCAGCAGTGGAATTGTGTTCCTCTTGTTGGTGAGGCAGAGGAGACTGATTTGCCTTTTCCTGGATAGAACACCCATACAGACCAAGAACTTTTAGGTCGACAGCCTGCCCGTACACACCTATGTTATGTAGTGACACTGCACAATCTATGACGTGCAAATAAGCAATTAGGTCACTTTGTATGTTTTGGGGGTTTGTGAAAAACACCTTGAGATTTGCATTTTCATCACACGTAAAAATAGGGTAGAGGGTCTTATCCACGTCTATCTGACAATCATCTGTCCGGCATAGGAACTTGTCTATGGAAATTTCACATACATCACCACCTGCAATGCTGCTCTTTATATTGTACTTCAACAGGAGAAAAGGAAGCTTGCCCTTCTCAGGTGACTCAAACATTGGAGGCTCAATGCTGTGAGCAACCTTTGTCAGAATACATGGTGGGAGAGTAGTCCTGTTGTGGGTGGTTGCTCCTTGAATTATTGGGGTTGTAGTGCCTGCGTGAAAGGCCATCAGGAGTAGAGCCATCCTAAATATCCCTCCTTCTGTAGTCATTTTGCAATTTGTCCTAGGGAAATCTGGAAAACACAGGAGAAATATCTATAAAATAGGATGAGAATGGGACGTGCGAACTGATACTAGACACAGACAGCCAAAATATGGAAATACCAAACGAAAGTTCCAAACTACATGACAGGGTAACATGGCAGTTTTTTTTATGACAATCCAATTATTGAGGATAGGACCACTTAGAAGTGGGACAAGTTCCTATTTGTCACCCAGTACATAACCCATGCTCGTGAAAACCTGTTGTCCACTCTTTAATGAAACCACAACAACTACATGTGTAATGACTCTGGGAATACAGACTGGATTAACCTGAGACTTTATAGACACAATCAACTGTTTCAGGCTGGTGTTTTTACTTGCCCTGCTTTCAGGTTTACTGCATCAGATAAAATGAAATGAAACTATGAAACTGCTGACTATATCATAGCGATAAGTGAACTTCTGTAAAAAAAAAAAAAAAAAATAGAAAAAAGGACCACCTCAAGAGTGGAACAGCATCCACTGCATCGTCGCGTTTAACCGCGAGGCTTTGGAAAAGCGCAGGGTTCAATTAAGCGCCAAAAGATAAGGGGCGCTGAAATAACTCTAACCATTGAAATATACATTCATCTTGAATGAGCGTCCGTCTTGTAAAAGGGTCGGAGGAAACCAAATACATTAGTACCGGGGCGGCTTTTCACGACGATACAGTATGTGAAAAGATGGCAGCGTCCATACAACACCTTGGACTGAATAGTATACCCCCATCTCCCTACCCCGAGTAAAGATGTCAAGTAAGGATTAGAAGAGCAGAGTCTTGGCATACTGTATAAATAAAGACAAATAGATCTTCACTTACTAAAATAGTGTCCAATATTGTGAAATAGTGTCTCAACTCAGGATGAGATCTTTGTTGTGCCAATTATTCTCCCCTGAGGCGCTCTTTGCTGCATATTAAGTTTGGTGTGGTCCGTAGATCAACCTGTGACTGTGAGCTCTCCTAGAAACCCCTGAATGTCATGGGGAATACCACTCCTAGATTTATACCTAATCGTGCCGGATACCTGAGCTAGCAGCGAGTAGACCAATATCTGTAAACACAATACTAAAGGATCCTGTTGCTCCAAGCAAATACCCCCGCCCTCCCCGAAAGGTCAACTGTGGCTATGAGAGGTCACAGAAGACCTGCGTTCTGCGCAAAAACATTATTTGGTTATTTCTAAAGTATATCTCTCGCTCAATAGTTGGAGCAGATTCCTATCGAAGTGGGCTCAACAGAATTTGAATAAAACAAAGTAGAACTGAAGAACTGAATTGAAACAACCAATTCATATTCAAACGTAAAGGATAGACCTAGATGTAGTAGGGCGTTTGATCACGAGGTAAAGGCGGGAGTAAAGGCAAACATAATACATGTAGGTGAAAGTTCCCCACAGCCTGAATTAATCAATGTTTTCACAACAATTATGATTAAACATGCACATACATGAGCATACCTTTTTTGTAAGTCAGATTCAAATGGAGTGTATCATTGAATAGCCTGGAGGGTGTTGCTCCTATAGTAAATAGAGCTCTCAGTATGTGCCCTCTTTTCAAAACAAGTCATGCTCTACTTCACCATTCAACTTGCACTCACCACATTAGTCTGAAAAGTCACCTGCCTTGTTTAAAATAGAGAGAGCTGCACTATCAGGTACCTATTCATGTCACACACTCTATATTTTATTATACTGACTGACTTCTCCCAACTAGGTACCTACTCAAATCCCCCTTTTTAGCACCATACTTGAATGACCACTTGTGAGCAAAAAAAGGGACAAGTTATAGCTACATGAAATGAAAGGACTGGAAACGAGGGCATTTTTAGCCAGCTCTTCCTTTTACTATTGGAGCAACACCCTCCTGTGGCCATACTAGAACAGTCGGAACAGTCACGATCGCGCCGGCGTCACCACACCTATATGTCTGACCCACTGGACTGAATATAGTACCTGGTACCACAGTTGTCATGAGATGGCCATCTGTCCTAGCTCTTAAAAGATTTACGCCTTGTTATCTTAAGTGCTTATATACAGAAGTAGAGTTTCCACATTTCCTTTTTGCAGACGATAAGAGATAGAACAATTCACAATAGGGGAAGAT
The DNA here is from genome assembly GCA_949317995.1 of Acholoe squamosa. Lineage (NCBI taxonomy): Eukaryota > Metazoa > Annelida > Polychaeta > Phyllodocida > Polynoidae > Acholoe > Acholoe squamosa. Next base: position 65,905,283 of record OX439037.1, on the reverse strand, counting down.
ACCTAATAAGCGCTTTTCAACCATTTGTGAATTGATGGTTAAAATGATTCACCTGCAGACTTCAATCTTTTAATGGTTATGAATAATAGCTTTCGTGTACAGGTATACAGGTTAGATGTCATCGTGAGGTGCGAACATCGTTCGGCCTGTGTCCTTTATATTTTCTGCCCATGTTGTTTAGAGTACATACATTATGAACATATTATTCTGGGCACCCCTCCCCACCAAAAGAAGCACGGCCTTACAATCCTTTGACGCAAATTGAAAAAAAAAAATCTACCTCGCAAATTGTAAATCCGCTAAACATACTGCTCTAGTAGGTACACCTGGGGGTCATTGCACAAAACAGCGTCAATGACCCCCAGGTACCCAGATCGGCTCAATGAGTTAGTACTAGCAGTAACTACCTCTGTAGTCCCGCTTATACCACGATTTCTGGCTTACACAGTGCTTTTTGGGGTCTATTCCCATCCACATATCTGTCGATATTGCACACCCTGTAGGCTTTACCATCAATTTTGGAAGGCGTGCTGTTATCTATCTAAGGCGTGCTGTTATCCAGGATAACAGCATGCCTCTCATGTCCTTCCATGTCATATGTTACATGTTAAAATCCATGATAGACTTGACCAGGGCAGGGCTCGAACCTGTAGCCTAAGATCCCTAGTCCAAGCCCCTATGCAGTGCGCCACAGGGACTGACGAGAAATGCTCAGTTCGAACCAAGTCTGGATATGATACAAAGCCGTGTGCGCTGTCGCTGTCCGCTGCCGGGCGACTAGGTGTATTTAGTATAGAAACATAACAGCGAGACGTGCTCGGAGGAGGAGACGCGGTGGCCTAGCGGTTAGCGCCTTGCGCTCAGCCGTCAGAGGTACATGGATCGCGCCCCGGTCTGGGCGCATCTTTTTTTCGCTGTGTGCGCTGTCGCTGTCCGCTGCTGGGCGAGGAGGTGTATTATACACAAACATAACCGCGAGAAGCTTCTTTTTTGGCCATGTGCGCTGTCACTGTCTGCTGCCAGGCAACAAGGTGTATGTACCGATCGTGTACAAACACTTTTTTTCGCCGTGTGCCGCTGCCAAGCCTAGCTGAGACCGGGGCTGTCGCTGTCCGCTGCCGGGCGCCGAGGTACATGTACACACAATGGCTAGCATCGAGTCCCGGGGAGGGGGAATAATTTTTGTTTTCAACTTGAATTTATTGGTATAATATCGATTATTTATTGGTTTAGTGGTAGAAAATAAGTACGGCCTACGGCCTCGTGTCATTATCCTTCACTAACACACACGCGTCATGAGTTATCCATTGATTACTTGTTCAATAATAAGCAATCCACTGTAAAACTCTAGGCTAAGAATGTAGGTCTATAGGCCCCGCACTGCAAAACACCCATTTGGCTTTGTTGACAATAATATTGTGTTTCATTTTGTGGAGATTGAATGGCACCATATACCTTTAAATTAGTTTTACAAATCACTGAAATGTCCAGTACTGGAATTTATACATGTAGCAGTGAGTGTTAACTATACCATATGATATCCAAATTGACGTTTGAATAATTTATATTGATCTACCAACATTATATATATATATATATATATATATATATATATATATATATATATATATATATATATATAATGCATGAAATAACGGATAGACCTATATCTTTTAAAATTGCCTTTGGGAGTCGACCATGTAATACATGTAATATACATATTACATGTATTACATGGTCTACTTCACGACATTGCCTTGTTCGATTCTCATTTTGCATTTTTCCCTACAATTTCTATGAACGACAGCTGTTATTGTGACAGAAATATGTATACATGTGCATGTGATAAAAGAATAGTCATGGACACAGGGAGCAATATCCAGTCGGCGGATGTGGGGAGCGAACGACATGATGAGGGTCACGATGGCTAGCTATCACGTTACAAATGTGCATTATATGTCATGGTGAAACTACGCTTACTGGCTATGGGCGTAGCTCTGTAATATCTCTGTGTCCTGGATAGGGGGATGTGTAGGAATTTGATAGAAAGAAAGGCAATTAGTACACGTACAAACATGGAAAGGTTTCGCATCAAGTTGCTATCAGTATCAAGTACAAGTACCTGAAGAAACAACGTACTGAAGCTGGTTGAGGAAGTGGATGGGGTGGGGGGTGGGGAAAAGGCCATTGCTGTCCATTTAATGTTGACTAAGGGATCAAAGAACACTAATTGTTTGTTTTTTTTAAGATTGTCTTAATATTCCCTCGTTAGAAGTAATGGCAAAGAACAAGGGATAAGGCTAGTAGAATGCATAAGGTCAATTCCCACATGGCGATTTAGAGCTCTAAAATCTCTGTGTTTAAAACATGTTGAAATTTTGAGATAGTCCCCACAATCGCAACAGGTTGCAATTCACAGAGATTTTGGAACCCTAAATCGCAAGTAGTACTTTTGGGTACGTGACTTAAGGCCAAATCCCACAACGTGAAAATGGTCGGGAAATCATTGTGAAATAGGATATATGGGTGCTTAGCCAATATTGGGGTGGTAATATCATCTAGGGAAGACCTATAAAGGCTAAGAATCCCTGTCAAAGTGCTGGTATTTAGGGAGTATAGTACATCAAAAGTTTTTGATATTTTCTTTACAAAGGGCTTGAAATCTCTGTGATAGACTCAAAATCCCTGGGATTTAGAGGAAAACAACAGTTTCTAGGAAATCAGAAGAGGTTTGTTTTTGATAAATCAGGAGCCAAGTTCCACATACCACAGTCATAATGGGGTTCTGCTTATGATTTATGCAAGCTACATTTGTTTATGCTATGCAGGAGACCATTGCAAACCACAGAAAATAGTAAGAGACAACTGTGATTTTAATATCAAATACTCTATCTCTGTGAATCATTCTAGCAACTCATCTATGCAGTAATGAAGATCACAGAGATTCTCCTGCTACTATCAGCTATAGTCAGATTTGGAGTGGTAAGAAGTGCAGTGAGTACCCTTGTGATTTAGGAAATTGGCAAGAGTCCAATGTTGCCGATATCCAGAATCACAGACATTTCAGACCAATTTTTCACATAGTGGGTTTTGGCCTTTAAGGTCCTACCAATCACTGCTGAAATAATTATTAGAGACACATAGATTTGATATCCTATGCAAGCCTAATGTACCAGACATATCAACAGCAGGTGTATCGGCTTTGGTGTCAACTATAGACACCTCATGTGCTGCATGGCTCCAGCCAGTTTTCCCTTGATACACGTACGGTTCTAATGACTCATGTCAACTGGTCAGGTGCAGTTTGTTGGAGAGCATTTCTACCCTACCACCTTTATCTACAAGGGATGATAATCCACCTCAGCGTTATATTAATCTCCCTATGCCAAATTCTGACATTGAGGACATTAAAAATCTTTTAGACAAAATTAACACAACAAAGCCTTTAGGCATAGAGCATATAAAAACACAAGTTTTAAAAGATGCCGTGGGTCTAATCCCACATCATATAGCACACATCTTCAATTTCTCCATTCAGAATGCCAACATCCTGGTCCAAAGCTATTATCACACCGATCCCCAAAGCTGGAAATCTTGCCTCAGTGTCAAAGTGGAGGCCAATATTATTATACTCCCCATTCCTGGGAGACTCTTGGAGAAATTAGTCCATAAATATCTTATAGGTCGAATCCCACTATGCGAAAAAATGGGTTTGAAATGTCTGTGATTTTGGATATCGGCAGCCTTGGCCTATTGCCAATAATCTAAATCACAAGGGGTCTAACTCTACCTTTACCTTACCCAAATCCTACCAGTAGCCCATATTGAGCACTGGATCTCTGTGATTTTGATTACATTGCTGATATTAGGCAGTAGATCTCTGTGATTTTTAGTCTATTGCCAATATTGGGCACTGGATCCCTGTGATTTTGATTATATTGCTGTTATTGGGCATCAAAGTCCTGTGGAATATGCATTTAAACAGAGGAATCACAATGATACACTAAATCACAGAGATTTCTGGCCCTTTGTGAAGAAAATATCAAAAACCTTTGATGTATTTCACTCCCCAAATACCAGCATTTTGGCAAGGATTCTTAGCCTTTACACAATATTTCCACCACAATATCGGCTAAGCAACCACATATCCTATATCACAAGGATTTTCTGCCCATTTTAGCATTGTGGGATTTGGCCTTATGATTGAATTTGAACGCCAGAAATTGCTTCCAGACCATCAGTATGGCTACAGAAAAGGAAAAAAACTCAGTCCCAAATGTGCTATCAAAAGCAACGATAAAAGTATATGCTGACGACATTGTTTTGTATTTCAGTCATAAAGAACCGTTAACAGCATAAATAACGCTAAAACAGGAGCTAAATAGAATAGTGCCACTGTGCTATTCCCTATGTTTAACAATCAACCATAATAAAACAAAATGGGCATGGTATGGCTCAGTACAAACACTCAAGAAATACCCTAGCGGGAATCTAAGGATAAAAGGAAAACCCATCACAAGAGTACAAACCTTTGTTTACCTTGGAGCAAACATAGATTCTCATCTCACCATGACCAATCATGTCAAGATGCAACATAAAAATATTAATCAAATGGCCTTTAAGCTAAGTAAGCTAAAGGTCAAATCCCACTACATGAAAATGGGTCTGAAATGTTTGTGATTCTGGATCTAAACACCATTTTTGCAGTGTAGACGATATTATCCTCCAATATCGGCTAAGGAACAGTGTATGCCTAATCACAAGGATTTTATGGCCATTTTCGTGTTGTGTGATTTGGCCTTAAGATAAAAAATGGATGTGGACACTGCTATAACCATTTATAAGCAAGTAATCATGCCTAAATTTGACTATTGTAGTTTCCTAGTTAATACCTCTACTAAATACTGGAGGAAGAAACTTGACTCTACAGCACAAGAATTTGTCTTAGAGTAAAGAAGGAGGATGGAACATCTAAAAATACTATGTGAAATAGAAGGAAGGAATTGCTACTGTCACAAATGTTTTTTCAAATCAAAATCTCTTCCCCAGCCCCCCCCCCCCAACCCTAGGACCCAAGGTGACAGAAAAATAATATTCCCTAGAAACGTCCCAAAAATATGTCTTACAGGAAAACACCCTATTTAGCCTATGGAATGATTTGAGCGAAGAAGAACAAAAGCTGGTAAGCAAAATGCAATTCAAAGCTTGAATAAAAAAGAAGTATGGGACAAACATGAAAGATCCTTCTGTATCTTAATGAAGACAAACAAAAGAAATTGGGGGAAAACTCTGGTTTGGTAAATTTATGAACATTAAAAAAAAGAGAATTCATCACTCCTCTAATACGCCTCCTCTCATTGATAGCATGATATCAAAATATCCCCTCTTCCATAGAATAGGTCGAATCCCACATGGCGATTTAGGGCTCAAATATCTCTGCGATTTTGTCCCTTGCACTCTTGGGGCCTTCCTGACCCCCTTTTTTGAAAGGATAACTGCTTAATTGGTCTCAATTCACTGTTGGATTCGGTATAAGTTGAACAATTCTTGCCATCTAAGAGCCCAGGAAGACCCCAAAATCGCAAGGGACAAAATCGCAGAGATACACTGTAAAAAATAGTGTTTAGATTGTAAACACTTATTTGTCCCAGTTTTTTAAACACATTGCATAAGTGTTTACATTCTAAACACATTTCACCTAAACACATCCATATGTGTTTAGATTTTAAACACACATTAACAATGTGTTTAGATTGTAAACACTTATTTTGAAAAGTGTTTAGAATCAAAACACTTTTTGAAAAGTGTTTAGCAAAAGGTAAACTAGTCAAAAAGTGTTTACACACAAAACACTTTCCCAAAAAGTGTTTAGAAAAGTGTTTACTTTCTAAACACATTTCAAAAAGTGTTTAGAACATTTGAATAAGTGTTTAGATTCTAAACACTTATTTAGATAAGTGTTTAGAAATTAAACACTTATCTAAACACTTTTTGGTTGTCTAAACACTTTTCTAAACACTTTTTGCCTAAACACTTTCCTATAAACTTATATAATAAGTGTTTAGAAAGGTGGGACAGGAAAGTGTTTAGATAAGTGTTTAATATCTAAACACCTTTTTTACAGTGTATTAAATTTTGAGCCCTAAATCGCCATGTGGGATTCGACCTATAGGAACGGGATAAAATACAATGAACACACAAAGAAAACAATACCGAGCCAGGCATGTAGGTGAATAAGCACTCCCCTCAGCTCAATAAGTTACCACATTGATCCAATAACAAGGCACCAAAAGATCAAAGGTCGGCCTCCTCCACCGGCCATACACACTGCTGTTCCTAATGAGGCCTGGGGCTCACAGGCTTCCTTGGTTCCTCAAACACAAGGTACTGTGAATGGTGTTATAAGAGTGTTCCATGAATAGCATTAAGTGGGTGTAGAGTTAAATAGACACACCCTTCCCACCTGCTCATTTGCACCACACCTTAAGGACTCTGAGTCTGGTTTTGGTTCCTTCTCCTAATCAGCACTTGTGACCAGTAGAGGTGACAAAGTTCAATCTAGATTGGTAAGAAGGCATATTGGCATTACCTCGTGTTGTGGCTTACATCCAGGATTCTCGGCTGCTAGTGGATTTGTCAATGTGAGTAAACGTTATCTTTGCTGTTGAACATGCATTGTTATTTTCTTTTTGCATTTCTGTTATTAACCAATGTAAAAGTGTTTGATATTGGGAATAAGGACATCATTTTCAGAAAGTATGGATGGTCTGTTATGCATAGCATGTACAATCATTTGGCTACTATGAAGAGTAGGCCTACAGCCGCATGCGCTATAAAGGTTTGAACGACGGTAAGGTCTGCAAAATGCTTCTAAAAACTTATAAATATGTCCCTCTCATGCTTCTAAAGATGTTTTTTGTTTATTCTTATTACCTTTTATTCATTAGCTGCGTGTTATGTATATGACCAATAGTCACAGATCGTCGTCAAATAGGTTGCCTTTGCCTCCCTGTCAATAAATTCTTCAAAATAAGAGATGTAGTTGTGTTTTTCATGCATTCTGGTCCCCAAGGCTTAAGGCCAAATCCCACTACGTGGAAAATGGGTCTAATACGGCTGTGATTCTGGTTGTCGGCAGCCTTGGAGTCTTGTCAAAAACAAAATTCACAAGGGTTCCCATGCCACCCCTACCTTTATCAAAACCCCACTACTAGCCAATATTGGAAGGGAAATGTCTGTGAAATTCATCACTGTACTGAATAGTTGTTACTTTTAGTCACAAGTACAACATTCTTTTGACTATAGTGTGTGGAACTTGGGTCCTGATCAATGAAAAGATAACACACCTTTTGTGATTTACTAGAGATTTTTGTTTTCCTCTAAATCACAGGGAATTTCCATATATTACAGAGATTTCTGGCCTCTTGTGAGAAAAATATCAAAAGCTTTTGATGTATTCCACTCCTGAAATAACAACACGTTGGCAAGGATTCTTAGCCATTATAGGACTTCCTTAGACGATATTACCACCCCAATATCGGCTAAGTAACCACATATCCTATATCACAAGGATTTTCTGGCTATTTTCGCGTTGTGGGATTTGGCCTTTAGAGCTTGAAGGGGAACCATGGTTTTACCTATCTGTGAAGCATATTAAGTGAGCCACAGGGGTCAGAACAACCAGAAAGGGTGTTTTTTAGGGTAAAAACAAGGAACTAATTTTTTTCTTTAGCTACCAAAAAAAATAAAGAGGCAAATCCTTATCTACTTCATTTGGGATACCCCCCTAGGGTAGAGAATTTTTTTGTAACAGTTGGGGATCCATGCATTATCTTTTGTGGTGACTGGGTACATAAAACCTTTGGTGTAATCGTCGTGAGGACACGTCTACGACCTTTTTCAGGTTGTTTTGCACCATGAAAGACATAGTGGATGGACTAATGAAATATACCAGGTAGAGACCTTACATGTACCTATGTAGGCCACAAAAAAAATGAACTTGCCTGTACAACTGTATGTTCCACAGGCTATGATATGGTTTTGGGGTAGTTTACGCACGGACACGTCTACGACCTTACATGTACTCATAGCTGCTAGGGGTTTGATATTTAACTATCCTTATTATGTGGGCCTTATACCTTCATATGACAGCAAAAAGCCCTGTAAGTTTGGTTAATAGATTCCACATAGAACCAGAGATATCATAACAAAAGTACTGACGAGGACACATCTACGACCGAGGACACGTCTACGACCATGGACATGTCTACAGTTATATTGCAAGATGCTTGATACTTGACTGTCCTTGTTATGTGTGAATTATACCTTGATATGAAAGCAACATTGAGTGTTAATGAGATTATTCTGTCTTAAAGAAACTCTGAGCTATGAAACTGAATACAAAAACAAGGACACGTCTACGACCAGGGACACGTCTACGACCATACATGTAGTCATACAGCAAGCTGATTTTGTATTTAAGTAAAACCATTATATGTTAGTTGTTCCTTGATATGAGAGGAACTTTGCATGTTAGTGAGGATATTCTGCCTGATTGCAACTCAGAGCTATGGCATTGAATATATAGTGCATGGACACATCTACGACCATGTAATAAGGCATTGTACTGTGGGCATCCTATGAAATATATTTAACCTTCCCTCATATATGGGCATTGTAGCCCAACATATATACATTATGTACACTAAAGGAATTTACCTTACTGCAATTTTTTTTTTGACCCCTCTGACCAGCCATTTGACGATGATCCGTGACTATTGGTCATACCCTGTGTCTAACACACTCCATAGAGGCCACATGTCTCGTAGATAGGCTAAGAATTATTGATATACTTTGCATCGCTCTTATGCCAACCCATAGGCCTACCACTTCCACGTGTCCATTGCTATATATATATATATATATATATATATATATATATATATATATATATATATATATATATATTTAGGACAAACCTCATGAGGCCAAATCCCACAATGCGAAAATGGTCAGAAAATCCCTGTGATATAAGAAATGTGATTGCTTAGCCGATATTGGGGTGGCAATATCGTCTAACTAAGGCCCATGACAGCTAAGAACCATTAGGTCAAGTCAGGTCTAGGTCATTTTCGCGTTGTGGGATTTGGCCTATAAGGCCAAATCCCACTACGTGAAAAAAGGGTCTGAAATGTCTGTGATTCTGGATATCGGCAACATTGGACTCTTGCCAATTTCCTAAATCACGAGGGTACTCACTGCACTTCTTACCACTCCAAATCCGACTATAGCTGATAGTAGCAGTGGAATCTCTGTGATTTTCATTATTGCACAGATGAGTTGCTAGAATGATTCACAGAAATAGAGTATTTGATATTAAAATCACAGTTGTCTCTTACTATTTTCTGTGGTTTGCAATGGTCTCCTGCATAGCATAAACAAATGTAGTTTGCATAAATCACAAGCAGAACCCCATTATGACTGTAGTATGTGTAACTTGGCTCCTGATTTATCAAAGGCACACCTCTTCTGACTTCCTAGAAACTGTTGTTTTCTTCTAAATCACAGGGATTTTGAGTCTATCACAGAGATTTCAAGCCCTTTGTGAAGAAAATATCAAAAACTTTTGATGTACTATACTCCCTAAATACCAGCACTTTGACAGGGATTCTTAGCCTTTATAGGTCTTCCCTAGACAATATTACCACTCCAATATCGCCTAAGCACCCACATATCCTATTTCACAACGATTTCCTGACCACTTTCACGTTGTGGGATTTTGCCTATATCGGCTAACAATGGGATTTGGTAAAGTTAGATATAGGGCGGGAACCCTTGAGATTTAGGATATTGGCTAGAATGAAAGACTGTTGATATCCAGAATCACAAACGTTGTACACTCGTTTTTCACTTACATGTAGTGGGATTTGACCTATTGCCAAAGTGTTGTTATTTCAGGAGTGAAATACATCAAAGGTTTTTGATGATTATTCCTCACAAGATGCCAGGAATCCCTGTGATATAGCAAAATAACAAGTGATTTAGAGGAAAACAAGAATTTCTAGCACATCACAAGAGGTGTATTGTACAGTCTATTTATAAATCCAAAGATCCACAGACATCTCCCTTCCAATATCGGCTAACAGTGGGATTTTGCAAATGTAGGGGTGCTGTGGGAACCCTTGTGATTTTGGATGAGGTCGAATCCCACATGGCGATTTAAGGCTCAAATATCTCTGCGATTTTGTCCCTTGCATTTTTGGGGTCTTCCTGGGCTCATAGATTGCAAGAATTGTTCAACTTATACCGAATCCAACAGTGAATTGAGAGTAATTAAGCAGTTATCCTTGTGATATAGGGGCACAGGAAGTCCCCAAGAATGCAAGGGACAAAATCGCAGAGATGTTTGAGCCATAAATCGCCATGTAGGATTCGACCTATATTGACAAGAGTCCAATGCTGTTGATATCTAGAATCACAGGTGTTTAGACCAATTAGTAGGATTTGGCTTATAAGGCCAAATTCCATAACGTGGAAAATGGGTCTAAAACGGCTGTGATTCTCGCTATCGGCAGCCTTGGAGTCTTGTCAAAAACAAAATTCACAAGGGTTCCCATGCCACCCCTACCTTTATCAAACCCCACTACTAGCCAATATTGGAAGGGAAATTCATCACTGTACTGAATAGTTGTTACTTTTAGTCACAAGTACAACATTCTTATGACTATAGTGTGTGGAACTTGGGTCCTGATCTATGAAAAGTTAATACACCTCTTGTGATTTACTAGAGATTTTTGTTTTCCTCTAAATCACAGGGAATTTCCGTATATTACAGAGATTTCTGGCCTCTTGTGAGGAAAATATCAAAAGCTTTTGATGTATTCCACTCCTGAAATAAAAACACTTTGGCAAGGATTCTTAGCCATTATAGCACTTCCTTAGACGATATTGCCACCCCAATATTGGCTCAGTAACCACATATCCTATATCACAAGGAGTTTCTGGCTATTTTCGCATTGTGGGATTTGGCCTATAGAGTAAATATCATTGTCAATGAGTGTCTATATTTTGTGTTTTGTTTTTCATGCTTGTCAGAATACAAGTTCCTCCGACCATGACAACGCTGGAAGTCTCAGTTGTGGCCCAGGATATGTTCAGAGAGTTGCGAAAGGACCGAAGTCTTGAGTACGTCATCTACTTACTTCCAGAAAAGGGTGGTGTCCTTGACGTAGAACGCTGTTCACGTAGCGCGGATTTCACGTCAGCGTCACACCTAGCAGCCCTTGCGACGTCACTGCCAGCCGATAAGTGTCGCTATACCATCTACAACTTTCGGTTTCTGACAGTAGATGGCGGAGACATGCATAAACTGGTGCTAATTCTGTGGTAGGAAACTTAAAGAGACGAAATATCTCATGCCACATGTCAATGAATCTTTATTTTCTTATGTCCCTGTCAATATATGCTTCATGTCACATGTCAATTTTAAGATAAGGTCAAAAGGTTTGTAATATAGCATTTTGAATAAACATTTCTTAAAAGTTGCTGTTTTGACTAGCATTTAGAACATTTTCTGTGGAGTTGTCTAGTTCTTAACATATAAACGTTTCTCTTCCCTGCAGGTGCCCATATGATGCAGCAGGGCCTGAGAGGGAGATGTATGCTGCAGTTCGTGCTGCTGTCCGTCGCCAGATGGCAGGCATATCATTTGAAGTGTTTGCGCAGGCGCAAGAAGACCTAGATTATGACGAAATACGGCGTCTCATAGACGTCTGATCTTGTATGAATGAGTCTATTTCTATTATTTATATATCTTTGTTAAATCTTGCGATAACAGAAAACAGATTGCGCACCCTTTTGTGTCAAAAAAAAAGAAGAAGTTAGGCTCCTTGTGCTATAATTGCATTTCCATCATTACATTAGAAGGGAAGCATGACCTTACAGTGCACTCAAAGCATGAGTAGCCTTAAGAGCCCTCAAGGACCTTCTGCAAATGTCCTCACTCCCCTATATACAATGTAATGTATACAGCAGGCGCATTCACTTTTGAGATGAGGAGTGTTCCCTATAGGTGCCCTTGTACTTGGGTGAAACCACTATGCATTTCTTTTGTTACAATCACAGTGGTGATAAGGCTGGAAAAGGAAGAGTATATGATCCACAGGACTTGCTGTGCCTGACTGGGCTACCACCATGATAATACTTACTGCATGATTAGACTGACTAGGTCTTATAAGATGTGCCTTCGGTACCATCGCAGGGGTAGCGATGGTAGGATTTTTTTAATTAGCCTCCAGAACAATTATGAAAATTGAAGCAAAGAGAATTGGTTAACTCTCAACGCTGCTAAAACTAAAGTTATGTTTTTTCCCACCCAAACACTGGACCATGTCTTTGAAATCCTGTAGACAAGGGCTAGCTGTCGTACCTATACATATGAGTATTAAGGGGTAATTTTAGACACAAAATTAAATTACATCGTGTTCATACATAACCAAATAAAAACAGTCCAGTTCAAAACCTATCAACTACGGAGGGCTTCGAAATATTTAAACAAGAGATTGTGAATTGTATTGTACAAGACATTTATACTGCCCATTTTAGACTATGGCTGTACCCTGTAGGCCTTCCATGATATATCAAATGAACTTATGAAACAACTCCAGGTGCTCCAGAACCTGCTATGTGCATATACATGGGTGCTCAAAATTTTAGGACGTCACACCGCCACTTTTTAGGAAGGATGGTGCATCACTCTGTCCCTTTTTATGTATATGCCAATGTACTGGGAACTTTTGATGGTGTTGTGTCTGTCACTTTTTAAAACCCCTGTGTCACAAGCGTCACTTTTTAAAACCCCTGCGTTACAGCATCAGTTTTTACCCATGTACAGGCAAACCTATGTCTGAAAATAGACATGAATCTAGATTTATTACCTCCTACAGACATGGTACATAAATTAGCTGATGTACTAAAACTGGAACACAGTATTTCCCTGAACTAATGGCATTTAAAAGGTCTATAAAAGAATTGGAGCAAGAGCAACCAGACAGTGAGACGGTGTTAGACTAAAGGTAGTAAAGACCAGAATCATGTCTCTTCAGCATAGTGCATAAAATACCTTGGCCAACACTTGGAATAATCTGAATTTAGATGTGAGAGCTATCCCCAACGCGGATAAATTAAAAAAAATATATGGCTAGAGAAAGGTTGAATAGCAAAGTTCCTAAATAAGAGTGTTACAAAATATGAATTAGTGTTTCAACCCCCCTCCGTCCCCCCCCTATCTTGACTTCATCAAGGGAAAAAACAAAATATGGTCAATTATAATTAAGATGTTTATGTTATGTTTATCGAGGGAAATGATCCTGAAGTACAGGATAGCAAATGCTGAGAAGGTAAAGAAATGAAATGTACACTGCAAAAATGGTGTTTAGAGCCTAAATAAATTCTAAACATATTCTTGTCACGTTTTTTCTAATCACTTTTAGTTCCTAAACATGTTTACCCAAACAATGCATTTGGCTCAAGTGTTTAGAAATCTAGATGTTTAGGTTTAAAATTTTGTGTTTAGATATCTATGAAATTTTACAAGTGTTTAGGTGTTTATGAATATTTTTGTTTAGATGTCTAAATTATTTAATGGAAATTGCAGACATTTGCTTTAAGAAAATAAAGGATTATCTTTTATTTGTTTTCTCAGTTATCTTGTGGGGGACATCAGGTATTTAGAAATCTCGAAAGATGCCATGGGTATATACATTCATGTATACACTCGGTGCGTTCGCGGTATGACTGAGGGATCAATGCTGGTTTGTAAAGCCTTCTCTTATTGGTCTTCCCTATGTGGGTCATTGTTGATCCCTGAGTCAACTTACTACCCTCCAAAGTGTGGTAAAGGACTGGTACCTACCCAGGGATGGCAGGGGTGGAAGGGGGTGGAGGGAACAAGCTACGGTTGTGTAGTTAGCATTAAAGGTCATCCCCACCCCCAATGCACTGCATATGAAAACCGTTCCCCGAACGCCACGAGTTATGTACATACTGCATTAGAATGAGAGACTTGCGAAAGTATGAGTTTGGCAGCAAGGACATTGCTTTGGCCTTTACAAAATAACATAAAATAGGTGTCAGTCATGAAACCCATCAATTATTTTATGCCAATGGTGGTGCTGCGAGGTGAATTCAGTCATTTCTCTATTGCCATTTCTATTCTCTTGACATTCTATTAAATGAAACCAAGATCAATATGGGATTTGGGGACATTTGTCACAACAATTGATTGCGATTGTGTGATTATAGTCCATTTACAGGTAGTGCTGCTACCTGGTGTGTATCTGATATACAACTGTCTAAACATATTGATCTTTAAATTTTTAGAATAAAACTTTTTATTTCCTAAATGAGACACCTAACTAACCTGTATGTTTTAGGTTTTTAAACATGTTTAGACCTAAACATGTTTAAAATCTAAACACCATTTTAGGAGCGCACTTGTATACAACTTCAAGCAGTTTATCATTTCTTACCGCTGCCTCTAACTGGCTGCAAAGCTGACCAGCAGCATAAACCTTATTTGAGATTGTCCGAGGTCATTAATGATATATAAGCAAATTAAAGTTTGAATTTTCCCAAAAGCTTCAAAGCAATACCTTATTATTATACAGGGACCTTAGTCCATTGCAATAGATTTAAAGGGGCTAGGCCTATACAACTGCTATATCAATGTGCAAAGAGTGCTGAAGGTAAGGGCGGAAGTTGAGCTTAGTGATGCTCATACTAGGAAATTCCTAAGGGTATGTTTACTTTTATCCTTTGCTCCTCAGAAAGGCATCCAGCCAATTGGCAGGACTAGTGAGGGAGTTTCTAACTGAAATACATCCCAGGGCTGGCCCAGGTATCTAATACACACCTACATATATAGTATTATTAACTGGATCCATGTAGGTAATCAGGAAATTATACATAGACAAGAGAGGATGCAGAATAATGAAAGGGCTGAACTTGCAAAATAGGGAGGGTATATAAAAGGGAGAAAGTGCGTTGTTCTTGCATCTGTTGCTGCTGATCCAGTAAGGAAGTTCACCCAATTCATCACTGGTTGAGGTTGTATCACCCATCTGTTTCGTCATGGACACCAAGATATTTAACGGTAAGAATACAATTTCTTTAGTTGTTTCTCCGAGTTTTGGGACAGCATACACTGACGTGTTAACCTGCCAACATACCATTCCTGCAAAACCTTCATTACCTTCAACTTATGAATTACAGACACCTTTTGTGTGGTGTTTTTCAAAAAGAAAATATCTTTGTTGCGATAGGTCTCTGCGATTTTGTACCTTGCACTCTTGGGGCTTTCCTGTGCCCCTATAAGGTCGAAACCCACATGGCGAAATATGGCTGAAATATCTCTGCGATTTTGTCTGTTGTGTTGTATGGCCCTTGTTGAGGCCACAACACGCAAGTACTACTGCAAACTTAACCCTAAGGCCAAATCCCACAACACGAAAATGACCAGGGAATTTGACCTCTAAACCCCAGATTGGTCAGGCTAGGACAGAGGTGGTGGGCACTGTTCATAATGGCGTTTGGGTAAATGCATGGCTCTTTGATTGGTGTGAGTGCTCTATAAGGCCGTTCAGATATATTAAACAGCCCATTTTTAGGCAAAACCATTTGTGGCCAGATGAGGGAAAACATGCCTCCAGAGGGGAAATCATTTTTAAGGTTTAAGTCACAGGCTTTAAAATGAGATATCTTATGCTAAAATATCCCCGGCAGTTTTGCTGTAATTGCTCATCAATGTGCAACTGGAAATGGCAAATTATCTCTAAATATGTTATATCCTATCATAATTACTTATAATGCAAAAACAAACAGTTTTGTGGAAAAATAACCAAAGAAATGTGATGTTTATATTGTAAAATTGTTTCTAGAGGGAATTCTTGAGCTCTCTCTTCATTTTTGAGTTCCTGAAGGGATTTTTCAAAAACAGTTATGGCAAAAATTCCCATTCGGAATAATGGGGGGGGGTTCCATGGCAACCAGAAATTGCCATATATGTCATGGCAACAAACATTCCTTTTGCATTCCAAAAAAGAATGTTTTCAGTGGAGATGGAATAATTCTAAGCATACCACTCGATTCCCCATCAAAAATTAGTATAAAGCATTTTTGGCTTATTTTTCAGTGTTGTACCAATAAATTGCCCCCTTGTGTTCAAAGCCAGTACTGCCAATTAGTGAACCTTTGTATCTTTGCTTATTCAGAAATGCTAAAGTTTACCTCATTTAACAGCGTAATCAAATGAACTACACTGCCTATACCCACCACGTGGATGCAATAGAGTCCTTATTATTCTGAAATACAATTGTACCTGCTGAGGCATAAAACCAAAGTAGCAGGAGTAAATTTCTTTTGGGTACAGCTGGTTCTACTGCCTACCTATAGGGGTATTTATAGCCTACTTACAGTTGCATCTGAGAGTGTAGGTACACTGTGTTGGGTAAAGGAAGTTAGCTGATGGACTACTTGCCAACATAAATCTAATGCCCTGTGCTTACATGAGTGAATGTTCGGTGTGAATGAGTACCACATTCAGTAGAGGGAAGTGAAAAATATGGGAACCTAAACACCACATCCCTGATTTAATTGAACTAGATCATCATATTTTAGTTTTGAGTACAAACGCTCGCTGAACGATGTAACCGCAATGGCTATTTATTTAGAAATACCCAAAATGATTTGGAAGATTAAAAGGAACTTGATAGAGCACTTTTAAGTGAGTCTCAACCATTATTTGTGCCATTATATGTACTTGACAGTGGTTGATATTTCAAGAGTTAAAATCGTTGCAAACCCTGACCCTCTCTTTAACCTTTTCTCTTCCAGAAATGAGCTACAGGTTCCTGATTGTGATTGCTGCAATGGTACTTGGCATCAGTGCATGTAAAGATGTGAAAAAGACCGATCCAGAAACCAGCAACCAGGCTTCCCTACCCATTGTCCTGCCACCGCACACCACCCCAGCCTCCCAAGCAACCAGACAGAGCAGCTCAAGGCAATTAGAGAGCATCTCCAAGCGCGCTGGGCAGCTCCAGTCACAGTCACGCCTGATGACCATGGCCCGTGTCAGATCGCCCTGTGCAGGTGACCATGTCCTCAACCACAGAGCAGCTGCTGATGTTATTCTACCCCCTCCAGGGTCTGCTCCAGCTTTCTCTGCCCGTGAGCAGCTCATGTCATTGCGTGGGGAGACGCTGATCACTGAGCAGCTCATCAGAGGGGTGATCAGGATGTATGAGGACACTGGAGTGGCTGGGCTCGGTGGGATGCACTACCAGGGGCAATTGGTCAACTTCAGCCGACTTGAGGAGCTCCCTGCTAACAAAAGCCCAAGCCGAGCAAATGTGAGTTACTCATCTGGCTTAACATTCTTAGGTCTGAAATCATACTGAGCATACATATGTACTAGGCCTACTAGAATTTTGAACAGAAGCGACACGTGATTCTACCTTGAGCCCTTGTATTGCTGTGTACCACTGTTTAGGCAGGCTATTTGAGAAAGGCATTCTTTACTGTGAAAAGAAGCTGATAGAAGGTGATAAGTACGATGGGATCCTGTCTAATCGCTATAAATAGTTTTAAATTTTGGGTAGAAAGTATTAACTAGTCTAAATGTCCATCAATGTCCATATATGTGTTGCAGGTTGGTCAGTTCCTGAGCGTCCTGTACACAGAACTGGCACGTACAGCAGTCGTCCTCCAGGAGCTAATAGACGAAAGTATGACCCCCTTTTCAGGCATGATGACCAACGTTAAGCAGTCCGGCGTCTACAACTTGCTCTGTGGCGTCAGCGTTCTCATGGACGCTGAAGACGTACCGCGCACGAGTACTGCAGCGGAAGTAGCACGGAACACTACGCTGCGTCCCGAGTTCAATATTGCACGGCGGTTTATTAGAGACTACACTGTACTGCATAGGATAGGAGGATTTCTGAAGGATGCAAGCAGTAGGATGGGAAACCTAGCACGCCACCTATGAGATTGACAATGAACTGAAAACTGTGCGAATACGAATACATGTATAAATAAAATAAACCCAATCAGCTCCATCTTTAAGACCACCAAATGTAATAGTCTGCCTGTGATATGCCTAACCCTATTTTGCCCCACTTATTTTTTGTGTTAAGCACGTAGATTTTAACATAAGTGTTCATATACCGAACAGCTAAACAGTCAATTGTGATTGAAGGATAAATGTTTAGGTCATATGTTCAGGGTTTAACAATATTGAGAAATTTTGTTGTATCTATCTAAACAAGTTTCTCTTAGCAATAATCAAGGCCCTATATAAGTCTATAGATATCTCTTCCAATTCCTTGGCAGACCTGAATTTCGTTTTTTCCCTGAATATGGTAACATTAAATAAATACTGACTTGGTCTTACTGACTCATGCTAATCTCTATCTAAGCATTAGCCCTCACTTTTCTTTTGGTTTAATATAGTGCAATTGTATATAGATTGCACACATGATTGATTTATATAATATCACGTCTACATGTATTTAGATAGACAATGTTAATTCTTTGTTTTGGCCTGACGTGCACTGTACCATATATGGGCCTATGCATTCCTATACCTTCTGTGTAATAATATCAATTTGCAATAGTGATCATAGACATGGAAACCTGAAACATTCACTTCATGTGTGTATTACCATTTTAATCATGGCTTTGTCATGAGGTTACATTTAACATTAAATCTGCTATCAAAATTAGATATAGGGCTTAGACATAGACCTGATGAGAAATTATACTCGATTGATATGATATATGTGATAATTGATTGAAATAAATGAAAATATACTAATCGATAAGGCCTTCTGGAATTTCATTTCCCTGAAGGGCTGGTTCCACAGCGTCGGTTGGTTCCATTTTTGGTTAATCCGACAATTTTTTCCATACATTTCCTATATAAAAAATCGGTCGGATTAGCAAAAAATGGACCCGACCGACCCTGTGGAACCAGCCCTTAAGGCAGACTATCATACCAGTAGTTAACCTATATACCTATTGTGTATCGTGCCAAGAACGGGGTTGATCAAAAGATCTTGTTCATTATAAATGGTTCCAAGAATGGAACCTCTATGTGGCCCTATAAGATCAATTTTTATTTTTGTTTCCTACTATACATTTATAGTCTTCTATACAACCCTTTATAATATATAGTATTTTTTGTGCCCTAGTGTATACATGTGTAATGCTACCAACCCGAACATTTTGTTCTTCCTTGCCACAGAGGAGAGAGGGCATGGGTGGACCAAACCACTATAGTAGTAGGGGTGTAAGGTTACATAGGTATTACAGAAAACGTAGGCAAGCTATTGAGCTTCCCAAAAACGTACCACTTTCTCGCCGCGCGCTCTCCACTTTCGTTGAAATAATTGTCATGTGACCCTTGTATATCATGTTTGTTTGCAATACTCATTAAAACTTAATTCCCCCCTTCTACATGAAACGCTGGGTGATATTGTTTAAAGAGACCATCATTTACAAAATATATCTGCCACAGGGTTTAGATATGTGCTGATACTTTGTAAGCCTTGCTGCAAACAAACATAATTCGGAATTCAACCGTTTCCGCGAAAGGAGGCGAGAAAGTGCTACGGTTTCGGGAATCTCAATAGGCTCTATAGGCAGGTGAATGTAATCAATTTGTGATGACTTCAGCTACTATAGGGGTAGAATCTTAACTTAACTGAGTGCCCCAACATGTTAGATGCATGCCTATACGACACTAACCCACAGGGCCTTCAATAGTACTGCCCCAAAATCGACAGGAGTGGCATCATCACAATCTGACAACAGACCTAAAATACTGCGTGCACACTTATTAATCTTTATTGTCTAAAGCAGAACTTAATTTATGCCACCACAATGCAAATACTGTAAAATATGATGTCGGCCAAACTGAATATAAAGTGTTTAAGGGCCACATGGATGACATAAGGAATATCACTCACGACACGTAGCACATCACTTCAGAGCTTGCATTACATATGACCACAATCCAGAACTATATGTTGGAATGATGGCCAGGCCATCACAATATTGAGGGTCCTCACAATATTGAGCTTCTTAAAACGCCCTCCAAAATCATCAGAAGCTGTCAAGGAAAGAAACCAGGAGGAAACACTTTGGATGCATCACCTTTGCACCATCAATCCTAATGGACTTAACCTTTTAGACTGAAACAATAGCTCCCCAGCCTGCCACCTGAAATCCGTAAACTAAAAAGTGCTATAAACCTACTCAGGCCTGGAAAATACAAGGAATTACATACTACTCTTATTATGGATATTATCCTACCACAACTATAACCCCACTATTGCCACAAGGATGGGAGATAAAAACTAATTCCATGTCTTGATATGTAGTGATGAATTCAATTCTATGTAATGTAGAATAGAATGGAATGTTATATGGGAGAAACACCGCCCAGCCTTTTACATACTACGGCCATAGTAGCTGACACAGAAAAGGTGTTCTAGGATGTTGGTTGTGCAATACCAGTTAACAGGATCATACTTGTCTTGCATGGTTAATCAGGTAAATAGATGTTGCCTGCTACAAAGTCCACTTTCTGTCGGCCCACTATATATACTATTGACATGAGGAGGGCCCATAACTTGGCTCGCTTGGAGGCCCTAAAAATTATAAGGCCACTTTTTTCATTTTTTTTCTCTGATATAATTGCCCATATTAGGTTTTGTCCCCCCACCATCTCTGAAGGTTTAGGCTTAGGGTTTTGCCCCCCCCCAAGAAGCTCTTTTTCAAAATGACCCCCTCCCCCTCCCCCAAGGCCTATATGACTATCCAACATACCCCCTTCTCCCCGCACTTAGACCAAAAAAGGTTTGTTTCCGGTCATCGACTGACCTCAGCTAAAGGAGGCCGACCTCAGAATTTTTTTTGAAGACTTTTTTTTTTCAAATTTTTCCCGATTTTTTTTTAAGATAAAAAGAAAGACTTTTGATGATTTCTTCAAACTTTTCAAAGATTCTTTCCTAAAATTGTTGTTTGACATGTAGGCCTACACTGAAAAAAAAACGATCCTCAAATGTTTATAAGAAGTTAGGAGGTCGAACTAACTTTTTGGCAAAGCATTTGCCTAACGTTATTAGTAATTTGTTAGTCCTTTTACTAAGACTTTCATTTATTGGTAGTATGGAAAAAATATTTCATATTTGAATACTATAAACATCAAAACATGGGAAATCTCGCATACAGACATGAAGAGTTTAGTTTAAATCACTGAATATACATGATACAATCCCTAACCTTTTGAAACTAACCCTTTATTGTAGGTAAGCCGTATTGAATTCAAAACCTACTTTGAGTCTTAGACTCTATATCAGGATTTTGACTCCTGCAATGGAACCTCTTCATTTAAGAAGCATGTTCTATGCCTCAAATCATTTTTTATTTAAAACCCCTGAGGTAGGTTGCTCTGAGTTTAATACAAAGTCAGAGAACTAACAATGTGGATAATGTGTATATTGAATATCTACACAAAAAGTATTTCCATCTTTCTTCCTTCTTCCTTCAATAACTTATCAATATGTTAGGTGCATTTTATAAAAATGTTATATGAGTACAATTGTAAAAGACTTACTAAATCAAAGGTCATTGAAAATCATCATTATTTTGACATCCATAGACCAAATCCATTAGAATTCCCTAGATGTGAAAATATCTCCTGAAAACTCGGGAATTGTGGTCAAAATGTGGGTATTTTTATGGGATATTTCACACCTAAGTCAAAAGTGAACCCTTGTTAGGGTTTTTTTGATGCAGAAGTGCCCTTACCAGCCGCAAACAAATGTCAGCAAAATATATGAAGTGTCCCCCCCCCCGGGCCTTGTTCACATACGGAAACTATATAGAAAAGATAGGGATCGAGTGCCCCCCCCCCTGCCTGTGAGCACTGCAGCCAGCCCGAGCAGCGCCTTCCTCACGCTAATTGCCCCTCGGCCTCGGCGGGAAAGTGCCCTTTTCGTCATCAGCGTTCGTTTGACGCGACACCGTGGCCAGACGACGCAACAATTTGCAGAAGTAGGTTAATGAGAACGGCACGTTTCTACGTCTTTAGAGTGCTCTTATTTCACTCAAGAGTTGCTGACAGATAACGAAGATGTCCAAAACTCTGACAACTCAACTATAGTGGATATTTCACCCTGTAACATGCTCTTTTTGTGGAAGTCTGGACGACCTTTGGCGATAATTGAGTACTCGCTGGTCGAGCAGTGTTAGTGACCTCTCAACTCAAGCGAAGGTTTGTGTACAAAAAAAAAACCTTGCCATTGTTTACATTGTCAGGGCCGGATCGACGATTTTGAGAAAGGGGGAGGGGGAGGGGCATATTTTTAACATAGCATAGTTGGTGTCCCGGGGTTGGTGTACTCATCACAAGCCGTGAAGTGAAGTGCGGGAAGGTGACCACCCTAGAAACAATTTCTTGTGAATTCACGTGAAATTCATGTGATTTCACAAGAAAATTTGGTGTAATTCACGTTATTGATCACGTGAATTCACATGAATTTGTGAGCAGCAATTCACTTGAAATTCAGCAGTCACGTGAAATTCATGCGATTTCATGTGAATTTCACATGACTTTCACATGTAGGCCTACATGCATCTGACAATAAAATATGAAGAACTCGTGAAATTCACAGGATTTCACAAGAATTTCTGCTGAACCAAATTTACTTGTGTCAAAGTGGTGAAAAGTCGTTCCTTGTTTCCAGGGCATGTCTAATAGAATTAGGCCTATACTATAGATACCCAGCTAACTGGGCCCTAGTCTGGATATGTTCATTCAGAGGCCCAGCAATTGATGTCCACTGAAACCAAGTCCCATGGGTTTGAGGGCAGTTTGTGGCCAAATGATGCCTGTGTGCATTAATTAAAGTAGACCCCTCTCTTGTTTTGACCTTTATGAAGCTGTCCTACTTACTGTGATAATTTATAATTGTCAATATATCCTCCCTGTGTGTTGGAATTGATCACACATGTCTCAAATGTCAACAAAACATCTCATCCAATAATTTGGGCTTGAACTTCCTGTCCCTAGATGGTCCCTAGGTGGCAGGCCTTTACAGTTCATATTTTACTCACCAGAGGGACCTTGTGTCCCTCCCACCTGTACGGAAGATCTGGCGGTCGGACAGGGTAGTAAGTTTCATAGCCAAATATGCAAATGAGGAGGTAGCTGGTAGTGGGCAAGCACAGGTAATAAGCTGACACAAGCCCAAATAGCGTGTCTGACACCTATCCACTTGCCCACCTGTACCACCACAAAGACAACAGTCAGACCGACCAGGAACCAGCACTTGCCACCTTGCCCAACATGTCTGACTGAGTTCTAGATATCAGGTTACAAAAAGACAAAGCATTGGATATGATTTCACATTTCAAAACAATACACAACAAGTAGGTAGGTCCGACAGTTAAGATATAAAAGACCAACCCCACATAATAGTAGAGACCAAGTTTTCATTGGGGGCTTGGGAAACTACTCTGAAAGTTCCACCACCACAACACCAGTGCCACCGCTTACCATCGCTCCTCAAGCGATGGTTCCATCTATACTATAGATAGCTCCCCAACTTGCCACGGGGCCCAACCCCCGGCCCCCAAGCCTAGGCGGCAGGCCAAGGCCCAAGGGCCAAGGCAAGGAAAGATTTTGATTTCTAGGCTAGAACATCAACAATCAAAACGGGACATTCCGTGCATTCTGGGTGTACTTTGATGTAGACCCAAATTGGGAGGCTGCCATAGGCATAGTCTATGATACTGATACTATTGCATAATGCATACCGTAGTGATAGTCTTATTTATTAAACTGCTGTCCCTCCCCTCCCACCCTTGTCGTCCGTCTATACGGCTATAGTAGGGGCCTGACTCGTCGTTTTTGGCCGGTGGAGCGAACTTACATTGAATTAGAATGAGAGCTCATACCCCCCTTGGTCCGGTAGCTGTCCGGTCTGCCCTAGATGCGCATTGCCCAACCGGAACGCTCCCTTCCTCCCCTGCGGTCCCCGTCTTTGATTGGCTGCTTCGCCGCTGAGGCAGTTAGGCGGACGCATTGACCCCGCGTCCCTTTCTTTGATTGGCTGATGGAGTGGCCTGATCCATCCCCGGTTGCATTCGTAAACCCAGCAGGGTGGTGGCCCTGTCGTCAAACTACACATGGAAAAGTTATTCATTTATTTATCAGAAATTAGTCAATATATGTCAGTAATTACTCACTCTTTGTCACAAATTAGTCAATATATGTCAGTACTTACTCAATATTTGTCAGCAATTAGTCAATGTATGTCAGTACTTAGATATAATACACTTTGATATCTGTCAATAAACAGGTGAGAAATAGGCATTGATTCATTGGTGCATCATGCTTTGCCTGGCATCATGTCAAGATCAGAAACAATTTTTATCTCAGAAACCATCAGGAATATGGATCTAAAAGTTTAAAAAATGGAATCGGTATGTTTGAAAAACTTGAAATCGATATATCACATGTCCAAATCTGCCAATAAACCACAGAGTAATGGGCATTGATTCATTTGTGCATCATGCTTTGACTGGCATGATGCACTCTAACTCAAAAAGTATCAGGAATATGGGTCTATAAGTTAAAGAAATATAATCAGTATGCATGAAAACATCAAAATCGATATATTACACTTTGAAATCTGTCAATAACCAGCTGAGAAATTGGCATTGATTCATTGGTGCATCATGCCCAGATTGGCATGATGCGCTCTATCTCTGAATCTTTCAGGAATATGGATCTAAAAGTTAAAAAAAAATGGAATCGGCATGGTTGAAAACCTTGAAATTGATGTATTACATGGCTCTGGACCCCTAAAATCGACATGGCGACATGGGCCTTTTTTGGCTTAGTGACATGGGACTTTCACCTTTATTTAAAATCGACATGGTGACATGAACTTTTTTAAAATCGACATGGGGACATAGACTTTTCTTAAAATTGACATGGAGACATGGCAATTTCTTAAAATCGACATGGGACATGGGGACCTCCCATCAAGGGCCCCTATTACATGTTGAAATCTGTTGACAAACAGCTGAGAAATAGGCATTGATTCATTGGTGCATCATGCCCAGATTGGCATGATGCACTCTCAGCAACCATAAAGAATTTGTATAGGGGTATTTGGAAATCAAGTATAGAATCCAACTGGTCTCTCCCTCCCCTCCCACCCTTGTTGTCCGTCTAGACGGCTAAAGTAGGGGCCTGACTGGTCATTTTGGCCGGTGGATTGAGCTTGCTTACATTGAATAAGAATGGGAGCTCATACCCCCCTTGGTCCGGTCTGCCCTAGATGCGCATTGCCCCAGTGGAATGCTCCCTCCCTCCCCTGCCGTCCCTGTCTTAGATTGGCTGCTACGCGGCCGGTATAATTTATTGAACATCGTGGACAGCAGTTTACAAGAGCTATGCTCTCTCTATCTTTACAAATTTCCGATATTGAGCCTGGGGGTGAGGGCCCCACTTACTTGTCCCCCGGCCTCGATGTCCCTTCTTCCATATACTGTAGTGATTGGACTGTAGTTAGTGCTGAAAAGCCTGAATCATAGGATATTAAAGGTCCAACATTCAAAGAAGGGCTTTTCTTAAGAAATTTACAAATGTGAGAAAACTTCACTCGTCGAGAAAATGGCACTACACATTGAATTGATCGCCATTTTAGCAAATTATGGGTCTATACTATCGAGGATACATGCGCTGACTATCAAGACCTATGGATAATGTGGATATTTTTAAACATTTTGATGATAGTACCAGCACCACTGAGTCTGAGACTTGTCTGAATGATATCCATTATAAACAAACCAATAATGGTTTCATTGACCTCTGACTGCAGGCACTCCCCTGGGGGAGGGGGACACTTCATATATTTGGTTGACACGTGTGTGGCTCGCAAGGGCACTTTTTCAACAAAATCCGCCTAACAAGGTTCCCATTTTCAGCCCCAAATCGCCCTAACAAGGGTCAACTATGACCAAAATCCCCCTAACAAGGGTCCACTTTTAACCAAAATGTCAGAGTTCTTATGGAAATATCTATATTTTAGCCACAATTTGCGGAGTTTCCAGGAAATTTTCCGAATCTAAGGGAATATTTATGGTCAATTATCAAGAGCAAAAAACAGGGTTGTTTTAGGTCAAAAGTGCCCTAACAAGGGTGCAGTTATCTAATTAGTAAAGTCCCCCTAAGAAGGGTAAGGATTGTCATAGGTTCAGCTGCACACCTGTGTCAGAATTAAGGTGAGGACCCCCCCCCCCGGGGGGCACTCCTGTTAAAATCAATATCTCACTCATGATTTGATCTGATATGATAATTAAGTTGTACTTTGGGCTATCAGTATTTAATCACTGTGTGAAATTCTTTACTATTCTCTCATTTTGCTTGTAGCCACCATTATGATGGATATAGAAGAGATCTACTCCAGTGATGAGAGTGGGACTGTGAGTGAGCCGTCCAGACTCATCACAGAGGAGGATTACCTGGACATGCTCTTTACAAGCTGTGACGTATCCAAAACTGGCAAAGTGCCTGTGGACGTACTCATAGAATACCTCCGCTTCACAACCAGCTCAATCACAGAAGTAAGTAGCCCTTCTTTTTTTTCCTGTATACTAGCACCACTGATCATATTTGGACCTTAACGCTATGGGACTTTTGATCACTGTGCAGGCCAGAGGCAGGTGATTGTAATCAGGCTGCAGCTACTGGCAGGTGATTTCTGCAAGGCTCGTTTTCAGGTTCAACTAGGTCATGAGGTTATGACGTGTGTTATGACATCACACGTAGCAATGGCGGCTGCCCGTCGGCAGTGATAGTGAAAATAAAAAGATTAAGGGTTTAATAGGATATTATATAGGATTTGTATAGGAATTGAAAATAGGCTCGTCCTCTAGGAACTATACTTTTTTCAGGGGCCGTCCCCATGGTCAGGACAACGATTTTTACTCTGCCCTCAAAGGGTTAAAGGGCTAAGGATACTGTCCCCACGCCGTCCCTCAGTGACTAACGGCTCAGTTGGCCTTGAATCAGCGTGTTTTTTTTGTGTATACAAAGAGGAAATCACCTGCCTATGGCCTGCACAGTGATCAAAAGTCCCATAGTGTGAAGGTCCAAATATGATCAGTGGTGCTAGCCAGAGGCGGGTGACAAAGTGTTCAGAGGGGATCTACTTGCCTGCCTGTCAGCTAATCCCGTCCTTTCTGTCTGCCTGCTATTCCTTCATACCTGCCTACTTTGCTCCCAGCCATCTCTTGTTGTCTACCTATGTGGCTGCCTGCTTTCCTGCCGTAGCTGCCCAGGTACTTTGTCTAATCATGCTGATTGACTGCCTAGTATCCCTTCCTATCTAACTGTCTATCATCCCTTGCTACCTAAATATTTGCCACCCCTTCCTGCCTGCCTACTGGCTATTGTATCCTGCCTGCCTGTGTGTCTGCTATAACCCTGCTTATTACCGTAATCTCCCGCGTAGAAGACGCGCTGCGCGTATAAGACGCACCCCAAACTTAGCACATGCGTTTTCGCGTATAAGACGCACATTTTAAGGCTGAAATTTGTAAGATTAGTACATTTCTATAGTAAAATTACCCCTCGTATAAGACGCACACCCAACTTGAAAAAATCCTATAAGACTCCCCAGCATTTTGTTTGGCGTAGAGGACGTGTCTTATACGCGGGAGTTTACGGTACTTGGTTAACTACACTACCCTATTTTTGGCTGCCCGTCCCCTGCCTGTCTGCCTCAGCTGCCCCCGCCCTCCCTATATCTACATCTAACAGTAACCTGCGTCGATGGCAAGGAACAATTAAACTATGCCTATCTCTGTCTTAGTATGTCTCAATACCTGCCGCTCCCCTCTCTCTACCCCCCCCCCCCCCCGTCTCTTTATCCCATTTCTCCTTCCTTTCTCCCAGCGCACAATACACATTTTATTGCTATTTGTCGAACAGTAAATTTGCTAATGGCATAGTGTATTATATCCTGTTATCCGATTGTAAACTGACGTATGTACTGTTGTTAGGGGCAGGCTGACATCGACGAGCTGGCCAAGTTGTTGGACCCAGAGAACAGGAATAGCTGCATTGACATCGACTCCTACCGGCGTATAATAACCCCATGGATGCTTTCTGTGAAGGAAAAGACAGGAGGGTAAGAGATTGAAGTCTAGCCTTAAAATGATTTAATTGCATCATCTCCAATAAGGTGTATTAAAATGATTGGTTGTTAAAACATACCGTTTTAAGCTGCTCACAAAAAGGACTTAGTTTTCACTGTTAATATTTTAGGGGGGAAAAAAAAGAAAAGAAAGAAAATCACACACACAAAAAAACAAAACAACTTTGTTATGTTAATATCCTGTAAAATTTGTCCACCATTGGGTGACTGAGCAACACAGAAAAGTAGGTGAGCTTACCGAAGGTGGGGGTTGCGAAAAAATATACGGCATGATGTGGGGTGAGGGGTAGAGGTCGATTGTGAATGCCCAGGGCTGCGACTAGGGGATGGTGGAAGTTCACAGATAACGTCGCCAAAGTCAGCGCCTCACTTAAAAAGGTCTTTGCCCCTCACCTTCAACCAGTTATGAGGTAAAAAGCAATTTTATAAAAGGGGAAGCCACTTTTTCTTCTTTTGCAGGAATACCCTATTCAAATGAACTTTGATAATAATCTACCGGTATGTATGTCATATATAGATAACTTAACCAGAATTTTAAGATTTCCTGCTTTATGTAGACTAGTGAATGGCTTGTATGTGTGCCTGTAGCCTTGTGAAAATATATATATACAATGGTTTGACATATAACCCAAAGACGCTATCCTACTCCTCCACACCCTTATCAGGTGACTTCATTTGTGAACGTTCCCCATGAAAGGATCTGGTAACTGTAGTCACCAGGAACTGCAGAGATCTGATTACAAATCGGACACAAAGGCCAGCACTACCTTACATGTTTACACACACCACACCACACCACGCTTCTAACTAACACAAAGATAACGTACTTCTACACAATAAACTAGGCAATTCAGCCTGGGTTCAATGGGCTGACCATAGAGAAAAAGTAGCTCGTACATGTACTCTTTTGGCTCATTGAACAGCTGTGGCATAACTACTGAAAGTTTAAAATCACCATTTTTTTTTTCAATCTATCTCCCCCCCCCCTATTAAACCATCCTCTGGTACATTGTTGAATGCATCAATGGAAACTTCATATTAAGTTCAAGCTACTTTCTAATGTTAAATTACCTTTCCGCTTGTATGCCCTAGCCCTACGTACCCCATCCCCACCAACCCCTCCCTGGTGTTAAGTGTCGCCCATAAGCTCTGCTGACATGCTATTGGTACTCTCCCCTACCCAGAGCCTCTAGTCTATAACTGGGTTGTAGCTTTAGGATTTAGAGTAGATGTAGAAAACAAAGTGTACATAGTCTAACTTCAAAATCAGAGGATTAGCACAATAGTGAATTAGCACACCTAGTTTGTGTATGTGATGCACATAAGACAACCAATATCAAATGGAGCACACAGCAGAGTGAGTATTGAATTGGTTTACTAACATATTATATACGTTCATGGAAGAAAGAAAATGAGCTGTCTTTCATCAAAGATTGTGAAGGACTTCTTCCGAGGAACATGTATTTTTCAGTAACAAACACTTCCGTGTGTCTATTTTAGACATGGATTAGACTACATTCAGGTGGAGTAATCAATGTCCCTTTTCTGAAAGATTATAACATCGAAGACCAAATGGGCGCTTTGGATGAATAGAACTAGACTTATCTCTATAGACTTGACATAAACTTTAAAACTCCAATGTTTGATACATTATTATCAATTAAAATGAACTAACATATCGCTATACAAGATGCATCAGACATATCACGTTTCTAGTATTAGACATTTAGAATTTTGCCTGATTTCAGAATTTTCTAAATTCGACATGACTATAGGTTTTGCTTCCATGATAAGAGCTTTGTCAATTTTTTTTTACAAAGAATTCAGAACTTCTTTTTTCATCTTCAGAATTTTTCATACACCCTGACTTACATTCCTGCAGACATACCACGTGGCTACAATATCAGACAACGTGACTGAAATATCATTGTGTTAAAGTATCAGACGTACCATAAACCTTCGTGTATTAGCTACACACGGACGTTAATAGAAGGCGATAAGCCGCACATGGGGATTGAAAACTGATATGGTAGTTAAACAGTGTTACATATGATTTGACACCTGTGTATTTATAAGCCACAGCCTGACTTTGGAAACACCCTGAAAGCCAGAGGCGAGAGTTTACAGCACCATTTGGCTGAATGATTCAATAATGAAGCACTTATTTAAATGTTAATCATTTCCTCATTGTACAGCGGTCGTTCCAGCACCAGGTATATGCAATATAATTACCCTTATACATGTATTATTTTTTCATCGTTTGTTGATACAAAAGCAGATTCAGGACGTTGCTGTTGCCTCGCATTTTCTTCTTCAATAGATTCTCTTAAAAGTCATTTGATTTTAGTATCTGTGTATCATTACCACAGTATTTTCACGATTCTATTGTCACATATGGAGGAAACTATGATTTGAAATGGAATATATCTACTAGGTTTGGTACTCAAACAAGGCTGGACAGACTTAGTTAGGACTTTTTCGATGATCAATCTCTTTGACCAAATAAGCCAATCTGTCCCACTAGGCTGATTTTGGCCTGTCATATTTTGGTGAGTTTAATAGTAGTGCTGTTCTTAGTATTAAATTCTCACATATTTTTATAAGGGGCATCCTTAACTTTGGCAGCTGTTCATCCCAGCGTATAAGACGCATCTTACATGCAGGGTATTAGGGCACGATGTATATAGCCATGTATATAGCATACTAGTGATAGTGAATACAGGTGGAAACTAAAATTGAAATAGTACTTAGAAAATACCACATTGCATTGATACAATGTATATGTACTGTTCCAGTGAAATAGGTTGTGACTTTGGAGGGGAAGAGACTCCGATTGCCTCTGATAAAAGGACGAGTACCCCGACCAAAACTATCACACCGACGTTGAGTAAGTGAACCCAGAACTAAATGTTCTACTTTGTGAACTTTATCTAAAAGGAGAAACGATGGGAGTCACTTGTAAATGGATTAGTGACCCAGTAAGAGAAGGAAGGTCCTTATGAATTATGAAATATAATGAATTTGTTTTGATGAAATTCCAGCACCTCTTTTAACTCGTTTGATTTGAATTAATAAATATCAACCCTTCTCTCTTTCATTAGATATGTGTCAACTAGGAGGTGTAAGTCTCCTGGGATCTGGTGACGATGGTCTCATAGGTGAGGTGAGGTGAGTAGTGAGGGCTAGTGTATAACAAGTGAAGATAAAACACCTTTAGGTGTGCTTTCGACATAGAGCCATGTTCCAGAAATGTGATCAGTAGGTAGTTTCAATTGTCATCTTATAATGATCGAGACCTTGAATTTATAAACTAAATTCAACGTTTGACATGGTCATCGTTCGTGCCAGGAAATTTGTCAAAATATGAAACTTTGTGAGGCAGAATGTATTATAAATAGACAATGCAAACACCTCTGTAAACCTCTACACCACTACTCTTACTGACTGTTAAACCCCATAGTGAATATATTCCATACAGTACTGTGCACCTACAGCATAGGGTGGAGGAACTGCAGTTTCATAACAAGAGACTTACAGAGCAGAATGCTACCCTCCAAGCACAGCTGGAAGCCACAGAGGAAACAACCAATTTCATCAACACACAGATGGATGTTCTTCGGAGAAGTCTCCGCAGGTACGGTTGTATATAGAATGTATCAAAATAGCCATAGACATGTACAAGGTGTTATTATATGGATATATGGAGAAAATGCCCCTTAGACATGCATCTTTTCCTACCTTTGTAGAAATTCCCATTTTTTTCACTAAGATCAAGCACATGATCTATAAGCTAATGTTAATTCAGAGATAGAAAAATAAAATTTGCCCAGAATTTTTGCTTCAATTAATCAGACAATGTTATATCATTCTTGGTACTTACTACCTAGAAAGTTCAATAATTATGGAGTAATTGTCGATTGTCCTCATAGTGCTCAGCAGATAGCGGAGAAGGTGCGCATGGCAGAGGCAGAGAACGAGGAGCTTAAGGCAGCTCTATCAGCAGGAGAGGAGACCCAGCGGCTCCTGGAGGCATCTGTCCTCCAGGCACAGCGAGATGCCTCCATCCAGCAACACAAGGCTGCAGCACTGGAGGAACAGGTAGGACACCAGTACAGCTGTATGGTCATCCTGATATAGAACTGTTACTGTAGGGTTTCTATGAAGACACATTCTAGTTGGCCCAGGTCCTCCTGGGTCATTGGCGGCGCCTTTTCGGTCAACAACTGATGGTCATTAATTGGAACTTTAGATGGGAATTGCTCATCGAAATTGGGGGATAATTAAACAAAAAAATCATGGAAACATGATCTTTAGAATCTAGTCTTTCATTGTACATGCACAATTCCTGAAAAAAAAATTCTTTAGCTATGAAAAATGCTGAAGAAAAAACCTGACATGTTTGACTTACTTTCTCATGAAAATGAGGCTCCATAGGATTGCATTGGGCGGTTTATTTTGGGGGTAGACAGGGGGTAGAAATAACACATTGGCTCCTATGGGAATAGGGCAATTAAGACGCTTTTTTTCAGCAGATAAGGTGGAATTCTCAGTCCAGGAGGGGTTAAGAACGTTGGTATATGAGTGTGTAAATTGGACCACCATAATTTTGTTATGTCTACAGCCTCACTTCTGGTCTGGACACTTGACGCATGCGCACAGAGTAACTGGTCGTCAGATTTTATTTTTCATATAACAGTAAAAAGAAATATTCGATTCAACTCGATTGATATTGCCAAAGATGCATGGATTATATTCAAAAAGCCATTAATTTCAAGTTAAATCGATAGAATATATCATTTCTCCGTCGAAAATGCTACGGTGCCATCAAAACTGCTTGATTATAACAAAATGGAGGAGAATTACAATGTCTCATGCCTTTTTATGGTTAATCTGGATCCTTATTCAACACCTACTGATATTGTGCAATGCTTAACTCGCCAGGAGAGGAGTTATTCGCCAATGAAACATGCAAGCGATAATGGGTGTATTCTCCATAGGCTTAACCATTGACAACTTACAGACTGTCACTATAGTGCCAGTCACCTACAGTAGGTCATGGACGAACCTGGGCCAATCGTGCATTGCACGCGTTCAATCTTTTAGTGTGCCATTAATTGCCAGTGGTACATATAGTGGATCTTAGAACTACTGTATCTTCTAAGACTGAGCTTTAACTGTAAGATTTTGTCAGGTACTAATCGTAATTTGGAACTTAAATGGTTTTGGTTTTTGGTGATAAACCTTTGGGTTACCGTTACTACCTAATCATAAGGCTAGGCAAGTTTTGCCATAAACCTTTTTTTTTCATATACCTTGGTACAAAAACATGTATATATGACATCTAATGATGTAAGTACTCTCCTCAAGAACAGGCACTATGCTGACATTAAAAGGATTAGTGCCATGCACATACTAAAGGTAGAGAACACATCCTAAATCAACCCTTTGTTGGCCCAGGGTATCCCCTGGGCTATTGGAGCCGGGTTTTCAGTCAGATCCACAAATTTGTAATCACCAACTTTAGGGTGTAATCATTCAGTGATATACTGTTAGTTTACATATTTTTCAAAAGCCAAAGGAAAGTTTCAAATCTCATCTATCAGACAACATTTTGTCCTTTATGGTGAGTGATGTCTTTCTCTAAGAAAAAAGCTGCTGTACTTACGCCATGTTTTTGAGAGCTATACTGACTACAAGTTCTTTAACTATTGGGACTATGGGTCAGATAGATTTTGGCGATGAAATTAGCACATGGAGTCCTATGGGTAATCACCAAGTGAGACACTTTTTTTCAGCCGACAATGTTTACAGTATCCAAGCTATACACATAACACATTGGGGACTGAGCGATAAACTAAGCATGCTAAGGATAAAGTTTGTTTTTTTTTTGTGTTTTTTTTTTTTTACCGGGACCACCCTTACCAAACAAGACAGTCCCTGTTTTGTAACTTCAACCAGGTAATGGGAATTTAAGGAGTCTATAAATACTCATACCCCTTTAACTGATTGACTCTCACAGTGTTGGGTACACAAGGATGGTATCCTGCAGACCCTGCAGTGGATCCCTCCAATGCTAAAATCTCCTCTTATATTCTATTATATTCCATTATAATGATATTGAAAATTTAGTGACACTGTCACAAGCCTAATTTAGCACCTCTCTTTATATGACACCTGAAGAGACACTAGGGGTCGAAACCTAACAACACATCACCCAGGGACATGGTCCCTAGATTAGAGTTCAAAAGATATGGCTGGACAAATTATACCAATGCTGGGAGAGTCACTCCTCCAGTAGGTAGGGGCCACTAATTCGCTGTGACCCCATTGTGATGTAACTTCCTGTAATCTTTGATACAGGAAGTGGGGAGATTTCCATAGCAACGTATGGGCCTAGGCTAGCAACAGTCTCATTTGATTAGGTAGTGTCGAGGTGGACGGAGGTGTACCACACTGTCACATGAAGGATAAAGTTTTCTGTGGGGGCTAGGTGTCCAGGGGGCCAGGTTTCCAGGGGGCCAGGTGTCTAGGGGCTAGGTGTCCAGGGGGCCAGGTGTCCAGGGGCCAAGTGTCCAGGGGCCAGGTGTCCGGGGGCCAGGTGTCCGGGGGCCAGGTGTCCGGGGGGCCAGCACACCAGGGGGCCAGTGGTCCAAGGGGTTTAGTAAGAGAAGATTATGCCAGACTGGTGTCAGTACATGTATAGATAATAGTCTCTATTTGTAAGTAATTAGTCAATGAATTTCATCCAACAGCTCAGAGTGACTATACTCTCATGCTGTATATCTGCTGATCATCTGTTTAAGATATGTTTTGTACCTACTGATCTGTCCATATATATCCTGTTGGTATAGTGTAATACATGCTAGTATAAAACTTGTTGATAGTAACAAACTGGTGTACCATGCCTGCTGCCCTTCTTTTTGAAATTTTATTGTAAGATTATAGAGGTTGCTATTTGTGTACATAGTATATACTGTTTGTTATATAGATTTCATTTTTTCTGTTTATATTATTGTTCTCATCCTTCCGTGTATAAATTCCCATCTTTATTCATTGAACTATGTGCAAACAACCACTTAATGTAATAACTGAACAAGGATTCACATTATTGTCTAATTTTACCACTTTCTGTATGAATAGTGACTTGACAATAAAACATTTTCAAACCTCAAAAAAAAATATTTCGCAAATGCTGATTCCTGTGACCCTACAGGGTTGATAGAGGGTTTTTATGGTAGTAGACCCTGGGCCATATGTGATATATATCACACGTTAAATTTTTTTCATGTTTTCTGCCAACAGCTGTCAGAACTTACAACACAAATCGCAGATTTGGAAAAAAGCAAGCATCACGTTCAGGAGACTCTAGCTTCAGAAAAGGTAATCAAATAAGTTTTGTCTTTTGATATAATGTACCAGCTTTAATACAATTCTCAAGAGGCTGAGAACGAAAATACGTCCTGAATGAGACAGTTAAAAATGATACAAGCTATAAAAAATGTATTTAAAGCCATCTATGCACTTAAAGGTAAAATTCACCAGCTTTTCTCATATCTTCCTATCCTGGTTTTGCAGAGGCAGACAGAGACATTAAAACGCACTGTGGAGGAAAAGGACATGCAGTTAATACAGGTTGGTACAAAAAACAGCGCCAGTGCTATGCTAGTACAATGAGGTCATACCTTTAATTATCCACATGCTGCTGTTAAATATTTCTTTTTTTCTTTTCTTTTGTGAAAACATTCGACCTCAACCTGCCTGGTTTTTGGATCTCATTGTTAACAAATTGATAACCGGAGATGCATGTGGCTTGCCCTTATTGGGAGGGTAGTGTTTTCTGTAGTTTCTTTCTTTTCTAGATATTCCAAGATTTTCTAGAAAACACAAGACATTCTAAGTAAGTTCATACTTGTTGATGGACCATGGGCCGTAAGACATGATACTAACATTAATGAGCACCAGGTCCTTCATTTTTCAATAAATGAATTCTACTCTGGTTTCAGAATCGGATTCAGCTACAAGAAATGAAGGTGTTTCTGGAGGAAATGAATACAATTAATGAGGTAAATAGACACATTTATTCTTCTCATCCCTATTTGCTAAATTTATGAAGGGTATGTTATATTACTTCTGAAAAGCCACCTTTTCCCCTTCAACAGAAGCAAAATGCTGTTTTTGAAATGGATTACTCTTCCTACTCTTATTTCCTTGAAATAAGAGTAGGAACCTTTATTTCAGGAATTAGTTAGCATATAAACTGTAAAGTGCAAACTTTCTTTTCTTCTTCAGAATCTTAAAACGGAGCGGTCAGAGCTGGAGGTACAACTATCAGAAACCCGTCAAGAGTTGAGCGAGTAAGTATAACCCTTTACCAAATTTGGAAGGCGGGGAGGGGGGGGGGGGTAATGATGTCACGTCCTCAGGCTTTCTGTTCATGGCCAATTTTCATTCCTGAATCATATTATGAATGCTGGAAACTTTTGTTCTTCATAGGACCTACTTGATAACAGAGTTAGGTGCAGGGGAGAGTGAAGAAGTGCCTACATACAAACTGCCTGTCATTGCCACTCCTATCAGGACACCCATAGCAAGGACACCCTCCATAGCCAAAGAGATCGTGTCCAGTGTGAGTATCAAATTGCATGACTAATTCTATAGGCAAATGATTCTCATCGCACTGTATTTGTTTAGATTAGATATGCATACCACTATTACATAAATATGAGATTTGGTCTTCCTGTTAATATATCATGTACCACTGTACCATGTGTATAGGATGGTGCTTACGTATGATGTTCCTGAACTCAGGCTCTGCTTTATTGATGGGATAAAATGATGTCAGATTAATACTAGATTGTTCAGAATCAAGCCTGGGATGCACCTTATAACTTTTCCTTAACTCAGGGTGTTCCTTATACGTGGGGTTCATGTATTAAATAAGGTATGTCTGGTTATCAGAGTGATGATGTGTATATATACATCAATATTAATAACAATGTTAAACATTCTCTTATGCAGTCGATCATAGATATAATTTAATGTATCAATATTCTACATCATTTATTATTTGATTGGCTCAGCCAATAAAATAGTTGAATAGGGGGAGTAGATGCCATGGAATGTGGAAAGATGGGTAGACTTGCCCACATAAAAGTCCTTAGTGTCCACATAGGATCAGACTGAGACATATTCTTCATGTAACAGTTTTTTAAATGCCAGGGTATGTTAAAATCAGTTTTCATTATAGTGAGACAACTCCCATTTCCTAGATTTTGCTCTACATGTCTTTGGTTGTAACAGTAAGTTACATGAATTGTCTCAAGGGGAGTTTTGCATTGAGAGATGGACCAGGTATAATCCCTAGGGCTATGGTCACTTATGGCTAAGCTGGAGACTGCAGATTTACATAACAGTACTGTGTGTGAGACAGCACATTGATGCAGCAGTGGTGCATAGTGAATGCAGCAATGGGCTAGTATGGATGCAGCATGGATGCAGCAATGATGCAGTGTGGATGCAGCAGTTTTGTAGAATAGATGCATCAATGTTGCAGCATGGATGCATCAATGGTGCGGTGTGAATGCAGCATCGATGTATCAATGGTGCAGTTTGGATGCAGGAATGGTGCATTATGGAAATAACAATGGTACAGTATGCATGCAGCAGTGGTGCAGCATAGATGCAGTGGTGTTGAAGCACTTTTAGGCGTCATGATGCACTAAAACAGTTTTGGCAAGTAGAGTATCAGTACTGCATTGGTGCATCATGATACCTTGCACTGCACCTCTTTTAGCTCTTTAAGGGCATCATGATGCACTTAAACAGTGTTGGCGAATAGACTCTGCAGCATTGCATTGGTGCATCATGATAGCTTGCCCTGCACCTCACTTAGCTATTTAAGGGTGTCATGGTGTACTAAATCATGGTATGCCTCTGACAAGCCATCAGAGTAGCGCTAATGGGTGTGGGAGGGAGGGTCAGGGGGTGGGTGGTCATAGTCGCTGGCATATTGCTGGCATATCCATTGCACATCGCTGGCATATCCATTGCACATCGCTGGCATATCCATGGCATATCGCTGGCATATCCATGGTATATCGCTGGCATATCCGTGGCAAATCGCTGGCATATCGATGGCATATTCACGGCATCACTTAGTGTGATCATTTTGTATAGAATATAGTTCTTTGAACAAAAAAACCAATAAAACTTAAGGCTTTGCCCTAGCCTTAAACATTTTTACATAGTCTAGTCAATTAAAATATTTTTCTAACCTTAGTTGGGCAATACACCAAAGATGCCTCTCCCACTGTGTGCCATGGAGCTGGAGAAGGTTTTCCTTGAGGAAGCATCCCTAACTGCGAGTCCTGAACAAGAGAAAGATGACATCACAATAGATGAGACACCTGGAGCATTGGAGGAAAAGATAAGGTATTAAAACTGCTTTCATATGGGTAACCCCCTTTGAAATTGTCCATTATACGTACCATGGAATTGACTATTGTCTCAACCATCGCATAATTAAAAGTAAAAGACAATTTATGACATTTAATTTTTTTGGGGGTCAAATCTCCAAACCTAGGTGTGCCTTGTACGTGAGGTGTGCCTTATACGCGAGGTATTGTTGTGCACCCATTTATAATTCGTTCCACTGTTCCAGGGTGTACTTGACAGAGCTGGGAACAGACACTGCCATCGACTTAGAAAGTCAGCAGGAAATAATGGACAGTTTGCTGAAGACACCCTGCGTAACCACCGTCATGAAATCTATAGTGAGAGAATTAATAAATTGTTGAAATGTGAAATCTAGCACTGCTTAATTTCCTGCAACTGTCATCAACTTTAAGCAACTTTAAGTTGGGTCAAGGAGCAGGAAATTAAACAACTTAAGGTTTTGCTCTAAGTTGCTCAAATGCAACTGTTAACTTAGTGTTGTGAAACCTAATTGCTTTTGTCACCTGTGCAGTGTTTAAGATCTTTGACCATTAACTGCATACATGTGTGAGTCGTACCTAGTATGAAAACTAAATTCATTAATTGTCATCGCCATGAATATGACCTTACCTGTCGAAATGGCGTTAAACATCTATTACTCACTCACTAAATTGTCAAGTGTTAATTAGGCTCATCTTCACTAAAAATAGCATTACCTGAAACCCATTCATCAGTAGTTAAAAAACATTCTTTGGAACAAGTTTCAAGTTTCAAGTTTGTAAATTTTTTATTTCCAGGAAAGAGTACAGGATTCGCCATTTCGGAGATCTCCCTGTTTATCCACCCAGGAGATATTAACAAGAACCTGTTTTTTATCTTCAGGGAACTGTGTTGGAACGAATGAAGGATACAGTCGATCAGTTAAAATCAGAAACAATGCAGAAGGTTCATCTACAGGAAAAGGTAAGTCTTGTTGTGCCCACCCACAGAGCCTATACTTTCTTTTCACAATTTAGTGCCCTGTTGCATGTTATTGTGGCTGTCCTCCACAGGGATATGTGTAAAGT
This sequence comes from Acholoe squamosa, assembly GCA_949317995.1. NCBI lineage: Eukaryota > Metazoa > Annelida > Polychaeta > Phyllodocida > Polynoidae > Acholoe > Acholoe squamosa. The sequence goes on along the minus strand of OX439037.1, from coordinate 65,865,487 downwards.
CGATTGCAGGCATACCTCACTGGATCGGCCAATGGTAACGATTTGGGCATAAGTAGGGTGTCTGTGGGGCTGCCCAATCGAGTCTGCCCGGTCTCAGGTCCGCTTTATGTACCAGGTACTTTCAAGCTATATCTCTTGTAGAAATCCCTGCTTTACTTTTTTTTTTTAAAATAAGTTTTAGATGGTCTGATTAGAGCTGGAGAAATCCTCCTGTCAGTTGTAGGTTGTATTAACCTCTGTCATTGTTCATATATTGATAGCTGGAGGAGACTGCCTCTTTGTTGGATGCACAACGTCAAGACCTGGATGAACAGGCTGCCACTATTGCTGATTTACAGGCACAGAGACTCCACCTAGAGGAACGAGTAGACATCATGGACAGGTAGGTGGGAGTTTTACTTAGTGTTACTCAGGGCTGCCTCCCACAATCCTGACCACATGAACATAGAGCTTATTGCGAGAAAAATTACCGTATTTCTGGTCAATAGAAACTGATCAGTATGTTTACTTTTCTATTTTGGTATAACACATAACACATGGAATTCATTTCTCAGTAAATCTTAGGAAAAATTATTTCCCCATTAGACATGGTACGCCATAGATGGCTCCCTGAGTTATCCCACTTACCTGTAGTACAGCTCTTCTTAACTTCAGTGTTGTGTCAGGCAAACGCTCACTTATTATTTTGAGCTTGTTACCTGAGGTTCTGCACACTGGATGTATTGTATTCCAGGTGTATGAGGAATATAGTATTCGCGAGCCTCCATTCTACATTTCTTTTCAGCGAAAACTCATTGTCTTGGTGCTTTCCTGTCCTAAACCTGCCCATCTTTCAGGGTGTCAATTTTCAGCTCCATTTACGAATTCTGGGGTCCATGTAAATTTTAACAGATGTATGCAGAGGATTCTTGGCACAATTTATGCCCACTGGGAAATGTATTTTACGTATCACGAGTAGCCGAAATATGTTGTGTGACTATCCCGGGGTGACTATAGACCCAGACAAAGGAAAAACTCTCCCAGGGAACCTTAACGTTTATCACTTATCTGCCAGACTCTTAAGACTGTCTGAAATCAATGATATTATTGATCAACCGAGATAAAATTCTTAAAGCATATCTCAGTCCGCTGTAAGATCTCAAGTCCTACTGACTAGAGGCTATTGATTGGGTGCATTGACTGATTGAGAAGCAGGGATAGAGGGTGAACATGGTGATTCATAATCCTTCATTCTTACTTTCCGCAATTTTCTTCATGTTTAACATTGATGTGATAAAAAGGGGAGGCTAAGAAAACATGCAGTCAGGTTAAACATAGGGTCATACTTGAAAAGTGAGTGTTCGCACTGCTGAAATGTTTGTTCACTCTGTTCCCACCAGGAGGCATAGTGGTGGGTAGTACTACTACCACATGGCTCCCAACAGGGCTTCCAATGTCTATCTTTGTGGGTTGCTGTTCTCGTCCTGTCGACAGGCAATGACTAAAGTCAGACATCATGCACCTAAATACCTACCAAGCGTGTACGTCCCTTTAGTGGAAAACACTTTGCATTCGCTATCAGTGGTTATAGGTATTAGATGGCAATTGATGAATCCTTGTTGAATTGGGATCTTCAAGGCTTGATATTGAAGGCATGAGGGAGCAGCAGTATACTTTCATCAGGAGCCTTCGATAATGGTGCATTCTGGAATTGTAAAAGGTGAAAAATCATTGAGTTGTGGCTATTTGCTGCAGGCTGTGGGCAGCCAGAGTTTGTATATCCAGGCCCAGTCTTCATGCACGTGGTGTGCATTTGGATTCCTCTTCATTGGACCATGTCTCACAGATCTAAGGCTGTATTTTGCCTGGCCATGTATATCTTTTAACTTGCGCTCTAGCTCATAAGGAAAGAGTAGCGGAAGTGCTAGTTCTCTCCCTAATTGTAACTAAAGCTGTGGTTACCTCGTAGATTCAGTCACTTTTAATCTCATATACATGATCACTACTGTTTGGAACAAGCCTTACTTCCATCTGTTACTTGTATACACATATATACAAATTGAATATCCTCCAGCGAAATGCTATGTAGTATATCTCATGGCAGCTCTCCTGTAATTTGGAAATCAAACGAGAAATTTGCTTTGTTGTGCGTGTGAGGTAGAAGGGTTTCACAGACAGAGAGTCAAAATCGACTGCTTACCATACGGTAGTCACAGCATGCGAGTGTCAGCAAAAAAAGCCACCAGACATTTATATGGCCTTATATCTATATTTACCACTGAGTCTTAATCTACTCAGCCTATCTCAGAAAAGCTGTTAGCAGCCATAGGGTAAAGGAGTATTGATACGAATAATGAAAATATACTGCAGAAATTCAGATGTGATAAACAGGCTTCTGCAAGTTGCTTTTCCATGTATTCAATTCAACTGTCACGAAAAACAGTGCTGCTTCAATTGAAAGAATTTGCCCTGAAAACTATTGACTACAGTTAACCATAAAAGATATTTTATGCTTTTAGTTTAAAAACAGTCTGTCAACCTCTAACCAAGCATTATTGGCCATTTGTAATTTGAGTTAAAAATTGAGGCCTCCTTTGTCTGCACCACAAAACATCCAATATTACACCAGAGTTTTTTTTTTTTTCACCCAGAGATGGCAATCAGACGACTCCTCAATAAATGGTCATATCAAAAACGCCTTCTTCCTATTCTCTGTTCTTTCCATTTCCCTTTTGCCGAAGAAATTGTAACATTGAAGCTGGATTACTGTAGGTTCTATTTGGATAGGGACCGGGGGAGTTTTCTGTCCATGGTCATTGTGGATGGGCAATCTTGTTATCAGGCTGATAGGTGCAGTACCCTTCTGATATTCCATACTCGGATAAAGTCATCTAACAAAATGGTATTGACATTAGTATCATAGAATAATGGTATTTATTTCACTGCTGGTCACGTGACTTATTTATATGCTTAATTCATTTGTTTTAAGCATCTCTATATCAATAATACATGAAATATAGCCCTCGGTGGAGACAGCCCCCTCAGGGTGGATCGACGACCATGTACGCCATGGTCGTTTAGTTCTTTATTTATTTCATGTATTATTGATATAGAGATATATTGGTATGAGGTTCATGTCAGCTAAATATCCCTACTTCTAGAATCACCCACAGTAGAATATCTATAAAATGGTTGGTTGAATCTAGAATATTCTGTCCAATATGAAGTTTTTGAAGATACAAATCGACAGTATATACTTCAAATTTGTCACTGGCTTGAACAATTACTTAAATACTCGATCAAGACAATAATGCATAGTATTTCACGTATTTGTGCATTTTGCCTACATTGTATGGGACCCTGAACATCAGTGTTTGCATTTCAGCAGACCAAGTCCAATCTGCCAAATTCCCATATTAGGGAGTGGCCATTATTTATCAACAGGGGGGGGGGTGGTGGGTTTGAGGGGGGGGTTAAAAAATTCAGACCCCTCCCGAGGGGGGGGGGCTAAAAAAATTTGGACCCCTGTTGTACTACATATAGTAAAAAAACAAAACAGAAAAAAAAACAATAACCAAACTGAAAGTTCAATTGTAGGAGGGTAAAATAAAGTAATGGATATATGGAAAGTAGAGGAATAAGGGTGTTAGAAAAACACCTTTGCAATGCCTTTTCCTGGGCGACAAATTCGCCCCATGCACTCGATACAAAAAGAGCTGAGGGTAAGAAGAAGTGATGACTAGAGTGAAAGAATCTCATCAGAAATACCTTAAAGGTTAAGAAGCAGGACATTTCAGTTTTCAACTTAGGATCAGTTTGTACATGAAGCATATTTGATTGGCCATTTTGTTAAGTGCATTTAAAATTCAGACTTTGTGAAAGTTTCACAGAAAAAAACAAGCCACGAATATCACACCTTGTCTGTTTTTCCCAGAGATGCGAATGAAGATTGTGCAAAACATCCCTCATTGAGTATTGGTATGAAAAATGCCATCCACCCATTGTCTGCCCATCCCTCCTTTCAATTATTCATTTTGCTGAATGAGATGTAAAACTGATGCATGGTTGCTGGTCGGATGAGGACTGAAGGAGTCTTCTGTCATGTAGTCATTTTATCGAAATAGTACTGAGAAAATTACTTCTGAGTACAACATGTACATGTACAATCTTGAACCAAACATACCTATCCTGGTACTAAAAGACTGATGTTGCGAAAATATTGGCACTTCTAACAGCGTTTTCCCCCTGTGGAGTGGGGACCTTCATGTGAGGGCATGGAGGAGCAGAATAACTTCATTGGGAGTCCACGAAGGAGGAATTTTCCTCCTTCCATTCTACCAGTGGGCATACCAGATTCATAAAAGGCGACAAACTTGGGGTTTCTTGTGTCTTATGGTGAGCATGTGGGCAGCTGGTGTCCATATGCGCGGGCCTGGGCGTACATGCGTGCCTTTTGCCGTGGGATTCCCCCTCAGTGAACCATGTCTGAGTGATCAAAGGCCGTGGTTTGTCTGGCCCTGTCTATGGGACCAGGCAAATAAAAGAACACTTGCTATCCTTCGAAAAGAGTAGGGGAATGAAGCCCCGGTAGCGGTTTTCCCCCTCACCCCTCCTCATAGATGCGGTCATTCATCTCATAGATTCGATCATTCATAGATTCGGTCACTGCTGTGTCGGGCAAGCAGCATATAAATACCTGTCTAGCTGTTTGGACAAGCAGCTTTTAAAAACCTGTCCAAAAAGAAAAGAAAGGACTTGTTGTCCGCGAACCACAGAAATGTCTGCTAACTTTTAAGTACTATTAGTGGACGTAAAATCAACCAAACCAAACCAAACCAAATCTAACAGCGTTCACAAAGAAGCATTTGGTAGATGGTTCGATTTAAGCTAGAATTTTCTGTCCAGTCTAATCTGACATATTAGTCAACATAGATATATTGAGTAGATGCTTGGACAATACTTATAGTAATGCATTGTATTAGGCATACATGTATTTCCACACTTCCTCTGCACTGTATGGACCTCTGGACAACAGCATTCACACTGCTGAATTCAATATGCCAAATCCCCAATTGATAGCAGAATCAGCTGCTCCTTATAGTCTTAGCAACACTGCCTGTCCCCTGTGCAGCAAAGACTAACATATTGGATACATGACCCCTGACAGCCAGCAGAGACGAGAAAAAAATAATGGTGTACAGGGATGTAAGTCTTCAGGTTTTATCAGGATTTCCTGATTTCTGAAATTTTTGACTGATGTTTATTTTCCTTATACAAGTGGTAAAGAGGGTTGTTTGGAAGAATAGAAAGCTTTTATATCAAGTAAATGTATGGCTTCCTGATTTTTGCCCATTCCTGACTTACATCCCTGGGTGTAGGTCAGCGAGGGCTGTAGTTGGATACCTGCTGCATGGTTCTGAATTCAACATTAAGGTTACTCTACACCCTCAGTCAGTTCTGTGACCTTTTCTTGCATAATTCTTTTAACTAGACACCAATTTTAGCAAAAGCAATCAAAACGGTAACCAGTTACCAATATGGGAAGGGGGGCGTGGTACTTAAAACAATAAACATTACAATTGTATACCTGATGATATCCAACTATCTCAGGGACAGAATTAGGGACAGAAATGTCAGGTATCTATTAGATTTGTTTATACCAAAATCAAGATTACCTGCATTATAGGTAGTAAGTGCTATTTGGACCAATCAATATGGGCTGAGATTGGCTACTATGAATTCATAGATGTCACATAAACCAACAAAATAAGCACATGTGAGGTGGCGGTGGCTGGTGGTTGAGCAGGATGATTTGTTATTCTTGCACAGATCTTTAGGGAAGGTACACTGAAGTTGGCATCACATACATTTGAGTAGTCTGGTGTCTGCACTTCTGTAGGAGGGGCATATTATAAGAATTTGTCTTCTCACTTTCATGTTGCCCTATAACTTTTACCCCTAATAGTGGCTTCAAGATACTACCTATTTTTACTAGCTTCCGACGCCCTCAGCAGTCCTGTCTCTGCTATAGCATCAGTGGCAAATTAGTATGTTCTGGCGCACTGTGGAGGAGTCATTAGGATAATTGGACCAAATCTGTCCTATTTGGTAGCAGGGGAAAATGTGGCTTTGCTAACGTCATATTGAGTAGATTTGTCTTGTAACATTGCAGCACAAAGAGTTAATCACATTTCACTCCCCCAACCTCACTCTCGTCTAGCTAGCCCTATCTGACCCCCACTCTATCCTCCTGTAGCCCCCTTTCCTCCAACCGATGACCAGATCTCGTGGCCAACAGTCCTGCTTCTTACAGGTAATCACATAGAGAAGATTAGCCCCACGAGGATTCACCTTTACTCAGGGTTCAACCGCCACGGCTGCCAGACTGATACCACTACACTATTTACTCTCTTTTTAGTAAGGGCTAGGGGAGGTGACACAATTCTGACGAAATAGATTGAGGCATTGACCCTATTATATAAATCTATCAGGGAATCCATCGGTGTTAACTGACTGAATCATTCAGAAAGAATCATATTGTTAATATAAGGAGGACCCATTGGTTAGTTTCTGCAGAAATTCACAATATCAAACACGTATATCATACACCTAAGTCCAGCCGAGGGCGCAATAGTATGATAGAGGCTATCGATTCAGTATTGGCTTTTAAACCTTCAGTTTACATCTCAATATCTTCCTACAAAGTATGACTGGGTGACACTAATCAAAGTAGGCTACACTAATTACGGGGTAGGGAGTCTTTAGGGTTGTCCCTGATTTCAGGGAAATTTAAGTTCGAAAAGCATATGCACCATTATACAAAAACCTATGTATACGGGTTCTTACTGCACGATTTATAGATTCTTATCCTCAATGGCTTTCATCCTTGAAATTTAATCCATTTTGGAACATCATCATTTTTTTCACTTTTACAACCTCTTACATCCTACATATTTACACCAACAATGTAGGTAAGCTTTAAGAATAATGTGTGGGGGCCTGTAGACTATGATTCCCACCTGCATGTATATATAGATAAGTGTCCTGTAGGCAAAAACATCATATAGTAACTTCAAAGGCAACTGTTGCCTAATGCTGAAATCAAAGCAGAGGTACATAGAGTTGAAAAGAAGGGGTTCATTAGGCCTTACAGTCTGAGCATGACGCTAGCTGGGCCTCATTAATGTCTATAGATACTTATCACTATACCTATCGAGCTGATGTAAAAGCATCCCCATATATAAGGACAGAATGAAAAGAATTATTCTTTGCACAATACAGGGATATACTATTTTAGAATTTTAAATCTAAATTAAATGTTACTCCCTTTTCTAATTTGCTGTTCCTGTGATTTATCAATGAGCCTCCATCAATCTGTCGTCTTAGTGCAAGATGGTTTCATGCAGATGCAAGCTCCTTGCACGCAGGCGACGAAATAGATCCTGCAAAAGCTAACATGTTTGCTGTTGGTTGCTGATCAATCTGGTTAAGGATTCCTTAAATGATATTGCATTGCACAGATTGTATCACCATCGATTACTAACAACCCCTAAAAGCCAATGCAAATTATAATTTTTTTTTTATCGCAGATCTGTTTAGTTTTTGCATTTCAGTCATTTCTCAGGACCGAAAGCCATTCACAGGCATGTTAAGTCAGGGAAGGAAATTCTAGTCTCGATCATTTAGAAATATCAAGCGCATGTGGAGTGGAAGTGGAAGTGAATCTTGAGCTATAATCATAAAAAATAATACTGTAAAGGATGTATGGCTTTGCTTATATATAGAATATCATTCAATGATGCTGGAAGGCTGTGGGGTGTTGGCAGAAATGCTGATCTGGATTTTAGATATTTATAACTGTGCCATTGCCAAGGGTACCTGTTTAGCAGAAGAAAGAGGACATTTCTTGTCTTTCTTTTCTAAGCATCCACTTAATATCTGAGAGCGGTATGGCTTACCTTCTAATGCTATGTAGGCGGTCAGTAAAGTGGTAAAGGAAATGGCTGGGGAAGGGCCTGTACACAAATCATGCCAATGATTCATATAACAAATTTACGGATATAAAGTTTACATCTACATTACCCATACTTACATGAAGAATCACTTGACTGAACGATTGAACTCATCTGTATCTCTGATAGTATGGCATATATATACACAATGTAAGGTTCCCAAAATGCTGCCATCTGTCCTGCAATGGGGAAGGCAGTGGTGATTGTCATACAGTGGTCACGTACATCAGGCCGGAGGGAGCTGGATGTCTCATCGATCACCCTGTACCATGATGTCCATGTTTGCCCCCCTCCCCTACCCTCATGTCCAACATTATAGGCCGGGGGCTGATAGGGCCCACCATGCACACCCCCCAGCCCAATGCGCCGGGTATTTTTTCGATCCTTAGGGTCCCCTGAACAAGATTCAAGATGTTAACAATTTTATTATCTTGGGATGCACTACTGGTTTTGGCTCATTATCCATGTGTTGGTTCAGACCACTTTTGGGTCAATTTTGGTACCATGTCATTCAAGGGGTATGCTCAATCCCCAAGCTCTAAGACTATCTTACCTTGTCTGGATCGTGAAGCTATTGGTCTTGTTGGAAAGAAGACATAATCAGCTTTTCATTAAGCCCTAATACATGTTTTTAAGCTCAGATTTGAGTGTACCAGACAGTCAGGAAGACGGAGGTTGAAATTACAAAGTTCATTTTTTTACTGAAAATCTTAAATGCGCTCCAGATACATGTATAAAACTTGCCCTTATCCCCATCTAAGCACAATATCTAATATGATTTATGTAGGACAAACCTTTCTGAGTAATATGAGACATTTTACAGAATTCCATGATTACTATGACACACGTTATTGCCTTGGACACAAAGACACTACCTTGAGCCAATACGATGCTATTCCATTTCAATAATCTCCCTCTTTATGTAAATGGATGTTTTTCCATGCTAAATCTTTATCAATTCTCCTGATTCTTGTGCTAAAAAGAGTGCTGATTAAGAATATGCATGTTTCTACTTCATAAAATTTAATGACGAGGCTGTATATGGCTGAAATTCAAAATGGCCGACAATAGATTCAGATGTCACTTTGAATTACATAAATGTGCAGTCTAGAAAGTATCTGGTGGGTCCTACCCCCTATAAATCAGCTAAGTAGAATACAGTGCTGCTTTTGTTTTGTTGCTAAGTGGTGTGGTTGCCTAGCAACAGCAGCTTTACATAGCAACCAAGCCTGAAAATATGCTCGAATGCTCATATCTGCATGGTTTCTTTTCAGCAACATACTCCCCTGATGTAAACTTATATAAATCTTCTGTGACTTCCGTCATAGACTAGGGATATAGGTGATAAAAGGCTACTATTACTAACAAGTCTATAGCTTTTATCAGACTGCGGCAGGTCTTACAACGACAATCTCTCAGTTGCAGTTTTCTCTGCATGCTTTTGAAGTTGAATGATACGTTTTTGCCTATGATATTTCAGGAATCAAAGTATGGTAAGACTGCTATATAAAAGGACATGTGAAGTCACAAGGCCATTGCACACCCCTATGGCAATTCCTGGGCCATACAATAACCTATACATATCGCTGTTGTGCCTGCACTATGTGATAATGATTGCTGTAATAAATAACATAATTTTACATGAGAACGTAGATCTAGTCACATCTCTCTAGGCACATTTGCCCTCAATGTAAGTGCAGCTATTATTGCTTCCAGTTTAAATTGTTTTATGTATATCTACAATCTATACATGTGTTTATCAGTAAAATGTGTCTAGCTGTGACAAATCGGTAGTTGGTGCTGCATTCTTCATTAACCAAATCAATGCGGTGACGGGGAGTGTTCATGGTAGAATGGGTTGATATTGCATATCGCTCTCCTCCAGGGAATATACCCTTGATTAGCTATCAGTATACTGTGGAGAATCTGCACAGATTCTCGGTGTTTGAATACAATGTAAATGTAATGGATCTAAATGTATGCGACTACAATATCAAAGGGGAACACATTGTACATTATGTATAGAATTTGATTTGGGAACTAGATCGTTTTGTCGATTTGCCATTTTCTCTACACTAACCTAAGCAAAAATGTACTGCAAAACAAAGTAAAAGTAAGCCCTGAATATGACATCGCCTTATAAAGTATGGCATATATATATATATATATATGGGTCAGATTTTTGATTTCTACCCAATTGGCATTTTCATGGTTTTACCAGTTTCTATCAGGCCTGGTATAAATCAGCTTAGTCCCAACTTGGCTTTCTTTATGTCATTTGACAGAGGACATGTATACCTTTCAGAAAAGTATAATTTTTTGCACCTGGCATGATTATTTCCTGAGATATGGACTCTCAAAGTTGAAAAACACCCTTTTAAACCACTTTTTTTGTCATTTTTCTAACTTTGGATGCATGCAGGGAGTCCAAAAGTAATGCTATGATCACTATTTAAATTTTATTTTTTCGTTCTGGGTGTTAGTTGAGAAAATAATTCTGGTTGATGGTCAGGTAGGTGGTTTTTGTCAATCCCTGATGCCTTTTAATGGAATAGATCAACGATGTAACGATGGTCACTATTATAATACCTCCTCAATGACCATGGAACCACTGGGAATATATTTCACCTTATACCGCCTTCCTGTAGGGTATGTTTGACTTGTATGGTGTGCCAAAAATTTTGGCTCCACTGCAAATAGTTTTCCCTCCACAGTCATTAATGTACTTTTCACAAATATAAATGTGACCATCGTTACATGTACATTTCCCCCTCCCATGTCCATAGTCTGGCAAAAATAATTCATTCCGTCTTGGAAACTCAAATGTAGGGCTAAAATGAACAATATTGACCAGGTGTTACGTCGGTGGTTACATCCTTTCCCCCTATCAGAGGCTACCTAGCCGATCGGTAACGATGGTCACTTTTATTTGCCTAATAGAGGCGGGAAAGTGTTCCACGCTGTACGTTATCCGGCCGGAAGTAGAGCGGAGTGCGACGCATGCGCATCACGCAGAGGGACTTTGTTGACATTTTGATGACGATTTCGACCATCTACCTCTACAAAACATACGCCAAAATCGAGTTCAAGGTAAGAATTGAAGAAAATCGATGAAATGTTATCATATATGAAGGTCCATGGAACGTTCTGGTGTAAAAATAGTGTATCGAAAACAGTTATTTACGTTAAAAGTGACCGTCGTACGTCGCTTGTCATTGTGTTTTGCCGGCTCCCGCCATTACTATTCGAGTGAGAGGTCAGAAACTAGGTCCATAGCCGACATCACATACTACGGTAACGATGGTCACATTTATTCCTCGGTTCTCTGTACACCCTGTATCCGTTGTCAGATGATTGTAATGCATTTACCAACACATCAATAGGGGAGGGTAGAGATGAATACATGTCATGGTTAAGTTAATTGGAGTATTTTCATTTTTGTCACACTCTACCAACTGCTCATATAAAAAAATACTTGTAATTTTTTGGAAAATTTCTCTTCTGACCCCCCCAAACATGGGAAATATATTCTACTCCCACTCCTTTTAACCTCTAAAACCTGCCTGTACCTTCTCCTGAACAATTCAGAGCAATGGAAGTAGTAGAATAGTAGTTTAATACATACTAAATCCATTTCTACCGATACCCATATAAATGTGACCATCGTTACCGACGATTAATTATTTTTATTGATTCTTCTTCTATACTTACCCATATCATATCTGTTGTGAATCTACTCCATTTATATGTTATATACCAATGCTAAATACAATTTTGAGTGGTCTTGGTACAGTCTGCACCCTCCTGGGGCCAGCAATAGCCAGAATTTATAAATGTGACCATCGTTACAAAACCAGTTTTCCTGTCAAAATACACAGTGAGCCTTGGTGCAACCTCTCCATATTTGGACACAAGATGGCCCTATGGTACTGACATCCCATGGAATAGTCATTTATTTAATACCAGATACTTCATTTCCAACTTGGTAATAGGGTGGAGTTAATTCAACATTTTCACTTATAACATGTACATGGTTTAGTGTTATATCAAAAATAAAAGTGACCATCGTTACATGTCGAAAAACAATATTATGTCAATTTCATGTGTTGATTCATTTCTATTTCATTTGCAGTATGGGGAGAAAGAAGCTGCCAGATGGGCAGGCTTTGACACCCGCGCAGCGCAAAGCAGCAAGCCGAGCCAAGAAACATGCTCAGCTGGGAGATACCGCCTTCAAGGCTGAACGCGCGGCAGAGAGCCAGACTCAGCGAGACCGCCTCAGGGCATCTGGAGACCATGACAAGATGGACACTATAAGGGAGCAAACCAGGGTTCGTGTTGCAAACCTAAGGGAGAGGGACAAGACCGGTGAGCCAGCACCCCAGGCCCCTCCACCTCCCGCAGCACCTCCCGCACCTCCCACACCTGGCACTCCTGCCACACCTGCAGCTGGCAATGCTGCCGCTGCACGTAGGACTACACCTAGAGCTGGCAATGCTGCTGCTACACCTAGGACTACACCTACAGGACGTACTGGCCGCTCGGCTTTACCAGTACTCCTGTTCTCCAACAAGAATAAACGCCGCTCCCGGAGGAGGACCTCTGACTTGGGTCATCAACCGAATGCAGAGGAGACAGATGTGCCAACTCAAAGGCCTATTCAACCTCATGACCAACAAACTGACCGGGAGGCCGATGTGGTAACCCAGCCCAACAAGGTGTACTATGAGTGCATTCCCCTGGAAGACGTCGCCCTTGCCCGTAAGACCGTTAATCAAGTGAAAGCTGATGATAGCTTGTACGGTACACTGGGGGTGCACGCTGCAGTTCCAGTTCAGAAAGGGCGTTCCTTGGCTGTCCGTGAAACATCCTGCTTCAAGGAGTGTTGCTGGAAGGACTGTGAATCGCAGCATGGGTGTTCGGGTTGGAAGGTGCATGAGCTAAAGTTCTCCAAGAAGAAGCCTGCTGCCGACGCTGCACGAGCAACTCGCTCACAGAATCCCCCCGTTGTAGCACAGGCGGAGCAAACGGAGCACGCTGCACGGGACGAACCAACGGAGCCGACTGCTGCCGACAACCCCGTAGTAGCGCAGGAGGAGCTACCGGAGCGCGCTGCACGGGATGAAGCACCTGTAAGTCCTGGTGTAGCGCAGGAGGAGCTACCGGAGCGCGCTGCACAGGCTGCCGACCTCCCTGTACCAGGTCCTAATGTCGCACCACTTGACCCCCCACAGCCTTTGATCCGAAAGCTGTCCCGCTATGCCAATGGATCTTATGTGGCATGTGTGTACGACAATGAAGTGTTCATGGGACAGGTGCTGCAAAGGGAGGAAAAGCAGTACGAGGTGCGCTTTCTCAACCGCAAACAGGACTCAAATGAATTTGTTTGGCCGAGGATAAAGGACGAGCTGTGGATGCGGGACTGGGAGATCCTGGGTAAAATTAACCCTCCCAAGGCATTGGGCACAACTAAGCGGAAGCAGAACTCGGTCCGGATACCACACAAAACCCTAGATGCCATAGAAGAGGCCTTCAACAGATATAAATAGCTTTAACGGTAACGATGGTCACTTTTATTTTATGTATAGTTGATACAGTATAACAGACTCTGATGTGTATGTCAGGGATATTTTATATTTAATTTACATGCTAGACATCGTTGGGCATTGAATAGAGGTGTATAGAGTGTGGTAATTATATTTTGTCCTGGTCCAACGTCCTTCCGAACTTGCAAAAAGTGGTAAAAAAACTAGCATTTCCGCGTTTCAACGCATGGTGCTCAACCTTTCAGGGTTCAAATTATGTAAATATGTGGTTAAATCAGTTTTCCAACCTGTTTACTATAAATGTGGTGGGTGTAAAGGTGTTATGGCGAGGGAAAATGGTTATATCCATGCTATTACTATGTCATATACATCGTGTAACGATGGTCACATTTATGCACTGAAATGTATACTTTGGGTAGTGTCTAGTAGAAGGCCTACCATGGAAAATAGAGTGATCGCATGGTATCTGTTGATGTTTATGCTGTTCATAGACTACTTTGGGCATTGAATAGAGGTATATAGAGTGTGGTAATTATATTTTGTCCTGGTCCAATGTCCGTCCGAACTTGCAAAAAGTGGTGAAAAATCCAGCATTTCCGCGTTTCAACGCATGGTGCTCACCCTTTCGGGGTTCAAAGTATGTAAATATCTGGTTAAATCAGTTTCCCAACCTGTTTACTACAAATGTTGTGAGTGTAAAGGTCTTATGACAAGGGAAAATGGTTATATCCATGCTATTACTATGTCATATACATCGTGTAACGATGGTCACATTTATGCACTGAAAGGTATACTTTGGGTAGTGTCTAGTAGAAGGCCTACCATGGAATATATAGTGATCACATGGTATCTGTTGATGTTTATGCTGTTCATAGACTACTTTGGGCATTGAATAGAGGTATATAGAGTGTGGTAATTATATTTTGTCCTGGTCCAATGTCCGTCCGAACTTGCAAAAAGTGGTGAAAAATCCAGCATTTCCGCGTTTCAACGCATGGTGCTCACCCTTTCGGGGTTCAAAGTATGTAAATATCTGGTTAAATCAGTTTCCCAACCTGTTTACTACAAATGTTGTGAGTGTAAAGGTCTTATGACAAGGGAAAATGGTTATATCCATGCTATTACTATGTCATATACATCGTGTAACGATGGTCACATTTATGCACTGAAAGGTATACTTTGGGTAGTGTCTAGTAGAAGGCCTACCATGGAATATATAGTGATCACATGGTATCTGTTGATGTTTATGCTGTTCATAGACTACTTTGGGCATTGAATAGAGGTATATAGAGTGTGGTAATTATATTTTGTCCTGGTCCAATGTCCGTCCGAACTTGCAAAAAGTGGTGAAAAATCCAGCATTTCCGCGTTTCAACGCATGGTGCTCACCCTTTCGGGGTTCAAAGTATGTAAATATCTGGTTAAATCAGTTTCCCAACCTGTTTACTACAAATGTTGTGAGTGTAAAGGTCTTATGACAAGGGAAAATGGTTATATCCATGCTATTACTATGTCATATACATCGTGTAACGATGGTCACATTTATACGTGATGAATGAGTAAAGTTAGGGGGGCAACAGAGGAGATATACTGTACAATAAGTGTACAATTGCACTTGATTTACATAGTGCAAACCCTAAATATAATTCAGAGTGATATTCAGGCGAATAGAAGGTATTTTAGTGTTGTTATAGAAAAGTGCAGAAAGGTTGGGATGAAATCAACAAATTTTCAAAATTTCAAAAATTTGAGATCATCCATAGATTTAGAAGTTTTTGAGAGAGGATATTTCTTTTTGGCATGTACATTGATAACTATTGTAAGTGTAAGCATACCAAATTTAAGGGTGATATGAGCATTTCCAGCTGGTCTGCTATGGACATAGATTATAAATGTGACCATCGTTACACGAAAAGAGATGATTTTCATTGATGGCTTACCAAAACTGACATTTTAGGAGTACAACTTTGGAATCATGTTTTTTGGGGGCCCAAGATGTTGGTCTTCCAATATAATAAAGTGCATTTCATTGATATTAAATTTTACGTGTTTGGACTCTGTGCCCTAAAGTGGGTAGAAATCGAAAATCCGACCCATATATATATATATATATATATATATATATATATATATATATATATATATATATATATATATATATATATATATATATATACACAATGAACGTATCCCAAAATGTTGTCATCTGTCCTGCAATAGTGATTGTCATACAGTGGTCACGTACATCAGGCCTTAGGGATCTGGTTGTCCTAATATACCTTGCAATTGTTCTCATCGATCACCCTGTACCATGGTGTCCATGTTTGCCCCCTCCCCCACCCTGGTCCCTCATGTCCCTCATGTCCAATATTACCCACCTCCCTCTATCCTATAGACCATCAGCCCACCACTCCATCCTCCCACACCCTCCTCAACCCATGGACAGACTTCATGGCCTATAGTCATGCCTCTCACAGCTAATCACATTAAACAGATTGAACCCAGGAGGTTTCACCCCTACTCGTGCGTACTCCATCGCTACTACTGGTGGTCTGAAATGCCTCTGCCCTATTCACCCATCTCTATGGACAGAGGAATTGCCCAATTCTAAGAGCATAAGGTATTGGGTAATACCTACCCAGGATGGAGTTCAATTCTGCAGAAAAAGGTGTAGGGCAGAGGAAGAGTCTCTAGTAGATGACCTCCTTGGACACCAGTGGTCTGCATTCTGAGTGAATGTTAATAATGCAACATGTTCAGATATTGAGAATGGAAGGGCAAGGCTGAGGATCTTGACCTATCTCGCCCTGTACACCGAGTATCTGTTTGATCATCGTATGCGATGGTTCACCTTTGTGCCCCATGCCATGGAATCACTTTGATGTCCTATCCGTGGCCAAAGAACAGTGCATGTAAACATGTCTTGTAGAAGGTCTCATAGAAGTGACGGGGAAACTAGAGATGGAATGCGAAATTATATCATGAATAACAGATATGAGCAAAACCGCCTAATTACTACACAATAGATGTTGAATCTCTGTACAATTTGAATACATATGGGAACAGGACAGGGAATAGTTTCATATCAGTAACTCATGAGAAAAGGGCAATGCCAATGTCTATCTGCTCTGGAGAAGGGAGGGTCATCTAGTGTAAAGACGAGAGAGATCAATTTCAATGTGGTAGTTTCCAACTGTTTGACAGGATTTGATTACTGTATTCGATGTAATTAGCACACACACCCTAATAAGTGCACACCCCACATTTGCCCATATCTAATTCTCAGATGAGGAATGACCAAAAGATTTTCTATTCTTGAAGCCATGTAAACTCTTAACTACTAAACATACATTTAAGATACTTTTAAGTGCATTGTGTGTTAATTACATCGAATACGGTATGAAAATTCTCTGTTATATACCATCTGGGCGATTCTGTGCATCCCTTATATCCTCCTAACACTGTCTCTTGCTTTATTTTACCCGCTCTGCTAATGCTCTTGTCTGCGCCATCATGTATGCTTGGCGTTACCATAATGCAGGAATATTAGCTTACTTTGCTGTTTTGGCCTGGCATACAAAACCCATTAGTCTTGTATAAACAGTGCCTCTTTTTACACACTACTCCATCCCATACTGAGGACCGACACCCCAGAGACTGAGGACAGACACACCATACCATGAACACTGACACCATACCATGAACACTGACACCATACCATGAACACTGACACCATACCATGAACACTGACACCATACCATGAACACTGACACCATACCATGAACACTGACACCATACCATGAACACTGACACCATACCATAAACACTGACACCATACCATGAACACTGACACCATACCATGAACACTGACACAATACCATGAAAACCGAACCATGCCATGATCACTGACATCATACGATGAACACGAACAACATACCATGATTACTGACACCATACCATGAGCACCGACACCATACTATGAACACTGACACCATACCATGAACACTGACACCATACCATGAACACTGACACATACCATTGTCACTGACACCATACCATGAACACTGACAACATACCATGAACACCGACACCATACCATGAACACTGACACCATACCATGAACACTGACACCATACCATGAACACTGACACCATACCATGAACACTGACAACATACCATGATCACTGACACAATACCATGAAAACTGAACCATGCCATGATCACTGACATCATACGATGAACACTAACAACATACCATGATTACTGACACCATGCCATGAGCACCGACACCATACTATGAACACTGACAACATACCATAAACACTGACACCATACCATGAACACTAACAGCATACCATGAACACTGACACCATACCATGAACACTGACAACATACCATGATCACTGACAATATACCATGATCACTGACACCATACCATGAACACTGACAACATACCATGATCACTGACAACATACCATGATCACTGACACTATGCCATGAACACCGACACCATACCATGAACACTGACACCATACCATGAACACTGACACCATACCATGAACACTGACACCATACCATGAACACTGACACCATACCATGAACACTGACACCATACCATGGTCACTGACACAATACCATGAAAACCGAACCATGCCATGATCACTGACATCATACGATGAACACGAACAACATACCATGATTACTGACACCATACCATGAGCACCGACACCATACTATGAACACTGACACCATACCATGAACACTGACACCATACCATGAACACTGACACATACCATTGTCACTGACACCATACCATGAACACTGACAACATACCATGAACACCGACACCATACCATGAACACTGACACCATACCATGAACACTGACACCATACCATGAACACTGACACCATACCATGAACACTGACAACATACCATGATCACTGACACAATACCATGAAAACTGAACCATGCCATGATCACTGACATCATACGATGAACACTAACAACATACCATGATTACTGACACCATGCCATGAGCACGGACACCATACTATGAACACTGACAACATACCATAAACACTGACACCATACCATGAACACTAACAGCATACCATGAACACTGACACCATACCATGAACACTGACACCATACCATGATCACTGACAACATACCATGATCACTGACACCATACCATGAACACTGACAACATACCATGATCACTGACAACATACCATGATCACTGACACTATGCCATGAACACCGACACCATACCATGAACACTAACAGCATACCATGAACACTGACACCATACCATGAACACTGACAACATACCATGATCACTGACAACATACCATGATCACTGACACCATGCCATGAGCACCGACACCATACTATGAACACTGACACCATACCATAAACACTGACACCATACCATGAACACTAACAGCATACCATGAACACTAACAACATACCATGAACACTGACACCATACCATGAACACTGACAACATACCATGATCACTGACAACATACCATGATCACTGACACTATGCCATGAACACCGACACCATACCATGATCACTGACACTATGCCATGAACACCGACACCATACCATGAACACCGACACCATACCATGAACACTAACAGCATACCATGAACACTAACAACATACCATGGTTATTGACACTGTACCATGAAAACTGAACCAAGTAATGATCACTCAGATGATATCTGAGGAAGGAGCCTTGAAGTGCTATGCATACATTATGTGGTGATATTTGATTATTCAAATGAAATATCCTACCACTATTTGAAAAGAGTATAGAAAGAACGTGTGTTAGTAGTAATAAAGTAGGGATGCTTCCAACGGTGCCAGGAGATTACCCCCCTGGAAAATCCCCTCCCCGGAATTCTCCCACCCGGAAATTTCCCCCCTGGAAAATTCCCCCCTCCCAAATTTTGAAAACGTATAAGGTTTAGTAAGGATGAGGGATGGGGTTAATGATAGGGTTATCCAGTCAGAAATAAGATTAGGGATTGGGTTAGGGTTAGGGTTAAATTCTTATTTCCCCCACCCCCCCCCCCCCAAAAAAAAAAATGAAATGCAGCCATTTCTGACTGTATTACATATAAATAATGGGGGGAAATTTCCAGGGGGGGTTTTCCAGGGTGGGAGATTTCCAGGAGGGAAACTTCTGGGGGGAGAATTCCGGGGGGGGGGGGTTTCCATGGGGGAAATCTCCTAGAACCGCTTCCAACAGGCCATACAATGCGCTGTCATGTCAACAGGGAGGGAGTCGCTGTAGAATTAAACATGAATTAAAAAAAAAAAAAAGAGACGAATTAGTAACAATTGACAGCTATTATTTTATTCTTTTTTTCTTCGTTTTACAAAACAACCCTTCTGACATTTCTTCACAAACATAAGGGTAGTCATTATGTCCAGCCTCCAGAGAATATTGATTTTTTTTCAATTCAACACATAATACTCGACTGAATTTACCCCCTGGACTGTATTCTTACGCAGAGTTCACACTGAAATGCCATTTAAATGTGCTTCCATGGCAATCATGTGTTGTCCCGCCATGGGTGCATTACCCCTATTTGGGTTATGTTGTACTGCAAATCTGAAAACCAGAAATGCCACGTTTACAGTTTTTTATTATGTTAGGGAGTGATCATTTTTTAACAACGGGGGGGGGGGCTGGTGGGTTTGAGGGGGGGGTCAGAATAATTTCACCTGTTTTCAGTGGAAAACCCCGCGCGTTACTATAGGCTAAAAAGGGACGTTCGCGCACGATTTTTGTCCCTTATTTGGGAGGTTGAAAAAATTTTACCCCCTCGAGAGGGGGGTTGAAATTTTTTTCGCACATCCGCATGCAAACCCACCAGCCCCCCCTGTTGTTAAAAAATGATCACTCCCTTAGTACCCTGCAGAGAGTTGACCGGCAGTTGACAGTAATCGAGAGATTTTTTGATTATTTGCCGGAGAGCGGTAATCCCTGCATCATGTAAACAACATTCCCCACTGCTTTAACAAATTCTGGTCACCCAGATATTCAATATCAAACAGATTTAACTGGGTGAGGTGTACGTCTCAGGGCGAATTTATTCAACAGTTTGTAATTGATATGTACACGCAGGATCAAACAGATTATTAGAAAAGAAAGGAAATACACAAAGTTTGCTTGATGGGGAGGTAATGTAAATTTGCACAGCTTGATGGAGCGTTTGTATGGCTAACACGTACATCATAATAGCCCCACAACTCTGTAGGACGCCCCTTATACAAGTCCATTGTCTGCCACTACTGGTTATACATCACTGTGTAGAGTCTATAGAAGAGTGATTGAAACATAAAGAAAGCAGTATTTGATGTGTTATCAGGTAAAGAGATGGTACTTCAGCAGTTTAATACAGTGCTTCATCTAGACAATGCAGCTGCTGTAATGATGAATAAGACTCTGGTTTGACATTCTCTCGTGAAGCTATCACAGTAATGAGAAATTCCTTTGGATATTCTTGCTTGGAGCTCAATGTTGATAAAGTTTAAAATGCAATCGGTCATAAGGGATGATAAAGGTCATTCATATTTAAGTGATCATGATTGGTGTATTAGTCATAATGCATTCCAGTTAATCTCATGCCTTCATGAGAAGTGATATTCATGTTGCAATGTGCAATAAATGCGTGTTTTGAGATGCAGTCTCTTTAACCGACATTAGGACTTTGAGCTGATTGATGTTTACATGACTTTATGGAAAAACAGAGGATGGCAAGTTGTGTTGGCAAGATGGCAAGTAGCAGAAAATGTATCCACCCGATGCAATTGAACCAGCGCATAAGCCATGTTACAATATAGCACAAAATCTGTATCTGACGAAAACCATAATTATAGAAGCGCTTTGTGGGTGACCATTTGATATATATTTGTAAAGGAAATCCTTCACTACCAGATTGTTTTAAAATGAAAAGAAATTACATCTAGGCCTAAATACAAAATATGTACGCCCAAAACACTTCTAACGGCAGGATTACTCCTGTGGCTGTAGGACGGCTACCCCACAGCTCATAAGATAAGAAGCTCTGCATGTCTTATTCTCATTAGCTGCAGGGCAGCTTACACGTTACAGCTACTAAGACCCTCCAGTTTCTTTGACGAGAGTAATGGCTATCTTAATCCCAGAGCTGCTCACAGCCCTGCCGGTGCTAAGGTAGTAAATAATATGTATTTGTCGTCTCCTATGTCTCAGGTGGATGGTCTTAAATTTACTTGTGAGTTTGAGTTATATTTGACTAGACAGTGAAGACTGAAGAGGATTATGTAAAGGACATTTGTCTAGTATAGGCAATGTTGTTAGTCTGATAACATCATGAGAATAAACAGTGATCCTTTATTTAGCATCTAACATATGAGTTAGCACAAACAGAAAAAGGAATGAAAGGAATGGGATTGTGCTAATTTTCTCATACGAGGTAAGGAGATATTAGATGTCGGATAATAGTGTAAACATGATGAAAATAAGAGCATGTTGACATTGAGCGTGTCAAATTTATTGTTTATTTTGGGGAAATGCATCTGGATGGGAAGTAAGGTAGGTCATAGAGTCAGAATATGCTAGATGAAAATGTACAGGTTTCCAGAGCTTGGAAATTACCTCCTGTCCTACAAAATGCATTAATGATGGTCAGGCAGCGACAGCTGTTCAGGGAGCAATCTTGTATTAAGGACTCTCAGCAGGCAAAATCCAGATTAACACATTTTTGTTCATGATTTATGATATTTGTGGCTGGACTATATATCAGCTTGACCGTACATCTTTTATATGAATTCCGCTTTGAGTGATTTTAGAACCGTATGGGATGTGAATGGAATGAAGAACATTCTGTCATGCTAATGTATAATACATATAGTCTAGACACATATGTCTTAAACAATAAAAAAAAAAAGTGTTTATCTGAATTTTGTCTCCTGAATGTCCTAATAAGGTCTAGCTAAGAATAATATTGGGAATATGGGATGATGGCACATGTAATCTCAGTCCAACACGAAATAGGGCAGTTTGAAAATGATTATTATGAGTAGAAATGTGATATGATTAACTGAATGCATATCAGTTGTAACTGAAACGTAATTATTTGTGACAAGTGAATTCTGTCCTATTTATGCCTCCTATTAATGGCCACAATCCGATAGTGTATTCAAAAGAATTCTAGCCCATGTATAATGGTCATGAACTGTTTTGATAAATAAGCTTATTAGACTGAGCTTGCTTAATTTGCAAGACTTGGTATGGAAATTGTGTAGCTTCCAAATGTTGTTTTCCAGAGTGAGACTTATTCATATTCATGCCGTGCTTCTAAAATTACTATGGGGTCTTCGTGACATTGCAAAACAAAGTATTAATTAAGCCAGCCTTTCCGCTCCACCATCTTCAATTTCCTATTCCATGTTTTCTCCCTTGGGCTGTGCTTCACCACTCCGTTTCCCTTCGAAGTGCCAAAGTTTTCGCCTCATTTAAATCGTATACCTTATAGTAAATCCATAGTAAATTGCAATTGACAGTGGGATAATGTCTGTAAAAATTAGATGAGCCCAGAAAAAGACGTTGTACAGTGTAAAATTGATGCATTCTTCCCTCAGCCAGGAATGGCTGTAGTGTAGACTCCCCTTCAGTGAACATATAAGCAAGGAGCAGGGAGTAATAGAGAGGGGAGAGCAGGTCTCCCTACCCAAATATTATTTCCCTAATGTTGTCCACTCTGCACAGTCATGCTCAGTCTGGACTATTGATGGACAGGCCCTGCATGCCCTCCTGCAGTGCTACTGTGTGTAAACATTATCACTCGGCTCTTATCTGTCAGGCTATGCCTGCCTCCATTCATGGTCAGATCAAATACACCACGATGCTATAAGCATGGAGGATGCCTGTGGGATTTCACAGCTTTCATCCTTTGGGACCTTGGGCAGGGATCCAGAAAATATCATCCATAAGGATAAATTTATGTTGGGAGTTACGAGGGGGAGGGGGTGGTATACATATATATCAGTCTGTGGATTTACTACGTATGTATACACACTGAAGGCTTAACTGAATAGATTTGCCACCTTGAAATAATGATTTCCACATCCAATTAAATCCATAAGGAGGTGTTTGTCTGGAAGTCATCTAATATCCTTCACTATTGGCCTCATAATTCAGTCGGTGCTGGGAACGACCAGGCAAAAGCTGTGTCAGTTTCGCATCATGAAAGTTAGGCCATTGAGGCAGTTTCCGCTCTAAATTGGCTGAAAAACAGAATCTATTTTGAGGCAGTAATGACTTAATGGTAACAACTGTGTTGCCGCCATTTGGCCACAGGGAGTCGACTAGGGTAACATTAAAGTATGAAGCATAAAAGACAGCAAGTGAAGCAATTATGAACAAATTTTAATTTTACAGCAATATTTAATCAAAAAGAAGAGATACATTGTAGACGATTTGGTCAGGGACTAGGGTTTTGTCAGTCTAGTGTGAACAAAAGGCATTTTTATAACCTATATAAAGCTTTGGGATTTCAAAATCCATAGCTTACCGTTCCCACATAGAGCCAATGCACAATGGCTGTTAGTGATTGGAGAACGGATGAATACCTTCTGTTTTTTCCATGATATAAAGACAGCCAGGAGGAGGAAGTAGGTAGGTGGGGGCGGAGAGTATCCTACTCAGCAGCTTATTGCTCCCTGCCACAAATCCACCGAGGGAGAAGGTGTTATTGATCCTGCTACCATATAAAGGCTGAACGATGCTTTAATGTTCATACACTCATCACTGTTCTCCTGATTCTCTGATTCAATACTGGTGAATCTGCTCGCCTGCAAGCACACTGGAGGCTAACCCTCCATGAACGTCTATTAAGACTGCATTTGACATCGATGTAGCCCTATTTGAGGGCTGCTGCATTTATGCATCATGATGACAAATGGACATGGTATATTAATTCACTGGGTGCCCTTTTAGGGGTTTACATATCGAGGGTGGTGTGTGCTGAGGTGGCTGAGGGACAAAGTGATGCTATTAGACGTGCACCGTGGAGGGTTATATATAGAAGGGGGTAGAATAGCAGAGGGGTGGCCTGTGTCATTTCTGCCCTGGAGGAGAGATCCCCACAGCTCTGGTCTCTTGCCTTCTGAGAAGATGCAATTGGGTAAAGTGATTCACTATGAGCTCAGGCGCTGTGAAGTCTAGCTTTTGTTGGGAAAAGGAAATCCCACGGTCTTACTTCTTACTACTGCATTGTTAGCACACTTTTTGCTATTTGCTATATTCCGTATAGAACCTGGGGAAAAATACTGTCGTTTTGTCACAAGGCATCAAGATATGGATTTTGGAATATCAAATATAAAGCTAGTAAAGAGAGGTTAGCAGGAGATAAGCGGCACTGCGCCCCATACAATCAATACAATATTAAAGGCATAAATAACAAATAGAGGTTCACGAGTTGATTGTAGGGGCAGATAAGAAGCACGAGGCCGTAGGCCGAGTGTCTTCTTATCTAGCCCCTACAATCAACTCGTGAACCTCTATTTGTTATGTATGACGTTTATACCATGGTTTGCACAATAAAATTAAATATATTTAACTTAAAAAGCCATGAAAATCAATGTTATTTGTTGCGAGTGGACGTAATCCGTCTTCCGCCATATTGGTTTCTTGGCGAGACGACGACTGCCTGGACGCAAAGTGTTACGTTGATGTGTGTCCTAGGGGCATTTTCATAGAAGAACCGCTGCTAAGTAGCGCATACACCGTGCGGAATGGCTTCAAACCATAGGCCAACGTGACAACGTGTGCCTCGCCGCGGTAAATAATCCGTGCGCTACGCAGTCAACATGACGGGGAAATTGTCGCTCGATTCAATTTTTATTTCTTCAATCCTGTTGAAAATACACTTTAAAT
Organism: Acholoe squamosa; assembly: GCA_949317995.1. Lineage (NCBI taxonomy): Eukaryota > Metazoa > Annelida > Polychaeta > Phyllodocida > Polynoidae > Acholoe > Acholoe squamosa. The sequence goes on along the minus strand of OX439037.1, from coordinate 65,840,010 downwards.
CATGGCGAATTTAAGGTAAATGATAGATTATAATATCTACATTCATCCTCCATACGCATTAAGCTTATAATCGTATAGTTTTTTTATTATTGAATTAAATTCTTCGCTGTCAACTTGCTGTCACGTCGTCTCGTCTCAAGTGTCAACATCCGTTCACTTAGCGCGTACTATTTGAACGTCATTATCCGCTCCAGGCATCGTAAATTCATTCAAGAACGTGATAACCATGGTATAACTGACAATAAACCAGCAATAAATAGATAGAACTAAACGACCGTGGTGTACGAGGTGGTCGATCCACCATGAGGGAGTTGTCTCCCCCGAGGGCGTTAGCCCTCGGGGGAGACAACTCCCGAGGGGTGGATCGTCCACCAAGGGCACCAGGGGAGGTTAGTTCTATATTTATTTTATGTTTTTAGAGGGTTTAAATAAGGATAAGTTATCAAAATCCAGTACCGTAGCTCACCGCACGAGCGCCCATGGCCATTTTGAATGTTTACATGCACCCAGAACGAGGCTGCAGTGGTGGATCAGCCGCTGTGGTGGATCGACACACGTTACGCCACTGGGGGTGTGGCGATCGGCCGCGCAATGCTATCTCTACGGGAAGAAGTTATTCACATAAAATAAAGCCAGGAACCGACTGCCTTGGCACGTGGACTTCTTACAGCTAAGTTCTATTGATAGAGGTATAAGAGGAGAAAAGGGGAATGAAAAGTAACTCTTAGCTGCAGCGTTAATCATCCATATTGTTTACCTGCATGAGGCCCCTGCCGCAATATTTCAAATAACGCAATGGTCAGGCCAATATCCCAATGGCCATATTTGTTATTATATAGATCATTAACAGTTTCAACTACTGGTTAAGAGAAAAACCGTTATTAGCCACTGATTGGGCTTACCTTGCGACATTCGTGTGACATATATAATTAGATAAATTATATATTTAGATTACGTCAATATATTTGAAAGCCCAGGTATTTGGGCGTATCAAGGCGAAGCCACCCTACCATTACATTTGCATGGAACCCACGTACGGAGAATACTGGAACCTGCATCCCAGTGATGTGAGAAACCTCCTAATTGAGAACCTGGGGGACTGTCTGTGAACCATGTTATTGACCACTGAAGTACACTCATTGCTTCCATACCTGGTCATCCAGTAATGCCCTGATACCTGGCTGACTCATACCTCATCTGGGGTCCCAATTTATGTCTCCTGCTCACATCAGATTCACCTGTAGGGAGCAGCTCCTGGGGCAGAGACCTCAGTCGGACATGGTACAATGTGAGGCTTGGTTCTCTTATGATGGGTGGCTAGCTGCCAGATTGGCATTCAGCTGTGTAACAGGTAGCAGAGTAATGATGTGTAGCTCTTACATATTCTACAGGAAGGGCCAAGATGACCTGCTACCATCATGTTAGGGATGGATGCTTGTCATGTCTTAGATTTGAGATAATGGAAGGACCTTATCCATGGCAACTTCCCCATGTTCTTGTATGAAAAAAAATGAGGTATATCATACATACAATTACATTCTCATATTCAGAAGAAAGGAACGTTTCTCTAGCTGAGTTGGCCATATGGACGTTGATTCTAGTCATACCACAGTTGTTGTCTCAACACAGAGAGATGGGTCCTATGAACATTGCCTCTGACCAGAATTGATAAATTTATACAGTATAACACACTGATATTTCCTTTGTAAACTGCAAATTCTCCACATTTTATCAACTTAATCAGGGATGTAAGTCTTCAGGATTTATCATGATTTCATGATTTCTGGAAATTTTGAATGACATGTATTTTCCTTATACAAGTGTTAAGAGGGCTGTTTGGAAAAAAATAAAAGGCTTTTTATATCAAGTAAATGTATGGCTTCCTGATTTTTGCCCATGCCTGACTTACATCCCTGTGTTATGATAGATAAAATGCCCTTTACATCTATGTGCACTTTATAAGGTCAATTCGTAGTGAAATTTTAAATTAGACCATTTAATTTTAGGCAGCAGCTTTGAGACTTAAGGGTCTACTTCAGCTGAGTGTATCCTACGCTAAAACGTCATCATTAGAAGCCACGTCCATTCACCTTCATCTGGGCCATATTTGATTTGCTTTATACCCAATTATGTGTTTGGGAACAGTACTAAAGCATTCAGTTGTGCCTTAAGATCAAATAATATGCAAGAGGCAGTTCCAGTCCTCTTTCAGTAATGCCCATAGAACCTAGTCCAACTCGGCGCAAGATACATAACTCATGCGAACATGTTACAACATTCACAGTTTCCCCTTCACCCTTTTAGCCCCCCCCCCCCCCTCCAAGCCTTAGCACTGCCCATTGGCCTGGTTGTTGACCTGCTCTTTGAGCCACTCCCTGACCTGCCACGTCTGGTCTGGGCCCATAACCTTCAGTGTGTGAGCACCTTGCCCCCTACAAATACAGTCCTACCATTGGTGTAAAGGGCAATGGTCCGCTTAGGGCCACATGACTCATGTTACTATTAAAAGCCTGAAGGCGCTGTAGCATCGTTAGAGGCTTGTAGCTGTATAGATTATAGTTCATGTTATCAAGACTGGTTACCTAGAATCTCTACTAGTACTTTCTTGAAACTGCCTTATATGGATGACTTAAAATAGATACTAATTGAAAGATTAGGTAATATTTCAGGGTTATATTGTTATATCTTGAAGGGAAGACGTGGGTTAGTGAGTTATTGATCCGTGTGAGTCACCCTTCTCCATGAGTAGCGGGCATCCCATTATATAACATAGAGCCAGAGAAACCTTTCTTAATACAAACATACTGTTTGGCTAAACCAAATATATTTCTGCCTATGTGATGGAGACTACATCTATATGGATATTCAGGTAACCCTACATTGGTGGCGGGAGGATGAGCAGCTGCAGGTGCTCGGAGACGGGCTTCCCTAGCCCACTTAAAAGGGTCTATTTCTCCTCTTTCCTATCCCCTCGGGATGTGTGTGGTGCACATATGTGCGGGCACTGACACATTCCCTGTGAAATTGTGTAATGTAGTTCTCGCCCTGAATAAGACTTTAGCTCTCGAAATGGCGTTAAACATCTATTACTCACTCACTCACTGGTGCTCGGAAAAGATGAGAAGAGGCAATAAGGGGTTGGGGCGTCAGACGGACTCAGTATACCACATGGGGAAACACGAGGTATGGTGATCGTGGTAGGCACCCCAGGGCTGCCTGCCTGCCTTACTGGCTGTTGGTGTTTAATAAGCGCCAGGGCAGTGTGGTGGGTAGCAGGTGCTTTGGTAGAGCTCTATATCTAACAGTTAGCAGCTCGGCCTGAAACCACGACAGGGCACGAGCTGCTCATGTACATAGGCATCAGCAGCAGGACAGGGCCGTGAGGAGGCCGGGCGGGGCGGCGTGATGGACGGTTCAGTCAGGGGGACTCTGGGCGGTCACAGTGCTCACTCCTCCCAGCCCAGAGTAGCTCACCGAGCAGCGCAGAGCCGTCCCCAGGAGAAGGTCACAGTGTCTAGGCAGCAGCAGCAGCGGCAGTAGGCAGTTAGGGGTAGCAGGGCTGGGGATGTGACAGCGCGTGCCCTACACGCATGCATGCATGCAGCGCGTGCACACACATAAAGAAGAGACACTGGAGCCTGTCACTGCACATCTCAAATATCAGCCTGGAGTGAACACGCACCTATCTCCTCCATGTATTTACCTGCTGGAGAACATGCCTCGCCATACACGGGGTTATAAATATCACTGCAGTGAAATGGACTCCTCGCAGGATTAGAACTCACCAAACCCTGGAACACTGGTATTACGATATACAATATCATTATGTATTGTGGAATATACATGCATGCTTCAGCATGTGAGGGTAGTGGCCTGTCGAACCTTGTCTGATAGGTGTGCCGCTGTCGTGATCTACACACATCTTCATTGCCTCTATACATACAGTCATGTCCGCCTACTGCCTTTAATATCAAGGCCCCTGTTTACTACTCTAGTGGTGTCCTTTATGGGCCCTTCCCCCTATCTACAATACCGCTAACCCCACCACTAACACCACCAGTCACGCCCTGGAGAGGATCAATGTGGGGAGAACTACCTGCCCCTTTGACCAACCCTACCCCTGCACAGGAGGAGCAATCCCCCAGTCTTAAACCTGTGAGTGGCTCCATCCCCCAAGGAACTGCTCTACTCAGGGTACATCAAGGAAAACAGTTCCGGGATTACCCCCAGGACCAGTGATGGGCCCTACTTAAGGACCAAATGGGGTACCTTTGGAGCCAAAAGTTGGTGGGAATGAGGGATCAAGAGCAACACTTCTGTAGAAATTAAGAGAGATTTATTCGTGGAAGAGCATAAATGCTTGCGGCATATTGTGCGATTCTGTACAGACACCTCATTGAGGCTGGGAGGCAGAGGGAACAATCATAGTGATTTCGTACTAAATCACCACCAGGTCAACTACCTTTCTGCATGGTGGAGAAAGAGGGGGTAAAGCAAACTAATTCTCAAGGGATTTACAGCTCTTTCATTATAAGGCAGAGCCGACAGCACTGTCTTTCCCTGATTATATTGAGGGAGTGGCTTTCCACCAATAGAACCCAGAGAGTGAAAAATAAAAATGGAATCAAAGTAAGGCCTTCCTTTAGCATTTGGTATTTAGGAATGTGGTATTGGAGATGTGCCAGCAGGTCAGGTATCAAGGAGCAGCTCAGGGGGCAGCAGGCAGCTCGGCGAACAGCGAGCAGAGCACCAGGGGGAGCAGGTCAAGTTGACTCTGCCTCTCCCTATTACCAGTACCCAGTGAGCAGAACCTAGGTGGAGGGAGCAGCTCAACACATAAAGGTGGCACAGGAAGGGAGTAGGAGGGGACATGTGTGAATGCCTGAGTGTGTGGAGGCTGTCTCTAATAGTGCCAGACTTCTTTATGGCGCCCTATGTGCCTTGCATGCACCCCAGAGACGCAGATAAATGGTAGCGTGCTAAGATTGGATTAACCAGGCAAAGGCGGATGGGGTAGTAGTATAAAGGAATTGAAGTTTGCCTCAGGTATGATAGGCTGTTGTATAGGTGTATGCTAAACTGCACTACCGGTATTTTCGACACCAGAGATACACACGTGTATTGAACATTGGAAGGCATTATATAGTACCTGCTGCCTAGGGTAGGGGACATATGGGCTGATTCCTTTGTCTACTGTATGTTAGACCGAAGGTAAGGTGTTAGGCAAAGGGTAGAATAGTAGTTGGTGGCCTTGGCCTTGGCATAAGCCACGCTGCTAAGGGATATCCATTCAAAAGCATGAATCTACCTCTACATGTGGATTAGCTTAAATCTACCCAAGATAAGCCCCAATGACCCCATATCTTCATGGAGTTGCCATTTAAGACAGTGGCTTTTACAGAAAATGCCTTTTACAGGGCTTTGAGGGTAGTCCCCACCACACTCTACATACTGTCAGTGTAGGCAGGTGGCCTATTGTGACTGATAGTGTATTGTGATACTGGGTACCCCCGATGAGGCATACACACCTGAGGTGAGTCCCGTATGCTAACACAATGGAGACCACAAAATTACCACCTGGAGAGCTACCTGCAGTAGAAAGACACCCAGGAGTTTACCTATAACCAGCCCGAAGGGAGGACCATGGGAAACTGTGTGTCCACACAGGGTTATCTACGAGTCAGGTAAATACATCATTTTATATCATAAGCCTAGTCATGTGCATGTAGGTACATGGTTCTGAAGGTCAAGAATTAAAAAAAAAGAAATATCTCCCCCTCCTATGGACCGATTCCACTGCATCTGTCAGGTGAATTTTCTGCTAATCTTACAATTTTTTCAATATAGGAAATGTATGGAAAGACAAATTGTCGGGTCAGCAGAAAATTCACCTGAGAAACGTAGTGAAACAAGCTTTTTATGTATAATCTCGACTCATTCACAAAGCGAAAGAGTCTATCTGAATCACCCTTGCATTCTGATTGAGAAAACGATGAATTCAGTGTTACAGTTTTCACCTTCTATGGGTCTTCTCTTAAAGGCTCCTCTGATAAAAATGTTTAGATCACTGTTATACAATATGTAAGAGAGTGCAGGCACACGCATCACATAGAAAATTATGCAAGGGGTGCAGTGACTGAGAGCGATTTTTATGTAGCTGATACCTGACAAAAGAGAGAGGTGGGATATCAATAACCAATAATGTAAAATGGAATAGCTGTTACATTCTGTCGTAGATAAGACATTGTTGAGTCAAAAGAGCTGATTTGGTCAGATTATGAGAGATAGGGGATTATATTGAAATGCCTTTCTGTCTACTTTGCTGATAAGACAAATATGAAATAGTCTGCTGATAAAATGTCTTGTCTGTTGGGAGCTTTACATCATTTTAACTAGATGAGAAATGTAGAGAACTTGAGAAACTCCCCTAACCATTGATTTCATCCCAGTGCTCAGCACTATCACTATAATCCGTCCTTGCGCACCTATTAACTAGGGAAGAGTTGTTAGCTTCTGGCTTGTGAAGTAGCATTTAATGGTTTCAGCGAGGGCGAGTACTGCTGTGAGAAAGGGGACGAGAGTTAGCTTAATCTAATTCAATAGTCACATTAGAGGAATTTGTAGAACGCCGGGGAGGTAGTTCTATTTAGCAATGGTATGTTTTGTTGATTGAAGGAGTGCACTTGTAGGACTAAAAGAGTTTAAAAACAATGGAATAGATCCAAAACAATATGACTACTATCAAGATAAAGAAGAACCCCAGAAAATGCATACATTAATTTTTTTTTAATGGAGTACCAGTGCAAACTTTCTCTACCACTGCTACTGTGCTATAAATGTTACCTCCGCATTTTTCGAAGTGCATGTGTTTTTGTGGTATATACTGTGTGGATTCTACCACATTTCCCTTACTTTAGTCTCTTATCATGGGAATAAGTGATGGGAATCCTCCGCGGATCTGTAGATTATGGAAGAAAACCATAATCTACAGACCCAATTAATACCTCACGTATAAACACATCTTGCGTACATGGCGCACCTCCAACTATGGCCAATCCTATAAGGCGCATCTAAGTTCTGGTGATCTTGGTGCTGTTCTGTCATTGAAAATCCTCAGGTATATAAATCGCACCTCTAACTCGCGACTCCTATAGTGTGCACTAGGGGATCTGTCTTCATGTATAAGCCACACCTTATACGCAAGGTACTACAGTAAGGCTCAATCGCTAGAGTGGCGCTGAGTGAAGTAAAATAATCTAGCCATGTTTCCCACATGGAGGCAAGCTGTTAATGTCAGCATCTGTATCTTTGACAATGCAAATAGAAACATTAGTTATGTCACTTACTTAATATACTTCCATAAAAGGTAGGATGAATTAGGAATCCTACTACGTCACTGAAGAAAGCAGGTGTACATGGGGAATAAGGCCTCACCACCTATATTCATATACTATATATAGATTTATATGACCATATTACTCTTGTGGTCTACAGGAACTTGTGATAACAAATGTTACGTGAGACGTACACTTGCTATACCCGTATGAATGTAATGACAGGGACCTGGTGTTGTCCATGTTCATTATTCAAGGGGAAATTATTGCAGTGGAGACGGGAGCTGTGGGGATGTATCCGCCACACTTTTCCAATTTGAAGCTATAGATTATAGCCTACTTAGATTTACAGAGCTCATCCCTCAGTTGCTAGGCTGCTTCGCCACTACTAGCATGAATGCTGTTAGAAGGATTTATATTTGCATGCCAGCATAAAGTAGACTTTCAGTTTATTACTCCGATGATACCCATACATAGATCCAGTGTCCCAACAATGTATATTATACAACATTGGAAGTGTTTTTTTGTCTGTAAATAAGGGACTGAGAAGACAACTCAAAGACATTTACCTTGCTTGCTTGAATTGAGTTTCCCCTTTCTTTTGGTGGGTTTAATCTTCTAGACCTGATCTCCGAGACAACCCTTATTACCCAATATATAAAAAGGCATGTGTTCGTCGCTGGTTCCCACCCCATTAAAATAAGCTTGAGTGCTTGCCAGTAACATATAAACCAAAAGAGGCTAGATGAAAGTATGTACTTTTTTCAAAGTTAACTCGATTTTTTTTTCTTTAGATTTAAGTCATTTAATGTTTTGAGTTCATAAAGTATGAAAAAACTCCCTCTCACATAAATCATTCTGAGATCTTGATTGTTATTCAAGACCACATAGAAGAAAAATGTGCATACCCTTGCAAAGTGCTTGGCAACAAGAATAGTCAAGATGCAGACCAAGCCACCATTGTCTGGGGATTAAACAAAGATAAAAGATAATATATTTACAATGTATTGGTGGTAGAATCCAACAATATTGAATAGTAGATACTCATATTATAATCAATCCTCAGTAAAATGTCAAAGTACCCTAAAATAATGAAGATAATTATGCCAACAGAAACTTTACAACAGACGATCTTTAGACGTTTGTGGCCGTATCTAGGTCACAGGTCAAAGGTCAAGGCCATATGACGCCACAGATGCCATCACAGATCGTCAGATGGCGCCACAGATGTTGCCGCCAGTTTGGGCGAATAGGGGACACACTGAGGTGGGAAGGGGGTATGCTGTTCCCCGGCATCAATCGGTACGAGAGAGATGCCGGTATGGCCTACGCCTTCCGTAGGGGCCGGAAGGGTGGGTGGTGTGGGGGGGAGCTGTCTGATTGGTCAGTTCATAACCCCCAGTCACCCTCCTTAACCTCCAGTCACCCACAGCAGTGGTCGTGTTGAGCAGGCTTAGGTATAAGAACCCATTTTTTTGTATAGCTAAATCAGTTGACATTAAGATGGGGGTGGGGGTGGGGGGCACAATGTGAATGATGATAAACCTCTATTTTTAGTGGGGGGGGGCGAGTGGAAGTATTGGAGTGAATAGTGCACAGCAGTAATTTTCAGGCTCAAAATATTTTCACCTCTAAAATTCAGAGTTCCAGTTTAGGTACCAGCAACGGTCTGTTAGGCTACTGTGAGTGCCAAGTGTCATTTTTAAGTGTCAGCAAGGGTCTGTGAGGCTCACAAGAGGTGTACCAAGTGTCTGCGTATCATTTTTAGGTGTCAGTGAGGCTAAAGAGGTGTACCAAAGGTCTGTGAGTCATTTTTAGGTGTCAGTGAGGGTCTGTGAGGCTAAAGAGGTGTACCAAAGGTCTGTGAGTCATTTTTAGGTGTCAGTGAGGGTCTGTAAGGAGAAAGTGAGGTGGGCCAAGTGTCTGGGAGTCATTTTTAGGTGTCAGTAAGTGTCTGTTAGGCTAAAGAGAGGTCAACCAAGTGTCTGTGAGTCATTTTTAGATGTCAGTGAGGGTCTGTCATGTTATAGCAAGGTGTACCAAGTGTCTGCGAGTCAATTTTAGCTGTCAGTGAGGGTCTGTTAGGTGAAAGTGAGGTGGGCCAAGTGTTTGCGAGTCATTTTTAGATGTCAGTGAGGGTCTGTTAGGCGAAAGTGAGGTGGGCCAGGTGTCTGCGAGTCATTTTTAGATGTCACTGAGGGTCTTTGAGGCCAAAGAGAGGTGTACCAAGTGTCTGTGAGTCATTTTTAGATGTCACTGAGGGTCTGTCATGTTATAGCGAGGTGTTCCAAGTGTCTGCGAGTCAATTTTAGCTGTCAGCGAGGGTCTGTTAGGTGAAAGTGAGGTGGGCCAAGTGTTTGCGAGTCATCTTTAGGTGTCACAGGGATGTAAGTCTTCAGGATTTATCAGGATTTCCTGATTTCTGAGAATTTTGAATGCCATGTACTTTCCTTATACAAGTGGTAAGGAGGGCTGTTTGGAAAAATAGAAGGCTTTTATATCAAGTAAATGTATGGCTTCCTGACTTTTGCCTATGCCTGACTTACATCCCTGGTGTCAGTGAGGGTCTGTTAGGCGAAAGTGAGGTGGGCCAAGTGTTTGCGAGTCATTTTTAGATGTCAGTGAGGATCTGTGAGGCTAAAGAGGTGTACCAAAGGTCTGTGAGTCATTTTTAGGTGTCAGTGAGGGTCTGTTAGGAGAAAGTGAGGTGGGCCAAGTGTCTGGGAGTCATTTTTAGGTGTCAGTGAGTGTCTGTTAGGCTTGAGTGAGGTGGGCCAAGTGTCTGAGAGTCATTTTTAGGTGACAGCAAGGGTCCGTGAGGCTTAAGAGAGGTGTAACAAGGGTCTGTGAGTCATTTTTAGATGTCAGTGAGGGCCTGTCATGTAATAGCGAGGTGTACCAAGTGTCTGAACCCTATTTTGACCCTAAAAATGACTCACAAGTACTCGTGTCACCTATTGGTAGGCTAACAACCACTCGTTCACACCTAAAAATCACTTGCAGAGACTAGGGAAACCCTTTACTTTAATTCTAAACCCTATTTTGACCCTAAAAATGACTCACAAATACTCGTGTCACCTATTGGTAGGCTAACAACCACTCGTTCACACCTAAAAATCACTTGCAGAGACTAGGGAAACCCTTTACTTTAATTCTAAACCCTATTTTGACCCTAAAAATGACTCACAAGTACTCATGTCACCTATTGGTAGGCTAACAACCACTCGTTCACACCTAAAAATCACTTGCAGAGACTAGGGAGACCCTTTACTTTAATTCTAAATCCTATTTTGACCCTAAAAATGACTCACAAGTACTCGTGTCACCTATTGGTAGGCTAACAACCACTCGTTGACACCTAAAAATCACTCGCGGAGACTAGGGAAACATTTACTTTAATTCTAAACCCTATTTTGACCCTAAAAATGACTCACAAGTACTCGTGTCACCTATTGGTAGGCTAACAACCACTCGTTGACACCTAAAAATGACTCGCGGAGACTAGGGAAACATTTACTTTAATTCTAAACCCTATTTTGACCCTAAAAATGACTCACAAGTACTCGTGTCACCTATTGATAGGCTAAGACCCACTTGGTGACACCTAAAAATTACTTTTAATTACTAGTATCACCACTTGGTAGGCTAACAACCACTCGTTGACACCTAAAAAACACTGGCAGAGACTAGGGAGACCCTTTACTTTAATTCTTAACCCTACCTGGACCCTAAAAATGACTCGCAAGTACTCATGTCACCTATTGGTAGGCTAAAAACCACTCGTTCACACCTAAAAATCACTTGCAGAGACTAGGGAGACCCTTTACTTTAATTCTAATCCTATTTTGACCCTAAAAATGACTCACAAGTACTCGTGTCACCTATTGGTAGGCTAACAACCACTCGTTGACACCTAAAAAACACTCGCAGAGACTAGGGAGACCCTTTATTTTAATTCTTAACCCTACCTGGACCCTAAAAATGACTCGCAAGTACTTGTGTCACCTATTGGTAGGCTAACATCCACTCGTTGACACCTAAAAACTACTTTTTATTACTAGTATCACCACTTGGTTGGCTAACAACTACTCGTTGACACCTAAAAATCACTCGCGGAGACTAGGGAAACATTTACTTTAATTCTAAACCCTATTTTGACCCTAAAAATGACTCACAAGTACTCGTGTCACCTATTGATAGGCTAAGACCCACTCGGTGACACCTAAAAATTACTTTTAATTACTAGTATCACCACTTGGTAGGCTAACAACCACTCGTTAACACCTAAAAAACACTGGCAGAGACTAGGGAGACCCTTTACTTTAATTCTTAACCCTACCTGGACCCTAAAAATGACTCGCAAGTACTTGTGTCACCTATTGGTAGGCTAACATCCACTCGTTGACACCTAAGAAATAATTTTAATTACTAGTATCACCATTTGGTAGGCAAACAACCACTCGTTCACACCTAAAAATTACTCGCAGAAAGACCCGTTACTTCAATTCTAATAGAGACTGGGGAGTCCCTCTAAATTAATTTTGAACCCTATTTTAACATGACACAAATTGTAGAGACTGGTGGCACCATGGAGTTTAATTGACCAATATTCCCTTCCAAAGGGGTCACCCCCCCCCCAAAAAAAAAAAAAAAAGAAGTGGTTCATCATCATCATTTAAGCATACCGGTACCCCCCCCCCACACACACACACACACACACATTTTAATGATTAAGCTATCAAAAAAATTCTTTTTCTGTCTCCAGGCTGCTCAACATGGCCACTATGCCACTATGGTGACTAAAATCAAACTTCATCAATGCCAGTAGTTTACAATATTTAACTATTTATCATGTTTCAACATATGACCACAACACTAAAACTGTACCAATACAGTGAGCCATGTAATGTACAATGTCTTTCACTTACATTTCCATGATGACCAGGCAGCTACTTTTGTCAGGAGAAAAGAGATTTTGGTGCATCATTTAGCTTGATTTACTGCCTAGTTCCCTGAGACATGCAGCTTTCCAGTTTGTAAACAGATGGTGGCCATGTGGTAGCCTTCTCTCTCCTATACAGTTGTTTTGCCTTGACCTATGTTTGGAGAGTGAATGTTGCATAACTAGAGCTGAATGCTCCACCCCCTGTGGAGCGACCGAGATAGACCATACCCGTCTGTTCTGCCCAAGCATACAGATGGGGAACCAGCCAAGGAAGGGGGTTGCCCCATACACCCGCACTATGAAATTATCTGCTCTGGGTCGTAGCTACCCCCCCCCCCCCTAGTGCCAAAGGCACTAGTTGTAATGGAAGAAGCTAGCAGTGAATGGTCTAACCACATTATCATCATGGTTTTTGTGATGATCGTGTATGTAGAGGAAATACTAATCCCAGAGAGTTAATCAGCCAGAAGGGACCCTACGCCAGTCCACTGTAGAAGCAGGCCCCTTGAAAAAAAAAAAGAAAGAAACAGAAGAGAAAAGACAGGAACTCATAATCTGATTGTAAAAAGAAGGAAGATTGGAGATGGGATAATATTGTGCCCTTTATCCAACAAGAGAGAAATTGCTTTCTGGTATGATTACTGGGGGATGCTGCAATATGAGCCAAGAACACCATAATGCAGCATATTTCCTTATCCACAAACAATCCACTCATGGCTTCCACTCCCCATCATCCATCACCTACTCCTTCAAAAACCACCATTAACAATATACCTCCCTCCTCATGCTCCTTGATCTGAGACGGGAGGCTGCTATAAGTATTTCCTCTTAGGTAGATTGGGTGTGGCCCTGCCTGGGGCAGTGTTAAATCCTGGACTTGATTACCTAGAAGCTGCATTAATTGGCACCAACACCACCCCCACCCCAACATCTACCTAACAAAGGCCACCTTCAATCCCTTCACACACCAGACGCTATTCCTGAAGTAATATGTTCCTCATTAGCTATCACATTATAGCTGTTTATAGTAAGAAATGCCTAGATAGACCTGATAGATTCAATTTTGAAAGGGAAAGCTTCATTCGATCCATTGTCTGAGCACAAGCACAGCACGTACTCATTGTTATAAAGTGGGATATTGCCATGGTGGACAATCAATATTAGACACTCTGAGGAGTTTGGACAGTCCGATCAGAACTGTTGCTCGCAGGTACTATTATTCCCAGAGACTTATAGGACTCTAAAAAGAACATAAGATCCTTTCGATACTATCACAGTTGCAGTAGAAAAGAAATGTTACCAAACCCATCCTAGTTTTATTCATTCACTCCACAAATTATATGAAGAACATTACCATGTATCAGAGATGCTTTTCCTTTTTACCAGGAATTTGTGGTTTTGTTTTGTCCATATTTCTGTACTTAATTATCTAATTTCCTGGGAAAGAGAATCAAAAATCCAGTTTTCCTTGTTTTTGTTGGCAGTTTTGCGAGTGGCATTTTTGCATGTGGCACCAGACTGGACTAATGGCGTACCTGATATAAAATTACCCATATAAATAGATAGACCAGGTGCCATAGAATAGTTAGAAGGGGATAGGTGTTGAGAATATTCAGTCATGGTTAGCACATATTCAAGTTATGTGTTTTTACATTGTAGTATACAGAGATGCCAATTTCGTAAACGTTTTCGGAATTTCAAATTTTTGGCTACAAATCCTGTAGGCATTTTCTAGTGGAAACTAAGAGACTTGGAAGGATTTTCGAAATGTCAATGATCAGTGAGTGGCCTCTCTGAGTTTTTGTAGCACTGTGTTAGAGTAAGTTGATGGCAGAAATTTGTGAACCAGCACACAGCCCGACCAGTTGTCATGTCCAACAGCAGTCAGTTTGCTGACGTCTCACACCCTGTCTGTAAGCTAACACCAACACCATATTGTTTTTACACTGCTTACTCGGCCAAACAAATCGCGTTAGAAATGGTTGAGATGTTTTAACCACTTTTTGATGGCTTTGCACAGCGACACCATGGATGACTACAATCATGTCTTTTTTTAAGTTTAAAGCCAGTAGGCCGGGGGCTGATAGGGCCCACCATGCACCCCCCCCCCCACATCCCAACGCGATGGGTATTTTTTCGATCCTTAGGGTCCCCTGAACAAGATTCAAGATGTTAACATTGATTATCTTAAATCTTAAAAATAGTGCTGAATGAGAATATGCATGTTTCTACTTCATAAAATTTAATGGCAAGGCTGTATATGGCTGAATTTCAAAATGGCCAACAATAGATTCAGATATCACTTTGAATCACATAAATGTGCAGTTTAGAAAGTATCTGGTGGGTCCTACCCCCTATAAATCAGCTTAGTAGAATACAGTGCTGCATTTGTTTTGTTGCTACCATGGTAAGTGGTGTGGTTGCCTAGCAACAGCAGCTTAGCAACCAAGCCCGATCTTATGTGAATGAAACCAGCACTGTCCAAGGTCAATGCAAATTCCACCTTTCACCTACTTTCAGACAAGTAGGCTGCCCAAGGCTTTTGAGATAATCAATTAGGCAAGCAGTACATTATGAGGCTGAGAGCCTACATTCTGTATTCTAAATGTTTGTTATCAGTACCAGCCATGGTAAATTCTGATTATATGACAGTGGTTACAGGAATTTGATATTGGGGGGGGGAGGGAGGAGGGGACAGTTGTTAGGAATTACAATCCTGTGTAATCATGGATGATCTGAGATACATATGCATGGATATGTATATACAAAATAACACAGGGTGTGAATGTGGCAAACATTTTATCATTTTATCATTATCTCATCATGTGGTCTCTGTCAATTAGATGATTTTAGAAGGTAGATTTACATCAAGTACATGACCTTGCAACGTGTTATATGTGCTTCTATTCTGAGATGTGGACAGGGGAGTTCTTGAGGCGAGACCATACACTTATCTGTGACTATCTGCATAGATTTGGACATGGGGTTCTATGTAAAGCTGCAGTTGCTACGCAACCACATGACATAGCAATCATTTCTACCTATGTTCATACTATGTGATGTGCACAAGGGAGCTATATGCAATTTGAAATCAGTGAACTATGTCCTTGAGGGGAGACTATGCACAAACCATAGTATATGCCTTCAGGTATGAATCTAGATATTGTTGCTATGCAAAACTGCTATTGCTCGGCCACCACACAACCTAGCAACCTTTTATCACCTATATTCCTAGTCTATGATGGAAGTCACAGAAGAGTTATATACAAGTTAACATCAGGGGAGTATGTTGCTGAAATGAAATCGTGCAGATATGAGCATTCAAGCATATTTTCAGGCTTGGTTGCTATACAAAGCTGCTGTTGCTAGGCAACCACACCACATAGCAACAAAACAAATGCAGCATTGTATTCTACTAAGCTGATACTTTCTAGACTGCACATTTATGAAATTCAAAGTGACATCTGAATCTATTGTCGGCCATTTAAAATTTCAGCCATATACAGCCTCGCCATTGAATTTTATGAAGTAGAAAAATGTATATTCTCAATCAGCACTCCTTTTAGCATAAGAATCAGGAGAACTGATAAAGATTTAGTATGGAAAAACATCCATTTACATAAAAAGGGAGATTATTGAAATGGAACAGCATCATATTGGCTCAAGGTAGTGTCTTTGCATCCAAGGTAATAACGTGTGTCATAGTCATCAAGGAATTCTGCAAAATGTCTCATATTACTCAAAAAGGTTTGGCCTACATAAATCATATTAGATATTGTGCTTAGATGGGGATAAGGGCAAGTTTTTTACATGTATCTGGAGCACATATAAGATTTTCAGTAAAAAAAAAGGAACTTTGTAATTTCAATCTTCCGTCTTCCCGACTGTCTGGTACAATCAAATCTGAACTTAAAAACATGTATTAGGGCTTAATGAAAAGCTTATTATGTCTTCTTTCCAACAAGACCATCAGCTTCAGGATCCAGACAAGGTACGATAGTTTTAGAGCTTGGGGATTGAGCATACCCCTTGAATAACATGGTACCAAAATTGACTCAAAAGTGGTCTGAACCCGCACATGGATAATGAGTCAAAACCGGTAATGCATCCCAAGATAATCAATGTTAACATCTTGAATCTTGTTCAGGGGACCCTAAGGATCGAAAAAATACTTGTCGCGTTGGGATATGGGCGGGGGGGGGCTGCATGGTGGGCCCTATCAGCCCCCGGCCTACAGGCAAGTGTTGTTTGATCCAGTGTATAATCCCAGGCCCTCTCAGATACGACCCATCAAGGAGTAAGCTTCATAAGTTAGATTAGTAAAGAAATCTGTTGCCTCTGTAAGCTTATCATGAAAGCCAGCAAATAGATATGGATTAATTCCTATCAAGTCATAGATTCGTATTTATAGCTGTTACACTGTCATATCAACGTTGATCCATTTATTTATTATTTTCTTTTGAAGGTTTTAAACCGTTTATTGGTCAATAGATATACAATGCATATAGTGTCGATTTATAAGCAGATTTGTAATACATGGGTATTGCAATGTTCAATCTATCACAGATAAAAACCTAGCACCATATTTTATATCACATATTGCAATTAATAAGATATAATATCACTAATATATGTCAAAGAGTAGTACAATTTATCATTCATTATTGATCACCACATGGATCTCCACCAATAACAGTAGGATGGCACTCAGCATAGCTGATATTGTGTGCCACCACTAAATGTGTCATGATTCGTAAATTTTCCACTTGTTCCCAAGAGAGTTTGACAATGTAGGTGAAGAAGCACAGTGTTTAACATTAACTCTGTGCATCTGATTAAAGGAAAATGCATCCCTCAGTGGTTTTAATGCATGGAAATTTGTATTTATGCTGGATTCCAGTAATCAACCCTTCACCTCCACACGCAATTAAATTGCCAACGGCAAAACCCCTAATTTTAACGCCCATACCTCCTGCTCTCAATTAACTCAGAAAGCCAAGTTTTAAGAGACAGTTAGGGGCACTGGAAATATTTAAGATCGCAAAATCAGCATTTTTGACCTGGTAGTGTTCAGTTCAACCTCAAATAACATGAAAATGGAGAAATATGAGAGAAAATGAAACATATAATGAAATAGTACACATGTTCAAGACTTTGGAGGTGTAATTGTTACCTGTTATATCTGTCTAATTTCTCTGATTTTGAGGTTTGAAAAAAAGTAGGTCACCTAAAGTCCAACTTAGACGCTTGGCGTACTCAATGCTTTTCTATGGAGGTGTCATTTTGGGTGTTAGGTCTGGGTGGGTTGGGTGTCACATATGTGATAAGAACTTAATGGAAAATGATATACCGTAATCTCCCGCGTATAAGGTGCGTCTTATACGGGGGGTTTTAGTTCTCATTGGATCCACAAGGGGGACACCAAGACCTTTCTTTTGATATCTTACATGCCCCCTTGGTCATAATAGGAAATAAAGGGGATCAGGAGGGTCCGGGGTGACCCAAGATGCACATAGGTTTTTGAATTTTGAAAATTCATTCAGTAGAACAAAAGTTATGAATTTTTCATTTTTTTGAGAATTTTCCAAACTCTAGGGGCGCCTTATACGCGGGCTGCGCCTTATACGCGGGAGATTACGGTAGTGCATGTTAATCTTGTTTCTATGGTTCTTTTGGACATTTCTCTCTGTATATGCATTAAAAATATAACGATTAATTCAATCTATAGTGCTATAATCCTCGGTTATACGATTCTTGTTCGTCTCGGCATTTTTTGGCCAAAAACCGTCCGAGCGGCTCAACTTTTACGACATTTTGATTGCGTCTCACTTCGATACAAACATGGCGGTTGTTGAACTAAATTTGATAATAATATTAGAGTTTAGGGAGAAGAAGATGAATCTATGCAAAAACAGGCATAACCAATATGATTTGAAATTATTTGAGAACATTTGCCGCGGTAGGACGACATAGCCTGCCGATTGACGGCAAAATCCAAAATTGCGGACACGCAATACATATGGAGTACGTTTCTTCTTTGCTGTCACTGAAATAGTTGATTGTATGGAGTAACAACGAATTTTTACGATGTGCTTGGCAAAGTCCTAGAATTATTTTGATTTTGTGGCCCATAGCCTTTAACCATAACAGCAATGTAATTAAGTTATTTGTAGTATCAAGCACATCTATTGGAGTTTGTCACGCCTCCACCTGATCCAAGTCTACCTTATGCCCCAGCTATTTAGTATATGTTTTAGACTTGGATTGAAACACTACTGCCTGTGTGGTGTCACATAGCCATATCCAAACTGTGAACATGCTGTCACGTGACCAACTCTGACCAACAGAACTATTAGAAAACGCACAGGTTGAAGGCTCTTATTATAGAACCAGGGCTGACCAGCAGGTAAGGTAAGTACAGGAGAGGGCACTAGGTGGCAGGCTGACAGGTAAGGTCTCTCTATTTTGTGAACAGAGGAGTTCCCACACCCCCCTTGATTTTGGTCTAACAGTAACCTTAACTTACTAGATTACAGGGTGTAATCTGGCTTATTTGAAGGACAATGAATAGAGGCCAAAAACAAACCATCTATGAAAAAATCAAGTTGATCTATCTAGTCTATTGAATGTGATTTATCAATTAGTATGGCTTTCATGGTGCATACTGAACCCAATTTTTACCATGGAATATTATTCGCATAACAGGGGTGTACCTAAGCATGACCTACAACACATATCTTATGTAGAAGTTATTTGATGTGAGCCCCTACAAGCTAATGAGAATTTAATGTGCATACATAGATCAACACAGGAAAAGGGACCTCTATGAGGGGCCTCCCAGGGGTCCCCTTCCCTGATTTATTTTGGTACAGGCAAACTCAAACATTTGTCTTAATTGGTACTATTTATAGTCTGACCAGACAACCCTGTGCACCTGTACGGACTGCTCTTTTCATGACATGATCTATTTACAGACCCTAGTGTGCTAACAACCCTGCCTACCCTTACCTGTAATTTACAGGCCCAGTTGTTGCTTAGCCTGAACTGGCCTTGTCAGACTGGCTGGGCCACTTTCGCATGAGGCACTTCGGTGGACCGGGTGACTTGATCTGGTACATCCGGGGTGTAGTCATGGTGTATGCCCGATGGGTACAGCCGGTCGACGGGGTTAACTGGATCGGGGCACGGGAAAATGCCCCTGTAGACACCAACTCCCACATCACAGTTTTGGACACCATTCACACTACAAACTAGTGATCCCAAAACACCCATACTTAATATTTCACATTTGATTTTCTCAGCTTCTAGGTAACTTGAGATCAAAAGAAAAACTGATTTGGACAATGGCTTGCATGGACAAACAAATATTCTGACATTGGAATTATTAGATGGATTCTAAAATTCCTCTCCTGTACCTAGGTAAGGGCACCATGTGCTTCTGCTGGACGCAGTAGTGGCTCTAAATTATTGTTCTATGGTACTTTACTATAACCCTGTAACATCAGCATGATGCACCAATACAACCGTATGTATTTAACCCGTTCTTAGTACTTTATGATAACCCTTTAACATCGGCATTCACGATGCATGAATGCAGCCCCTGTGGGTAACTCACTACGCCCATAGCCCTTATACATCCAATATAGGCTTATAGTATTGCTAAGTTGCTCTAATAAACTCTAACATCGTTAGTCACTTCAGATAGAGGTACAGTGCTGTATTTGAGTGTGAGGTTAACATTTGTCCTTTGTTATAGTGCATTATCTCAGAGCGGCCTCTAAGCCAGGGGTAGCTATGTATATAAACAATACAGTTCCTTCATGGCTGTATTATAGCATATAACTTTTTAAATCTTAGTCTAAAGTGAAAAAGGAGTTGGCCATGGTGTTCACCAGCTCAAGCTAGTGATAGGCCACACTATGGGAAACTCATAGTATTAAGGGAGATATAATGATGTTTCGCATGCCAACCCAGGCAACCTTTTTGCCAGTCCAACACTGGCGTCTCCCCCCCAAAGAAAAAACAAAAAAAAAACAACAACAACAACAAACAAACAACCTTTTTCGGTCTGTTCCTGCCTTAAACATAGCCTTTTTTCGCCAGTCGTGTGTTTTATGATAAAATCGTAATAGCACCGTTGGGTGTGGGAGGGAGGGGGGTGGGTGGTCATAGTCACACCTGTATGTACCCCTCCCCCCATCTTGCCTCCTACCCCGACAGCTTTATATGGTGCCAGGTTGTTTCCAGTCATTATAGACCGCCACATACAGCCTCCCCCAGTTTTAATAGGCTGACTTATTTACAGTCATTTAAGATACATGAGTAGAGCACTGAGTTTTTAGATCATGACCAATGATTAACTCTTTAAGGGTAGCATAGTGAACAAGTAATCAATGGATAATTCATGACGCGTGTGTATTAGGATAACTGTAAGGATAACTGTAATTAGCCTTTGCTAACACACACAAGT
Organism: Acholoe squamosa; assembly: GCA_949317995.1. Classification (NCBI taxonomy): domain Eukaryota; kingdom Metazoa; phylum Annelida; class Polychaeta; order Phyllodocida; family Polynoidae; genus Acholoe; species Acholoe squamosa. The sequence continues at coordinate 65,819,261 of OX439037.1, read as the reverse complement.
CATGAATTATCCATTGATTACTTATTTTATTCCACGAAACCAATAAATAATCAATAGAATATCAATAAATTCAAGTTGAAAACAAAAATTATTCCCCCTCCCCGGGACTCGAAGCCAGCCATAGCGTGTGTAGGTCTACAGGTACATACACCTCGTCGCCCGGCAGCGGACAGCGACAGCGCCCGTCTCGGCTTGGCTTGGTTTGAATGCGTCTCGCGGTTATGTTTGTGTACAATTGATACATACACCTCGTCGCCTGGCAGCGGACAGCTACAGCGCACACGGCGAAAAAAAGATGCTTCTCGCGGTTATGTTTGTGTATAATACACCTCGTCGCCCGACAGCGACAGCGCCCGTCTCGGCTTGGCTTTGTTTGAATGCGTCTCGCAGTTATGGCAGCGGCACACGGCGAAAAAAAGATGCGCCCGGACCGGGACTCGACCCGCCAACCTCTAACGGCTGAGCACAATGCGCTAACCACTAGACCACCGCGTCTCCTCCTTCAGCGGCCGTCTCGGCCTGGATTGATTTGAACGCGTTCCGTGGTTATGTATACACGATTGGTACACACACCTCGGCGCCCGGCTAGGCTTGCTAGGGGGGTCACAACCCAGAATGCTGGGGATTTTTACACTTTGAATGTATAGTAGTTATATGTGAGTGACCTCCCCGGGCTTTGTATCATATCCAGACCTGGTTCTAGCCAGCCACCATCAGTCAGTCCCTGTGGCGCAATGCATAGGGAGTTGGACTAGGGATCTGAGGCTGCAGGTTCGACCCCTACCCTGGCAATGAAAATTGTCGTAGGTTTTAACATGTAACATATGATATGGAAGGACATGAGAGGTGTGCGGGTTATCCATGGATAACCGCACGGCATGCAGGTTATCCATGGAAAACCGCACACCTTACAAAATTGATGTTACAGCCTACAGGGTGTGCAATATCGACAGGTATGTGCATGGGAATATCCAGCAAAAAGCACTGAGAAACCCAGAAATCGTGGAATAATGCTGTATATCGTCATGCTGCTTGACTTAAGCAGTTAGTCATGCTGCTTGACTTTAGCAATTAGACAACATATGTCAGTATATGTTAGCATAGTACAAAGTATGTAGCACATTGGGCATAGATGTCAGTGTAGCCTCAGGCTTGCCTGTGACCCTAACCATTTTTAGCTAAGGAATTGCACAATATAGGACAAGATGCAGACTAGCAAAACTGCAGCTATATTGGACCCAAAACAGTGGAAAAAAAAGAATCGCCTAAAAAATAAAGTCTAACCTTGAGCCTACAGTCAGCGGTCACACTTAGCAATGTGTATTAAACTGTTGTTTAACTGGGAGTTGTGTACCTACAATGTGTATTTTAACACGTGGTGACTTGGGAACCCTCTCGTTGTTGGCAAACTATCATAGTAAGGGAATAAACAGCTACTCAAGGATGGGAGGGGAGAGACGTGCCAATAACATCAACTCTAAAAGAAATTGAAAAAAAAAACAACTATACTTGTCTTGATGATTCCTCTGCCAATGTCTGCTTTGTGTTCAGATTAATCATTCCTCGGATCCTGGCATATTTCCATGCAGACCCTGCCAACAGTTTATGCCGTTTCATCAGTTTCGTCCTGCTAAGTCCGTGACCTTTACAGTGTGCCTGATAAGGCAAGAATATCTGTGAACATACTATGATCTATTTTGAAAGTGGCTGATATCTGATGATTAACAATGGTCCTGATAAAGCACTGGGTACTTAGTATAGCCTCTATTGAGCACCTGCCTTTTCAGAAAATCCTATTGCTCCTCTGAAAGTTCCATCGTCTGACATGCTCAGAGGAGATAAGGAGGGGATGCAGCCTCAAAACCTTATCAGATGCAGACTAAGAATCATTGATCTCAGAATGCTCTTGGTCAGAATGGTAGAAATAACCCAGTGTCTTGTACTTTTCCGTATGGGTATGTACCCAGATTGTAAGCAGGCATCTCCCCTTAAGTAACTTCAATGTAACATTACATTCACTTATGAATTTGTTACAGCTTATGTGGCTTGCTTTGGCCCGCATCCATGCTTGATAGTAGGACGCATGACAGGTGAGAAATGATACATAGATAAATAGAGTAGAAACCTTATAATTATCACTATAAAATCAGTAGAACAAATTTATGTAAAATCAGTGGCTGAAATGTGACACAGCAGTTACTTAATGCTGCAGCATGCATGTACTATCATCTGCCATCATTAACAGTATTGGCTCTAGTTGTTGCACCAAGGAAAAACGGAAAGGTTTTCCTGATTTCTATACATGGTGTACTGATCAACCCTGAAAAACATGTCCTCTGACCAACCCTTAAAAAGGTGTTGGGGAGGGGAAAATTAGGTCCGGGTAAGGGTTCAAACCTGCGATGGCCAGATATGAAGTCTGAGGCCTTATCCATTAGGCCACCGGCCGTTGTGTAGTGGGCTATGGCATTGGGCATAATATATCTATGCTTGCCCCCTGATCAACCCTAAAAACATGTCCTCTGACCAACCTTGTAATGTTGTCCTCTGACCAACCCTAACTGTGTGTAAATAAGACCACTTATATACACCATCCATGTCTGTGAATAAGAACTGCTATATACATGTCAATCTTGTGTATATATCGCCGGCGTGAAAAGACTAAGGCCTGATTGTTGGTAGTGGGGTTTAGTCTGGCAGCAGATTTTCCTGTTTGGCAAAGAAAGAGGTACGTGTGAGTTTATCCAATTGATGATTTCAAACAGCTGATCACTACCCGGTTAACTATGATGCGCAGATGCCACTTTTCCTGCTATATTACAGGAATATCTGCTCTGGCTTTTCACTGGATTTTCTCTATTGAAGAATGCTTTTTTCATCTAAAGAAAGTTGACCAGACGTCTTTTTTTTTCTTCCTCTATGAGATACTGCATGGCCAAGCACATGTATTTTCCTTTTATCATAGAGGCAGATGAATCTGTCATACCTTGTGCCATGCTTCTAATACACAGATACACTGTTTCCTGCTTTATCACCGCGCAATTTCTCAGCGGTCAGCACTTCTGAAGAAATTGGATGTGAAAACTAAAAGGGAAAAAGGACATGTGTTGACAGAAGAGCAGTAGCAAAAGCGAAATGGAGCAAATTCTGGGACATGGAAAGAGCTGCGCATCTGACCAAGGATCTCAGTACTATAAAAACTAATGTTCTGCCAAAGGCACTCAGACTGCTTTCATTTAATGAATCCCTAATGTATTGACTGCTAACTAATATCTAAGCAAGCCTTTTTAGGTGGCTCCTATTCCAAATTGACAGATAGTTGCCACCACGGCTTAATGTGGACAAGGGGGAGTTGGATTGTGTAAACAAATGGTAGATGAACAGTGTGATAATGGCGTTTACCTGAATCTATCTGGAGAGTGATAGGGTTCATATTTCCATGATTTATAACCTGATTTTGTGCTTGGTTTTGATCAAGCACAAAAAACACATAAAATATGCCAACTATAAGGCGCACTCCTTCTTTTAGGAGGATCCATACCAGGGTTACCAGGCCAGGGATATAGTCAGGGAATCTTAAGATATTTTATCGTGAGTCCGGGAAAGTCTAGGAAAATATGCCAAAATGTTCTATTAATGTGTTTGGTTTTAAGATAAATCCTGAGGGTGCAGCCAATAGTTTTTTTTTTTTTCACATAACCCCTCATTTCTAAAAAGTGAGTGTTCAGTGTAAAGGCGAGGATTTATAGTAGCATGTGTCATTATTGTTTCAAACAAGGTTAAATGCTTGTTATTTATGTTGAGTGACCAGTATCCTAATTTAGTCAGAGAAAACAATTATTTTGATCAGGGAAATTAAGGGAAAAGTTTGGAAATGTTGATCCAAGATTTTTGTGAGTAGTATAGGAAATCGTCACTTTTGACCAGGTGGTATATTTTCTGCTTCCTAGCACCATTTATTCCCATGGCTCAACCACTTGCCGCGGCTTCACTGGCAACATCCTGACCAGCAAATTGCATTTATACTTCTTTGACTTGAACCCTTTACTTGTTATGCCAACTGCTGTGCCTGGCGTTTATCTGTGTCTGACAGACCTGTGGGATGCTAAGCCTGACCGACCCATGTCATTAGGGTCAATCTGACGAACCATGACATCAACCTCTCATGTGTCAATATAAGAACTCCCTTGACCAGATGGTTTTGGGTCTCCTGCAGCTGTTGGAAATGTTAGAACTGTAAACAGAAGCTTTTTATCCACTTAAAGCAGCAGGTCCCTGTGTGTGATCTTTGGCTCCGTGGTTTATCTGGCCCTGCCTATGGGACCAGGCAAATAAAAGAACACTTGCTATCCTTCGAAAAGAGTAGGGGAATGAAGCCCCGGTAGCGGTTTTCCCCCTCACCCCTCCTTATAGATGCGGTCATTCATCTCATAGATTCGGTCATTCATAGATTCAGTCACTGCTGTGTCGGGCAAGCATCATATAAATACCTGTCCAAACAGAAAAGAAAGGACTTAATGTCCGAGAACACTTGAATGTCTGAGTTCCTTGATGGCCCATGGATGTAAAACTAAACTTAACAAACAAACAAACAATCCCTAGTAATAGTCCAATAACTACTAGTTCCATATGTCTGCAGTGACCTTTGGTTCCTAGAGATAAGCACAAATGAGATATCTGTGGTGGGATAGTATATGTGCTATGTTAGATGGATGATCCATGGTCGCAATACTGCTAAAAAAGAAAGAAGAAAAGTCTAGTTGGTAGACTTATGGATCCCCCAAGTATGGTCTGCAGTAAACAAGGCCCGGGGTGATCAGTTTTTCTTAAAAGGATGAGGATAATGGATTCTCAATGTGGATTGATTCCTTGTATTCAGTCTAAATAAAACGTACAGACTGCTGTTCAGGTTGCTGAATAGAGCACATTCGTTCAATCGTGAAAATCTCTTAATCTCTGCTGGTATATGACGAGCTCTCTCTATGCAGAAAAAAAGGAAGAAAAAGAATTGTGGGTTAAGGCAAGGGACATACTAGCAAGCTGTAGGGATTCCACCTAATGCTGTTGGGTTGGCTGAGATAGGCAGAAACCCATCTCCTGCCTGCAGTAAGCTGGGTATTATTGCACCTTAATGGCGATTGTTGGTTTTTGAAGGTGGCTGGAGGTAGAGCTGGCCAAAATAGACATAATGCAGTGAGAGACGTTTGTGCAGAAACAGAGATGAAAAACAAGTTTAGCCCAGCCTAGGGTCGATACGATATTGCAGTTTGTCATATTAAAAAAACACAGTTGCCAGACATCAAACTATCTAGACCATTCTGTCTTATGTTTTGCCATTTTAATTTTGGCCTGAAATTGCATAGAGGATAGCAATAAATTTAAAATGTTTCTCTAGATTTGTGGAGAGGTTTTAAAACATGTTGTTCTCCAGGCTTGCTGTGGAGGTATACATTAGTACCAGGCAGTGCAATACCATCCAACTTCACAGGCTTACAGCATAGACCTCTTATGTATTCTGGCCCTGTCATATGAGTGGCAGCTTTAGGCGTAAGAATTCTCCAGTCAGTACCAACCAGAACCATACCATTAACCTCCATGGAAAATGTATGCACTCTTCCGTTAGAAGTGCTAGTGCTATGCTATTTTAGGACGCCCTAGCTGTCTACTGCAGTATGAATGAAGTGATGATTTCTTGCCACACATTAGATTCTGTATGGATTCATATGGCTGCAATACAGCTATGGTATGCACACACAAATTTATGTTTAATGTTGTGAAATGCCAATTAAGTACAGGAAGTAAGTCTCCAAAATTTCCCCGGTTTAAAGAGATTTTCAAGTTTCAAAAGCTTGTACATTCCTATTACCAATCTATATTTCAGGGGATTACAGGGATTTTTTTATCCACAGTCACCTTCATCCCAGAAAACAATTACTCCCAGTGCTTCATGGTATTTTCCTAACATTGTGTTGCCAATTTACAGCCAGCCAGTGGGTATTACAGGATGTGAATCCCACTGTTATTCACGATTCGTGAATTAATCCCTCTGCCTCTGATCTAAAGGTGAATCAGGACCATAATTTATGTCTGGCGCAGGTAATTGTTTAGTGACGTGCTACACGAGATTATTAGGCCACATTCCGAGCTCAAAGAGAGCTCATGCATATTTCATACACACTAATATAGGTATACATACATCGGTGTGGCAAGTGCCCATCCCTAACCATGAAGATTTATTTGCTTCCCATGCCCATGAAGTGCTATGAACATACAGCTACGGCGTCGTCACACTTCTGGATGTCATTGTGATGGCCATTTCCATGTCATTGTTAGGACAATGACATGTCACTGACATAACAGCTGTTATTACGTCATACTAGTGGCTTCGCCACTAGAGTTTGGGCATTACGGGGGGGGGGGGGCACAGGCCTACCATTGCCCCGGAAAAATGTGACCTGTTGCATATTACCTGTTCTATACCCTTTATCCTGCCATAATCACCCCCTCCCCCCACCCTTGCCACACAGCCCGACGCGATCTCAGCTGAACTGAGTAGTGCGGGAACGTTCCCTGGGATGGCAGCGTTCCTCAGACCCATATTGGCACCAGGGCGATGTTTGTTGTCATGTGGCACTGTCGCAACAGGGATCCACCAATAGGAAAGTTTCATTTGTGATTTCTCCATCTTTTGTAATTTCATCAGCATAACATTTCAAGAGGGACATGTTATGAGTATCAATTATGTATTCCCCATCTATTATAAAGCCATCAACCTGTACTAAAGCCCATTCAGGCCTTACACTTGAGTAGAAATAATAGCGAACATTTTCGGGATGCTGTTGGAGTGTTGCCATGCACTCTGTGGGATTATCTGTGCTATAATTGTCATGCCTTGCCTTTAGCTGTTTAAATGTCGTGTGAGGACACAGATTAAGTGATAATGGACTCAAAAACAGGGTAATATTAAATCAGGAAGATAGAAATAGAAAAAACGAGTTAACTCAGACTTTCCTAACTGCTTCACAGTCTAAAAATTTCGCTTTATCTGGTACCCGAAGGGTACTGTATGCTGAAGCAGTGAATATTTCAGATTTCGTAACCAGTGACCTATAATGCCTTTTTTAATATAGGGTAACAACTTTTCAGAAAGAGTTCATTTGCGGGGGTTGAGTGGAAAGGTTATGTAATGAAGAACATTGATCCATGTATGGGGCCCTTGATGGGGGATCCCCAATGTCCCATGTCGATTTTAAGAAATGATCATGTCACTGTGCCGATTTTAAGAAATGTCCATGTCACTGTGTCGATTTTAAGAAAAGCTCATGTCCCCATGTCGATTTTAAGAAAGTGTCAATGTCCCATGTCACTAAGCTCAAAAATGCCCATGTCGCCATGTCGATTTTAGGGGTCTAGGGCCCTATGTATACAGGAGACGGGATTGCTATTTCTTGCGCCATGAGACACAGGGCTATCCTGTGTAATATAGCATGGTTAAATCCCTGCTAGAATAACTCAGTCTAATTTGAATAATTGAATCATTCAATAAGATGACATATATGTAAGTTGTGCTAGCAGAGTTTCAATAACAACTTTGTCATATTGGTCGTTGGTGGGATTGGAAATATGATGTCCACATGGCAAACTTGTAAGAAGTCGTGAGAGTAAGACTGGTTTGGGTATAATTAAGTGGTGAATGATAATCTTGAATGCCTAGTTATACATATACCTAGGTTCTATGTGATATCATTATAAGCCATGGGCAATTACTCATCGAAGTTTACTGCCATACATGCTGTATTAGCTACTTGACGGTATTTCAACATATTCGTCTATGATTTAACATAATTTGAAATCTCTAGCAGTAATTAACGAAGTCAATATTCTGATCACTAGGTTCAGAATATTTAGGACATGTCCAATCAATTAATTGACTTCTCGTATCAATTGTCATTAGTACAATCCTACGAAGTACACGTATAAGGTACACTGTAAAGAAATCTACCAGGAATCCTCGTAAAACTGTACAGTGGACCACCATAGTTGAAAAGCATTACACCAGGTGGCAGTACAATGGAACCCAAATGTACAAGGAATCTCTCTGAAGTTGATGTCGCATCTCTGGCAACTTTGGGAGAGGGGCTGTCTTTTTTACGACATTTTTAGTGCAATGTATATGATATGAATATGTATATCACGTACATGATACCTTGTTACTGTGTAAGATCGAGGTATCTCCATAAACAACAGTATAATCAAAAGGGTTTTACATCTCCAGACAATGTTGTCCCACTTCTCTGTGACTAATTCTGTTCGCAAATTAACTTCTTTTCTCCTGAACTGCAAACACCGGGCATTGTCCACACTCCACTGGTTTCCACCAAAGGGTGCCACAAGATCCACCCATCTTCCATCTTATAACATCTAGTGTAGTTTCCACTCAGTGCACAGATTGATTTACAGCGGCCCAGCACTCTACAGTTCGGTGAAAGGCAAGCAGGTGGCAGCCATTACCCTGTGGGGACATCTGGGGAGAATGGAAATGGTTTGAATTCGTAAACAGACTTTTCTGTTGTTGTTGTTTTTTTTTTTGTTTTTTTAGAAAAATAGCTGGCTTTACAAACTTTCAGGACCATTTTAAAGCAAGTTCATAGAATATTTAAGATAAGCTTATACCAAAATGAACATGGCAAGTAGCCTAAGCCCGTTCCATTCTTGTAACTTAATAAAAAGTGCCCCTGTAGACTTGTAGTCAGTCCATAGAGAAATGTCCCGTGTCTCCCACTTTATAGGCCTCTAGAAAGAACTGCAAGCCTAGCCTTTGAGAATAGTACAGAAAAGATTAACCCATGTAGCAACCATTTTGCGCAACCAATATACAGCAGTTTCAATGAGGGTTTGATCCAGAACCATTACATAATATCTTAGTCTTCGGTTGCAGTCGGGCAATCTTAAAGTGCTTTACATTTTCTGGATAGCGTGTACTGAATTCCCGAAATAGAATTAGCATAGAATTAGAAAGTTATTTCCCTAAATTATTCTAATCAGCCTGGTGGAAGGCTTGCTTCACAATAACTATTTAATGAAGTAACTGGCCTGAAATGAGTGAGAAAGGGTCAGATTTGCCCTGTGCTTCTTGATCTGGTTGTTTCAGAACACACATTTTCCACTGGTTCTCATGTTGCCGACCTCTATGAGCAGGGCAGGATTCCTCATTTTACCTTCAAGCCGATACGGATTGGATGATTGCCAAGGAAATGGTTCCTTTCTATTCCCCTTAGTGAGTGCCTTGAGTGAAGACATATGAATTAATGAGACCTTGTTGATAGCAAGTTTCTGACTTGACCAGACTATTGTAATGATCATATCATGCATATGAATATAGACAGAGAAAATGAAGAATATTGTGACCAGAAAATAAAATTATATACACGCTGGAAAAAAGGGGTCTTCAATGTAAGCAGCATAAAATAAACAAGACAAAACTTGTCACATTTAACTTGTCAGACCTCATACAGACTCTTCATGTGTGTCGATAACCTCATGGCCTATCCCTCAAGGTTTGTCAGGTAGGGCCATGTGCCTGGACCATCCAAAGGCTTCAAGATAAGAGTGTGTGCCAAGGGTGACAAGTTAAATTTGACAGGTTTTGCCTAGTTTATTTTATGCTGTTCAATAAGAAGTTCCTAGCGACTCAGCATGTGTACATGGCTTTGGTGTCCGATGGTATGATGCAGTATCTAACAATGCCGCGTCTGATGCAGCAAATGAATTTGTGTTTGCCTGTTTCCTCCACTTCAAATATGACGGTCTCTTGTAGAAGAAGGCCTTTAGACAATGGTGGAAATCACCACTCCTTCTGCGTGCAACCACAGTCAAATACTCAACTTGCATGACTTCATGCTGTGATCCTTCAATCCATTTATAAAGAAATTTCACCTTCGAAGGATTTCTGTTATTTATAGCTCCATTTCTGAAATAGATACCTGTTAAGACGTGAAGCCGGCTCATGTTTTTGTACACTCAATACCATTGCCCCTCTCGCCTTCCATGAACTGATCATTTACATTTAAAAGGCATAAGCAATGACTAATTTGTGATATGCATATAGCTAGTTGGTCAATTAGAAAGTCAAGTTTTACCTCGGGAATACCTCGGGTATTTCCGTAACCGATGAGATACGACCGAAGCCGGTCACGTGACGACAGTTTTTGCCCTATTTTAAGGGTTTTTGTTCTCGTTTGCTTCTAGCCAGGGTTACGCCGTTGGGGTACCCTTTTAGTGCTAGAAAATAAAGTTTTCTCTCAAAGACGGTTGTCGTGTCGGCAGGCCGTAGAGAGATTTTACATTTTTACAAATTCCTGGAGGAATTCCGCTGGAATTCTCTCGTTACAGGGATCTAACAGGGTTTTTTGAGCATTCCCTGATGTTTGGCACCCATTTTGCCCTCAGTTGCCCGTTTTTCGGGCAGTTTTGGTCGATAGCGATCGAAAAATTCTTCGTTGGGGCTCGCCGAGCACCAGCGCGGTTGTTCCTGCGTACTTAGAGTAGGACAACGCGAGAGCTACCTAAAGTATACCTCTAAGTGCATACCGCTCGGCGAGTTTCGCCGTTGCCGCTAAGCGGGTCTGCTCCAGGTACATGATCTAGTCCTACTCTAAGTACATACCGCTCGGCGAGTTTCGCCGTTGCCGCTAAGCGGGTCTGCTCCAGGTACATGTATCTAGTCCTACTCTAAGTACATACCGCTCGGCGAGTTTCGCCGTTGCCGCTAAGCGGGTCTGCTCCAGGTACATGTATCTTGTCCTGCTCTAAGTACATACCGCTCGGCGAGTTTCGCCGTTGCCGCTAAGCGGGTCTGCTCCAGGTACATGTATCTTGTCCTGCTCTAAGTACATACCGCTCGGCGAGTTCGCCGTTGCCGCTAAGAGGGTCTACTCCAGGTACATGTTTTCTAGTCCTGCTCTAAGTACATATCGATCAGCAGCTAGGCTATAATCTTTTTATTTCTGGTCTTTTTCCAGGATGGCAAGTACATCTCAGTCCAGTCCCACTGCTGTGGAGAAGGGGAAGAAATCACATAAGAACTCTAGTTCAAGTTCCAGCTCTGCTAGATCTTCATCTAGGCATTCTAAGGATAAGGGTGCTGAGAAGGACACTGTGAGTTCAGTAAACTCTGAGAAGGAGCCTGAGGTTCAAACTACTGAGACTCCCAGTGCTCCTGTGCTGTTGGTCCAGCAGCCACCTCAAAGATGGGCTCCTCCTATGCCCTACTACCAGCAGGGTTATGATTACTATCAGGACCCTTATCAACCGATGGATTATGCCTATGGTATGGATCACATGGCCTACCAGTGTGAACCAGTAGAGGAGGAAGGTCAGGGTTATGTGGTACTAGGCCCACATGGACAGGCACATGCTATGTCAGTAGTGGATGATGAGGAGGAAGTGGCTTCTGTGCAAGGTGATTTTGAGGCACAGTCGTCAAAGGCTAAGCCACCTCCAATAGACCATCTCAAGGGGCTAACAGGAAGCCTAGCTGAGAGTATCCAGTCCTACAGACGGGAAAAAGCTGAACTAACCAAGGAAGGCCCCACCGTACATGAAGCCCTCTCCGATGCCATCAATTCCTATTTTGAAGAGACTTATTTTGCCCAGGACTTGGAGAAAGCGGCTAAAGATTTTCCTAGGCCTTCAAATGTGCAGAGACTGGTAGCACCTAAGTTAGAGGAAGCAATTTTCAACTCTGAGGCACTTTCCAAGAATGCGGCAGTGCGTATGCTGGATGTATCTCTTCAGACCCTGCAGAAAGGGGTGGTCTCGGCCATTGCAGCTATGGCACCGTTAGGCTCGATGATGTTGGAGAAAGGGCCCGAGGACCAACAACTGGATGCCTTTGGAAGGGATTTTAATAAGGCAACCAGACTACTGGTCAATGTATGCAATGGGCTATCGGTGAAGAGGAGGGACTTGCTAAAACCTTTCCTTGCTAAGCCCTATGCTAAGGCGCTCACTAAGACCAACATTGATGGGGACCCACAATGGCTTTTTGGGGGCAACCTGGAGGCTCGTATTAAACAAGCTGAGGAGGACAAGAAGATCTCAGACAAGGTTCTAGCGTCCAAACGCCCGGGGCCGCAGGACTCTCATTCCCAGTCTAAGAGGCAGAAGGTCATGGGCACAGCACCTGCTCAAGCCTGGGGGCCTAGACACCCTTATGGACAGAACCACTACTATGTCCAGGGCCCTAGGGGCCGCTACCCTGCTCCGCGCCATCAGTACGCTCAGCCGAGATTTCAAGTGGCTCATGGCTACAGGCAGACTTACTCTCAGAATTACCAGACACAAGGCCAGGGTTACCGCTTCAAAGCACCTCGTCCGCAGGGCCAAGGTCAGCAGCAGCAAGCCCAACAGGGTTTTTCCAAGAAGGGGCCCAAGTAGGGCAGGTGAGTCCCTTCCCACTACATAACACTGTCCAATCCTTTCAAGGGGGAAACATTCTGAAGTGTGCTGATGCTTGGTTTAAACTCACCAAGGACCCTTGGATCTTAGCCATGTCTCAGGGTGTCACCATTGACTTTATTGCCTTACCATCCCAGGACTGGGTGCCTCCTCCATATAAACTTGATCCGGTAGAGGTGGCCTTTATGGATAAGGAAGTAGATAAAATGGTAGCTAGGGGTATTATTGAGTTTACAGTACATGAACAGGGCGAATTCATCTCCAATGTTTTCCTGCGTCCCAAGCCCAATGGGGATTACAGGCTTATATTGGATTTGACAGATATGAACAAGCAGGTCATGTATGAGCATTTTAAGATGGCCTCCCTACAAACTGCTGTGGACCTTGTCACCCCTAATTGTTTTATGGGGAGTGTAGATTTAAAGGATGCCTATTACTCTATTCCTGTACGAGAAGATTATCGTAAATTTCTGAAGTTCAGGTGGAATGGGGTCCTCTACCAGTTTGTAGGGATGCCAAACGGTCTTTCATGTGCACCAAGAGTATTCACTAAGTTGCTCACTCCCCCCTTCGCAAAGCTAAGGGAGGAGGGACACATCTGTTTCCCCTACATTGACGATTCTTTTATTATGCATGAGTCAAAAGAAGGTTGTGAGCAATCTATCAGAAGAGTGTGTGAAACCCTGGATGGGTTAGGTTTTGTAATTCACCCAAATAAGTCAGCCTTTGTAGCCTCGCAAAAGGTGATTTTCTTGGGTTTTTGGATTGACTCTGTGGATATGTCTATATATCCAACTCAGGAGAAGGTAGACAAATTCATGTCAGATTCCTACTTGCTGCTGGGGAAAGTCAAGCCAAAAATCAGGGAGGTTGCATCTCTCATAGGTCTTATGGTAGCTTACTCGGCAGGAGTTCAATATGGGCCTGCACATATTAAAGGACTTGAGAAATGCAAGAATGAATGGTTAGCCTACCGAAAAGGGAATTTTGATGCAAAAATGGTACTTTCCAAGGATGCTATACAGGACATACTATGGTGGCAAGCCAGCATACCAACTGCTAAGAAGGCACTGGATGTAGGTCCACCAGAGTTTGAATTGTATACGGATGCATCGGATGACGGCTGGGGTGCACACAGGGGGAATGTCAGAACTAATGGCAGATGGCTTCCTTCTGAGGTGGACTTCCACACCAACATCCACGAGACCATGGCAATAGAATATGGGCTAAAATCATTGTGTAAAGTGAGAGGGGCTCATATTAGGGTCATGACAGATAATACCACGGCACTTGCATATGTGAGACATATGGGAGGGCTGCAGTCTCCAATGTGTAATCTGGTATCAAGAAACATCTGGAACTGGTGTGAGTCTAGAGGGATCTGGTTGACAGCGGCTCATGTGCCGGGAGTGGATAATGTCATCGCTGATCATGAGTCACGCCATTTCCAAGATGAGACTGAGTGGGAGATAAATGACTCAATTTTTGAAATCATTTGTGAAAGGTTTGGGAGGCCTCAGGTGGACATGTTCGCTTCTAGAACAAATTGTAAAGTTCAATGTTTTGTGTCACGTAGGCCAGAACCAGAAGCATGGAAAGTTGACTCTTTCTCATTCACATGGCCTAATAAGCTCTTATATTGTTTTCCTCCGTTCAGCATTGCAGGCCGGGTGCTTCAACGCATATTGAGGGCAGGAGCAAGGGCAATCCTCGTGATGCCGGATTGGGAGAGTCAACCCTGGAAGGCAAAAGCCCACAAGTATGCGGTGGACTACGTACGGTTCCGCAAGAGAAAGAACAACCTACTACCTCATGGGGCCCCTACAAGCCTACAGTTCATAGGAAGTCTACCAATTATAGCTTTCCTTTTCTGAGGCGACGCCTCCAAAAGGAAGGGTATGACAAGGCTTCCATTGACCTTATGATAAAAGCTTGGAGACCATCTACAAGGAAACTTTATACGACTTACATAAACAAATGGATAGTTTTCTGTGTTGAACGGGGTTATAACTGGATGAAGGGCACTATGCCACAAGTATGTAAATTTATGAGAACTTTGTATGACTCGGGAGTAGGTCATGGAGTTATGAATGTGGCACGGTGTGCTTTGGGAACCCTGTTACCACAGGTAGATGGGGTGCCTATTGGGCAACATCCAAACATTTGCCATATGGTAAAGGGTACATACGAAGATAGACCTAGTGGACCAAGGTATGACACGTTTTGGGACGTTACAAAGGTATTCAAGTTGTTCAAAAGTTGGGGGGATAACAGTTCTTTGTCACTTAAGAAGTTATCGTTGAAACTAGCGGTCTTAATTTTGCTTGTCACATCTCAAAGAGGGCAGACAATCTTAGCGTTAAGGACAGATGAACTGTCTTGGGAAGACAGAAATGCTGTCTTCAGACTCAGTACTCTGTTAAAGTCTAACAGAGTCGGTGACCCTTTAAACACTGTGGTCTTGCGACCCTACATCCTGAATGAAAAACTCTGTGTGGTCAGCACCCTCAAAGCATATCTCACTAGGAGGCAAAAGGTCCGTGAAAAGTCTGAACGACTTAGGAGGAAGCTGAACCTCCCACCTCTTGAAAATCCACTGCAGCTCCTTATGAGTTACATTTCGCCTCATGACGGAATCAGTAGGGATACCCTGGCCAGGTGGACCATTGCCACTCTAGACATGGCTGAGATTGACACTTCACGTTGGAAGGCCCACTCTACTCGTGGGGCTTCAGCTTCAGCTTCCACCAAGGTAGGATCCTGCTTGAATGCCGTAATGCGCCTGGCAGGGTGGAAGTCAGCTGACTCATATCGGAAATTCTACAACAAGCCCATCGAGGTTGATACAGAGCATGTAGCTACTAACTTGCTGAGACTAGCAGATTAGATTTGTTGAACGTTCAAATGTATGGGTTGTCTGGTGTATTAATTGCTTTGGTTGGTTATTTGACTACTCCAGATAACGAGTGTACTGTGCTTTAACCAAGTTGGTAAAGGTCAGAAAATTAAAGGTGTTGAATTGATTCTGTATTGGTCTTGGTCAATTATTAAATTGATAATAATTGAGAATTATTGATAATAGCCAAAAATCTTTATGACTAGAAAAACACATTCGCTTTCAACATCTCATCGGTTACGGAAATACCCGAGGTATTCCCGAGGTAAAATTTTGGAATTTTGGGAAACTTACCGTAGGGTACCGGAGGGAAGTTGAAGTAAAACTTCTTATTTTACCGAGGGAATACGGGGTATTGGAGGAACAGATGCCCTTCCCACCCTACCCGTATTCTTTCGAGGTCATTATTATTATATGAAAAAATTGAAATGTCTAATCTGGTTGGTTCCAGAAAATTGTGTGTGTTTTTCTACTCATAGATTTTAGGTTTTCAAGTCTGTCGTCACGTGACCGGCTTCGGTCGTATCTCATCTGTTCCTCCAATACCCCGTATTCCCTCGGTAAAATAAGAAGTTTTACTTCAACTTCCCTCCGGTACCCTACGGTAAGTTTCCCAAAATTCCAAAATATTCTGTGTACATCAGGGATGCAACCTTTCCAGCAAGTGACCTTTCTGGTACTCATATATGGAAAATCTATGCGTTACCTGTATAAGTGCTTTTACTAAGTAGCCACAAATAAACCAATTTGATGGCGAAATCGTCAAAAAGTCTAGCAGTTTGGCCTCCCTAGAAATGTGCCAAATATATCCAAAGTATATGTATCCATTCTATGATATATTTAACGCGGTGCAGCCGCGTTTCTGGTATCATCCAAAAAGCCATGACACTTGTATAGGGAAGTTTGATGTATTGCTCAGACAGTCCGCCTTTAAAGTAAGAAATTTGAACCGTCCTCTATTCTAATTATGTGGAAATGAAGGGGAACATGTTGGCACACAATTTAAACCTTATATTTCTTTAAGAAACAGTGTATTATTTTGGGAAAAAAGGTACCGTAATCTCCCGCATATAAGATGCGTCCTCTACGCCAAACAAAATGCTGGGGGGTCTTATAGGATGTACTGAAATTTATACGAGGGGTAATTTTACTATAGAAATGTACTAATCTTACAAATTTTAGCCTTAAAATGTGCGTCTTATATGCGAAAATGCATGTGCTGAGTTTGGGGTGCGTCTTATATGCGCAACGCGTCTTCTACATGGGAGATTACGGTAGTAAAGTAACAAATTTTCCCAATAAGACAGTAGGATTAAGACCAGTTGAAGTATCGCAATATCTCATGCATATTGCGAGAAGTCATGAGAGTTGGTGCAAGCTGGCCCCAAACGCCCATACCATAGGTCTATGCTTTATAGATTTAGACTGTAAACAGAATTGTTCACAAAGAGGCAGAGAGTACAAACATGGTGGATGGGTGGGGTGAGAGGAGTACATGTAGCATCGACAGGTTAGTAAAAATGATTTGAGCTGTCCCATTCAATACAGTCCTAGTATAGGGAGACGAACGGTCACCCGGGCCGAAGACCGGCATGGGGTCAAGGTGCTGACGGAGTATGTAGGGGAAGGTCCAGCCCAAGCTGTCTGCTGTTGACGTTCTCTTTTGCACCGCGTTTCAAGCAGTCTATATTAATCTGCCCTTGCCAGGGGTCGACAAATCACATTGGGATTGGTGTGTCCACTGGACACAAAGGCAAAACCAGGTTGTGTCCAGCAGGTTATTTGTATGCCCTGCCTTTATACTCAATAGGGAAGTTTAGATATGCACCTGTGTCCACTGGACACAGCTTGGAAAAAAAGTTGTGTTCAGAGAAATATTCTTGTGTCCCAGGCACTGGACAAAGGGATTTGGTGAGCCCTGCCTTGCCCAGGTATTTCCTATACATTTATGTTATCAGTTTCATAAAGAGTAGCCACAGCGAAGGGGAGACTAAATCTGGAGCATATTCCCTGACAGGCAAGCACCTATTACTTAGTACTGAAGGTTGATAACCCAGTAGGTCCCTGTCTTCTCTGAGAGTAGTTAGGATGGCAATTTTGGGTGACAGCCTCCTATTACCTGAGACAGTAGATTGCAGACAAATTGACAGCGTGTCTCCTGACTGTCAGGTCTGCACTGCTGGTCTGGGTGCTCAGGGTCGGCCATTTTTTTATGGATTAGGTTAATCTTTTATGTTGCATTAGAGTGTAGTTTACCTGTGTCTAAAACTCACAATATCATGAGGTACAGTGTTATGAAGTATACATCTGGATTGGTAAAGAGAAACTCTCTCTACGAACATGGTTGCCACCTGTCAGGGAAATTTAATATTCCTTCCAGGTCAGGGAAATTCAGGGAATTTCAGATTTTCTTAGGGAATCCCAGGTTTTGTGAAAATGTCAGGGAAATATTTTGCTGTCAGGGAAATGTTGTACTCTGGTCAGGGAAATTTGGAAGGCTTAAGAGAGATACATGAGAAAGGTGATGCAATATGCTTCATTTAAGACAGCAAGAATGTGAACAGGGCATGTTTTAACTTCTCTGGTATGTGTTAGACTCACTGAATGCCTAGTGGAGCAAAAGGTGGATTCACCGATCATTCATCTTGGAATCATAGTACAATAATATATCTGTATTTTACCCAATAGTGTATGTATAAATAGAGAGGTTCAGAGAATCTATATCAAAGCAGGCTATCAGAAATACTAGGGTTTACAGCATGGATCTGTTATTCCTGAAATATATTCGGTGTAGAGCAAAATAGATCTGTGTTGGGGTTGAACAATCAACGCTTTCACATATGAGCCTAGTCTGTATAGCCAGAATAAAAACCTTTCTGCGATGCCAATATACTATAGAAATGAATTGGTCTGTTTAATGGGCCATACCTTAATGGGCCATACCTTACATCAATGATATATCTTACAACCTGAAGTCTGCTTATGTAAATGTGTAATACTCCAGATTTCGCTACCTTCCATGGTATAATAATATAATTTCCTTTATGAGTTGTTTTTGACGAGTCAAGTAAAACCATTGTCCATTTTTCTATTATCTCCAGATCTCAATTTTTCTACTTGAACTCGTTTATAGAAGGGGCATTATGAAACAAAAAAAAATTCATATCTCAGTTAATTCCCAATCTATGTCCATGAAATTTCTTTGGGGGGAAGTATGACCATAGTTAGATTTTTTGCCACTGTTTTCAAAAAAAAATTTTCACTGGGGGGGATGCTGTGAATTTTTTTTTCATTTTGGCCCAATTCTCCAGATCCATGGCTTTGTGTGACATCACAAAAAAAATTGCAACAGGCCCCAGGAGAAGGGGACAATGTCACCAAGGGTCAAAATAGCTTCTTTGGATAGGGGACAACAAATGCCTTTCGTTTCCTTTCCTTCGCAAAAAGGTAAGATACCTAAAAAAATTCATAAAAATATTTGTGGCATGAAAAAACCTCTGTGGAACTGTTATTGCCATATTGGTAGGTTAGTTCACTCAATACCCACAAGGTGGCACCACCTTTGGTCCTGTTTGAGCAATGAGATAGCTGTGGCCCCTTTAAGGTGGCTGGCGGGGATTGTTAGTTCACCATTTGGACACCAGGGGTCTCCTGTGCTCTATTGAAATCATGAGAAACGAAATATGCAAAATTCTGAATGGGTTGGATAGGGATTTGAACTCCAGACCTCTTGTGTACAAGGCAGCAATGTAACACATGTGCCACAGAGGCAGTTGGGGGTGAGGGATTTGTAAGGTACCATATAATCTAGATGTACCTATTCTAGCCATTTCCCTTAAGAAATATTTTCAATCATTCAAAAGATTAGAAATATGGCTGGGACCATACATCAGAACTACACTCACTGCAAAGGTATGTGTATAATCTAAGTGCTGAGGAAGTTATAGGAAAATTTAATTCCTTTTGGATAGGAATCTGTGGATTTATGTGACATATTGCTGTACAATCCTATGTGATACTAAAAGTTCTGTATCTCAGAAATGTGCCTGGGACCCCCACTTTTTATTGCATATATGAATAGTTCACATCATTTTGGGATCCTGGTGATAATATGGCAAAAATTTAATTACTTTTATTCTATCCCCGCCAGCCACCTTAAGAGAATGGGCTAGCACTTCATTTTCCCATTAGAAGGGAAGGAAATGTAACAAGTAATTGTAACAAGGTCACATCACCTTGACAACACTGTCTGTGATGTTAATTGTAGGATCAATAATGACTGTCTTGGATGGATGGGACTTTTGTTGGGACTATGGGACTTTTGTTGGGACTATGGGACTTTTGTTGGGACTTTTGTTGGGACTTTCAAATTTTAATACATGTACATATACGGGCTGGACCCTCAAAGGGGTTTATATGTGGATCAACACGTTGAAAGGTACTCCTACAAGGGCGTGCGGGGGCGTACAATTTACCGTGTTGACCCACATTTACTTGACTCGTTTTTTTATGGATTCCAGACACATTACCATGCACTATGCACAATATAGCACGGCACCTTGTTTAGGATAAAGTGTTCTGATCGATCCCTGCCAATAATCATTTTCGGAAGAAAAAGCGGGCTTCCCTAGCCCACTTAAAAGGGTCTATTTCTCCTCTTTCCTATCCCCTCGGATGTGTTTGGTGCACATATGCGCAGGCACTGACACATTCCTCTGTGAAATTGTGTAATGTAGTTCTCGCCATGAATATGACCTAAGCTGTTGAAATGGCGTTAAACATCTATTACTTACTCACTCACTCACTCACTCACTCGGAAGAAAAAGATATTTGATGGAATGGCTGCTTAAAGTATTTTCCCCCATCTTCTCATAATTAGCAGTTTAGATATTTTGCCCCTATTGAAATTAGCATCTCTCCATCTACATATATAGTGATACTAAATTGGCTGCTGCAACAGTCTTCCCATATCGTAGTGTTAGATAGGCTGCTGCAACAAATACCCTCTTACTGATTCCCTTCAGGCCACGTCTACCCACGCCAAAAAACACCTTATTGCCACCAATATCATTCATCCATTTCCTCCTACTAATACACAATCTAGCTGTTCATTTCCTCAGGCACCTCTAAATATTCACTCACGCCAACCAGTCAGCAGCCTAGACCATAATAAATAGCACCGGAGTAACTTCTCTTAGTGATAATTGAAGTGTGCTCCATGCACCTTACCAATTCTTCTCTTGGACAACTGGGTCTACGGAAAACGGAAATGAAAGTAAAAGGAACAAGATTAGGTACTTCTCTACTTGAAGAGCATTTGGGATAGCCATCCAGAATGGGTTATGCAACTTATATTAAATGACACTTCATTCGATAAAAAAAGTATCTTAGTACGTCTGGAAATAATCATGTTACGAAAATTGATAATTAACAATTAATGATTTTAAGAGGCTCTTCTGAATTGTTTCCGATGCCTTCAGTTCAAAACACAACTTTTTGATTTCAGAGGGCACTGGGATGGCTTCTGATTTGCTCCCTAATTGATTCTGATTAAAATCAAAATTGGTTTTGGAGAACGCTAGATTTACATATAATTATATGGGATGCTCAGTGAGAGTTAGAATTCGTTGCAATTGGACACTCAAAAGAGAAAGTTCTTTGATAAACATAAAGCAAAGGACGTATACTATAGGTCACGGGGAAGTAAGTGCTGCCCTCTCGTGAGTCATGTGGTATTCAGGCATGCACTGAAGGGTGTTCTGGCTGCTGACTAGTTTAGAATTTGAATGAAAGAAATATTGGTAGAATTATGAAAAGAATCACAGCTAGGTGTTCCCAAATAGTTAATAAATGGAATAGTAGATGTCTTTTTGTGCTATGACAGGGTTTGGGGATTTTATGAGGCATCCAAAAGTTATTCTGGCCAATGGAGATTTTCAGGTACAAAATATGTTAGAATGGGACTCACTGCAAATACAAGTCCCTTGATTACGATTTTCAGGGTTAAGCCTATGAAATATTCTGTCACATTGTGTATGAGGGATGGTTTAATCATGCTACAGTTGAAATTATTACCAACAAATATTTTAGGCAGCTGTTTTGTGTGTTCGGCTATACAGAAGAAATGCAATTAGTTCTATGTGACCTATGATATGCAAATGCATTTTTTACCAGTCCATTTCCAGATAAACAATAAATGCCATACATTTAGTTCTGATGTTTGGGCAACAAGGAAAGTGGAGCAGGCAAGCCGGAGGCATCAGTGTGAGTGACTACCGTAATCTCCCGCGTAGAAGGCGCAGCTCGCGTAGAAGGCGCCCCCCCAACTCAGAGAAGGCCTTTTCATGTAGAAGGCGCACGTACCTCTTCTGGATCGATTTCTGGAAAAACCCACGTATAAGGCGACCCCCCAACTCACAGGGGGGCTGTTTTGCATAGAAGGCGCCCCCTCCCCACCTCCCCCCCCCTCCACTATTGTACACCTCCTGGTCTGCCGCGGTGCTGGCGCTATGAGTTCAAGCTGTCATCGGCACACGGTCGGCGTCAAACCCCCCGAGCAAATCTACAGCGGCCGGGCTGCCGCGCTGCTGGCTATATGAGTTCAAGCTGTCATCGGCACACGGTCGGCGTCAAACCCGCCGAGCAAATCTACAGCGACCGGTCTGCCGTGGTGCTGGCGCTATGAGTTCAAGCTGTCATCGGCACACGGTCAGCATCAAACCCGCCGAGCAAATCTACAGCGACCGGGCTGCCGTGCTGCTGGCTATATGAGTTCAAGCTGTCCTCGGCACACGGTCGGCTTGAAGCCGCCAAGCAAATCTACAGCGACCGGTCTGCCGCGGTGCTGGCGCTATGAGTTCAAGCTGTCATCGGCACACGGTCGGCGTCAAACCCGCCGAGCACCCGTCGACACCTCCCGGTCTGCCGCGGTGCTGGCTCTATGAGTTCAAGCTGTCATCGACACACGGTGGGCGTACACCGACCGGCAATAAAAACTGAATTTTTTTTTTTTAATTGGCCTATTTTTGGGTTGTTTTCCCAATTGAGATGTTGGAAAAACCCGCGTATAAGGCGCACCCCCAACTCAAGGCAAT
The DNA here is from genome assembly GCA_949317995.1 of Acholoe squamosa. Lineage (NCBI taxonomy): Eukaryota > Metazoa > Annelida > Polychaeta > Phyllodocida > Polynoidae > Acholoe > Acholoe squamosa. Next base: position 65,796,812 of record OX439037.1, on the reverse strand, counting down.
TACCCTCCCGCGTATAAGACCCAGCAGCATTTTGTTTGGCGTAGAAGACGCGCCTTCTACGCGGGAGATTACGGTATGGATGATTGCTTTTGCTTGTCCCTTCTGTACTTCTGATGGATGTATTTTTGTGTATACAGGGTACCTACAGCGTTAACGTCTTTGATGTGTTAGAAATAGGCTTACGATTTTAACATGCATTGGGTACACAGAATTAAAATGTTCAAGTAGAGCTCAATATCCCACATCTTATATTATACCTTCAAGGCTTGCTGATGGGCAGCTATTTGCAGTACTGTGGGCTGCCTGCAGAGTGGACGACCCTGCCACGGTACACCTGTGTGTGGGTCAGCTTCTAATGGGCCGGATTAACACGTTAATGGAATAAGGCCAGCAGTAAGGGCTCCCAGCGCAGTGTGCTGGGCTCGAGTAGATAAGTGGATGGGTAACAGCCTATATTAATATCATTGGAGCTTAATATCGAAGGTAAAGGTGATCTTATATGGGAGCTAATTCACTGAGATTGTTAGATCCACTAATAGATTCCAATTTTCTATATGATAATATCATGTGTGTATCCAGCTAGGCATATAAGAACTGCAGGCAGTGCTACATACCAGCATCACTTCTACTGTTCCCCTAGGTGATACAACTATCATAGTGGGTGTCATATTGAACCAGCTCTCGTTTAACTATGTATGGCCCCCATAACAATCCATCAATTTAAGTCCAAAATCATTAAAAGTATGAAATAAATGTATACCTGCTGAAGTTATAAGGTTTTGGACTGAAGTTAACTATATTTGGTGACTAATACCTGAAGTTGGATTATGTATTGCTGACTTTATTCATTTGTCTTAACAACTTTCTGATATTGGTAAGAATCATCCATGACGTCTTTGGATATATACCATATGGTACTTCCTTGTCCTGACCAGAGATACTATTTGTGGTTTACTACAACCTGCAATGACAATGGTGTTGACAACAACACAGTAATCACCGGATTGATTTATGATATTAGGATTATATCCAAATGAACTTTGATACTACGTCATATGCATCATGTATCCTAGAACAAACTTGTGTATGTTTGTCTCTTTTTTGTACTGACTATTGCGGTAGAACGTGTTTCTTCTACATGAGCTTTGGTCAATAAACCTGTTCAAATAAAAGGTCTGATTACATATTACAATTTATTGTAGAATAACAGGAGGCACCTCAGGCAGTAAGTCCTATTTTTGGTCGTTTATCATATAGAAATATACTTAACTAGATTTTCAAAGCACCATCTCGTGTTTTCTCCATAGGAAACACATAGTAAACGCCCGTTGGGATTTGAGACCTTTAGTGGATAGAAAAGGACATTAACGGGGCTAGTCGTAAATGCCACTGCAGGCTCAGGTTAGGTAGGCTAGAATAAGCTTTAGTGCCTGTCTTTCAGTAGACACACTACTGATCTGAGAAAACTTGTCTATCACAATGAAGGTAATGAGCTTTGCGTTATTCTCCTTTGGATGATTCTTTAGTTATACTTTTTTTGAGTCTGAGATGTGTTAAGGTGGGTTGCTCCCATTGCATTTGACCCTACTGCACAGCTCCTTGCGCATGTAGGTTATTTAGAATGGCATGATCTTTGGTATGCACATACCTATATGAGCCCTTAATATCCACAAGAAAATTCAGGTGGTTTCACTAAAAATTGTGTATTTTATGATACTTTTAAATTTTGGCATAATTTCCTCTGATTTCTTTCATGATTCAATGACATCTTATGAACATAACCCTCAATCTTCCTAGACAATGATGTAGGGTTGATAGGCTGCTCACAATGACCGAGGGTATGTAATAAAACAATTTATGCAAAGACGTTTTACATTTTGCCCATCATGCAGTGCTTTGAATATGGATTTTTGTCATTTTTTTCAATACTTTTTTACTTCAAATAGCCAAAACTATAAAATCATGCACGGGACCCCATATTAATATTACTCTTATTTGAAAGCAAATTATTTGACCAATATTTTAGAGAAGTTTGAGAACAATCTAATGGCTGAAAGTAGGGATTTTAACCGTTTTTGTTGTAAAAAATAGGAAATTACCGTAATCTCCCGCGTCTAAGGCGCAGCCCGCGTATAAGGCGCACCCCCAACTAAGGGAGGCCTGTCCCACGTATAAGGCGCACCCCTAAGAGCAGATTTTTGTTAATGTAGTACTGTTCTATAGTAAAAATACCCCCCCCCCTATAAGGCGCACCCCAAACTCAAGGCAATTTTCCTCCCACGTATAAGACCCAGCAGCCTTTTGTTTGGCCTATAAGACGCGCCTTATACGCGGGAGATTACGGTATCCCACTATCTGCCGAAATATGCAAAATTTACTCTTAATTTCTTAATGAAGAGGGATACCAGAAAGTTTACCATGCAAGGTTTCATATATCTGTGTTTGATGGTTATGGCAGAAAAAATTCTCAAAGTTAAGGTAAAATGTTTCTAGTTTTTAGGTGAAAATGAAAATATTTTTATTTTTTTTAAATTCAATAGCAATACTTTTCTTTTCATATTCTGATTCTAGATGATTTTGGCTATCTCTGAGAGAAAAATTGCGAAAATCTAGGATCTTTTATTCAATGGCCCGACCCACCTTAACAAAGACACTAGTTTTACGTATTGTTTTTTTTTTATTTCTTTGGCAAAGAACTCATATCATAGGGGCGTTTTTCCATGGTCTGCCAATAATATATGTGACACAGTTAAAGCCCTTTAATCTTTACCATTATTTAGCCACCGTCCAACACAGTGATAGTATATCTAGTGCATGCTGAATTTAATACGATAGATTAGAAATGATACTGTCATATTTATATGATATTTGAAAGACCAGAGAGGACTCTACTTATGAGCGAATAGTACTCAACCGAGCAGAGGGAAAATGATCCAGGCAATTAAAAATATGATTAAAATAAAACCTTTCCGAGCAGTGCAGTGCTTCCTCAGCATCAAAACTATTGATTTTCACTGCAGAACAACTCAAATAGACAATTCCAATTTCGATTAATCCGTGAAGGGAGTCCAGGAAATGATAGTCCTTATTCAAACGGAAAACAATTTTGCCATCACAGAGATTCAGGATCAAGCTGGATTTGCTAGAATACATCAATAAGAAGAATGAAAGAAAGAGGGAGACCTTTCTGTTCTACGAATTTGGAATATGTCACTGTATGTGGTGTTCGCCTTAAAGAACCACAACAGAAAATTAGGATAATGAATTTATTTGACCACTCGGTTTAAGCTAGACACATTCAGGGATAATAAGGGAGGTATAGCTTTGACCATTTGCAAGCGCGAGCTTGAATAGATCAACTTGGGTACACAACTGGGAACAGGAATGGATAGGACAAAGCTATCTATAAAATAGAGATATAAAGGTGCTTTAATTGACTGAATCCTCACTTGAAACCTGCAGGCTGATTAATAATTCTTATGATGAAATTTGGGATGTGTAGATCATGTTAAGAGCTGAGAGAAGCCCCAATGCAGCACTTAACTTAAATTGATCTTAATCCAAGCAGACTGCCCAGCTGCCCCGGCTAAAATGTTCCTATAGATGCTCAGCAGACCATTCGCACCGATATACTCGGAGTGGAAGTTGAAAACATCTCAAAAGCTCTTTCTTCATATATTGCATTTTGTCTAAAGGTTTTTCTTTTCTTTTCAGCAGGTTAGATACATGTAATGTCAGCTTTGACTGCTACATGTAATCCCATCAATCTATAGGCCCAATTTTGACTAAATTTGTATCAGTAATATTATCAAAAATGGTTGTTTGAGGTACAATTAGTGTCTGATAAAAACATAGGTCAAATCATCATACGAGATCAGACATAATACACACAATTCAGGAATTTGCTGAAGCATTAACGGTTCCTATATTCCCCTATATTTTGCGAAATACCGCCTCTAAGCACCGATTTCTACTCACTGCTTTGCCAACTCAAGAACGTGCATTAGGACTCAAGTCACACAGGAAGCTGCCACTGTTAGCTAAAATTAGACCCCCGGGTTATTACATCATACCTTTGATTAACTATGATTAAGTATCAATAGTAAGTTGCCGGTTTTGATCGTTGAAAGCCAGAGAAGCATTCACGTTTCTTGGTTTTCCTCGCATGCCCCTGGTCATTATTTCATGAGTTGTCAAGGAAGCCATGTTCGGGGAATGAGATTGGCATCCAAATGAGAATGGAGAATCAACTTCCCTTTTTTGTGTATTTGTAGCAGAAATTCCCATGCAGATTAATTAATTGACAATCTAGCCCCTTTATTGGCAAACTTTCTTGATTTATAATGCGTATAACACAGTGATAGTGTAAGTTGCAGAAATAAATACAATGTATGATTTGCACTGAGATGCCTGCTCTGTGAGTTTAGGATTATTGTTGACAATTGCTTCAGTATGTTTTAATCAGGCTATGTTTTCTTGCAGGTATGTGAATGACAAGGGTACAATATCAGCTTTCAGGTCAGTGCAGTTCTAATCAAGGACACTTAAACAGTTAAATGAATGCATACCGCATTCAGATTGTTACCCTTTGTTCAAATTATGTTCATTGTTATGTTTATGATAAATTGGCATTGAAAAGTAATTTCTGCTATTCCCGGTGGTAAATTACAGGTAACAGTGCATATCTAAAGGTTTGACGACACAGAAATGGTTAAAACATAACTGATATGTGACCCATCCTAACAAAACGGTTCGGAAGTTGCACATACAAAATGTTAAGTTATTGGCATATTCATTTACAGCTCATCAAGAGCTTTCATTTGGTATATAACACTTGCATATTTGAGCCAGGTGGTCCTTTACAGATCTTCTGCTGGTAAATTTAGTCGGATCAATTAAAAATTGATTAAACTGAGATTGACATATTTAACATATGAATCCTATATAATTCCTATGTAATTCTATATAACCATGAGATCTATAGCTATGACTTTAGGGCATTTGGGGCTTAGATTCAGTTGAGTAAGCAGCGATTCTGAAAGATATCTGACCATATGTTAGAAAAATGCTAAAATATCAATTTTGAAAAGTCTGATATTTTTGACACCATACCAATTGTAAAGGCTATATCTAGGCTTCTATATGTGCGACTTCAGTACCACTTTGTAAGGATGGGTCATATATTGGTCAACAGAAAGAAATAGAAACAGAATAGACAACAATCTTCTTCACATCGAGATTGTCTGTTGTCGTATAATGCACTCAAGGTCACTTCTATCATGCAGCAGAGCACTGTCAGCCGTTTATAAGACATTTCAAACAATATCAAGGTCAGGTCCAAATATAGGCTGTCTTTTCATTAAGTAGATTTTGTAACAATTCAGAACTATTAGATGAATTCAGACAGACTCTTGAACAGTTTGTCCCTTGTATATTATGGTCATAAATAGGACATCTCAGTTGGACATTACTCCTATAACGCTGACACTCACTCCAGTTTTGTCTGAAATAGAAGTAGGATTCCAGGGCTCTCTCCTCAAGGCGCATTGTCCCACAATCCTGTGGGCTAACATGGAATGAGATACTCCAACTGGTGGATTTTACACTCAGTGGTTTGCTTTTCCACACAGGACTCTCATTAGTGAGAGTATTTGAACTCTGTATTTGATGAAGTATTTGCTCACAATATGTGGATATGTTGTGAAGTACTGACTTAACACATTCAGGTCTATATTGTTTTACACTAAATTTCGGGCCTTAGGGGGTGTCATTACCTTTCAAAATCAGTTTGAATCATGTTGATATTTCTACTAGAAGTGAAATGGTGGTTGTCTAAGCTAAACACATGGGTATAAAATCCCGGAATCCTGATTGTCCGTATCTATCATGATAAGGGAGATACAGCTTTGATAACATAGCATTCGTATTCTCAAAAATAATGATTTATCAAACTTTAAACATGCATATTTCAGGAACCCCTTTATCAATTGAGATGAAATAAAGTGCATATTGTAGCAATTCTTTTTAATTTTCAAATAAGTGTGGAATAAATAAGCAAATGTCCATGACCATGGGATATTTTTACATTGTATTCCCCGCGGTGGGACTGGCATATCCCACGAAGCCATTTTATGGCTGAGTGGGATGCGACCAGTCCCACTAAGGGGAATACAATGTAAAAAATCCCATGGAAGTGGACATTTGCATTTATGTCATGGCCTAGGGGGTAATTTTGCTTTTAAATAAAGAAAAACAGCTCAGATCCGTTCAAAATCCAAGATGGTAGACACTTATTGAATACGAACACATTGTATTCAATGCCCCCAATTGAATACGGCCGTTCTAGTACTAATCTATAGTGACGTTCGTATCAGCCATGACATAAGGTGGAATAAGGTGTAGACTATGGGTCCAACAAGTGGAATAAGTGTGGAATATTGGTGGAATAAGTGAACATGTGTGGAAAATGGGTGGAATATGTGAAGTATGGTTGGAGTAAGTGGAATATGGATGAAATAAGTGTGGAATATGGTGTAGAGTTTGAGTCCAATAAGTTGAATAAGTGGGATATGGTTGGAATAAGTGGAATATGGATGGAATAAGTGAACTATGCATACACTAAGTGTGGAATATGGTGGAATAAGAGGACTATGGGTGGAATAGGTGAACTATGCGCCCACTTAGTGTGGAATAATGGGTGGAATATGTGGAGTATGGGTAGAGTAAGTGGAATATGGATTGAATAAGTGTGGAATAAGGTGGAGTGGTGTAGACTATGGGTCAAATAAGTGGAATATGGTTGGAATAAGTGGAATATGGGTGGAATAGGTGAACTATGCGCCCACTTAGTGTGGAATAATGGGTGGAATATGTGGAGTATGGGTGAAGTAAGTGGAATATGGATGGAATAAGTGTGGAATAAGGAGGAATATGGTGAAGACTATGGGTCAAATAAGTGAAATATGTGTGGAATAAGTAGAGTATGGTTGGAGTAAGTGGAATATAGATGGAATAAGTGTGGAATAAGGTGGAATATAGTGTGGAATAAGTGAACTATGCATGCACTAAGTTTGGAATATGGGTGGAATAAGTGGAGTATAGGATGAATAAGTGGAATATGGGTGGAATAAGCATGGAATAAGTCAACATATTACTGCTTACAGTGATATATTACTGTACATCGTGAGAGATAACTGACTGGAAAGAGTAGATAACTAGAGGCTGGTTTCTGTAGATAGTGACAGATAACCACAGACAGTGACATAAGCAGCAGTACTATTACAGCAGGTATTACTGTAGGTAGTGACAGATTATGAACAGCACATACTGATTGAAGACCTTGATTCACCAAAAAATGTTCTTTGAGGTATCACAGTGTACCTTCAAGCAACAGTCTTTTTGGTAAAATAACATGCACATCCTCCCTTATCACACTTTTAAAGAAATTTATAGCCTATATAACCCACACTCCTACTCAAAGCCTACCACACATGACTCTTTTGCCAAACCAAAAAGGGTCAATGTGATCTAAACGGCCATCTAAACTCCTAAACCCCTCATGAAAGTGGTCTTGCAGCTTTGCTGCACCCTCTCTACCCCTAGTATCCTCGTATTCAGTATGGTACAGTCATACTCTCCTTGTTAATTTGTGCATCATGATGACAAAAGTATATACCCTTATTGCATTGAATCACTATGTACGTGTTAAATGGTAAATCAATAAGATACAACACAGATCGTGGGATCTAGTCAGCATAAAAATTAAAACAGCCTGGAGATAATGAGCCATGTCGTAAAATATGCTTTGATCAATAAAATGCAACATTCTATAGTCAGAGTGACATTTGCAACATGAGGTGTGATATTGAACTGTGACTATAATAGAATCTCCCAGTAAGAAAAGGTGATTGTTGACTTATTTTTATTGGGCTAATTTATCTCTGATACGCTGGGTCATGGTTTGGGTCATTCATCCAGTCATAAATATTTATGAGGTAGTCCATTAATCCATGAAATTTATTGGAACACAGTTTATTGAAACAGGCTCTAGCCTGTTCCATTGCAGTCACATGGGACGTCGATTGCACACGGAATCGGACAGTCCAACTTCCCATGAGTCGACCTGTGCTATTGTATCAGTAAATAGCACTAATAGCACTGACTAACTGCTGATAGATGGGCGATTTATGTCAGTTTACCACAGCCCAGTGCTTCCCGTCAGGACGCACGGTCAACGCGTCCTGCGTCCGGCTGGGTAAACTGCCATAAATCGACCATCTATCAGCAGTTAGTCAGTGATAGACTAATTGCTGATAAATTGTGAGTAAATACTGATATATATTGACTATTTGCTGACAAATTGTGAGTAATTACCGATATATATATTGACTAATATCTGACAGATTTTGAGTAATTACTGACATATATGGACTAATTGTTGTTATATAATGACTAAGTACTGGCATATATTGACTGATTGCTGACAAATAGTGAGTAAATACTGTCATATATTGACTATTTGCTGACAAATAGTGAATACTTACTAACATATACCGTAAACTCCCGCGTATAAGACGCGTCCTCTACGCCAAACAAATGCCTGGTGCGTCTTATAGGATTTTTTCAAGTTGGGTGTGCGTCTTATATGAGGGGTAATTTTACTATAGAACAGTACTGGATTGACAAAAATCACCCTTAAAATGTGCGTCTTATACGCGAAAATGCATGTGCTAAGTTTGGGGTGCATCTTATACGCACAGCGCGTCTTCTACGCGGGAGATTACGGTAATATTATTAAGTAATTGCTGAAAAATAGTCCATAGATACTGACATATTTTGACTAATTGCTGACAAATTGTGAGTAAATACTGATATATATGTTATAGAGTGACTAAGTACTGACATATATTGATTAATTACTGACAAATAGTGAGTAATAACTAGTATATATTGACTAATTGCTGATAAATGGTGAGTAATTACTGACATATATTGACTAATATCTGACAAATTGTGAGTAGTTACTGACATATGTAGACTAATTACTAACATATATTGACTAAATACTGATAAAATGTAAGTAACTACTACCATGCATGACTAATTGGTGACAAATAGTGAATAATTACTAACATATATTAACTAATTGCTGACAAATAGTCCATAGATACTGACATATTTTTACAAATACCAGTCAAGGCAGGATGCACAATTGAATCAATGGCTATTTCTCTGTTATATATTGACTATTTGCTGACAGATTGTGAGTAAATACTGACATGTATTGATAACTGCTGTTTTAGAGTGACTAAGTACTGAGTGAGTGAGTAATAGATGTTTAAGTACTTTAACACCATTTCGACAACTAAGGTCATATTCATGGCGAGAACGACATTACACAATTTCACAGAGGAATGTGTCAGTGCCCGTGCATATGTGCACCACACACATCCTGAGGGGATGGGAAAGATGAGAAGTAGACCCTTTTAAGTGGGCTAGGGAAGCCCACTAAGTACTGACATATATTGACTAATTGCTGACAAATTGTGAGTAAATACTGATATATATGTTATAGAGTGACTAAGTACTGACATATATTGATTAATTACTGACAAATAGTGAGTAATAACTAATATATATTGACTAATTGCTGATAAATGGCGAGTATTTACTGACATATATTGACTAATATCTGACAAATTGTGAGTAGTTACTGACATAGGTAGACTAAGTGTTGTTATGAAATTAGGTGAAATAAAATTTTGGACTGGGATAAACTTTTGTCAAAACCCCAAATAGATGGTCGATTTATGGCAGTTTACCCAGCCGGACGCAGGACGCATTGACCGTGCGTCCCCGTCTTTAATTGGCTGACGGAGTGGGCGTGATCCGTCACCCTCATGCACACTCGCCATTTGATTGGCTGTTGGTAGTGGCCTGATCCAGTTTATTCGCGCCAAAAGCCACGTGTTCGCTGGTACCGCTGGTACTGCTGCAGTAGCTGCAGCACCAGCAAAATTGTTTACAGCGTCCTCGTCTTTAATTGGCTGACGGATTGGCGTGATCCGTCACCCTCATGCATACTCGCCATTTGATTGGCTGTTGGTAGTGGCCTGACCCAGTTTCTTCGCGCCAGAAAGCCACGTGTTCGCTGGTGCATTCGTAAACCCTTCTGTATGGACAGCATGTTAGCCATCTCATATGAGCCAGTAATTCAATTTTCCGGTTTCCTGCGATAAAAACTGATGAGTTGTGACAATAAAACATTATATCTGTGACAATTATGCAGTATTTCATTCATTTTGTCGCATATTCGACGAGTAGTAGACCGCCAGGCTTTCAGGTGTTTACGAACACAGCCAGAAGCCACTTCGCTGGTACCGCTGCAGCACCGCGGTACCAGCGAAAATGTTGTTGCCGATGTCAGTGTTTTTGGCCTAAATGTGTTGTTATTTGAACGGAAACTTGCTTTATTGTCGCAGTACACATGGATTATTATCACAACTCGTCCTTGGTTGCCGCATGGTGCCGAGAAATTGCAGGAAATTGTTCGATTTGAACAAATCATGACACCGCCTGCTGCGCGGCCCCATTGGTGGTCCGATATTGGTGGTCCGAGAACAGGTCTGTATCATTCTTTCATGAATACCCTCAAAACATCGCTGTAGAGGCCAAAAATGCTGGGGAAAGGCCAAAATGGCCTGAAGACAGAGAGACATCGTTGGGCGATAATAGGGTTCCGAGAGAAAAACGATTTTCCAGAGGAGTCCATAGCTGATTTTTTTTCCTACGACGATTTGGTGGAAAGTTATGGCCATTTTTGTGATGTCATAGCTTTAAAACATTGATAACTTTGTTCCCATTTTGCAGATCTGAAAATAAAGACCGCCATGACGTTCGCCAGCTCGAGCTCCCCTTTATCTATAGGTCACACTATGGGAAACTCCTATTATTAAGGGAGATACGATTTATTTTGTAAAACTGCCAGTTCTTGGACCTCTCTGCCAGTGCCTGGACTGGCGTCTGCCCCCGCGTCCCAAAAAAGCCTATATTTCACTCCATTCCTTCCTCAAACCTGCCCTTTTTCGCCGGTGACACTTAAAACAGATAGGTTTTGGCAGGAGGTAGGGCGCAGGTGGACCGGCCCAGGCCGAAAAGGCCGCTAGTTAAAAAATTTATTTCGCTTATTCTTTTCCGAAACAAATTTTTTAGGGGGGCATGTTCTTTAGGGGGACGAAACACCCCAGATTGATACCGAACATTCCATATCCGCGCATATTATTTGCATAATTAGCATAATTATCCAGTATCTTCATACTTTTCCATATATATAGATGTGTGTCATTGCTCCCTTATAGAATTCATATGCTTGCAATTATACACTACTGCCACCTATTTGGGGTTTTGACAAAAATTTGTCCCAGTCCAAAATTTTATTTTGCTTAATTTCATAACAACACTTAGCCTACATATGTCAGTAACTACTCACAATTTGTCAGATATTAGTCAATATATGTCAGTAGTTACACGCCATTTATCAGCAATTAGTCGATATATATTAGTTATTACTCACTATTTGTCAGTAATTAATCAAATATGTCAGTACTTAGTCACTATATATATATATATATATATATATATATATATATATATATATATATATATATATATATATATATATATATATATATAATTATCAATACATGACACTATTTACTCATAACCTGTCAGCAATTAGTCAATATATAACAGAGAAATAGCCATTGATTCAATTGTGCATCCTGTCTTGACTGGTATTTGTCAAAATATGTCAGTATCTATGGACTATTTGTCAGCAATTAGTTAATATATGTTAGTAATTGTTCACTATTCGTCAGCAATTAGTCAATACATGGTAGTAGTTACTTACATTTTATCAGTATTTAGTCAATATATGTTAGTAATTGCTCACTATTTGTCAGCAATTAGTCTATATATGTTAGTATTTGCTCACTATTTGTCAGCAATTATTCAGTATATATTAGCAATTAGTCACTATTTGTCAGCAAATAGTCAATATATATCAGTATTTACTCACAATTTGTCAGCAATTAGTCAATATATGACAGTATTTACTCACTATTTGTCAGCAATCAGTCAATATATGACAGTACTTAGTCGTTATATAACAACACTTAGTCCATATATGTCAGTAATTACTCAAAATTTGTCAGATATTAGTCAATATATGTCAGTAATTACTCGCAATTTGGCAGCAATTAGTCAATATGTCAGTATTTACTCACATTTTTTCGGCAATAAGTCAATGTACCGGTGTGTCAGTACTTTGTTATTCCTACACTGTAAAAAATGTGTGTTGAACTTACACTGTCTTGTTAAAATGTCAGTGCCTTATCATTATTTGTTGGCAATTAGTCAAAATATATCAGTAATTAGTCACTATTTGTCAGCAAATAGTCATAATATGTCAGTAATAGTCACTATTTTTCAGCACTTAGTTAAAACATGTCAGTACTTAGTCACTATTTGTCAGCAATTAGCCAAAATATATCACTACTTAGTCACTATTTGTCAGTAACTAATCAAAATATGTCAGTAGCTCCATTCTATCACTGACCACTTGTCAATTGACAGTTGACATTTGACATTGAAGCCTGTTCCTTAGGACTGAGTCCTTCACCTGTGACATTTTAATCAGAGAATAACAATACTAGTAGTCTAGGGGAATGTGTTAGATGTATTGTGTCAATTTATGAAAACTGAACATAGCAGAGAATAGGCAAACCAAGTGCTAAATCAGACTGTAAACCATACATGTTTGCACGTCCTTCAAATATGCACATAGAGCAAGTTAGGAGTCTATTCTGTGCATTTACAATCTGAATCAGCCACTGTACTGAATTATTATAAATCAGTGGAATTTTAGTTGAACAAGTCAACCAACACAAAGAAGTCCTTCTGTGTGAACATGTTCCAGTCTGTGAATATTAAAGTTACACCATAAGCCCCTTACACCACATGGACATATTACACCACCTGATCACTGGGTGAACATAATGGGATCATTGAACACACCATTATGTATATCTCTGTTGGACCAGTGTACCACTAGCCTTGCTGTACTCCTTGACCTAGGCTTAGGGAGTGGTCATCACTTCTCAGCAGAAGGGCGGTGAATTTGTTTGGATGCGCAGAATTTTTTATGACTCTTTATCGAGAGTAGCACCCGAGCTTTTTTGCTAAAAAAAGGTTAAATCTTTTAGACCCCCCGCCCTCAGAAGGGGTCATAGACCTTTATGCCCACCTAAAACCCACCACCCCCTCTATTGATAAATAATGACCACTCCCTTAGAGTGTGACACATCATGGAGCCCAAACCTACTGAGGTAGATGAAGTATGACTGTAGGCAAAGATACAAATATACTAATTCCCCATTACCATCAGAAATTACTTTATCTATAACAGAAATCATACAGTATTCATGAAGGGGACGATGTAAATATGATTATAATGGAAAATGCCAATTATGGCATGTTAGCTGGAAACTCGGCTGTCAATAGTCACAGGACCTAGTGGGATTAATTATCAGCCAATGAAATAATCCAAACTTTTCACTGCGGGCAACTGGTACACATACCAAAGGCTGGGCCTACTGTGTGGCCAACCCACTTTAAATCAGTACTAAACTATTGAACAAATAAGCCAATTACACAATGTGACACTAATGAATTCGAGCAGTCCTACCTGGGGCTGCTATCAGCAGGGGCCACATTCACTTCTGTCACTCTGTTACCATCATGTCTAAAGATTTAAAGTTCAATAAAACAGACAATCTGTGACAAGCTGATTATGGTGATAAATCAATTTTCTGCATGACTTCGTTAGGAGACTAATTACTGTGGCGTTTGTCATAATGGGCTGAAATCATTGTCATCGCCTTGTCCTACCGTGTTTATACATATGCCACTCTTGTGGTGACTAAAAAAGGAAGCATTTGTAGATTGAGTACAATTTAGTTAAAAAATCATCAATGCAGAAGTTCCTGTTTCTTGTCTGCCTTAGAAGAACGTTGCAATTTGGTGCTGCTGATCTTTGTTTGTGTTTGTTACATATCCTTATGCAATATATAAAAGTAAAAAATACCAACAAACACAAGTGCGTGTGTTAGCACTGAAAGGCATCTGTTAAGGTGGGTCACAGGGTGTCAGCTGTTACTTCTGACCTGAAGATTGGGTGTTCAGACTCGGCAAGGTCCAGCTTTTACCTGTGTGGACTTGGCCTACCATTGTGGGGGGGGGGGGGTGCTCTCACTACCAGGGAACTCTTGGTGGTTTGTTAATGAACTACAAAATGCATATGCTCAGAAACCTGCGGCCTACTTTGCAAGGGAGTGAGCCACCTTAAAGATGCATACTTCTCAACACTCAGAGGGGTCTTTACCCCCCACCCCCCACCCCCCACCTTCTCTGCCGTCCCCGCCTTCTTTGGTACTCATAAGTACAGGCACAGGCACAGACCCATTACTGATATATGTGTAACTTCAGAGTTTTTCATACGCTGACTTACATCCCTGTGTAACTCGTTAATGGTAATAAACACTCACTCCCTCACTCACTCCCTTACTCACACACTCACTCACTTACTCACTCACTCGGGCTTCCCTAGCCCACTTAAAAGGGTCTATATGTCTTCTTTCCTGTCCTCTCAGGATGTGTGTGGGGCATGTATGCACGGGCACCAACACATTCTTCTGTGAAATTGTGTAATGTAGTTCTCGCCATGAATATGACCTTAGCTGTCGAAATGGCGTGAAACATCTATTACTCACTCACTCACTCACTCACTCACTCACTCACTCACTCACTCACTCACTCACTCACCCGGGCTTCCCTAGCCCACTTAAAAGGGTCTATATTTCTTCTTTCCTGTCCTCTCAGGATGTGTGTGGGGCATGTATGCACGGGCACCAACACATTCCTCTGTGAAATTGTGTAATGTAGTTCTCACCATGAATATGACCTTAGCTGTCGAAATGGCGTGAAACATCTATTACTCACTCACTCACTCACTCACTCACTCACCAAAAAGTCAAGCAGTCCACTGCACTGATCAGGAATATCGGATACAAATGGTCTGAGAAATAACTCATATTTATTCTCATTTTCATGTACATATGAATATCAGATAGGTGTTGTGACGTCACTTAGGGTTTTAGTGAATAACCAGGATGGTCAGCATGTTACGTCAAATGTCCAATAGCCAGAATTGCAATGACGTATTCAATCTCTATCGGTGACGTCATTTGGCTGCCCTTGGTGTCTTATTGAATAATCCCCACTCAATGATGGGCTGTATTTAAACGGATTAACTCATTAGTTTATCCTTGTCTTCATACAACTAGTAGTCATGGAGTAGACCAGGTTTTGTGTAGTGACCTGTAATTCTCCTCACCACTGCCAGTGTTCTAAATGTGCCCATGGTTACATGTGACTGGATATAAAACACGAGAGGGCAAGGTTTGGGATTAAGGAAACCAGAAACACAAATGTGATATCGGAATCCTACAATATGGATTAAACTGATAGAAACATGATTGATATTTAAGTCACCTGATATGTAAGATGTTCGCACGTGGAGCAGCTCTGAGTAACCTATGGAGAGACTCATTTTCCTGCTATTAGGGATATGAGGTGTAAAACATATATGCTTTCCAATGCCATCACTGAATTGAATATATATTAAACACACAAGATTTATTTTGCTGGAGGGCTTCCCTAGCCCACTTAGAAGGGTCTATGTCTCCTCTTTCCTATCCACTTGGATGCATGTGGTGCACATATGAGCGGGCACCGACACATCCCTATGCGGATTTGTGTAATGCAGTTCTCGCCCTGAATATGACCTTAGCGTTAAACATCTATTACTCACTCACTCACTATTTTGCTGGAAGCAGGGGACATTTAATTCCAAGTAAAAGGCCGCCCTGCAGAAGTGACAAGCGACAAATGAAAAGGGCGACAAATTTTATTCTAGAAGCGTGCAATACAGTTGATAGAATAAACCATCTTACATTCTACCCTGTATATTTAATCCCCTAGCCCCTTCCCCATATAGCCATACGAATTACTGACTCTTAGAGAACTCCCCACCCACCCACTCACCCCTGAGCTGCTCTTCTGTTAGAATTCTGTTGGACTGTCAGCACGCTGCCTACATGGGACCCTGTAGCAAGGACCCAGTGGTCGCCCCTACAGCACTACAGCAGCTAGACTGAGCAGCTCACATTGGATGTACGAGCAGCTACATCACATATAGAGCGGGTTAAGACTGACTCATTGCCCAGGCATTGGGCACAGTTTACCCTTGCCTATGAATAGTTAGGATAATGACTGGACCCTGTAAGGTTACTTAGTGTTAATCTGACTGCTCTGGGTGGATGCTTCAAGGAGGATTTCGTCAGGTAGTGAAATATATATCGTGGACAAAGACAAATAAGCTGTACACATGGATAAATAATACACTGAAATGGCTGTGGCTGCTCATGAGGGACACCCTCTTGTCGTGGGACAAGGAGTATTTACCAACCTTCAAACTGGCAAAACAGTGCTTTGTTGTCCAAAACCCGACTCCAGGGTCGCCTACTTTATTGAAAAGAATAGAGCTTCAGTGAGATAATTAAGATACATTTGTGGCTAAAGGTACTGAAGTGCGGGGGCTCGGCTCATTTTGGCCTCTGATATAGGGGGGTAATAACTGTGCATGGTTAGTGGATATAGATGCCATATGAACTAGGTGTTCATGTAGGATGATGCATAGCAGGAACAATGATTATTCTGGCCGAGTCAGTCTTGTTGCCACAGGAGTCATCCACGTCATTGCCTCCTTATATAAACATATCCATCCACGCATGTATATAATCGGATATAACTGTATAGGATACACAACCGGCCAATTAGCTTAACCATTAAGCATGACCAGCTGAGAGAGCAAAGACTTCAACCTGACAGGGAAGAAAAAGTCTAGTAATCTAGTAATAAGAATATTCTCCTGGAGCAGCCTGCATGAATTCATGCTTGCCCATAGTATAGATGAAGACGCCAAAGGATAAGACCATGGGAAGCTGCAATATAAAAAAAGTAGTTGATGCCGATGGAGCAGCTCTCAGAGCAGCTCAGCTGAACCACGTGAGAGCCACGAGGGTGTCATGTGTGATGGAAATGCTGATCTATGCAAAATTCCGGTAGAAGAAGTCTTTGATCATTGAAACAACAACACAAGTTATCTTTATGTGGTTTTAGTTATGGGTTTACTTTGTGATGAAAGCTAAAAGGAGCATTTTATTTTCCACATCATATACGTGTTTGGTGATTTGATGCTGGGCATTACTTTATAGAGCTCAGTATGGAGGTCTAGTGGATCAGCCATTGCTTGATCTGGCACCTGGCGAGATAAGCACTGATAACAACCAGCATGATGGGTACCGGGTGTTACATAATGTACCCACAAAAGTCTGCAGTGAATACAGGGAATTATCTGATTGATTAATAATGCATCCCGGGTCAACCCTATAGCCCCATAGCCGTGGTGAGGGTTATCTGTTACCAAGAGACTGTCCAGGCCTGTCTGGGAGCTCCAGCACCTGGCAGCTGACCAGTATGTATTGACTAAAGAGGTCTGGGACTATGTCAATGCCTGCCGTCCAGGAGCAGACCCCTAGCCCACCCACAGAGTACTAAATGGGTTAGTTGGGGCAGTTAGGCAGCAGCAGGAGTACAACTCTGCCGTCATGTCCCACAGGACGAGGCAGCCTTAACAATTGCAGCGCCCTGGAGACTGGACGTACCCATTAAGGCATAAAGGATGGGATAAGGAGTAGATGAGTGAAGCAACACGGATTACTTCTGTAGCATCCTGGATTCAGTGACCTGTAAGAAGAGCATAAGCATATCTGGTTAGAATGGAATATGAAATAAACGTATGCCTGTATGGAGTACCTGGGGCAATGAGATCTACCTGATCCTACAAATGAAAAGCAGCTGAAACAGGAAATGTTGAGATTAAGGTGTGAAGTGGCGGGAGTTGGCTGGAGATAAGGTGTAGAGGAGGAGGCAGAAATGCAGTGTTTCAGCCAATTTTGGTCCAGGTCCGCGGACCGTGACTCCTCTCCTACACGGTCGTAAGTTTCACCATTTGTACTTTCTTTTTTTCCATAAATATTCACCTAGCACGCCTCCTTGGATAGTATTTGATAGACAGTAAAATAACTACAACATTGGGTTAATCATCATCGCAGTCTGTCTTGCATATCGTCGCCTCAGTGCAACAAGGTTGTAACTGACATTTTGGTAACATTGTTCTTCTGCTTTAACTTTTATTGACCCTTATCTATCTTCTAGGAAAGTATTGAAGCTCTATCTATGATATTTGTATCCACAGGCAATAAGGTTGTGTTACCTGTGCGATATAGTAATTGTAACCCCTCTTTTGCCTCTCCTGCAAAACTTGAATTATGCAGATACAATCTTGTTGCACTGAGGCGACGATATATTTTATGCCTTAATTGAAGTGGATGGGTTTTTACTCCATCAGATCTATCTATTCGGCTGATTAAATTACTATAACTTTATCATGAATGATTTACTTTTTCTTGTCTGGACCGATATTTTCTCAACGTTATTTTATGCCACTATACAAATGTGAGTCAGAACACTGTTATTAGATGCCTATAAATGAAGAAAAAACACAATGAGCTGCTGTGACTTTAAGTTTGAGAACCATTAGGCAATCAGTAGTTTTCTTTTCAATATCAAATCACCTCGTTAGAAGCTTATCCCTACAAATCCTCCTTTTATGGTCCTCCATATTTTGCTAATGGCAAATCCTCATCCCTCGAATGTAAGTTATTCATACACAACCCAATAACATCTATTGCCAGTTGTATCATATATAAACGTTATTAATTCCGAGAAGGAAATCACCATCTTCATTTATATATAAAGAGAAAAAAAATAACGTGTACACACTATTGCTAATACAATGAGTTTCTCCTATTTTGGTCCTCTTATGAACGAGGAGTCGTAAACTCCATTTGTAAACCCGCGGCCACCTCACTGTAGCCGTGTAACTCAACACCACAGACAAATAGGATCTCTACAATATGCTTCTATCTATCAGTAAGTAGAGCTGTCAGCCTCACGGCTCCATAATGGAAGACACACTCTATGCCTCACATTCATAACTTGAAAATAGCGTTGGTTACGGCGGGGATCTGCGGGTTGCCTTGGAAACAAGGCGCCTTCCGTTGTCAACAGGCTCTCACTGGTTCCCGCGGTAATTAGGTACGTGCCAATGGGA
Source organism: Acholoe squamosa (assembly GCA_949317995.1). Taxonomy (NCBI): domain Eukaryota; kingdom Metazoa; phylum Annelida; class Polychaeta; order Phyllodocida; family Polynoidae; genus Acholoe; species Acholoe squamosa. The sequence goes on along the minus strand of OX439037.1, from coordinate 65,777,458 downwards.
TCGATCCGTATAGTCTGTTGGCTGGAAGCTATCCCATGCTACCACTAACAGTGTACATCTCTCTATAGCTTAACCCCTAATACTGGTTGTGTGGGGATCTTTTCCTCTCATCACCCAGCCTACAGTATTCTGTCTACTGCAGAGGCGTAGGAAGCATATTTTTATTAGAGAGGCCCAGCAGGGGTCTCGGTTGGGACGCTAACCTTTATATTGGTTTATAGATAGGGGGCCTTCCCATTACTGGGGGGAGGCCTTTCCTACGCCAATATACTTCTAGAAGGGCTGGGCTTTAAGCTTGAAACAGTATAGCATGGACCCATCGCAAACACACCACTACTGCTTTATTGGATAGACTTCTCTATTCATATTGCATAATAACTTCGCAAAAGCGCTTTGTGGTAAATAGAGTGACCTCCCACCCTTCCCATCTTGTTGGCTGGTGCTTCAGTCTTGACACCTGGTCCTGTCTCTCACAGAACACCACAGGGCCAGGAACATGACATTAAATGTTGATGGGAAATTACCGTGAATGGACAGCTCATCAGCTTTCACTGCTGGAGGTATTGGGTTCATGTTTATTTGGTCCAAAATCCACTTCGTGTCTACTACATAACTCCACATGCTTCCCTGATTTACTGGCACAATCATTTTCAAACATTCCCTTCAAGAGTCAAGGATTGTTATGGAAGTCTGTCTGGGAATATTTAGACCTAAATTGACTCTCGGAAGTACTGGGTCATATCTTTTGATCGACCTGCTCGTGTATTTTTGTTCAAATTAAGTGTCTTTTTATGATTAAGGGATTTATTCCCCGTAACATTGCAATAGTTTGACCACCACTTATTGTAGATCATGTATACATACCGTTTCATTTTTCCTGGGTAAAACTATTGAGCCCTGTACTTCTTCGACCTTCGCCCTAAGTAGACCACGTGTAAGTAGTATACTGAATTGGGGGGTAGGCACAGGATCTCCGCACTTAAATTCACTCACATGAATCTGATGCCAGTTATTGTGCCAGAGCACACGGTTTTAATGAGACTGTTTGGTGTTTTTTTTCTATTTGATTAGCAGCAATAGGGAAAACTCCAATCAGCTTTATGACGTGTGCTGTACTACATTGTCCGTCTTTCACCACAGTAAATGATCCAGACACAGTGATGTCCTTGCAGTAAATGGCTCCCCATACCTTCGGCTCCTCCCTGGCCTATCCTACCTATACCTCCCCAGCAGGTTCCCCTGGCTCCTCCATGGTTGGCATTGTTACACGCGTGGCGCTGCTCAGTGCCGCCTGGAGTAGCCGTAGTAGTAGAGGGAGGCCCGTGGGCAGTGTGCAGGATTGTATGTAGATAGCAGCACCAGCCGTACAGGGGGTCGAGCACCCAGGAGGAGGTATAACCAGTACAGCCTTCTCCTCCAGCTGCTGTCTTTGCACCAGGCATGGTGTCACAGCTGGGGCTGACAGCTCACTGCCACTGCATCCATGTAGGAGCTGTCTATGACCATTTCCCAACTGGAGGAACACATGTATAGATGTGCTGGCGGAGACAAGGCTGCAAACAATAGATTTCCTGACAGTGGTTTTAAGTGGAGGGGTAAAGACACTGGCAGACTCATCCCTAATGTGGACGTAGGGTGGAACAGCACCACCTCCACTGCCAACTGCCTACAGCTCCCACCAGGAGGCCATCACAGTGGCGTGACGGAGAACAAAGCCAGCTGTAACGGGAGAAGGACATCCTGCGTCCGCAAAGAGGAAGGGAGGACCTCAGAGCCTGGAGTGTGAAAAAGAAAACACATGAGAACCTGTGACTGGCCTTGGGCTCAGGGTTGTCACTTGGATCTCCCCTCCCCCATACTACCCAAGGAGCCGTACCCGTATTGTGCCCCTAGCGACTGTGCATTATCCTTGTGTGGAGAGAACAGATTTGGGTCTCAGACCTTCCCTCACTGGACAGCGTTAACATTTATGCTACCTCACCAATGATAATTCTACCCTAGATCCCTTCCATCCACCCAGACCCTTGCGGATGCTATCTATAGTTCACCCTTTCTATGCACCTACCGCCCCCTATCTGTAACAGTGGGGGGTAGCGCCACCCTGGAGTGAACACTGCAAGGTCTAGTGAAGCTTAAACCACACTGTTGCATCATGTGTATGGGTGATCTCTTGAACAATGGTATAACGCCTTTCATGGTGAAGGATAGTGTCGTGAAGGAAGGTATTGGTTGTCAAGGGTGAGAGCAGCTGATGAAAGATACGGAGGTGTCAGTGCTGGCTAGTGTATAATGGTAGTATGTTTTGTTGACTAGCGTTTGATGTAAAGAGGGCAAATATCAAGGGAAGGACGACAGACAGTTCTACCATATTCTTATGAATTTGAAATATTAGAAAGATAAGAAATAGTGAGGAAATGATATTTGCTATACAGGAAACATAGCTAATATGAAACACAAGACTTGTTCCCTCCTAAATCTCATGTGTGCCTATATCAGTCTGTAAACGAGGATACTGTAACTGCACCAGCATTTTAATGTAAAAGGATAAATTAGTGAGCAGGAGAGGAGGTGAGTAGATGTGATATTTCAAAGTGCAATAGAAAGGTTACAATATTGCAATGCTACACCACGGCAGGGGGATACTACCACTGGAAGGTGTAACTCTGTCGCTCCGAGCAGCGCACTTTAGTTAACACACGCATGATCAAGAGTGCAACAAGGACACAGCATCTTTGTTCTCATACTCACAAGTCTCAGTATATATCTATTGCCGCCAGCTTATTACTACACAGTGGTATATAAGAGATTCCACTTGTGGCCTAATGATAAAGGGTATTGTCAGCGCATTGAAGGATGCTTTTTGAAGGATGTACTGATGATTAGTTATCAAAGCTTTGTTGTCACCCTATGCCAAGGCACCCTTATACTTCTAACAAGCTCACAAGGTGCCAAACGTAGCAGCCTACACATGTGTCTAGCTGACAGTGTTGGTTGGTCCAAAGCTGAGGGATATTGGCTCCAGACGGTAGGAGACAGAAGGGGTGGTTGATGTTAACACCCTGACAGAGCTTAACGCTCTACCTGCCCACACACAGACAAACCCACTTAGGTGTACAGCAGGAGGGGGGATCAATACACCCCGGCCCGACCAGCTCAGGGTGAGCAGCTCGTCCCAGCACGAGTACCTCCCTAACCACTACACCCACAACAACAACAACAACACCTGGAGTGGCAGCCCATGACCCTCCCACCCTCTCAGTACCCACCAGACACCATTGTCACCTGGATGTAGCCATTGTGTGAGGGGTAGGGGGAAGGAGCAGGAGGAAGCAGGCGTGGGAGGGTAGGGCTATTTTTAGCACACCCCCAGCACCATAACAAGGCAAGGAGCAGCTCAGAAGCAGCTGGTGTCGGGGGTAGTGAGCTGCTCCGTGTATGGGAGACAGAGGAGGACGTCGGCACCAGTGCATGGTTAGCATCTGGTGAGTTGTTGGTGAGTTGCTCCTCAGCCAGGACCAGGGAGTAGTAGCTGCAGCAACAGGAGGAGCAGGTCAGTGAGGAGGAGCAGCCCAGGTCAGCAGAGAGGTGTGGGATAAAGCACATAGGGGAGGAGGGGCTCAGGCCCCTTCCCATTGCTGCTGCATCAGCAAGTGTCTCAGCTCCAATCCACACACCTTCACAGACAGCAGGCACCACGGCTGAGTCACTCCCAGAGCAGCTCCGCCGTCTGCGCCACCCGGAGCGGGAGGAGGAGAATGCAGGGGAGGCAATGGAGGAGGACCGTGGAGGGGAGGAGGAGGAGTTGGTGGTGGTGGAAGAATCCCCCTGCCAGCCCACAGGCAATAAGTGTCTGCTAAATGGGGCCATGTGCCACTGGCTGACCCGGGCCTGCCTCAGTAGCATTGGCTGCACCTCCTCCCCATCAGCCAGCAAGATCAGGTACTGGTCACTACTCTAGGTGTTCTAGACTAGCACCGGCTTTGTCGCTCACACTCCTAAATATACACCGTCTAGCTTGTACTTCCATCCCAACTAGACCAAATAAAACAATGCTCTACAGGCTTGCTCCTCAGTAGCTGGCCCCTGCAGGCATTGGGTTTATTGGCAGGTTGAGGGGATGAAATCTGTGGCTTCATTGCACTGGTGATCAATATATCTTTGTGGCCTGTTGCACCCAACATGACAACCTTTTCTTCTCTGCACCAAACAATTTGTTTTACATTATTTTGGTTTAGAACACACCGACACACATCTGTATGGCATGTTTATTCTTTATATTCCATATTCACAAGTATACACCTACTTGGTTTAATAACAAAAACAAAAAGATGAGAAACTTTGAATTTCAAATTACTAACTAACTTGTTATTAATTCACAGATAGTTGGAATCATAAATACCTATATAATTATGTTCCCCACTGTGGTATCACCTCCTCCCACCTTCCCCTACGACGCATTTATAAGTCCTTATTGCAAGCTGACCACCGAGGGGGTCATTTGGGCAGGCACTGGATCAAATAAGTCGCCCTATCTGAATAATCAGCACTAAATGATATGACTGCAGGGTATAGTTGACATTAGCAGATGAGCATTAAAAGAATACCAAGGAGGGAGGGTGCTACATGCACAAGTCAGGCTGCGCTGGTTGGGAGTGTGAGAGAGAATTGATTTTAACGATCGACTGAACTTATATTGATGCATTGTAGAACATAACCAAGTTAATTCGACAGAAGGTGACGGGTAATCAGGAGGGGACTGGACAAGAAATAAGAAGACGAGGTGTACTTTAGATTTAGACATAAAAACAACACGCAGTAGGTAAATAAATCTGCCCTGTCCATTCAATATTTTGGGACCACATTTATACCTGAGGCACACCTATTAGCATGAAGGGGTCTTACTAAGGGAGGAAGGTGTAGGTTGGCTCAGGTGTGTCTTTGTACGGCTTCTCTCCCATCACTAGTCACAGGGAAGCCTCGTGCCGACACTACATCAATAGAGGTACCAGACTACCCTCTATTGAATGTTTCTTTTTAAGTTTATACTGAACTGGGTTGGCTAGTGGACGAATAATATCCTATCGGCCGTGTCCTTAACTGATATCATCAAAATAGCTCTAGACCCCGTCTTACAATAGTTCTTTTGATAAAATTGATGAACGATCACACAAAACTACAACCCTCTTTTATTTGACCATTTTGCAGCCCCCCCCCCCCAAAAAAAAAGAGAAAAGCTACACCCTCTGTACAGCCCCCCCTCCCCCATTTTCCAAAAAGTCAACTAGTAGCCACCTGTTTGGGGTCGTTGTTTGTGAGGATGGGGGAATGATAAAGGAGTTTGACGATTTGAGGATGAATACATGGAGGCCTAATTCCCATATGAGTTAAGCTGTTCTCTGTGGCCAAGGCTTTTGGAATACCATATTTGCGGTGAGATTTTAACATTTTTACATCTCTGTGCATGCAGGAGACTTTGGTTTCCGATACATCAACCTCATCCATCTAAATTCTATGTTTTTAGACTAGCCATGCCTATTCTCTATGGCAGTGGTTTACTTAGCTTAAATGTAGTTGAAACGAAAGGTTCTCAAATATTGACCAGTGTTGACTGTAAAATGTTAAAAAATGACCCCCCCCCCATCTGTTTCTGGCAGGTAGGATGGGCATGATATAAATATTAAGTGTAGGAAGCCAGTGCGTTCAAAGATTTACATGTGCAAGGGGATTTCCATTTATAAGTAAGTTAATACAGGAACTCCCTAGTCCAAATGCTTGATATTTTCATAAATTTATTATATGACTGAATAGACCTGCTGCCTTCAGTACTTATAGAGATGATCAGCGACCGGTCCTACCGGTGTTCATTTTATTCCTTATGGGTTTCCTCATCATCATGTTTCCTAATCAGCCATCCAGGTTACAATGTCAAAGAATTATTTTCACCAAAGTTATTGTGAAAAACCCTTGAAAAGTCAGAGATCTGTCAGTACTCCAATGCAAACTGAATAGAGAAAGTGCCACACCCCCCTGAAGGATGTTACCCATGGCTTTACCAGCACCCCCTTTTTATGGCACCCTCTCTTTGAAGAAGATAAGAGAGATACCAACTTCTGACCGTCAGACATTTATGGCTTAATGAGGGAATTTGTGCACGACCCTTATTCATGGACTCCTCACTGTGTTCCAATAGGAAGCCTTCCATCAATTGCCCTTACGGGTGCACCAAGTTAGGTTCAATATCGGAGATAATTCGTGACCACGGATCCTTTAGCCGTAGAATATTAGAAGGTCCCTTCAGTGTACTTATTCCGCCTCATGCTGACACCGTTTACTCTCCATCATGGTTGTGTCATCTGAATAAGTGTGGGGGAGGCTTAGAACTCATTTAAAAAGCTGAAGTGTATGGCAAGGGTTTGAAACTCAGATTGCTGAAAACAAAGAGTAGGCAAGCTAATGCTGATGCACAAAGTAGTATTGATAAGTGCTGGGGATAGTTATACAGTCAACAACATAGCCAAATTTGTCTCTAGATCATCGATATATGATTCAATTAGATTGATATCTATACGTTGATAGGGACTAGTATGTAGTCCACACTGTGTGAATACCTTGAATAGAGCGTATTTTCCAAAATATTGAAGAGTACATTCAGATTGGTAGCTGATTGTTATGCAGAAATTTACAGACGTGGAGAATGCAGTCTGTCTCTAAACTGATTTACTCACATAACTTTCAGCTGTATATAATGTATATTGCAATCACATATTCCTCAGTGGTCAAATAATAACAGGTGCAGAAACTACAAAATACAAACATAAACACTAAATCTCACATACATGCATTGCCAAAAAGAATTACCTCATACACAGACATACGTGCAACGTCTTTGCCACTGTAGTGTAGCGACAAGTCGTCGTGTTGTAGTGTGTTACCTGCTGTGACCTACCGTGACCTACTGCGTGACCTGCTCAGTGGAATCCCAGTAAGCTGCTCCGTCACCTGCTCCTGCTCCTGCTGCTTGGTGCTGCACCCTGTACAGACTTATACATGTGTTATGTATGTAGCAATAAAGAGCACTAAAGCTATTTGTGGTAGATTGATGTTGTAGTCTCCACATGCAGTACCAAAGCTATCAGTTATCACAACTAAATGTATTGCAGCTACATATAATGATATATATATATATATATATATATATATATATATATATATATATATATATATATATATATATATATATATATATATATATATATACATCCCAGTCATGTGCGGCCTACTATTACTGTAGTTTCCTTGGATACCTCCGAGAATGGTGCTTTGTACTGGTCCTATTTCAATAGAAATATAGCACCCAATTTTTCCGAACTGTTATTGTTGTACAAATGTACTGTTTCATGTATTTCACCTTTGCTAGGAACATGATTTATTAAAGGTATTAATCACGAAATATACATGTATGATATGACCCATGGTTTTAACCTTGGCCCAGATGGTCAAGGCTTAGTTCTAATGTATGGTGTTCTGGAGTCTAGGACAGTTATTTCTTCATTGAGACAAGCGAAACATTGTCTACATAGATGCCAAAATAACTACCACTGGTGGAGTCGCCAGTTCATCTGAATTAGGTACCAAGCGTGTATTTTAGGTTGTCACGATTTTCATTAGGGAACTGATGCCGGAACTGATAGTTATAGAAGCTCTGTGTGGTCTGATTAGTTGGTTTACTGTTTCTAGTAAGCTGCTAATTGCCTGATAGACATGTTTGGAAGCATTGATAACGAGGTATATCGAATTTTGAGACGGAAACATCATATTCACCCTGGCTTTCAATGCAGGATGGGCATGTGTTCACCTTCCGACTCATGAATTCTGCTTTAGACAATATTTAATCATTTATTCGATACTCTAAATTTTGTCTACAACTTGCTCAGTGAATGAGAACAAGAACGTCGTGTAGTAGACATCCAATATGGCGTTTTTTCTTTAAGTCATCCCTCATAAGACCTCTACTATCTAAAATTAAACAGATTATGTATGGGCGTTTAGACAAATCTTTCCAACAGAGTAGTTACACTATACCGTTCATATTATGTACAATCCGTCTCCCGCTCCAGTACCTCCTTAGAACGCACATTAGCAATTCTATAACTATTTTCCCCATTAACAATAGATTAGCTGTATTTATTATCAAACTAACCCCAGCGGTTTCAAGTTGTGCCAAGTAGTATATCAGATCGGACCTGTACGACTGGCTTCCCTACAATAAGCGCATCAAAAGTTTGATTCTTTCCATGTGCTATACTAGCACTGCAGTCTATACAATACTGTGTGATGCACAGTTTTGATGCTTGGCAGTCAGTTAAAATTAAATGCAGACTCTTGTGATGATACAAGATCCCCCACACAAAAGGAAATACGAGAAAGGGACTAGCCGCAGAGGACTGTTCCTTGTGTAGCGTGTACTGCAGGATAGTTGGACCTCCGCCATGTGAATTTCGCCAGGTGCTGATTGGATTAACCCTTCCCTCTTTGCCTAGAGGATAGAACCAGCATTTCCTTTGCTACGAAATGGAGTAACAGAGAGAGTGTTAAACTATGGGAAAAATAGTGAATTAGTTTTTCCCCTAGCAGGCCATTCTGTCCTTCAGGTTTTCCTTATTCTGCAGGCCCAGACTGACTTTGGCATGACCAAATACCTCAGGATTAGTATTGTCAGGAAAGAAATAATGAAAAACAAGAATTAACTCACCATTTTAATCATTGAAGAAACAGTATTGCCTTTTTTAGGTTGTAAAACCCTTAATAGTGGTCCAGTTTGCAAGCCCAAAATGCAGCCCAGGGTCTCAAGATTACAGTCAGACATTCAGGGTTGGCAATCTGGAAATTTCACTAGCCCAGCAGCAATTTTGCCAGCAAAAGCCGCCGTCATGCAAGTTTTCATATTGACTGGAAAAATAATGATTTTTTTTCATAGTAATTGAGTTCTCCAGCATGCTGCAACCGGCGCTGAACCTATGGGGCTTCTGTATTCAACATCAGGACACGCTTTGATTTCAATCAAACCATATAACAATTGCGTAGTAGTCGTACAAACTGAATTCTTAATCCAAAGTTCAATTTTCCCTATTATATCAAAGTGTTTAGCTCCAAATATTAAATCACAGTGGGATATTGAAAGCATTGACCAATGTAAGATAGAATTGTCAAAATATTACAGGAGTTCAGTTCATGTCAATTGATAAAACTGGCAAAGCTATTAGACTAAATGAAATATAGATAGTACTGTTCTGGCCATAAAGACAGTCCGTCCATGTGAACTAGTGTAAATTTGCCATGTCTGATATCAGTGATAAGCAGGCCACATTGTGAGGGAGGGAGTTGTGTCTGGTAGAGGGTGCAGGAGGCGACTGCCTGGGATCCAGGCCTGGTAATCCTAGGGTATAGAATCTCGCCTGAAGCAGTAACAGCACCCACTATACTACCCCTAGATCCCACTGTCAACCCCCCTGTCCCGTCTGTTCCTAACAAGACCGGTCAGGAGGAGCTGATAACGTGTTCACATGTGATACCAGTGTGTGGGTGGCATTTTGAGAGCTGATGCTGGGTGGAGGAAGCCAGAGGGATAAAGGGATGGGTGACAAGCACTGATTACACCCATTGTGCCCATCAGTAAAGCTGTAGCCTTCTCATTGTAAAACATCAATATGAACTTCACTGAGTGTGGTGCTGGCTGGACCATCTATACACCATCCTATACCTCTCCCACAGAATACCCCAGCCCCACTATCAGCCATCCAAAGCATTCCCTTCCTTAGCTTTACCATACACCTATTCTCACCCTAGCTCCCCCTACCACCCCCTTCGTGCGGCTGCCCCATTGCTTGCCTGGTGCTGCTCCAGCAGCGCTGCTCAACTGCCTCAAATGGCTGTTGCCTTGCCACTGTCGGCTCCCTGGCTCAGTGTTGACGGCGGCAGTGATGGTAGAGCCACAGGAGGCACTGGGGGAGGGGTACAAGGCGGTTGCAATGTTCAGGAATAGCGGATAGGTATTTGTAGGGCTAGAGGTGGGTGGGGAAGGTATAGGTGTAGAGGCAGTCAACAGGGCGATACATCACCCTACGCATTGATCACACCCTGGTCCTCCATGACTCCCTCACCATCCCCTCTGCCAGTCCTACCGTCAGGATCCCTGCCTTTCATCTAAGACCGAGCCACTGCCCTAATCCCTGTCATCTTTTACAGCCTGCCACTTTCGTATAGCCTTGTTATCTTTCTCATTCTTCACCTTCCTAATGGCAAGGGTTTACTCCTTTTTTTTGTGGTGGATAAAACGCTAATGCAAAGAGAGCCGACCTACTTCATCCTCCTCGCTTGATCTAAAGATATGAATGGGGCTTATCTAAATTACATGATTAAATAAGCTGTAGGTATAGATATGCTGTGTGATCTATCACGCGTATAATTATGGATTATGGAAATAAAGGGTGAAACCCCAAGAGTAAATCAGCACGAGCACTAAGTAGCCCATTGCACAATGGACCTTTAAAATTACATGTACATGCTATCCAAAGGGAAGAAGTTTTGCATTCATTAGACTAGGCATGCTTTTGATAATGTCATTGTGCTGAACAATCACGAAATAGATGTGATCATGATGTTCAGCCAAAATCCCCATGGTACATCGTTAAACGATAGACATGTGACAAGGTTTTCTCTGGTTGCCATATCCTAGTATACTGGCATTACATGACAAAAAATCTCGCTAGTCTATTCGACCGCGTGTCTAAATGCTACCAAGCAGGTAACGTGAGAGATCTAACTGTTTGCTGTCGTGACCTATGACCATGTAGGATGGACAACCCTCTCTCCCCTTACAATCTCATAATGAAAGGACTTCTGCATGCGCCAAGAGCCATCTGATTGTGCACTGTGGTAGGGCAATAAGCTAGATCTGAAAGCAGATTTATTTTGGCGTTCTGGTTTGACAAGTTGAAGTACATATATATGGTATATGACTAAAACAGATTGAAGAAAACCATTTATCCTTTTGCTCCTTCCCCTGACAATCTCAAAGTTCCTGTAGTCTTGGCCTTTTAGATGAAGGGGTATAGTATCCAAATTGATGGCGGGGTGAGGTTGTGGTAATACAGCTCATACACCTGGCAGCACTCTATGGCAGATCACCTATCCAACATTAATCCCTGCGTCATAAAGTATGCAGGGAGAGCTGGGCAGGAGACGCCTCTTGCCCATAATACTGCAACAGTGTTACAATAACGTTGCCACAGGAGCGGTAGTAAAGTCAGGGTGGTAAAGTATAGGGTATCTGTTCTACTCAAAAACATGGTGTTATTTAGGCCACTCAAAAAGAAAAACACTTGTTTCTCATCACCGCCCTGGCCAGAAAAAAAATCATTTGAGATTTTTTTGATTTTTTTAGAGAATTTTCTGACAAGATGTACCAAAAATGAGCAAAAGTAGTCATGTTTGGTACCAAATCAAATCTTATGGTCCAGGGAATGCAGCTGGCTATCAATAATAGACATTATCACACTTTTGTAATATCAATGATAACTTTACTTTCAAAATGCAGTTTTTCTTACACATGGCCGCTCGCAATGCGCCCGCGATGCATTCACACCCTAATAAAATGCCACAACAAAAAAGTCCTCCCTTGTCACTTTTTTCATGACTTGCCGATGAGAAACAAGTCTTTTTTTTATTTTGGATTGGCCTTAGTAGGCCCAATAGAATCTGCACCAGAGGAATAACACCCGCAATATTTATATGCCATAGAAATCTATACATTTAGTCTATTCCTGTACTCCAGGAGCCTACTTCTACCTGTATTTCATCATTTTCCTATACCTCCCTCAGATTATAAAAGCGCTCCCGGAGTTCTAGCTAGATATCATACTACAGGTAGTTACCAAAGGGAATAAAGAAGGGTAGGAAATGATTGATTGAAGCCTATATAGTCAAAAACTGATTCCCCCTAGAGATCTCCCACTGACAAGAACCACACATCGCCTCTTAATGTCTTTCTATGCTTCGCCCAGCTGTGGTTAATGACCCCTTGAGACTATGCAGTAATGGGATAACAGTGGGATATCCAATCATCTGCACACCCACCTTCTATGGTCTGCACATCCTAAGAATGCACATCATTGCTGCCAATGCTTTTAATTGAGAAATCAATGCCGTGTGTTGTCTGGGAGCTCACCTTTCAATTATCTAATACACTGCCTGAGAAAAGAGCCGCCTCTTTACAGTTTCTGATCTTAACCTTTGATAGTTGCCCATTGCGTTTGATGTTAATCTTGCTCTTAGTATGCATATCGGTATCTCTATTCTACTTGATGTTGTTGAACAATCCTCACTTCCAGAATAGCCAGTTCTTTTGAATTTATTGTATTCTTGTAAATATACCACATGATTTTGTTGCTTTTCGTGATCATTGCAATTAGAAGCTCGCATTTACCTGCTTTGAATCAGATGAAATATACAAAAAAAAAAAAAAAAACTACACACATTTTTATCTAGCTGTTTTGTTTTTTGGCGGGAAACGTGAGGAGGCAGACGACATTTGAGAGTGGGAGGTAGCAGGAGCGGACATCAATACGTGTTGGACGTAGAGGGTCCTCTTTCCCTTCACTCAATTGGTAGCGAGACCAATATCCGCCAACTGAGTGATTGCTGAACAACCCAGCTCAACACCACTTGTAGTACACGGAGACAGGGACGGTGATGTGGTGTTAGTTTAGATTCATAGTTTTGGAATTTATATAAGGTCCCGGCATCCTAAAAAATGATTAACCCACTTTATTTGAAACTATAAATATAAGTCCTGATTGCCCCCTGATTTCCCCAATTGTATCCTATAGAATACCCATTCAACTGTATGGATTGGAGTCCTATCTTTGTTCTTATTAGCCGATAGGCTTACATGCCTCTTCGGCTACATTACAACTCCCACCACACTACCCCATGTGTTGCATATTTGTCGTCACAAAATAGATTGCTTTTTTCTGTAATCTCCCGCATATAAGACGCGTCTTATACGTGAATCAGAAGCACCTTGTACAGCCATCTCAAAGTCTGGGTGCGTCTTATAGGCGAGGTATTTTTACTATAGAACAGTACTGAACCTTCAAAAAATTGCCCTTAGATGAGACTTACAGGTTTTTCTTCAACTCAGGGTGCATCTTATATGTGAGGTGCGTCTTATACGCGGGAGATTACGGTATTGCGAATTAGCAGGTTGTCACATGGGCGCGGCCATTGCTGTCCAGAGCTTATTACCAGCGAGTTCTACTGATAACACCTATCAGATGGGTACCAGTTGGTCCCCGAAGGACCGCAGTGAATAGATTGGGGTCCTCTCATTGGCTAATAATTAAACCTGCTAAGTCCGTATAGATCAGCTACTGAAATCAATGCATTCGACTGATACTGGTCCGTTTGGCAAGTCTTTTATTAATAGTAATACTACCAAGTAGATTTATGTCCTCACATTAGACTAGTACTGGACCTGGCAAGTCTAGTGTTATCACACCTCCTAGACTGCAGATCTCGCCTACAGAGACGCTACAGCTTGCTCTCCCTGCCTACAGTTCCCACCTGTCTCCACTAGCTCCTTCAGCACCAGTAGACCCCACCCGATACCCCCCCCTCTAGGGCGTGTTTTAATTGTGTTTTTCATACCTCCCAGAGCTATTTGTCAGCAATTAGTCAATATATATCAGTATTTACTCACAATTTGTCAGCAATTAGTCAATGTACATCAGTACTCTATATCAGCAATTATCAATACATGTCAGTATTACCTCACAATTGGTCAGCAATAGTTAATATATAACAGAGAAATAGCCATTGATTCAATTGTGCATCCTGCCATGACTGGTATTTGTAAAAATAAGTCAGTATCTATGGACTATTTGTCAGCAATTAGTTAATATAAAAACATTTATCACAATTAACCGATCGGCTATTACACCTTTGGTGTAATTTTAACTCACAATACACATCATCGTTATATAAAAAATTAGGCAAAAATAGACCTATAATCAATCTCTTAAATACAAATCTCGCCATGCGTGATCTCGTTTAACCAGGTGTCTAAAAAGCCCAAGTCATTAGCTATAGACATCATGTGGCTTGCAGCTACTTAATCCTCCTTCATATGTTTTTAGCTGAAATCTGTCATTCATTACACAGAACAACGCTGGTTGAGTCAGATGAGCAATGTAGTTATTCTGACGGCATTGGTGTTTTACTTTTCGATGCCTTTGGATACGCAAGCAAATCAATACTGGTTGTATTTCGACAAAGCAGTGCAACATCTCTTCTGTCCAGTTCTAGCCAGAAATACGCCGTCATGCATCAATGAATTGCTCACACTATACTGTCTTTGTTTTGTGCGCTGCAGCAGTCCTTCTCCCGCCAATCCATGCGGTCTGTGATACCAGACGACTTTCAACTTTTTCTGTTCGACAACAGACATTTCCGTGGGGCACCTGCTCTGAAAATATTGAAAGATAGATCATGCATACTCAAATTCCAGTAGACTTAACCAATACTCTTAGCCACTGGAACAGCCATTTTCAGCCATACACAGCCTCGCCATGAAATTTTATGAAGTAGAAACATGCATATTCTTAATCAGCACTCTTTTTAGCATAAGAATCAGGAGAATTGATAAAAATTTAACATGGAAAAACATCCATTTACATAAAGAGGGAGATTATTGAAATGGAACAGCATTGTATTGGCTCAAGGTAGTGTCTTTGCATCCAAGGCAATAATGTGTGTCATAGTCATCAAGGATTTCTGCAGAATGTCTTATATTACTCAGAGAGGTTTGGCCTACATAAATCATATTAGATATTGTGCTTAGATGGGGATAAGGGCAAGTTTTATACATGTATCTGGAACACATTTAAGATTTTCAGTAAAAAAAAAGGAACTTTGTAATTTCAATCTTCCGTCTTCCCGACTGTCTGGTACACTCAAATCTGAACTTAAAAACATGTATTAGGGCTTAATTAAAAGCTTATTATGTCTTCTTTCCAACAAGACTAATAGCTTCAGGATCCAGACAAGGTAAGATAGTCTTAGTGCTTGGGGATTGAGCATACCCCTTGAATAACATGGTACCAAAATTGACGCAAAAGTGGTCTGAACCCGCACATGGATAATGAGCCAAAACTGGTAGTGCATCCCAAGATAATCAATGTTAACATCTTGAATCTTGTTCAGGGGACCGTAAGGATCGTAAATTTACCCGTCGCGTTTGGATGTGGGGGGGTGCATGGTGGGCCCTATCAGCCCCCGGCCTAAAAGTGAAAGATGCATAGCCAGGTAGATATAGAGGTGCAGTAAACATAGTCATGTCATGTACTTCACTACAACCTAGTACAGAATGTAACAGATAATAACTCTGATTAACACAGAGTCAAATAATATTTCTGTAGATAAAGCTATATAGTTATTCCTTCTGTTATACACAGTAGATTGAGTCTCATTCTATACAGGTTAATTACCCTGGGTTAATTACCAGACTATAATTTCAATATCTGTTTGGCACATTTGTCTGAAAACAGACCATCATCTTTTAATTGTGTCTTTTTTTTCCTTTTCTAAAAGCTAGATAATCATCTCATAAATGTTAAGTTACCGAAAGTGAAAGATGAACACCCAAAGAGATATTGAAAGTATAGTGTGGTAATTAACCCTGGGTAATTAACCTGTATAGAACGAGACCTGATCTACTGTTTGATACCATTCTTGACTATAGCCAGGGCTCCACAATGCGGTATGGAGCGGCAGCATCACAGGCAGCATGCCAAAATCCATTGTTCTCAGTGACACATGTAAACAAAAAGAACAAAGGAATATCTGTGCTGCCTGTCATGCTGCTGCCCCATTCCGCCTAATGGAGCTTGGGCTTATGTTTTGATTATTGACATTTCCCTAGTTTTTTTGGCTTTGAGATGGATGCAACCCATTTCTTTCAACTATTCTCCACCTTGTTTTTCTTATTACACTGAACAAAGTAGAAGCCATTGCATACCAAATCATCACCTGATATCTAAATTGTTGGTGCTTTGGCTTGATATGGTTCGAGGGTAAGAATCGGTTCAACAGGGGCACATTGTCATGTCATCTACTGAACATGCAGCATATTTGATACACTTATCTAAGCTAGAGCTAACACTTTAACACTATGGGAGTGGTCTTTTGAGAGGGGTGTTGTAGACACTAAATTGATCCAAATTTTGAAGGCAATTGAGTTACAGTTGCAAGAAAACTAGTATTCTTATGTCCGGTCTTGCTTTTATAGATCCTCATCAGTCTGTCTCTTCACCATAGTAGGTGAATTTAGCAAAAGTCATGGCTTACATACTTTTTTCCAAGAGTGTTCTGAAATTCTTCCAGTCTCTTCCGGAAGAAACCTGGAAGAAACCATACAAAATAGGTTTCTTCCAGGTTTTTTCCACTGTCCAGGAAGAAATATCTTTCATCTGGGAAGAAATCCAGCCCTGAATAAGTGTAATACTATGAAGATATCGAAAAGGGTATCTCTACTTTGAATCAACTTAAAGTTCCAAAAGTGCATTTCTCAGGTTCCAGTGCATTTCTCAGGTCATTGGAACTATTTATGCTAGTTAGAATTTTGAATTAATTTTGTGTTATGCCCTGTCTAATGAGATGAGATTATTCCAATGCCTTTTGGTGCTGGTAACATTCATTATGCAAGGGATGCACTATTCAAGGTTCATATATGAAATGGCTGATGATATCAGAGAAGGCTTCATGAAGAGGCAGCATACTATGCATCACAGTGCTGGTATATCTAATAGCATATGGAGTGACATGGCTGTAGATGGCATATGAGGCTTTGGTACAGACTAGAAGGGATAATTGGTGCTGCTCCGAAACCTAGGGAATATCTGAAACAAAACAACTTCAGCAAATTCAGCATAAACAAGAGATAATACCAAGAATCAAATCATACTCAAAAGACAAACAAGTGCTACAAGACAAGCTTGAATTGACCCTCTTAACATTCAACATTATGATGGCCTCACAGTCCCGGGAATAACCTCTCTCATACCATCCTGATCCAGGACATTCCTACAATACATCACACATCCCGTGGTGCTGTGTGTTTGGTGACCAGGAGGACACATAAACACATGGGGCTAGTTGGGTGTCTCCCCACCCCAATGTTAGAGGGAGATACACATTTTGTGCTGTCCAAGTAGCCTGGAATGTTTAGATCATGGAGGTATATAATACAGTCCAGAATTTGGTTTAGATAAGCTGTTATCAGTGAGAAGCTGAAGGCATGCCTGTCATCACTGTAAGGTGAAGCTTCTATGCTACAATGTTAAAGTATATGCATTCCATTTGGAAACCTTTGTATACCTTTTATCTCACCCATGTGTTAACCCATGAGGTCCTACATGCATTAGGGTGTTAAACAAATCAGTCAATCAATCAATCAATCAATGGAAATGCTCCACTTACATTTTGATGCAGAGACAAAGGCTAGAGCTTGCTCTACATCCTCGAACTCGTTTAAACCTTTACCACCCTGTCTCATGGTAATGGTTTGGATTTGATTCCCACTCCTGATGGGAATAGATGGTTAAATTCTTTAGAAATGTACACTATCAAATCTTAGTTCGACCTTTTTGCATGTTCTTCATAGTTATTAACTCTTAAACATTGCAAGTAAGATCACCAGCTATTTCTGAGAATGTGGTCATCTGCAGTTTCTGTAATGCGTTATGGTGTTATCTTTCACTGTCATACTGCATACGTGGGAGTCGGATTTAGAGTTACCTGAAACCATTTGCTTCATCTCTTTTCTAATTTAAAGCAGTGCCTCCCGCCTACACAATCTAAGACGTTGGACACCTGACACTATAGATGTCACTTCTGCCATTTTCAAGAATGTCTGCCTTTTTTTATATAGAGAGTTCGATATCAAATTATCTTCATTGTCTGCAAGTGCAAGAAGGGTGTCCTAAAATTGCAGGAATCGACTTCCTTTGAACAGGATTCTTTAAATGTCATCGTTGAGCATGCTTTGCGCAATTTTATCCCCCATAAGCCCTCGTCCGACCTGGCAATGGCTAGTCTTGTAACATGACCATTATTTTACCACAAGGGGATATACTACCAGTAGCAAGCCTTGCATACAGATACTTTAACGACATACCAACAAGGTATTTCCCCAGGATACGGATTGATAAAGGTATCATCGTGGGTTGATTGGAATACCCAGTGATGCCAAACTAACTGGAAAGCAAATTCATAGTTGTGTTTGTTCGATTGGATAAATATCAAATACGTGGGACATCAATAAACTCCATGAAAATAAATACAGGGATGAAAGTCTTCAGGATTTTCCTTATTTCAGGGATTTTCATGTCCTAAAAACCTATACACAAAAGCCTATAAATAAGGGGTTCTTATACAGGGTTCTTATGCTTCAGGTTTTATCAGGATTTCTGAAAATTTTGAATGACATTTACCGGGTATTTTTCTTATACGAGTGGTAAGGACGGATGTTAGGATTAATAGAAGACTTTTATATCAAGCAAATGTATGAGTTTTAATACTGTTTTTTGTCCATGCCTGACTTACATCTCTGCTCATAGCATTTCAGGGACTTCTGTCCTCAGTGACTTCAACCCTGTAAATAACTGGACGATTTAACTGTTCCTGTACAGTTCTTTGATATCACATGGTAATCCAATAAAAGGCACAAAAGCCAGTCTATCCAGTCCACCCAAATAAACCCTCAATGGATAACACGCAGAAGAGGCTACTACTAGTCTAGGTAATGCAACCCAACTTCCAAGAGCTCCCGGTCATGCTGGGTATTTGTCTTGGATCCAAACCCTACCTCGTGTGTTTACCAGCCTGTCCATCCGTCGTCAAGGCACGTTATCGATCTCTAGGGTAATTTGGGTTTGCTCCAAGCCCTGCCAAGAGGCTGGGGGCAGGCAGTCAGCATGTGAGCTAAGGGCATGTAACCCAAAGTTACATGGCTGGGGGCAGGCAGTCAACATGTGAGCTAAGGGCATGTAACCCCAAGTTACATTACCATAATCTGTAACATGAATGGTAGGTTCTGCTTGAAACCCTAATGAATGGGGATTCTCCATGTACACATGGTAATCAGCAGTAGCCGTTATGGATGTCCTTGATCCATATAGATTGCAGGCTTCCATAGCCCACTTAAAAGGGTCTATATCTCCTCTTTCCTATCCCCCGGATGTGTGTGGTGCAGATATGCACGGGCATTGACCAATTCCTTTGCAAAATTGTGTAATGTAGTTCTCGGCATGAATATGACCTTAGCTGTTGAAATGGCGTTAAACCTCTATTATTCACTCACTCCATATAATTGTTGTCTTTGGATATCTTTCTAAATACATCTGTATTATGTCTGTTTAGGCTATTTCAAGCATATTGCCTCTTCCATGTGCCTATCTGTACATTTATTGGTGAGGTCAGAATTTACCTCTATCTAAGCATAATGAATTAGGAGGCCCAACAACCAGATTCTTTTTTATTTAGGTTTGTTTCAAGGAGCCCAACCTTAACTAGCCAAGCAGGGCCGACCCTTTTTCCTCAGTTTTGAAGGATCTTATATCAATGTTGCTGGGTCTGTTTTCGGTTTATTTTAGTGACTCATGTATCACTGCCACGCGTTCTGCCTGTTTGTGACATTCAAGTTAAAGGAAATCTGACCCATCCTATTTTTCCGCATGTTACCTGAAACACATAACCTTTTTTGGATTCATCAATGTCTGGAATCTACAATTCTGATTTGACAATATAATGTCCAGTCTAACGGTACTCACTCTATATCCGCCTGGTTGGGATATAGAGGTTCCTAGCCAATCAGTCTTGTGCTACTGTAGACTCTGACCAAGACAAATCATCTATGACCTTGAGAGGGGATTGGATCCCAACAGGGCCAAGACAAGGATGGCTATGATACATAAGACCTCGGAGGTAGGGTTAATTGGGACATTCCATCATTGCTCACTAGGCTCTCTGAGTCTCATCTAAAAGCCAAACATTTGAGGAGGTCATCAGATCAGAATGTGATTTAGGAATAATGAGTGTGCAAAGTAATTCAGATAAATAAAGTACCTCACGAGAAGTGGTTTATCGGAGCTGTACTTGTACTAAGCTATATCTGAAACCATTGTTTTATATCGTATTATCATATCCAATGCAAGGAAGTGTTGTTCAATGTGTAAGACAGCTGCCAGCGATAGATATCCAATATTATTACACGACTTCTGTGATTTTGGGTGCTTTTTCTGGATATTCCGATGCACATACCTGTTGATATTGCACACCATGATGCATGCTTCATGACTTTTTTAAGGAGGCATGTTATCCATGTAAGGAGGCATGTTGTCCATGGATAACATGCCTTCTTACATGTCATATGTTACATGTTAAAACCTATGAAATATTTCATTGCCAGGGTAGGGGTCGAACCTGCAGCCTCAGATCCCAAATTCAACTCCCTATGCAGTGCACCACAGGGACTGACGAGAAACGCTTGGTTAGAACCAGGTCTTGATATGATAGGCAGGACGAGTCCCGGTCCGGGCTGTCCGCTGCCATAACCGCGAGACGCGGGACGGGTTCAAACCAAGCCAAGCCAAGCCGGGCGTCGAGGTGTGTCGCCCGGTGGTCTAGTAGTTAGCGCATTGCGCTCAGCTTCTACAGGTAGGCGGGACGAGTCCCGGTCCGGGTGAATCTTTTTTTTTCGACTGATCCATAGCTACATACCATATTTCCCCGTTTATACACCCAGGCTTGTATTAGTACTGTCTGCTACCTAAACCTCCTTACTAAGTGGCAAATTGACCAGGCCTTAACACGAGGATATACGGTACTGCGGGACGCGTTCAGACCAAACCAACGGCTGCCGGGTGCCGAGGTGTGTGTACCGATCATGTGCACACACTATGGCAGGCTTCGAGTCCCGGGGAGGGGGAACAATTTTTTATTTCAACTTGAATTTGTTGATATTCTATTTATTATCTATTGATATCGAGTAATAAAATAAGTAGTCAATGGATAATTCATGACTTGTGTGTGTTAGCAAGGGATAATTACACTTGGGCTGCACCCTCGTGTAATTATCCTTTGCTAACACACGCGCATCATGAATTATCCATTGATTACTAGTTCATTAGACTGAAAGCGAGGCTGATATGCTGGTCATCCTGAACATGTGAATTAACATCTGCAGATGTATGTCAAAATTTGGGTCCTCAACTTGGGTATATATCATCAGCTCGAGGACATAAGAGACCACAGTGTTGAAGACCGTCCATTCATACCTGCAAGCCTGATCATAAAATATTTGATGACACATACCTGCTCCCTAGTGAGTTATCAACCCCTCAGTTATTCTGAGGTGAGGTAGACTGACGGATTGTAAATAGAGTGGAAAACTAAGTTAAAAAATACAGAACCCTTTCCTCCTTAATTATTGTCTAAGCTACAAAAGAGCATTGTTATACAGACATAAGTTATTTAGAGGATATATAATCTTTATTGATGCTTATTACACGATTTCTGTGACTCACAGTGCTTTTCCTGGATATCCCAGTTCTGATATTCCTGCATATTGTGCGACCCCTTATGAGCAGATCCCAGGTGGATATCAGCACTCTCTGAGGTGGATATCAGCACTCTCTGAGGTGGATATCAGCACTCCTTGTCCATGTCACATGTCACATGTCACATGTTAAAACCCACGAAATTTCCATGGTCAGGGTAGGGCTCGAACCTGCAGCCTCAGATCCCTAATCCAACTCCCTATGCATTGCGCCACAGGGACTGACGAGATACGCTCGCTTCGAACCATGTCTGGATATATACAAAGCCCTGGAAGGAGACGACTGCGGGCTGACCGCTACCATAACCAAACATAGCCAAGCCAAAAACGGCTGCTGAAGGAGGAGACGCGGTGGTCTAGCGGTTAGCACGTCGCGCTCAGCCGTCAGAGGTACATGGATCGCGTCCCGGTCTGGGCGTATCTTTTTTCGCCGTGTGCGCTGTCGCTGTCCGCTGCCGGGCGATGAGGTGTGTGTACCGATCGTGTACATACACTATTTTTCGCTGTGTGCCCTGCCGCTGTCCGCTGCCAGGCGAGGAGGTGTATGTACACTATGGTGGCTGGCTTCGCGTGCCGGGGAAGGATTTTTGTTTTCAACTTATTTTTATTGATATTTTATTGATTATTTATTGATTTTTTATTGATTAATCGTGTAATAAACTTAGTAAGGTATGGGCTAACAGGCACCTCATGGCATGTATCGTAGGATATCAAACTCGTGGCCTGCGGCCACTCGTTCGATATCCTACGATACATGCCATTCGGTGCCTGTTAGCCCATACATTACTTAGTTAATAACACCCTCGTTCATTGTATCCGTGACTAAAATCAACGATGTACCCCCAATAGAATTAAAGTATTTACCTTGAAAATCAATGAATTCTAATGCATTCTAATGAGTTGGGCCGGACGACGAGGAAGCCATTCCGCCATATTGGATTTCTTGTTTGTCAATACTCTGTGCGGTCCGCCGAGAATAACATTCAATTTCCACCATTTATGGAGAATTTGGTTCTTCCTCGGGGCACACACAACAAAGATTAGGCCTTCTTCTTACTCCCTCCATGTTTCAAAAGATGAATTAAAGGCTATATTCTCTCAAACTGGCCATTATACGATTGGTCAGGTTTCGTCGTCCGAGAAGAAAGGTAGTACTTCGTCTGTACACCAGACAGCGGGACTGCAGTGTGACATGGGAGTTTGACACAAAGGCGGAGACGCGCTATGGTAAAGGATACGAGTCAACTCGCTGTCATGGTTTGTTTTGGTTTAGTGTCAACTACTGTTCATTCTAGCCGTGGTTAATTGCACGAGTTTTATCCTTAAGATTCTAAACTAACCTGCCAGACTTCATGCTAACTGTACAAAAATAGCTCCCCGATGTGATCATATAAGTACAGGGATGAAAGTCTTCAGGGAATTCCCTGATTTCAGGGATTTTGAAGTTCTTGGGTCCTATACATTCATATAGAAACCCAGAATTTGGGGGCGAATATATTGGACCATTTCAGGGATTTTCGTGCTCTGTGACTTTCATCCCTGTAATTATAGACGATGGCCATATAACGATATAGACTAGTCAGATTTAAAGCTCTAAATTTAAAGCATAAATGGGACTGGGACATTTTGCAGACAACCTCCAAATCATGCCAAATAATTACAAACTCCCCTGGGACCATTTACATACCTGATAAAGAAGGGATTTATAGACAATGAGGGTCACATGTAGTGAGATTGTCCAGCCAGATTGGACTTGATAGGAACACAGCTGGAATGCCACAGAGACTGACACTTAAGAAGATGTGACACATCTCCAGCTGCCTGGTGTGGCTAAGGTATCAAATCCCATTCCACCTGACTGTGTAAAGTGATTTGTGTGGGGATAGCTTTCCCCCAGCGACAGTGGCGTGGAGATGATAGAGCCCCAGCAATGACTGGTTGGGTTGAGGCAGACCTTAGGGAATGAGGCACCAGACACTCCCCAGTGTGCTGCGGGTCACAACTTGCTACATCAGCAGAATCCAGCCGTGAAGATCGATGCCTCCAGGTGGTGGGGGTTCCTCAGATGGTTAGGGATGTCTTGGAGAAAACAACACGACTTAAGGCATTGGGAAAGTTGCCTTTAACAAGGCGCCAGATCGAATTTATTGAACAATTCAAACAATTTATGTATGTTGTTTATAAAACACTCCCTATATCAGATGCTTAAAGAAAAGTTTGATTTCCAAGTTCCTTAAACATGTACAACGTATTCTGCCTTTGGTATGCTTATATGTATAGACTGTAGAAACCGATCTGCTTAGGATATCAGTGATGCCACTTTTCCTGGTTTACCAGGAATTCCTGATTTTCATTCAAAGATTCCTGTATTAAATTATGTTAAATTCCTGGGATTATGTGTCCAAAAGTCAAGTTTTTCCTGGTTTTTGTCGGCCAGTGAGTGGCATCTCTGGGATATTCTCAACTGTATAAGGAAGTAAGACACCCACAAATAGACTCTATATACATGTGATATGCTTAGAGTGGTCTTCGATCCTTCAGACATCAAAGTAGCCTTTTTACCTTGGGATGTCTGGTACCTACACCTAATATGGGGACAATTGCAGACTTAGTACAGAGACACACAGCTAGCCTCCTTCAACCAACAGTACAGGTGGTGCAGAGCTAGAGGCATCACAGGTGATGTGCTCTTTGTATACTCTAGTTGCCACGATGACCTTAGTCATCGTGGCTTAAATACGTCAAGTATAGCCAGATCGCTGCCCATTCTAGCCCATTTTCTGACTTGCCCCTGATTTTCAACCCATGGCTATTTATAATTTTAGACTGAGTTCTAACTCCTGTGAACCCTAGTCTATGGATTGTTAGTAGTAAACCCATAATCCTATTAATTGGCCTTATACAAGTCTAGTGGACATCTGCGCATGTGCAAATACCGTCAGAACCCTTCTCTAATGCCCATGTTCCACCATACATAAATTAGTGAATTAACCCTTTAAGAACAGGATCACATACACACACTGTTTATTGTCATCATGATGCACGAATGTAGCACTCCTATTAACCCTTTAAGAACAGGATGACATACATACACTGTTTATTGTCATCATGATGCACAAATGCAGCACTCCTATTAACCCTTTAAGAACAGGATGACATACACACACTGTTTATTGTCATCATGATGCACAAATGCAGCACTCCTATTAACCCTTTAAGAACTGGATCACATACACACACTGTTTATTGTCATCATGATGCACGAATGCAGCACTCCTATTAACCCTTTAAGAACATGATCTCAGAAAAACACTGTTTATTATCATCATGATGCACGAATGAAGCACTGCTATTAACCCTTTGAGAACAGGATCACAAACACACTGTTTATTGTCATCATGATGCACGGATGCAGTACTCCTATTAACGCTTTAAAAACAGGATCACATAAATACACTGTTTATTGTCATCATGATGCACGAATGCAGTACTCCTATTAACGCTTTAAGAACAGGATCACATACACACATTGTTTATTGCCATCATGATGCATGAAGGCAGGACTGCCAGTAACCCTTTAAGAACAGGATCACATACACAGACTGTTTATTGTCATCATGATGCAGGACTGCTATTAACCCTTTAAGAACAGGATCACATACACACACTGTTTATTGTCATCATGATGCATGAATGCAGCACTCCTATTAACCCTTTAAGAACATGATCTCAGAAACACAATGTTTATTGTCATCGTGATGCACAAATGAAGCACTGCTATTAACCCTTTAAGAACAGGATCACATACACACACTGTTTATTGTCATCATGATGCACGAATGAAGCACTGCTATTAACCCTTTAAGAACAGGATCACATACACACACTGTTTATTGTCATCACGATGCACAAATGCAGCACTCCTATTAACCCTTTAAGAACAGGATCACATACACACACTGTTTATTGTCATCATGATGCACGAATGCAGCACAGCCATTAAACCTTTAAACCCACTATAGGACTTCTCTATTGGGTCTATGGGAATTCTTTTTGACTGGGACTTCTCTATGTGATGTATAGAAATTCTCTATGAGACTTCTATATGGGACTGGGACTTCTCTATTGGACTTCTTTATAGGATGTATGGGACTTGTCCATTAGATTTTCATATGGGACTTCTCTTTATGACTGGGACTTCTCTTTGGGGTCTATGGGACTTCTATTTATGACTGGGACTTCTCTATGGGATCTATATAACTTCTCTATTTGATTTTTATATGGGACTTCTCTATTGGACTGGGACTTCTTTTTGTGACTGGGACTTCTCAATGGGACTTATTTATTGCATCTCTGGACTTCTCTAGGACCTCTCCTTTAGATTTTTCATAGGACTTCCCTAGGAATTCTCTTTATGACTGAGACTTCTCTTTGGGACTTCTGTGGGATCTGTCAGACTTCTCTATGGGACTGGGACTTCTCTATCAGACATCTCTATGGGATCTATGGGACTTCTCTATGGGATCAATGGGACTGCTCTATAGGACTTGCCTATTATATTTTTATATGCGACTTCCCTATTGTACTGGGACTTCTCTATGGGGTCTGGGACTTCTTTTCATGACTGTGACTTCTCTGGGATCTATCAGACTTCTCCCTATGACTTCTATATCAGACTTCTCTATGGGCCTGGGACTTCTCTATCAGACTTATGTGATCTATAGGACATCTCTATGGGATCTATGGGACTTCTCTATAGGATCTATGGGACTTCTCTGTAGGACTTCTCTATTAGACTTCTATATGGGACTTTAGTATTGGACTGGGTCTTTTCTATGGGACTGGAATTTTCTATGGTACTTCTCTATCTGAGCTATAGGAATTCTCTAGTACTTTTCTATTAGACTTCAATGTGGGATTTCTCTATTGGGCTGGGTCTTCTCTATGGGACTGGGACTTTTCTATGGGACTTCTCTGTAGGATCTATTGGACTTCTCTATGGAATCTATGGGACCTCTCTATTAGACTTCTAATCAGTTTAAGAAAATCTTAACCTTTTAAGTCAACGTGGCATTACAGCTATGCTGTACCTGTCTTACAGACTCAAACACTACAAACCATTCTTTAAAATCCTTAAAAATCAAACATTAAAATTGTCTCAATATCCTTAATATTTCTCCCCTCGTATATTGATCCAGACAGGCTACATGCTGTAGAGGTTTCAAGCAAGCAAAAACAAACGACCTAATTCCATATCAATTCCTGAATATTTAGGACAAGTCGATGCAAATTGTTCTTCACTTGCATAGCCTCGATGGACCTTACTGATATGTTATCTTCCTGGTTGGCCCCGTTCTGTCATTAAGGGTTAATAGCCTATTCCATTATTTTTGCTTCGAATCACTTTAACATGCGACAGTTTCAAGTTGATCCTAGTCCATGTACTTTAATACTCTACAAGTGAAAGGTATTTGCTTCAATATATCTTTCTATAATCCCTTCTACAAGATTCCTTCTATTCCTATGGAGTGATGGTTTGCTAGATATAAGCACAGTTCCCATATGATCGATTTGCCAGTGGGTCGGTAACAAAGACCTGGCAATCCAATCCGAAGTAATGATAGCATGGAAGGATAGATTCCATAGCTATATAAAATACAGTATTGATTATTCTCCCATACAAGCCTCAGAGTGTGACATGGAGTTAGTGATAACGGCTAGTTGGAGGAAAGCTGAGTTATAATATGATGACGACTATTGATGTATAATTGTTGGCTAATTGTAGAAGCCTGGCCAGCTGACCAATGTCTATTTGGTCATTGATCAATGCTGCCCCTCTCACAATAATGGTGCTAGGATGGATAATATTGAGCTAACAGAAGACTGTATATGAGCAGCTCGTGGCTATGGTGAGATATGGGGGATGCTCTATGTAGTCGAAGGGACATGTAACTTCAAGCTGTCGGGTTATATATAAGGAGTCGGAAAGTTCCAACGGTAGCACTTCAGAATATTCCACGAACAATTAAGACTCTCAACTTTGCTGTGTTGGAATAAGCAGGGAAGAGTTCGTGTATAAAAATCAGATAATGCAGAATAGTTATTTTCAAATAGATGTGACATAAAATGTAATGAATCTGCAGTTAGTTTGAAATAGACTGATCCCTTGGTTATTCACAGAAACCGGTAGATATTCTTTGAAAAGAGTGAAGGTAAGATAGAATATCATGAGGATGAAAAAGGATGAGTTAAAGTGAATGCGTCTAACAGCAGGGCATATTACCACTACATAAACTATCGGCCTCTCCTTTAGTGCCTAATAGAGGGCACGTCTAGTATTGATAACATAAGATGGGCCAGCACCCTATAATAAGGCAAAACGGGCCTGGTGAGAACTGGTCGCATCACCTACTTCCCCGGCTAAAGATTGGTCACTTATTCCATGTCATTTCCAACCAATCAGAGGAGGCACTGATGGACTTCCTGACACCCACTTTGGTTGGTACACGTGAGTCGTCCAGGCTGTTAGTGCTGTAAAACCCGACAGAGATAGTACCAAGTGGCAGTGATCAGGCTGGGCTCTGGAAGGTGGCAGGTCTTTTGAGCCTGTAATATGGAAGACAGATAAGTTGGCATAATCTATCCCCACAACCAGGATTTATACACATAATCCAATCAGATCACTCTAAAGCATTTTATCAATGATTATCAGATGCCTCCTTGATCGCCAGGGTCTCCTACGATATCCCGAAAAATTAAGCAGGCTCTCTTCCCACTTGGTTATCAGTGTCCAGGAACGGTACCCTGTCAAATAAGGTATTCTGTCAATGTAAAGATTTTTTTTTAGAGAAGAAGAAGTATAACTTTAGAGAATATACCCTGGATTCCTAAGGATTCCTTTTACAAATAGGCTGTTTAAATCTCGGGGCTCATTCCAGATCTTATCTTGTAGAGAAATTTACACAACTTGCTGTCAGCTTCTAGCGAGATGGATGTCCGAAGTCTCCTTTGTGTTATTGCCAAAAGGAAAGGAATCCTGCAAGAATTTGAATTTCATGTTAGAAGATCTTAAGGGATCATGATTAATGGCACACATATGTCTTGTATTTGTATTAAGACCATGACTATTTTTAATGCATTAAAACAAAGAAACATTAGGAGGTGTGTGCGAGCGAGTCAGAGAGTGAGTGATTTTTAACGCCATTTCAAAAGCTAGGGTCATATTTATGGTGAGAACTACATAACACAATTTCAAGGATGAATGTGTCAGTGCCTGTGCATATGCAGGGTTCCCACTGGTCAGTTAAAAGTCAGTTAACCCTATTTTTCTTTAAAGGTCAGTTAAAAGTCAGTTAAAACAATATTTTTTTTTTTTTGAAAAAGTCAGTTGAAAATGAAATTTTGACTAATTTAGGGGGGTAATTGTCAAGATTCCACACATATTCACAAAATTTCTAAAATTCTCTCGCTTGAGAATGAGAGTGGGTAAATTTTTTCCTGAGCCCCGTAAATTATCCACTGTTTGGTCAGTTAAAATTCGTTAAAAGTCAGTTAAAACCATGATACAAAAATAGTGGGAACCCTGATATGTACATCACACACATCCGAGGGGATGGGAAAGAGGAGATATAGACCCTTTTAAGTGGGTAGGTCCCGGGGAGGTAGGTACATAGTCCCCCCTTGATGTCACAATTTCGCCAAAATTCAAGGCTTCAGGTCAAATGTCACTTTTTTAGGGAATGGACATGTCACATTTCACCTTTTTTTTTGTCTAACTGAAAGGTATTCTCTGGAAATTGTGCAGGGATGGACCTAGCATTTTGAGAAGGGGGGGGGGCATACATTTTGGCCATATGGTGTAATATATAGAATGGGTGGAGGGAGTCATTCCAAGCGAAGCACAGTGAATTTGCAACCTGATTTGTAAGCACCTCCTACCCTCATCCCAGTCCCACCATTCCCCTACTGCCTCTCTCCTGACCTCACCCCCTGGGGATAGGTAGGAGGAGAGAGGCAGTAGGGGAATGGTCTTAGGAACCCATTAAGTTCCCTCTATAGCATGACATGGTAGGATCTTCGCTTGTATGATAGTTCCATACAACTGTCTTTTAATTCATGCATGCTATAGAGGGAATCTAATGGGTTCGTAAGACCTATGTATGTAATGTATAGTATTCACCAGGTGGCAGCACCATTGCAAAAGGGAATTATTATTCATAATCACCTGTCATTCTTGGAGCATATAATGTTACAGTGTTGTTTTAAATCAGACTTTCACTTAATAATACACACACACAATATCAGCAATAAAAGGCTGTGAAGGAAGACCCTGTGAAAATACTACTTATACACTAAGGAAGCAGCTGGTGCTCTGACACCCATTTTATGACTTTCAAGATTTAATAAAGCAGTATAGTCTGCTGGGTTCAGTAGAGCCGGCAGGCGTGGCGCAGTCGGTAGCGCGTCCGCTCACGGGCTGTAAGGTCGTGGGTTCGGTTCCCGGCCCGGCTGGAGCACAGTGGTGGTTTCAAACGTCGCCGTAAGGTGTCATTTGAGTTCCTCCCTGCTCTGGCTAGGCTGTGCTGGAAAGTCTGTCGGCGGTCATGGCAGACAAATGACTTAAAACAGGCCTGTCCATCTCTCACTATGCCTATGTAGTGATGGATGTTAAAGAACCATTGCCTCGGTAAATGTGTAGGGGCGTGCTTTCTATCTTCCCATAGATTCGGTCGCCATCATCCCCCCTCCCCATTAGACTAGGGTCTGGGCAACAACGCCGCAAGGGTAATCTCTCTTCGGTGTGGATACAACCCGCGGGACCTCTCACCCTTGAGTGTCGGCCATAAGGAAGGCACGAGGTGAGATAAAAATTCAATCAATGGGTTCAGTATCCCAAGTACCGCTGTCAGAATTGATGGTGGTGGGAGTCTTGAATTGCTGGCCCGATAGTTGGGCCTCCTGATTCTCACCCGATTTTTTCTGTCTGAACAGAAAAAATTGGGTCCAAAGTAAAACCGTCGGCGATCGTTCCCAATGCGTTCCCGACGTGTTTCCGATGGTCTCCGATTTTTTTCAGGACCTCTTCCACTGCATCCCGATTCTTGGCCGATGAAACCCGATTTGGGTCCAATCATCAATATCTGTCGCAGATGCATAGGAGATTGACTATCGGCCAAGAATCGGTTTCGGTGGAATATGGCCATCATACTTCTTACTTATATGACATAACCCATCTTTAAAACACTTTAGGTGTCATACATTGGCATTCTACTCTTTCTTATCACTGGATTTCATATATCCTGTACCCATAGACTCCTATACTAACGGAATCAGTAATAAATTTAGTTTATTCAGGAAAATTCTATTTTGCTTGTGACCCCCTACTTTTTGGTTCCAAAATGTTTCTAATGATCTTAGATATAAATACCTAAGGTTTGGCTAAGAAATTGTTGGAAGATCTTTTTCTATGGAATTAAATGTGGAAAATACAAATTCTCATAGGCAGCCATAGTTAAGACCACCAATCTTCAATGCCCTCCAGTGAGGAAACAGACACCGTGACCTCAAACTAACACCTCTGAAAGTTACTAAGAATCAATTTTGAACCAGCTGGATTATATCTACTACCCTTAACAAAATACTCTAGGCATATACTGTCATCTAAAATCTAAATTACATTTATGAGTTGATTACAGTAATATCTTAAGCATTTATAAGAATAGCAAGTGGTATAACCCAAAACTAGAGGGACTCTGGCAACAAGTAACTATTTATACAGGGGTAGACACTATCTTTTCCAGCCACTGGCCACCCCAGCCCATAGGTTTAGCAAAATTTATGGGCCCGAAAATAAAATTGCAGGCCCAGAATAGCCAGTTTATTTTTTTATGAGAGAAATTAAAGGTAATTCTCATTAGTTCCCACCACAACTTAGCAAGAATGGCTAGATTCCCTCTGATTTTACCTTTCCAATGATAGAGCAGTTGAGGGATAAGAACGGTCGAGGGATAAAATGCATGTTCGAGGGATAAGATCCCCTATTTTTTCTTAACTCTCAAATGGAAATCTGTTTGAGGATAATTAGAGCTGTTTGAGCGCGGTAAGAGCCCAACATAATGTCACAAAGTTTATAGAGGAAACTAGTTCAGTTTGTATGGTAGTGGTTTTATATGGAAGACGTTTAAGTCAATCCTTAGGATGAATGGTTTTAAACTGCACAACCTTTGAATATTTTCTCCTTTGCCATCGGTCTAAAGGTATCAGAATTTGATAGAATGAGTTGAAAAAGAGCAGTACCTCATGAGGAATTAACACACATGCTGATAAACGATTACAGTAAAGTGCATAAGAGACTAGCCGCCTGTTTTGACTATGGGGTCCGATTCCTATCTAAAAGGCCATAAATCCCATCTATAGAAGCCTACCACATACCAGACTAACCACAAGGTCACCGTTGCTCACCATGATCAGGTTTGGGTAGTTGTTTCGCTATACTGATTAAAGCTGAAATAAACAGTGAAACAAGAAGCATCAATGTTCAATGTGGAGATACACAATGTACTGAGTATCTATGTCGTATGGCTCTTCCACTGGTAACAGAGAGATATTCTATGACTGGACACGAGCCTGGATAGAAATAAACTATTTAATGTGTATTGGTGTTAGTACCTGACCAAGAGGTAAAAAAGGGGGCATCTTTACATCTAATTGGAGTCAGGGCTCAGTTCTCTGCATGTCATGTGACAGGCAAGTAACGTACACCACCCTTAACCCCATCACACACCCGGCAGCTTTTCACTTCCGGCCCAGACACGATCAATTCTGGTTACTTCCGGTGTGTATGGTTCAAAGCGCCACCAGCTAAGCGCTTTAGAATTAGCCACACAATGGTCTTCTGAAAACCACTAAGCCAGGAGAAATTGGTGACGGTCGTGTTATGTTTTGTCCTGCATTTTATTCCCCCATGTAATTCCTATCTCTCAATAGCAGTAGGTTTAAGGCAGTGCACTCTGATATCACATGCGGTCTTTGGATGAGCAGTTATCCTGAGAAGTACTACATCTTCCTGCCAAGGCTACTTCTATGTGAACTTGTGAATTGTGCATGTAAATCAAAGATACTAGAAAATGCACGTGATTCACTTGTTGGCATGAGCTTGATTTGAGAACAGATTGGTGTAACTTCGTGATTGTGAATAGACTCGATGAAATCCTCAAAAATTCCACGATTCAGCCAAAAGACCATTGCATTTAAGAAACATTTACAGCCTCTACCATACCGGCCTCTATACCACAGAGCAACTCCCGACCTGCTCTTGTCACGGCTCCACCTGGTCTGAAAGGGACGATCCTAAACCCACCTTGTATTCAGGGTATTGAGGTTTCCCATAATACACTCTGTTCGTGGAGGTTTCCTGTTAATTAGCATAATTAGGTCAGTCACGTGACCTGCTCTGGCCAATGGCATTGGTCACATGACTGACCTACTTATGGTAATTAACAGGAAACCTCCACGAACAGAGTGTATTATGGGAAACCTCAATAGCTTGAATGGGCTACCGAGCTGTCCATACTGCGCTTACATATCCACGCGAAGTTGTCATGTGTAATTTGGTATTTTCATTTTATATGTGTGCCTATCTTTCTAACTGAATTAGTTCTGATACATGCACGTATCTGCTCCATAAAATAGTCATATTTACCCTTTTGAATAACTAAATTCTGACTAATTTCTTTCTCTTCCATTTGACAATACAGATATCGAATATATTTCTTAACATGACTGTCTGGAAAATATATTGCAGTTTGTCTGGAAAGGCCCAAGGGGACATGAATTTACTGTAAACAAATGCATGACTTTAAGGCTATACTTAAGTTTGGTTATGTCTACTTGGCAAGTGCAGTATAGATATTTAATTCAGTAACTATGCATTTGCGCAATGGCCTGAAATGGTTTCACTGGGTCTAGTTGTAGGCTGCAGGACACTAATTGTTTTCTCACTGTTGGCTTATATAGCATATGGGCGAAAATAAAATATTTGTGCGAATTTCTGGGCTTAGCCACTGTTATTTTCTTGTAGGCACATATTTTTCCCCATTAATTTAGGGCCATGAGATGTGTACAATGTGATTAATCTTTCCGCTATTGGCCGTAGAGTGCGGACATACCCAGATTTGGGGGTTTTGCAGTGAATGATTGCAATAAATTCTGTAATTGAAAAGAGTGCACCCCCTCAACTTACTTTTAAATATCAGCCTAAATAACACTCAAATCGATTTATATACATCCTAAGGATTAATTTGATGCCTGGTTTTCCTACCCACTAGACGTCAATCACATACTTATATATACATAGACCGAGGCACAAAACCACATTGAAACAAAGAGGGATTCTGACAGACAAAGGAACAAAGAGGGAAATATGGCCCATACTCTGTCTCTGTACACATTGCTATTGGTGTATATTTTTTTTTGGTATATAATATAGTTGAAGGTAGCCCATAGGCCATGTAGATGGTATGGATAGCATTTACACCTCAGAGACAGAGAATAGGTTGTGTACCAGTTCAGTGGCCATGAACAATAGGGGATTAGTCTATTTCTTCCAGCCTTTATGCACCAGTGGTCATTAACCCTTTCAGTGTCACATAGCACCAGTTCACATTTAGATACAACGGATCAGGAAATGGCATCACATTAACCCTTGAAGGGCAGCAGAATGAATAAAAGAATAGAGATTCTGTGGTCGCCATTGAACATAGGACATAGTAGTCAATTACACATAGGCCTAAGGCCTAGCCTTTACCTTCATCTATTGGTTTCGTGGAATAAAATAAGTAGTCAATGGATAATTCATGACTTGTGTGTGTTAGCAAAGGCTAATTACACTCACGCGTCATAAATTATCCATTGATTACTTGTTCACTAAAGGCACCGTGAAATGGTGCCTAAATTGGATAACCATGGTATAATAGTTCCTAGTTGTTCTCATCTTTGGCCAAAGATAATATGACTTAATTAAATGCAAGATACATAGTATAAACTTTTAAGAATGGAAAAAGAAACTTGCCTTGACATGTAGAACTAATAATGCCTGGCATTTACTTTTTTCTGTTACCTTGTTAATGACCCAACTGTTCTTAACATTATATAACTATTTTATCCCTTTCATTTGCAGCGCAAATGCAGACCTCATCGAGAAATATAAGAGGACGGAAGGTAAGTAGAGGTTAATTTGCTTATCAGTAAATGTCATTTTACTCTAGAGGTTGAAGAGATTGTTAAAGAACTTGTTTAAGAGATTCTGAATTCTTCCACATCAATGCAATCTGTCATAGGAACATACTATACTACTACTACTACTACTCGCATATCATAGCTGCAAGAATACTAGATACTTCAGAGTAATGTTGATGTCAGGAGAGGACAGTCCATTACTAAAACTTGGCCTTCCATCGACTGCTTAAAGTATAGTGACGATCAGTGTTATAAGTAATATATCATAACACTCTAGTCTCCTAGAGAAGATCGAATTCTGAGAAATCATAGAAATTTGGCCCCTTGGATAGTGCTATCACTATGTTTGTGAAATATATAACAGTGTTTTAAGAAGGGATTTTGGGTACGTGTATACCCTACCTTGGGCCATTTTCCAACAGTGGCGACCTGGGTTGAGCAATGTGTATTCAGCTATCAGAGGCACAGATTGTTTAGACCAGATGCTTATTAACCTCACTCATCCTTTGACCCCAACCATTATCTTCTTTTCTGAAAACTATGCTATAACAACATGGTGATGCTGAGTTTGAGTTGAGTTTGAAAAAGGTTTATTGGCCAACAATATCTTAAAGTACTAAAGCTTTTACAATTATCAGCCGAAAAAGGAGGATACAATCAAACATGTAAATTGCATCGATACATTCAATAATGTTAAACAGGTGGTGTCCATGAACAGTCACATATCAAAACCCATGCTAAACCAATTTACTTCAGATGCACCTGTGATCTTTTCTATATATCCACTTTGGACCCCAATCCTCCCCTCTATATCCCAGAGGGATGAAGTGTATGGCTGTTGTTGCTATCTCGGGCTTCCCTAGCCTACTTAAAAGGCTATATCTCTTCTTTCCTGTCCCCTCAGGATGTGTGTGGTGCACATATGCACAGGCACAAAAACAATCTTCTGTGAAATTATGCAATGTAGTTCTCGCCATGAATATGACCTTAGCTGTCAAAATGGCGTTAAACATCTATTACCCACTCGTTGTTGCTATCTGACCTGAGACTCCAAGGTACAGGAGATAATAGAAGAAGCCATAGAAGGCACAGAAACACTGACTCAGCATTCAGGTTGATGTGTGCAGGGTCAGCTGCACATTTCCACATTCATTCAGTAGTGCAGGGCAATACAAGGGCATAACTCAATCTTATGGATCTCGCCAATACAACACTACCTAGAGAACGATAGCAGTTGATGGTTTGCGTCTTAATTAACAGGAATAGCATACAGCCAAAAATAATTTTCTTACAATCTTAAATAATCATACCTGATGGACAAAATTACCAGTTTTAAGATTTTAAATTTTCTTAAAACTGGTACTTTTGTCCGCCACGTAAGATATTTTATCTTATTTTCTCAAATCAAGAAAAAATATTTTTAGCTGTGGTACACCTGCCTATGTGCCTTACCCACCTCTTTTTGTGATGGATGGCCTTGGATACAGATAAAGCTGGCCTGGGCATTGGTGACATGTTTTTCCCCATGTCATTAACTTCTCAATGCAATATAAACATATGACATATAGTTATTCTAGAAATTTTAAGCCTTCAGTCCAAGACCTCCCCTTCTCCCCATTAGGCCACCCTTAAAAATATGTTCGTTTCCTGTCCAGAGGCTGGGATTTTTCAGACCCATAAGGGAGGGAGGGGAACATTTTTTTTAGAAAAGATTTTTTATTTGTCGGCGTGAATTTGTCGTCGCGTTCTAGGATTCGGTGATTGGAAATCTAGATTCTAGTGCTAATGGTCCAAAAATAAATTCTTTTCAGAACTCAAGAAAAAAATTTCCCATTCTCAAAAAAATCCACCAGGCCTTTGGACAGGAAACGAACATATTTTTAAGGGTGGCCTTAGTCAAATTCCAGGACCCCTTTTCCCTAGGCTGAATCCAAGAGTTCAGCTACTTTAATGAGAAGATTTATAGATTTACATGATTACCTGCTATGAAATCTGGGAAATAAATGAGCACCCAGAGGCATAGGAAGCAAATTTACTTTGGGGGGGGGGTGATGGGGTGTCGGTTGGGCCACTCTGTAGTTTTATAGTTATATATAAGACCATACATGCCGATTTTACTATGTCTCACTACTCAGAGCTGTGCTGGTAGTTGTGGGTGGGAGGGGGAGGAAGACAATCAAGCAGGTACATGTGTCCTTAATGACATAGTCATGGGCAAGTCATCTAGCCTAGGCTCTGTACCCTTGCCTCGTTTCCTTTCTGTCTCAAACTAAACGCTTTCTTGTTTCAGCTATCTAAAGGTCAAATAACCTGATTTCAGTTCATTTATTTTGCTGGTAAATCTTCTTTATTCAGCTGCAGCATAGCATCTAGCAAATAAAGCTTGTCATAGAAAAACGAGCATGTTCCATTACACATTGCTAATCCCAACCAGGCTTACATGGGAATTATGGTTCAGTAAATAGCATCCTATCATGCCTAACCCCAGATTGAAGTTACCCCTCCCCCGATGGCAGACCAGTTCTCGTCTTGTAGCCTGGCCTGTTCTTCCTTAAATTAACCTGCCCTTTTTTCTTAGCTACATGATAAATTGGCCATAAATATGTATTGGCCTATTATGAAAGCAGAATAGACCATAGTAAGCTTCAGCCTTTTGAGGGACAGCTAGTTTCATAATTCACATACGGCCTGTATCAGATTGTGGGTGGGGTCAGTTATTGACAGGTCAGGTCAGTATGGTAAGAGACTGGGTTTAGACAACTATAATAGATTTACTATAATAATAACGGATTGTGTCCATCACCATTTTTGGTTTCCGTTGAATAATCGACAGACGAGACAAATATTCACAGCTAAATGATGTAATTTGTGTGAACGTCTCTAGCTAATACATAATGATTTTTGATGTGAGAGCTCTTTTAAGAAACAATTGAAACTATTTCTCACAATCAGCAATATAGATAGCTAAGCACATAATTCGCACATACATAGTCTTTGCTCATCAGTCATAGCACAAAACAACCACTAGGCCTATGTCAACCTTGCCCATACAAACACCTAGCATTTCCCCTATCACTTGTTATACTAATGAAAGTAACCCCACCCCCACCCCCGCTGGGAAAACGCAAATACCCATGTCTTGAACCCTTTGCCCCCCCCCCCGCCTCCCGACAGTATTTGGTTCAGGTTATTCAGTGATTGGCAGTTCTTGGTCACATAACTCAGTAAATGACAGCACTGCATGGATGACCCATTGCTGATGGTGACTCCAGTGGTGAGGGAGCAATTCCCATGAAATAGTCCACCGGGTTCCCCTTTTCTCATATCTCTTTTCACTACATGTATTCATTTCATATTGAGAACGAGCATATGACCCATTTTTCAAGGGGCGTGGATAGACAGAATCTCACTGTCCTCGGTTACATTTTCTACTGGGCCGTTATAGCCATGAACCCCTGATCAATTATGCAAAATAGATTTTTGAGGCATTTTTTTCCAATGTCACATGGCATAAATACAGTGTACGATCCAGATATGCCACTTTTCCTGGTTTTCCAGGAATTCCTGGTTTTGATCTCAATTATGTAAAATTCCTGGGAAAATGTGTCCAAAGTCCAGTTTTCCTGGTTTTTGTTGGTCAGTGAGTGGCATCTCTGACGATCTAAACAGCTCACCTAGCAATGACTTATGGACACTACCGCACTGTCTTTTGGGCAGGACTATTTGCTCCATTTCGCAGAAGTAAAGGGATCACAGAAACACCAGTCAGATACCTGCCAGAGTGGCTCTGTCCTCAAGGATTCCTCTGACTGACGTTCAACGTGTAAGTAATTAAATAAATGGAAACCAGGCCCAATACTGGATTGGTTGCAGACTATTGGGTTAATCTTCTATATCAGCCCTTAACTAGGGATTGAGGGATATTCACACGGTATTGGCTTCAGGTCAGTCCAGTTGAAATTGGTATTATTGGCTCAGGGTACCTCCTGAGTCTATACCGACGGTTAAGCGGTGGCATTTTCCAAAAAGCTGACATCCATTTTACAATCTTTCATCTAGAATTTCTAAATAAAATTTCAAAA
The DNA here is from genome assembly GCA_949317995.1 of Acholoe squamosa. Taxonomy (NCBI): domain Eukaryota; kingdom Metazoa; phylum Annelida; class Polychaeta; order Phyllodocida; family Polynoidae; genus Acholoe; species Acholoe squamosa. Next base: position 65,738,467 of record OX439037.1, on the reverse strand, counting down.
AACACATGCAGATGGATGAACAAGATGCTATTGTATCCATCTGTAACAAAAAAAAATATGAAAAGTAACAAATCATAACCATCATTTTACCTTTTGAAAAAAAGGAATGGCTTCAGGTGCCAATTTGCTCCCAGAGATTTTTCCCAAAGGGCCTACTACGAAAGTGGAAGGAAAATCAATGATTTCATTCTTTGTTCTTATATAGCCTAATCTAGTCAAACCAAAAAGCGTCTTATTGTGAAACGTTTTATGAATTTTCCACTTCCGGTTTAGTACACATGTGTTCAGTGAGGAAAATCACATAGACTGCAGGGGTTAAGAATGGCATAGAAATGGTAGACCCCTCGTTGGAAAGATAAAGGTCTCTTGATTGGGCTAGTTAATTTCACCATTCTCTCCAAACTTTATCTATTGATGTCAAAGACATTCAAATTAAAAAAAAAAAAGATTCATTAAATGAGCTGCTGCTTCATGTCAATCATACAGGGTTGATAAAGGGTTTTTTACTTAAGCTAGCCCTGAGCCTTTTGTACTTTAATGCACAACGCCCACTATTTTCGATTTAGTCAGTAAGAGTAATTTTATCAGGTTGATTAGGTGACATGTGACCGGATCACTGCCTCTCATTGGAATTCAGTTTGGTAGAATAGGATATCAAGGTGTAGAGTTGATATAGGGTGCGTTGCTAAACTGACTGTTTTCTCATAGTTTACAGAGGATAGATCGACACTGATATCCCCTCTAGGCGCATTCAGCATTTTAGAATTATAAACTTAACCATTATGCCTAAGCCTGACAGGCTTATACAATTTACTCTGGCCTAAGTCAGAATGCAAGATTAAAAGTAAAAACTGAATTAACCTAATTTGATAGTTACAGTGTCAGTGATTAACTGCTTATGAACAATGCGTACCCTGTGTAGCTCTGCGATTGTGCGAGACACTTGCCAAAGAATCACTAAATCCGCCACTGCCCAAACGTCAGCAGCGATAAACCAGTGAGAGTAGGTCCTCTCCGATTAATGAAGTATGCAAGCAGGTTATAAGATAACATTTAGTAAAAAGGTAGAACACATATACCAAAGCAAGGAAAATATATGCCTTGCCCAGACCATCGGAATCCCCTGTACATACCCAACCACAAAAAGCCACCAGCAATCACCTGGATACAATAATGAAATTGAAGCTGTCCGTTGAAGTACTCATAAAATGAGCAATCAAATTCAATCAGCGCCTGCAAAATGTTCTTGTAAAGGAAAGATCAGGGCACGTGCAGTGCTTACTCGTGTGGGGGAAAGCCCAATAGCTGAAGTGCATTCAATTTGTTTGAAAGGCAGTGTGGTTGCAGACTGACAGGTCTCTGAAAGCAGTGCCTCTACCACCAGCACGGAAAGGTCCGCGGTCCCTCTTAGAACTGCTGAATCAGAGCAGAAAATACCATTCATGGACCACATCGTACTGTATAATGCAGTGTTAAACTCTTTTCGTTGTCATGATTTTGAAACAGTCCTAAAGGTGGCGGATTTAGGATTTTGAACAGGAGGGGAGCACACCGGTTACTTAGGCTCTATTTTTGGCTAAATTTGAGGCTTAGAAAAGTGGATAAACATTTAACTACCTTAATCTCCCGCGTAGAAGACGCGTCCTCTACGCCAAACAAAATGCTGGGGCGTCTTATAGGATTTTTTCAAGTTGGGGGTGCGTCTTATACGAGGGGTAATTTTACTATAGAACAGTACTGGATTGACAAAAATCACCCCTAAGAGGTGCGTCTTATACGCGAAAATGCTTCTGCTGAGTTTGCGGTGCGTCATATACGCGCAACACGTCTTCTACGCGGGAGATTACGGTACTGGCAAAAAAGAGGGGTGCACGCCCCTAGTCTAAATCCGCCACTGCCTAAAAAGGTGGCATGATGCACCAATGCAGTGCTGGTGCATCATGATTTTGAATTACCTTGAGGCATAATGCCACCTTTAAAGTGTTAACATAGATTTGTCCTTTATACGTCCTCTGCTGATATTGCAGTAAGCCTTCTCTGCCACATCCAGTAAAATATTTAATAGTGTACGTAGAAGCTACAGTATAGCATTCCACTTTGTGTCTCAAATAACAAGTAACCTTGAGGGGAACATGGCAGATATCAGCAATATGCTATGGGAACCTGTCAAATGGTGTCCGGTGTCCGCAGATATTTTGTATATGATAGTTAAAACCGATTCATAATATTGTTTTTAATTTCAAGACTGACTGTGCTTCCCTTGAACTATGGGGAATGCTAGATATTGTGACACTGTTACTACTTAGTGAGGAACAGCACATTATGATACTTTAATGAAACCCGGGTGAGGTGAAATAATGTTAACATTATAAAATAAAATCAATTATAGATGGAAATCAACAAGATACATTCCCAAAACAATGAATATGTAAAGAGCTTTCTGGACTGCGTTGTTTATCGTGTTGAATGTAGTGCAAGTAGTACCCCTCACTCTCCTGCCCATGGTTACTGTTCCATTTAAAGTTCTTTGGCCTCAATGAATATGTTTCCTCCCTTTTCAATACAAATGTAAATAGACCTGTTGCAGGCGTGAATTTCAATAGTCATACTACCAAGTCATTTTTGTGTCTCCTGTTCTATTGCTCCCCTTGAGACCAAGGTGCTTTATGTTAAAATGATTGTGAAAAAAACCTTTTGGTGGCTCACATGGACTTCATTTACTGAAACAGCTTCACATTATTGTTGCTATTTTTCATGGGTTAAAGGATTGGTGGGGGACCCGGCTTGCCTGGGTAGCTCTAGCTGTTTTTAGTTGTGGCAAGGATGAGGTCTTGTAGAGTTTACTTTGCAGAATGACTTGCACAGACTGTCAAACGATTCCTATTTTTCTTATTTCTTCCTATTTTTGGTCCAAAATTGCTATTTTTCCTATTTTTTCCTAATTTCTCCTTTTTTTTACTAGGACTCCTCTTCTGTTCCTCTATTTTGGGTAAAACTGCTCTTATACTCCTATTTTTTTAGATTTAAAAAGAAAGAAAAAAACCATGTGACTACCTTGGTCAGATGACAAATTCAGGGTGTGACTGACACATGTATTTAACCCCAGAGTGGTGGACAGTATTTATCCCCAGAATGCACATTTTGGCTTCTAGAATTTCAAAACATTTCTAGCAGATACCCCCCCCCCCCAGACTCCCAGACAACTTGGAACACTTCCCAACAAAGAATGCTTTACTTTTGCCTAAGGATGCAATCAAAATGCATTGTATAAAAAAAAAATGAAGTTTCACAATGTGCTTGGGGGTGGGGGTGGAGAGTACATGCTAAATGATATGGTGTGCCAGAATGCCTCAGAATGCACCATTTCGAGGCTTGGATTTCAAAATTGTCTCGGGGGTCCAGCCCCCAACCCCCAAACTTCAAAATGCTAGAAGCTTAATCTGAATGTTCAGTTTTATATGGTGTTCATAGATACACCTGTATAAAATAATTCTGGTAGAGCTTTTCAAGGGCTTTCTTCTTTGTGAAGGGAGAACATGTTCCTTATCCCTTAAAAATCTTGAACATAAAAACTGATTTCTTATCTTTAATTGTACATACTTTAGAATTGATATATGTTCAAATAGAATGCATTAGAATGCACCTTTTCAAGTCTACACCCTCAAAAATTTCTTGAGGCCATGCCCCCAATCCCCAATACTTTGACGACTGTGTTTTGCTTGCTGTGCTTGGAAGACATGTAGTACCTCACCACTTTCACAGGGTCTTCTTCCCCCCCCCCCTCCAGAATCCTCAGGGAGCTGCGATGGTATTAAAGTGGAGGACAGGGCTGATTATTGGGGACGATAGAGGGCATGTTTTTGAGCCATTCCTTGTGTACAAACATGTACATACACATTCCCATTTTTTTCAGGTTTTCCCCCTATATACTCCTATATTTTTACTTTCAAAATTCCTTTGTTTTCATGACAAATCTTGCTTGACACCCTGAACTTGCATTAAAAGTATTTTTCCACTAAGGCCTCACCATTTCTATATCATAATCAATGTGTGACTGTTTTTGTGGCAGTATAGTCACAGCATAGCTTTCTTTGTCAGGATACATATTCTGACAATCTCATCTTAAATGCGCATGGTTTAATGTACATATTCATTTGTATATTTTCAGAGCAAATGAATGATTTGGAAAATGATCTGGACAAGAACAAACAGGAATGCTCCAAAGAGAAAAAGAAATTGCGAGATATCGAGGTGAGTTTAAGATTAAATGGCCATTCAGATATCTTTTATTCATTTCTTATATTGGTCTTTCACTTGGTGGAAATCATTAATGCCCCCTATATCAAGACAGTGGTCGAACAAGTAGAAGAAATACTAGCATCACTAGCATTTATGTAAGTTCAATCTTTATGATATATATGCAACTCTACTGCTCCTTTTATGTCTCGAATCCAAACTTGGAACATGAAGCAAGGAAAAATATTATAACATTGCTATGAAAAATCAAGTGTTTTACACAGTATGCAACAGAAGTGTGCAGTTGTCAGACTAGTAGTGGCTGTGGTCATCAGAACATGGTGAGCAGCTCGCCAGGCTTGTATGTGCGGTTAGATATCAAGAGCAGCTCTAAGCCCAGAGTAACGTGCCCTGCAGGGACGGCCCACCTGTTTGCCCATTTATCACAAGCCAACCGCACACCAGTGGATGACCTCCTATGGCCCCAACAACCTGTAGGGTATGCCGGGAGGGTATGAAGTGCCATTCTAGAAGAAAATATAAATCTCTCATATAAAGGGGATAGTTGGCTGTCCAGAAAGGTTCGACATTTACGGAAAATTAGATTAGGCAGGTTGCTTTTGTTGATCTTATTAACTGGCTCTATTGGAATTAATTAGCTGCAGTATCATATTATCATAGTGCTTGAAAAATATAAGCTGGAAAAATAGAAAAGAAAATAACACTTTTATCTAAATATCAACTTGGCAGATTGTACAGGGCTTAGCATGGACGCCCAGTGGGATCGCCATTGCTTAATCTGGTACCTGGAGAAATAAGCACTGATGAGAACCAGCATGTTAGGGACCAGTCGTTATATAATATACCCACAAATATCTGCTTTGCATAGAGGGAATTATCTGATTATTGGTTGATAGTGCATGTAGTTAAAAGAAAGAAGCTATATATAATAAAAGGACATTTTGCTTTTGCTGAACTGGCAAACCATGACTGTCCTATGGTCTTATTGTACAGCAGCAACAACCCCCTCCCTCCAGCCTCTATCAGATATGGTGAGCACACAGAGGCAGGGTTGACACAGTAGCAGTAGTCGTTGTTCAGTGGTAGCGTGTCTACCCCATCATCATGTGCTACCAGCGTGTTTCTAGTACGGACAAGGGTGGGTACACACAGTCGGTGTAAAGTTTGCATGAGTACACGGCCAAGCAATGAGAGTAGTGGCTGTTCTGGTAAACATTATCCAGCAAACCTGATTAGACTGCTGGAGTTGGCATCATTTCCTACGCATAATGTGGACAGAGTGTCCTCATAAAACATACTGCATGGTTGTAAGTCTTCAGGTTTTATCAGGATTACCTAATTTCTAATAAATCAACATTTTTTTAAAAATATCCATATAATCTGGGTTGGTGAACGACGTCTGGATCTGGCACCTAGAGAGGGGGAAAATGTGCCTCTTCATGATTTTGAGTGTTTTACGGGTGTATGAGTTACATTAAATTATAGTGCAGAATGTTTTGGTGGTCCGATACTAAGAATCATATGAAGCTCTGCTGGGAGAGTGCAAAAGGAATTTTGCTGGTTTCAGTGTGTACTGTTTCAAGGGCTAGCATTAAAATAAGAACAAGTGTAACTGACTCGGAACTACTCAAGAGGCGCACATGTGCAGGGAATTTACTATCTAGGATTGTTGAGAGAGCTTTGGTGGGCCTAAATGATAAGATTGTGACCCTTACTGAAAAGATTTTGTCAGGATCGCACATTGTGTAATTAACACATCAAGAAAAGTGCATCTCTATCTGATCCTATAGTGTAGATTTCATCGATAGGATGCACAACATCACAATTTCATTACTGTCAGAACTCCCATTGTTTTGGGTTTTCTTATCTTTTTAATAAACAGTAACTGACTAAGGCTACTTGCAACGTAAGTCACCGTTTTTTTTTCATAATTTTTACGATTTCGACAAAATGCATGGAGTAAAATTTCATAGCATAGAATTGTGATTTTTGAGAATCATTGGGGTATCTATAGATGCCAATATTAACTGTTTGGTGAGGGCTCTGGCACCGTATTATTGTTCAGGTTTGATTAGAAATTATATAGCTATTGCATAACTGAAATTAAGAGATCTAGGTCTTTAGAAGAGGTGACCCCCTCCAAATCTAAACTGTATACCACCTGTAAATCACAGAATATTTCTCCACTTACACTCTGTTAATATGTATCAAAATATTGGAATAACTCGTTATATTGACACCAAAAAGGTTATTGTCATGGAAAAAAGTGGATGTACATCCCTACAAATATCACATCCAATAAATAAGAGGACTAGCATACAGTAACCTACAAAACCTACTGTTAGGGGGCAGCAAGGGGGTGGGCTGGGGGGTTAGTCCTAATGTAAATACTGCATTCCACCTAATAAGCACCCAAAACTTACATTTATGGTAGTTTAGTATCTAAGAGTAGGAGTTTAACTGCTGCCAAAATCGTGAAAATTTGGGTTTATGACTCACTGGCCACTCACATGAGCTGTTCTTACTTCACTTTGCAAGTAGACTTTAAAGCTGTTCACGTATATCTGGCCTACCCAGTGCAATTCATTTTCCTTTCCCCTATCCCTGTGATTATTGCAAAAGACATTTTGCAACAGTTAGACACTTAGCCCACGTTGTACACAGCAAAGTAGATTTTTAAGGTCATTTAAGAGTTGTCATCCCTATAATACGTTTGTAGGTATTTGATGGTTAATATTAACAGTTTGAACAAATTCGCTTTAAAAAGAGTAACAACCCAGAGCTCTCTAACAATCCTAAAGAGTATATACCTGATCTCCCTAGAACCAAACAAGTTGTGAACTGTCATGGGCTCGTTCATTAAAGATTGGCAGGATCTTCGCAAAATAGAGGATGAGATAAAGAACCAATTCAGGATTGAATGGTTACAGGAAAAGGATGATAATGGTGACTTCATATCAGATTGGGTAAGAAAACTAAGGGAACCAGGAAAAGCAGTCTGCATTTATTGCAATGAGACTATGAACTATGGATCCTCAGGGAAGGGCATCATTGGATTGCATGCCAAAAGACTTAAACACATTAAGAATCGAAGAAATGTTCTGATAAATCAAACTTTTCCCTCATCCTTTTTTGCAAGTGCTTTTCAGAATACGACTGATTGGGCATCTACAGAATTACCCTATGGTGTTGCATCTAATGTTACTTCTTTACTGAATAAGGGTAGCACTGGGCACAATACTACAAGTACAAATCCAGCACCAAAACAAGCTAATGCTGCCATTTCAGACAGGAAATATACTGCAGAGGCAACTTTGCTTGCCTTTGTTGCAGAACACAATCTTCCACTATCTCTAATTCCTGCTGTAATAGACCTAGTACAAGAACTTGCTAGAGATCGTGCATCACTTAATACATTGAAAATGACTAGGCCTTGTGGGACCTATAATCTGACCTATGGATTAGCATCTGCATTTAGAAAAAAAACTATTGGCAGATCTAAGGAGGTGCCCCTTCTCCATAAATCTAGATGAGTGTAACAGCAATGCTAACAAACGGATCCTTACAGTGCTGGTATCATACTACAGTGAGGAGGAGGAGAAGGTCATAGTGCAGCACTACATAACCACAGAGCTAGTATATGTCAATGGCCAGTCTGTGTTTGATGCTGTTTTTTTCTACCCTCACAAAAGACAACATCACACTCACAAATTTAGTCTCTACCCTCTCAGACTCAGCTGGATATATGAGAGGAGCCAGTGTTGGGTTCGAGACCTTTCTCAGAGGCAAGGCTCCCCATTTATTGTGTATTGGTGGAGACACTTGTCATGACATCCACAATGTAGTAAAGAAATTCTGCTCACATTTCAATCAGTGCCTAGAGGGACTGTTAGATGACCTTCATGTAGACATGAAATACTCTGTTGACATTGACAGTTATCTGAGAGACATATGCACAGCACTCAATATTGACTATGTGAAAGTTAATCAGCAGATTTCACACAGGTGGTTGTCAGTATACAACTGTGCCCTACCTTTAAAGCAGATGCTGGATGCACTAACACTCTTGTACTGGTCATGGCTGCCTGAGGACAAGAAAACCACAGAGTTGAAAAAGGTATACAAGGACCTCCTCCCTGCATCAGCCTTAGAAGATTCAAGGTCTACATTGACACCTTCCAAAAGAATGAGCCAATGATGCACCTAGTGTTTGACAAACAACAGGCACTTCTGATGTGGTTCCTTCAGTGCTTCATTAAAGCAGAGGATGTGAACAATCAACAAAACCAGCTCAAGAAGATCAAGGTCAAAGACACCTCTCTGCATCAGACTGACAGTGATGTATACATGGGGGTTCGTGCTAGGAAGTTATTCCTGTACTTGCATGGACACTCTGAGGAAGGCATATACAGACACAGCTTCATACATGCAGACCAAGCTCTGTAGCAATAGCATGATGCAGCACCTGTCTGCACTGGACCCTAATGCCTGTGGTCATTCACAGGCAAAAAAGGAGCTGCTCCAGATGCTCCTCCACCACTTCAGCCATGCCCTAACAGAGGATGAGCAGGAGTTGTATGGGGAAGAGATTAGGCTGATGCAAATAGAGGAGGATCTTCCTGACTACAACAGGGACATGAGGCTTGATGAATGGTGGACATTGGTAGCACATACCTAGAGGTACCCATGCCTAATAAAAATTGTGAAAAGGTGCCTTGGTGTCTTCACCTCACCGAGGGTAGAGCAGGGTTTCAGCCAAATGAACTCCATTATCAGCAAAACAGCAAACAGGACCCCAGCTGAAACACTCTCTGCCCTCCACACAGTCAGATATTACCTGAACACAAAGCCAAAAACAAAGGAGCAGGAGAAGAAAGAAAAGGACACTGTGTCCTTGAGGGTCTTTCACAGGGAGGATGTGGTAAAGGATCCAGTAAACTCCCTGGTATGTACCTCAATGCAGTGGGCACATAACACATACAAAGAAGACCAGGATGACAAGAAGGAGGAAAGGCAAAATGACAAAACTAAATCATCATGCACTGTGAATCCGCAGCTGCAGCTAAGAAAAGAGAGAAACTGAAAGCTCTAGGATGGTGGGGTATTATCATAGGGGCCAAATGCTAAATGTTGGTTTACATTGAAGGAAGATGGCTCTCTGGGGCAGTTCTAGGAATACTCCAAATAATACAATTTTCTTCTCCTCTTTTGCCCCCCCCCTGTGGAGCGGTGACCTTCATGATGAGGGATTGAAGGAGCAGAATAACAGGGAGTCCACAAAGGAGTGGTCCCCTTGCACACTAACAGTAGATATACTGGATTCATAAAGGCAACGAACTTGAGGTTTCTTTTGTCATGGGATTCCCCCTCAGTGAACCATCTCTTGAGTGATCAACAACCCTGGTTTGTCTGGCCCTGCCTATGGAACCAGGCACATATAAGAATACTAGCTATCCTTCAAGAAGAGTAAGGCAATGAAGCCCAGGTCGCAGTTTTCTCCCTCACCCCTCCTCATAGGTTCATTCATTAACTTGGAAAAATTTAATTTTCCGAGTTTTTAGAGACAGGTGGGGGCAGGGTGACACTTTAAGAACTGAAAATGCCTGTTTCAGGGATGGGACTGTTCACTTCAACCTCAAATAACATGAAAAGTCTTTAATATGAGAGAAAATGAAACCTGTCTTGAAATAGTGTACATATTCAGGATCATAGAGGTATAATTGTTACCTGTTATCTGGTTCTTATCTTTCTGATATTAAGGTTTCAAAAAAGTAGGTCATCTCAAAATGGGTGTAAGACACTTGGTGCACTCAATGTATTCCTATTGGGGTGTCAAGTTTCCCGCCCCTTTCAAGCAGGGTGATGGTCTCATTGTTTATTATTTAGCAGGGGGAACTGAGGTGTTTCCAGCTATGGGGCAATGGGAGATGAATATTCTATACCATATTGTTTTCTTCTTGGTTTATTCCACTTTGAATATAGCAGCATATAACTGTGTATAATAGCATTATTCTAACACTTAATATTACATGAATATATAGCGATAGATAATGTCTGAAAAATAATGAGGCAGTCCCCTGGAGTAGGGATCCCACGTTTGGATGTTAAACAAATCAATCAATCAATCAACTTTCTTTGTTGTTTGTGTTTCTCTCTCCTCTTTTTCACCAACGGATTCACCACCCACGATCGATGCAATAGAGGCATACACTGAGTCCATTGTATTGCTATTTGGTCAATGTACAGTGATTCCTCAGTCAATTTGTATTGGTGAAGTCTCAATCAATATATCCAATCTCAATGTCTGTGTGCAGACATACATTGGAATTGACCAGGAGAATTACAAATCAATGTACTGAATTCCCATCTTTAACTCAATCGACATTTGCAGAATTGCTTCATATTGATTTCATGGACGAATCACACTTGGACGAATCACACGAGTAGTATATGGAGTTTGGGGTTATAAAGCAGGCTATGAGTCCAGTCACTCTGAGAGGTACCTGTGTGTATCTGAGGCTCCTTCCCTCCCTCCCTGTTCTACATGCGCCAGTGTTTTGTAGAAGTACTCAAACTGCGTCTGACATCACAGCGTCTGAGGTCGCTCTTGTGAGCTGCTACCATATAGAGACCCAGGCCTGATACAGGAATACTCTCAGATGCTATTTTCATCCTGCTCAGGGACATGAAGTACCTCTAGTGCCAACCTGAAGACATATATGTGTTTTGCCTGAGAGATGTGTGGCAAGGAAAAATTGATGCACTGAAAACCCGCCCGCTATTGGAGGGTTGTCATAACTGTCGGGTTTGGGGTCGTCATGCCTTTCTGACAACCTAAAGTTTTATTCTGACCACCCTGTATGGTCCACTAGTGTACAGATATCTTATAAGAAAGCCCCACTATCCAATTCTATAAGGCATATGCTCTACTCCAGGATGTGTATTAACTTCCCCCTGTGGAGTGGGGACCTTCATGTGAGGGCGTGGAGGAGCAGAATAACTTCATTGAGAGTCCACGAAGGAGGAATTCTCCTTCCATTCTACCAGTGGGCATACAAGATTCATAAAAGGCGACAAACTTGGGGTTTCTTGTGGCTTGGGGTGAGAGTGTGGGCAGCTGGTGTCCATATGCGCGGGCCCGGGCCTACATGCTTGTGTTTTGCCATGGGATTCCCCCTCAGTGAACCACGTCTGAGTGATCAAAGGCCGTGGTTTGTCTGGCCCTGCCTATGGGACCAGGCAAATAAAAGAAACTTGCTATCCTTCAAAAAGAGTAGGGGAATGAATCCCCGGTAACAGATTTCCCCCCTCAACCCTCCTCATAGAATCGGTTATTCATCTCATAGATTCGGTCATTCATAGATTCGGTCACTGCTGTGTCGGGCAAGCACCATATAAAAACCTGTCAAAAAAGAAAATAAAGGACTTAATGTCTGAGAACCCTTGAATGTCTGAGTTCCTCGATGGCCCCCGGATGTAAAACTAAACAAACAAATGTGTATTAACTAATATTTTCAATGAACTTGTTGCATCGGCAATTAGAAATACCATCAAAGGCTTATGGATAGAAGGGAAAGAGGAATCCAAGAATATTTCCAATGATATTAGAACATTAGATACATAAGACATACACTAATTGAATTTACATTTTTTAGCGCATATATGCGGCCAATGTCACAACTTTCGGTCGTCGGAGATAACTTAGTACTGTAGATTTAGGTATTGTCAACCTGAGGATCCAAAGCCGTCAAGGCTGACAAGTTTCTGACACTCGAAGGTTTTCAGTGTGGAAGCAGTGTCTATCCATTTACATATCACATAAATGAGATGACCAATCAAAATAGCAGAGTACATAGACAAGTATAGATTAATTACCATGAAAGGTGATCAGATATAGAGTTGGTAGATATTGTTAGTGTCCACAATAATGATATATTTTGGACAACTAACGTACGTCTGTATGGCACGCGCTCCTGGTTATACCCTGATCCTCATCTCCCACAAGGCCGTACCATACCAGCCAGTCTATACTATTACATCTTTACCTAGTGCATTCAATGTGTTGGGTATAGCAGGAACACCCATTCATTTGGGACATGCAGCTAGATATGGTTGCAAATAGCTGTAGAATCAAGAGATTATGACCAGATGGCACCAGCAGCGCAATTGATATCATTAGAGTGGCTGAATAAACTCCATAATAAGAGGGGCAGATATTGATTAGGCTAATGGAAATGAAGCAAGCTCTCCTTTCTAGTGCTCTTTTACTCAAGCAATGATCAATGCTTTTAAGGAATACCTGGTTAGCCTGAAATCGCAGTGGTGGATCTAGGATTCCCTTGCTCTCATTTTTCCAATATCCACTGCCTGTCTGGTGCATTTGCACGGGCGCCAACATATCCATGTGTTAAAGTGAATATGACCTTAGCTATTGAAATGGTGTTAAACAACCATTACTCACTTGCCATGGTTTTGGGAAAGGAGGGATGTAGGCCAGTATGAGGGGATGTACCCCCTAATTTGGAGCTCAAAAGAAACAACGATTCTTTTAACTAAAGGCTAAAAGGGGAACCCAAATCAAAATTCCCACCCCCTCTTTATAAATACGTACATAATGGATAGAAGCCCCCATGATCGAGCCAAGAATCCTATATCATACTGTATTCTTGATCCAGCTGCTGCTATTTATACCCTATGATACAGGTTATTGTATGTACCTTTAAGGGCATAAAACTACCTTGGATCACACAGGGCACGTATCATACATGATAAAAGGGAGTGAAAGAGATAGTGGCGTACAGTCATAAAGCCTACCGTAATCTCCCGCGTACAAGGCGCAGCCCGCATATAAGGCGCACCCCCAACTCAGGGAGGCCTGTCCCACGTACAAGGCACACCCCTAAGGGCAGATTTTTGTTAATTTAGTACTGTTCTATAGTAAAAATACCCTCCCTATTAGGCGCACCCCAAACTCAAGGCAATGTCCCTCCCACGTATAAGACTCAGCAGCATTTTGTTTGGCGAATAAGACGCGCCTTTTACGCGGGAGATTACGGTAGATTAGATGCCTGCTCCACAAAATCCCCTTTCACACATCGAATATTAGAGTCCCTTATAATGGTCTTCCGATACGATGATGTGTTACACATACAGCTTCACAATGCCTTTCTGTATTAGTATAAAGGGACTTTGATGCTGTTTTCATTATGGAATAGTACATTAAAGGGGAATAGATTTAAAGTGCCTCCTTGCGGACCCACTGCAGTCCTAAGGTCCAAATGTATCATCTTCAAAGGTAGCGTATTGCGCATGAAAGTAGAAAGGCTTTCTGATGTGCCAAAAGCAAATGCAAAATAGCAAACATATCCTCCTATTACAAACGAACAAGTTTATTGATTAAGTCATACCCTTGATATCAAAGGATAACATGCAACTATTCTGTATACTTTACTCGCAAATCAAATGTCACTGAATGATAATACGATTGCTAAATTACACACCGAAAAACTGGGATGTCCGAAACTTGTCAGTGGAAATGACTTTGGATCCTCAAGTTGACGATACCCAAAACTACAGCTTTATGTGGTCAAATCAATGACTTTCGGTCGTCATCCTAAGTCGTCAGTATAATGACTTTGTATTGTCAGTATGATAAGTTTAGGTCATCATGAGGCTTTGGCCACCCTAAAATCGTCTGTATTGATGAGTCTAAACCCGTCTGTATTGAAAAGTTTCTAGTGGCGGCAGGTTTTTTGTGCAGCATGGTACACCCAATCACACAAAGATACACTTTTTCCTATATTGATTTACCAAAAGGTGACTCCCCCAGCACATTTGCTGTACATTTCTTAAGACTACCAATACAGGAGATGTCACACAGGTATATGGCTTATATACATTTGTAAATGGCATGTGAAGGGGTGGTCATATTATAAAATGTTTATTTTATTCTCAAAGAAATTGAATGTGAGATTTAGAAGAGTGCCCTGATATGCACTAACCAGAGAGGATTCCCTTTACATTCAGATCCCCGCCCCTTTAACCCATCAAGGGCAGAGCAAAAATGGTTGTCCTGCCCATGGGGACGGCCTCTGAGAAAAAGTATAGTTCCAAGAGGACGAGCCTATTTTCAATTCCTATACAAATCCTATATAATGGGCGTCGACTATAGTCGATGCTAGGCCTACCTGGTGTCGACTATAGTCGATGCTAGGCCAACTATGGTGTCTAGTCGACGCTAGCCCTAAATGGGTTAAATCACTGCAAATGTCTTTTCACTTAGTGCTTTGCAGTCTTATCACCACACCCGAGTCTACGAAAAAGTGCACATCACCTACTGTCATCTATCTCTGTTATATATAGGTTATAGTTATACCATTAGACTTCAGATATCGAAAGCTTGAAGGAAAATTATGTATGATATTAGCTACCTACACTTTTGCAAATACCCATTACCCAACCTTGGAATTTGTTAAGAGGACATAAATTTATAGGTTAACTGCCACCTTGTGCCTTAGAAGCAGAGAGAATATGAGTAAATAAGTAAACCTCTATGAAAGTTTGCTTTTGTCCTTTTGTGCCCCTTACTTAAATTTTTTATGTACAGTAGGCAATGTAGTTTTGTGTTTTATTTCAGCTGCTTCTGTACCGCGATTGATTGATCTATATAGGTTAACCCCAAAATATACCCTAAAATAGAGGGGGTAGCCTAGACACTAGTGGCATCTATACATTTCCTGTAGTAACCTCACACTTCCTTACTACCCTGGATCATAGAGAATACATACCATGAATAATAAAAAGGCTTTGCATTAAATAATAGGGAGCAGTAGTAAAGCCTATAGCTTAGGGGCCCTGCTCCCCAAAAAGCCCTTTCAGACATGCAGTGTTGCAGCGCTGTGTAATGTTCTTCCGGCATTGTGACAAATTACAAGTCCCAGCTTCAAAATGCTTTTTCTGTAGGGGTATAAAGAGACAGTGATGGTGTTTTATTTGTGGAATAATACATGCAGACGCTAGACAAGGACAACCAATAGAGTATTATCTATGAACAATTTTAGAGGAAAAAAATCTTCATGTGAGATATAGAAAGATTTCCTCGTGCTACCACAAAAAAAAATACCTAAAAAGTGTCAATCTCCACACATTAAGAGTATGGAATATAAAGTATCAATTGATAAGTACACTGGCCATTGCTTCATATTTACCTGATAGTCTGATAGGCTATATCAATAGTGGGACCGTGAGCCCATACTTAAACTGGGGAAAATAGTGGATTAATCATCTAATCACCACACCTAACAGAAATAGAGCTCTATTCAACAGGGTTATAAAGATATATGTTAAAGAGATGACATAGTAAATGGATGGTTCTTTCTTCAGTAGTCTGTGTGCTGTACATGGGGAAAGAAAAGGGAGTGTCGTGTAATATCCGTCCGATGTCAGCTTCTTTTTATCTAAAGTTGTTATTCAGTTACAAATCTCATCCTTGCATCTCATACCCTGCACTATCAAGTTTTCATTGGGTACATATCATTACAGTTTATCGAAACACTGATAAGAACATTAACTCGGTCAGGGATGTGATAAAAAGCTCTGTTGCCCACCCCATACCCTCATCTGCTTTACACATTAATGGGACAAAGGGGCGTAGGTCCCAGTCCCAGATGATACAGCAATACATCCTTTTATGTAGGCCGAATAAATCCAGTGAGTATGGCGTCCCTCAGCGGTCCTCTATGTAAGACTTCCAGCTTTATGACAGTGATGATATTCCTGGTCAGGGCACAGTGGGTTATGGGACAAATCCCTGAGGGACCCGGCTGAGGGGTTTACTGGTGATATTGTTCCTCAGAAGTAGCTGTTATGGATGTAGACTGGGTCATTGATTGATACAAATACTCCAACCATATGGTTGGGTTTAATGCCGGTCTGGGGATGGGTTGAGATCGAGGCCTGAAAGACATAGTAGTGAAGTATCTCATAGTATAGGCTGATGCATATCTGGGCGCCCACCCACCTTGGAATTAAAAGAATGATGAATGTGCTTTGAAATGAATTGGATTAGATATGGTTAATTCAAAAAGATAATTTTTAATCGTTAACATTATGTTAACTTGACTCATTGGACTTACTGTTTACCATCCTCACTAGGTAAAGTAAAACTTTACTAATGTACCTGACTGGTCGCAATGATGGTATACTCTTGTAGTCTCAGACGATCATTTAGTACATGATTGAATCTAACAGCCATTATATGGGATTTATATCCCTGATATTGAACCTATGAGAGGCCAAAATTGGTATCACCCAATAAAGCGGGCTTTCTCATGCAGGCCAGGGAAATGAATTCATATTTGGTATAGCGATGCTTGTGATATCCAGTGATATATTGCCTCCTCTATAAATTATTTAGGATTCAGGTCCTGATATCAGTGTGGGAGTTATCATTATGATCTTATTATGTGATTGACTAGAAGTCAATCACATACTTATATATACATAGACCGCAGCACAAAATCACATTGAAACAAAGAGGGATTCTAACAGACATAGGAATAAAGAGGGAAATTTGGCCCATACTCTGTCTCTGTACACATTGGTATTTGTGTATATGTTTTGGTATATAACAGCCATATAATATAGTTGAAGATAGGCCATAAGCCATGTAGATGGTGCAGCTAGCATTTACACCTTAGAGACAGAGAATAGTTTCCATTCTGGGGTGGTCACAGGTCATTAGCTAAGAACAATAGGGGATTAAGGTATTTCTTCAAGCCTGCATGCACCAGTGGTCATTAACCCCCTCAGTGCGACATAGCAGCAGTAAAATTATTAACCCTACAAGGGCATTGAACAAAGAATATAGGATTCAATCACACGTAGGCCTAAGGCCTAGACTTAGCCATTTTCATTATCTGCTTCAACATCAGTGTTAACTTATGGTATCTGAGGATTCTCTACCTTCCAATCTTTATACTAGGCTTACCACAGTATTTCATGAGTACACACAAAAGACATCCTGGTCATTCAATAAGCGTGTCTCTAATCTTAAACATTTCCAAACCAATTTAGATCTACCCCCATTGGCTCCATTGTCTTCGTCCTATGAGCATTTCGATTTCAGTTTGCAATTAGAATTCAGGCCCATCTTTATCCATAAAGTCTCACGCTGATTACACCTGGTTTACCCACTCTTTTTTTTTATGCTATTCTACCTGGCACAACACAATTGTCTTCAATCTTCTCATGAATAAACAATGAGCGATCCGTTTAATAAGACTCGCCGACCAATAGATCTTTCTTAAGGCGCGTTTAGTACTGTTATACCTGGGGCATGCTCGTCCATGAAGTCGCTTTTATAATCAATGATTCTTTACTGCTAAGCAGAAACTTCCAGACAAATGTTGTCTTTCACATGTGAATCATCTTACCCCCTCTCTAGTACTCAGATTGTATAGGTATACTTAAAACAAAGAAGGGGTTTCTGCATATATTTAACTTACCAAGGCGCTGCTTTCATACGTCCTACTTATCCTTCCTACCTGTAATAATAACCGGTAACCATGCCTTAGGATATTTACAGATAATTCCCTCCATTTACCGCAGACTTTTTAGGTTACAACTGGTACCCATCATGACATCTGATATCAGTGCTTATCTCGCATTACCAGTAATGGATGTGCCCAATGGAAAATGTGGGACAGCCTACACCTCTGGTAGCTAACATGTTATTTAATGTGTACAGTACCTGCATTACTAGTAATTCCATTTAACTTGTTATATCATGAGCTCAGAATTTATTAAATAGTTCTAGCATGCATTCCTTTGTAGAAGAGAAGCTAAGTCTTATATAAAGTCCTTTTATCCCCCCCCCCCCCACTGGCCTGCATTCGCTAATTATCCCTATTAGTAGTTTACCTGAAGTTGATTTACAGACCGTGAGCCTTCTATTCCTCCACATTCAGTTTCTGAACATGCCCGCTTGTTCCACTTGTGACCAGTGATAACAGCAGTGTTATCCAAACGCCCGCGGATGTCTGGTTTCCTATTCTTAGCCAGGTGGACAAATATGGCCTGATTATTGACACTCACCCTTCCTCCCCCTACCCCTCCGTCACCGGCTGATTGGGTTTCTGTTTGCTAAGAATATTTTTGTCCCCTGATTTGCTTCTTCTGCATTGCCATTTATGTCCAGTTTTACTGTAGAAAGTCCTTTTAACACTATGTACCAAAAATAGAAAGGCTGTAACTATTGGAAGGTTGTTGGTGTCTGTGTGTGTTGGTGGAGGATATGAGCTCTTTGTTAATCAGTGACCATGCACTGTGCTTATCTTGGGATGTCACTGTGGCTTTCCTTTATATGTCATGACTTCTTGTGATGTAATAATCAAGTATTTTAGTTTCACAGTGAAACTTTAATGTGGACATTGAATATAATTATAAGTGTTGTTCAGCTAATAGTGTCTAATACATGGTGTATGTATAAGAATCATGATAACCCTTGCCTTGTAAAATGTCAGTAGGGGCTCATAGGTTCCATCACCTTCTCCTCCATGCACGGGGTTGGTGCTGGACAACTCCCCTTGGTCACCCCCCCCCCCTGACATAGATCTGCCTCCCGCCGACAACTCCCTTGTCACCCACGTAGGGCACTTCTCCCTTCCCCTCCCCCTCTCTCTACGTGGACATTTGCTCCATGGGTACCCCCCAACCCTGACCGATACCATTGTATTATGATTGGAAAAAGATTGGTAATTCCAGACCTAAGTTCTGAAGAACAGTCCACTTGATGACTGTGGTAGGTAACAGCACTGTTAAATGTTTGTCCATTTTTTAGAAAAGGAATATTAAAGTGGTCTCGACTTGTATTGGTGCATTGACTCATATAGAGGTGACGAGTAACAACGGAGAAGGGAAGTGTGGATGACCATGCCTTATCACGCCCGCTGCGATGCAAGTTTCAGAGCTTAGGTGTTATGAGATTATTGTTAAGAGGTCATGAGTGATGTAACAAATTCCTGATGCTGTATGTATGTATGTATATTCGGAGTTATAAATATAGTTAGACTATAATATGGACTCATGAAGCATTGCACTTTAATACCGAGTAGTACAATGCTTATAAGATAGGTGTGAGGATGAGAATAGACATGAATTAATGGCGACCAAAACAGAAGGACGAGTATGAAGGCATATTGAGGGGGCGGAGGTCGTCAAGTGTTTAGGTATTCATAGGGCCTTGTCACCCAGCAGCCGTCCATAAAACCTCCTCATTCATCACACAAGGACTTAACGGTGCATGGCCACATTGCTGTGCAATCTCCCTGTCTGCTGTCTGAAACCACCACAGTGAATAGGGGGTTAATACTGCTTTTAACCCCTGTGAACCCCAGTCCAGCTGGAGAAGTAGTCACTGTAGCTGCTGTAGGCCCAGATTGTAGCTGCTCACAACTCCTAGGAGATAGCTCCTGTTGGTATGCTAAGGAGGTGCTGACAGCCAGGATGTTAGACTTTATAGTCCTATGAACAGAGACTCAACTCCTATCTACTGCCCCATCCTGTGGTGATGTATACTCTAGTGGGTGCCACTGCCATCTTGGATTCCTGGTTCAAACCAAGAATGTAGGAAGGTTGTGAACCAGTCGAGAAATGAATGTTTTCTCCCGCTGGGGTGATTTCATTTCTCTGCTGGATCCAGAATCAAATCAGGGCAATAAGTCTTTTAAAATGGCAATGATTTCACCAGGACCTACCCCTTAAGGTATGTGCTCTGTGGTAGACTGACTCAGCTTTTACGTTGTACTTCTTTATCATGGCCTTCTTAGAAGTCCTCCTGGTCTGAGTCGTCAGTCCTTCATGGGCACAAGGGGTGTAATGAGTAATGGTTCTCTTGTAAGCTCCTACTCCTACCCTGCTGGCTATAACCAGCACATAATCCTCTATCTGAGAAACCTCTTTGCTTGGCCGCACATATTACAGGCAAAACGAAAGCCAACAACAGTGTCAGCAGCCAGACAGAAAAGATGATCCGTTTGTGGCCCTTTGTTTGTGAATGGCCCAATATCGAATACTTCATCACTATGATGACGACACAGTGCGCATGTCATTAGGGTGTCACATTACAAATGCCCTCATCCTCATCCTCATATTGTCTTGAACACAAAGTGTGAGATTGATGTATATTTAGTGGTATCAATACAGATAATCCTATTTCTCAGTCCACAATGTGATCCGCGACCCTCCTGCAAAGAGTGTCATGAATTGAGGATCCAGTGACAACCATCCCTACACCATTGGTTACTCCTTGCACTGCAATCTGAACCAGTTTTGAGATGCCCCTCCCCATAGATGTCAAGTGCCCCCCCCCCCTCCGTTTTGCCTATAGTGAAGAGTCATACCCCAAAATCAGCCAAATATTCGGACAAGCCCCCTCCTCTTCCCTAGAAAAGGGACGTGCCCCTCCTTTTCAAAATACTGATGTCAGTGCACTCTAATAAAAGTAATAGATATATTTACTTAAAATAGGTGAGCTAATTGACTAGGTCATTTGCCAAACACGTCAGCTCTTTCAAGAGGCATTATGTACACAAATTGCATTCTCAATGTTACATCGATGTAAGTACTACTGTTGTAATTGAAAAATGCTTTGCCCAATATATGTATGATATTACTTAGCAAAGTGAGCAGCATTGATTAGTAAGTAGTACATGGAAAAAGTCTCATGATTCAAGATTCAAGATTGCTTTATTGACTAATGTACAGGTACACTTATGTCAGCACCAGGTTTTCATTTACAATGTTGTAGACAGATTTTATATATGAGTATATACAGTTCACAGCCCCTGGCCTTTTAGATGATTTGCAATATGGGGCCACTGCTAGTATTTGAGAAAGTTTCCTATTGTCATTGTGTCTTTTATAGTAATCAACGAACTTGAGGTTTTTTGTTTCAAACACTGACCGTGCGTTTCTCATCTCGGGCATGTTACAATGTAAGAAGACATGATTGACATCTTGCACAGCATTACAGAATGTGCACTTAGAATTGACAGGTTTCTTTCCTCTATATCTTCTTGACAGGCTGTCAAGTGTACAGTTATTGTCAGTCCGGAGTTTAGCAATAATGGTTCTAATTTTAGGTGATTCTGTATGCGTTAGGTATTCACGCTCTTCATAAATGTCATTGAGATCATCTTTACACATCTTGATAATTGAACAAGGCAATTCTTACCAAAGATTGAAAATGTCCACTTTGCATGGCAGTACTCACCAAAAAATGGCAACTTGGATTTGTAAGTAGTATATAGAAAAGGTATGTTGTACGAGGCAATAGTTGCCAAAGATGACAACTTGGATCAGTAAGTAGTACATGGAAAAGGTCCCTTTTATATGGCGGTACTCACCAAAATTGGTAACTTGCATTTGTAAGTTGTACATCGAAAGGAGTATGTATATTGAAAATGCATGTTGTACGTTGCAGTACTTACCAAAGATGTCATTTCGATTTGTAAGTAGTATTTTGAAAAAGTATCTTGTATATGGTAGTACAGACAAAGATAGTTGATTAGTAGGTAGTGCATTGAAAACGTGACTTGTACATATATCAGTATTCGAAAGATGTTTTGCTCGATACTGTTACCCATGGAAAGGCGGAATAACTGTCTAAATTAGCGTCCTCGCATCAGAAATCATGACCAATGATTAGAAACAGACTATTGTGTGTCAATTCAGGCAAATCAATAGTATGGTCGATATTGGGATCGAATTGATGGCACTCGTTACGGCTAATCCCGTGATAGAGTATGGTCCTTCTACTGTGGCTGAAGCCAAAGGTATATTCTCTGCACCAATAAATAAGCCATGCCATGGCCATCGATATCATGTACATGTATACTCTAATGTTTCACCCTTTAAGGACTGCATAGAACTTAAACATTTTGTAACGTTTTCCCGTCATGACGCATGAGTGCAGCCATTTTAAGTAAGTCGCCGATGTAGCATTTTTGCATCATGTCCACTCTATGAGTCTGATACACGTCTGAAACACCATCTCTGTTGGCCAGCTACATTCTGACTGCAAACGTGCATGACAAATGGCCTTTGGGTCGTAAGGCATCATGCGCCCCTTAAAGGGCTAACTCGGTAAGGACTGTCCTGTCTATAGGCTGGAAGCGGGTCTGGAGCTGGTTCTGGTGACATGCACTGATTAGAACTGATAACATGGGACCAGCATGTCCCTGGAAGTGGGTGTTACCCAGGGACAAGGTACCCATCATGGTATGTCATGTCAGTGGGGTTTACCTGAACCAGCAAAATTCAAAATGGTGGACCCACAGGACGTCCATACTAAGCCCTATTGCTGACTGCTTCCGTGTGGCTGATGCCTCCAGGGCCTGAAAGGTGTGATACATTACCCTGCTTTAAGGACTGGCAACCTGCGTTTACCTTGGCACCCTGGAGACGCGACGCGGACGCTCGACCAGTCAAATCTGCTCAGCTGACTGAATAGAGCGGTTATGGAGAATAATTGAGAACTAAGTATAGAATAAGGACAAACGGCCATTGGGAATGGCCCCGACAAGATTGTGAAGCTGTCTAAAGTAGATTAGATGACGACTGAGTTAGACTATGAAGTATGTAGAGTACATTTGTATGATTCAGGCTGAGATCCAATTTTCAATGTGGACATGCCTCAACCATAGACTGACTATTTTCTTCTCTCACCTGCTCTGGATATGGGCGAAAATGAGAAAAATATTTACCCATCGATACTCTTAGATCCTTCGTATGCTAAAGTTCAGTCAATGTATTCAGAAAGTATATAGATAAATTGGTGCTAGTCTACTATGTTGAGGAGTCGGCCCAGTCGGACTGAGGCTTCTGTTTGGTTTATCCTAACAATCAATTAGGAATGGAACTAGGGGACAATATTGATATGAAGTGGATCTCTGTGAAAGAGCTATATAACCCTCATCCTACCACATAATTCCCATTTGACAGAAGCACCGCATAATTGAAATAATTATGTGACATGCACTGGGAAAGGGCGTCTTGTTGCCCCCTGAAATAACCCCCCTTTTTCCAGATCGTGTCACATATACACAGCATTTGTATTTTAACGCCTTTTAGAACTGTCTTATTCCTGGGAGTTCTTTGTTTCTCGTTTGGCATGATGCACCGAGGCAGTGTTGACAGGCTTTCTCACAGTGCATTGGTACACCATACCAACCCTTGGGGGGGGGAGTATTATGATGTCTATATACTGCATTGGGCAAGTTGACTCACCAGGGCTGCCTGCGCTCATGCATTATGGCCACCTAAGGGTTACGCTGTAGGCCGACGTGTGTTCCGTCCCTCCACCAACAGTACGCACTGCGCCGAGGGTCGACATTCAGGCTACCTAAGGGTATATACCATTAAACACTCTGCGGCCCTCGAGGAGTTAACAACACAAGATCTTCCCAATAACTTGGTATCATGTATGTCCACTAAAAGAATGTGCTGTAGATATATCTGTCTTTATATTAATGTCTACCAGATCAGTGTTAGTGAGTAGCCATGTTTCCTTGTTTCCTCCAGCAGCAGGGCGGCGGGACATCCAACACGTGCACCGTCTCGGTACAGGACCAGGTGGCCAAGGAGATCCGCTGTTTGCGGTCACAGCTCGAACGGAGTCAGGCCTCTCTGGCTGCTATCGTGAGTGCACCATGTCTATTGTATGTCTGTGCACCCCCCAACCTCCCTATTCACCCCTTGGCTGTTTATACACCCATGTGGCAAGATAGTACAGGGCTAATGGAATGATAAGGTGTGTTTAATTGATTAAAGATTAAAGATGAGTTGTCTATTATACATGATCCCACATGTGATAAGATTAGAGTTACACTTGAAACCAGTAGATCTATTCGCGATCAAAATGGTAAGTGTATCTATTACGGCATATTATAAAAATATAAAAAGAGGTCAAACGCCTATTCAATAGCTTCTGTAGAAAACTTTGGAACAGAATGTTAAAAAATGTCAAACTCCCCTTCAATAATTTCTATAAAGAGCTGCTTTTTCTTGTCGCATGGGCCTATAACATATCTAATAAGATCTCATCGATTGCAGACTGTCTTCCTGAACCCATGCCTTGTTATGCCTTAGTGGTAAACTTCACTCCGAGGAACCGCTTTAAGTGAGCATGCTATGGTTATGCTCCTCTCGTCCTCCCCTGTTGACTGAGAGCTACTCATCAATGGCCAGTATACCTAGTTCGGTCTGGTAACGTCAGGTGGCAGCATGTGGAACTCGCGAGCAGCTCTGTAGTCCTCTACCATTCCTCAATATACTGATATACTGCTTCCCCTGCTGTGTGTACATGTCTTTATGCCTGTCATTATTTTGTGTGGCTCTGGTCCCACCAGCTTATAAATTGCATGCCTGCCATGTTATCAACGTTTGTCTGTGAACTTTGCTATTGTATGGAAACTAATGTATACAAGCACATGTTTATATTGAAAAGCCATTTTGTAAACAGAAGACATGAGCATTCTAACACATTAAGGTTAGCATTAAATTCAGGGATCTATGTCTCCAATCGTATGTGCCTTTAATTTGTAGGTTTATTTTATGTGTTAACATGTAATGTTGCGACTTAAGCAATAATGGGTTTCCTTTGATTAAGCCATTGGATGTTAATGTAAATCATGACAACGTTTAGCTCTTTTACCCCACAACGTTAGCATCACCTAAAAAAGGAATGATTCTCTTAAAATCCCATCCCAAATAAGTGATACCTTTACACTGTGTAGTGTACATACTTTCTATGTTTGCTTTTTTACCGATATAAATCAATATAGAGTGGTTGACAGGGACCTTGTCACATACATACATAGAAGATACTGACTGGATAATAATGTGCCTATTAAAGGCATAAATAACAAATAGAGGTTCACGAGTTGATTCTAGGGGGAGATAAGAAGCACGAGGCCGTAGGCCGAGTGCATTCTTATCTAACCCCCTAGAATCAACGAGTGAACCTCTATTTGTTATGTATGACGTTTATACCATGGTTTCCTCCATTTTCTTAAGTAATTACCTTATAAAATGAAGAAATAAAAATCCAAGCGATACGTCTTGTTCAGTCTCCTCCGCCATTTTGGTTTCTCGGCGAGACGACAAAGCCGCTTGGACGCAAAGTGTTACGTTGGCGTGTGTCCGAGGGGTATTTTCATAGTAGAACCGCTGGTAAGGACTGCGCGCGGCAGCCAGAATACCCTTAGAGCATATGCCAACGTGACAACTTGTGTCTCGCCGTGGTAAATAATCCGTGCGCTACGCAGTCAACATGACGGAGAAATTGTCGCTCGATTCGATTTTTATTTCTTCAATCCTGTTGAAAATACACTTTAAATCATGGCGAATTAAAGGTAGGTGATAGATTATAATGTCTTCTTTCATCCTCTATACGCATTAAGGTTCTAATGCTATAGTTTTTTTATTATCGAATTAAATCTATCATGTCAATTTGCTGTCATCTCCTTTCAATCCAAGTGTCAACATCCGTTCACTTAGCGCGTACTATTCGAACGTCATTATCCGCTCCAGGCATCGTAAAATCATTCAAGAATGTGATAACCATGGTATAAGGACATCTATGATAATCCATAGTGGTGGGTGTGTACCGTATATGCATCGTGTATATAAATAGGCCAAGTATAGACTGTCCCGCGCTGACCCTGGTGTCCACCCCGCCTCATTAGGGGCACCGTTAGGACTCTATAATTAGACTAATAACTAATTAGCCAACCCTCACACCTGGCTGAATATCAGTGGCTTGTCATGTAGTTGATAGAAAATGATGAATGGTATTCAATAATTATTCTTATCATTTGGAGTAGTTTAAAATAAAATGGGAAGGTCTTTCTCCATACATTCATACGTGTTCATACATTTCATGAATCCGACAAGTAAATGTATGTACTTGCTACAGTCTGAAGGTTTACTGAATTGGATGTATCCCCTATGATAAGTGAAGAGAAGAGATTTTTTTTTTTCACTTGAACGGGGTGCCTACTTAAACCTGCTGTTGAATATTATATGGCAAGAAATAGAATGGGTTTAATCCAAAAGGGTAGTAATGGATTATATATATGAGCAATGACACTAAATTTAGGGTTAACCAGAATGCATGTAGTACCTAGATCTCCCCAGTGGGGAGCCCCGTCCGCCAGTAGGTGGAACTCAGGTTTATAGATCCGTGATGGATCCATTATCACCTGAGGGTGAGCTACTCTACTACTATCATAGTGGGCAGACCTGGAGTGTACTCCACAAACACTAGAGGTATACATTATAAAGGACACACCTGGAGTCTAAAGGATACCCACCTCCACTATGATGTCAAAATATGGTTTTGTGGTCCCAAACATCCCCCTCAGTCAGCTGGGGGCGAGAAGAGACAGGTCACCGGGCAGAATAGTAAGGATAATAATACTGTACTATTTTAGTTTAAAGTAGCTTTTTCTTTCAGTGATGATTCACATGGTTAGTCCGACAAGGTACTATTTACGAGATAGTGCTGAAAAGAAATTAGCAGAGATGCCAATTTCCCTGGTTTACCAGCAATTCCTTGGTTTCTTTGGTCAAGATTTCTGTATTAGTTAATTTCTTGGGAAAGGGTGTCCAAAGTCCAGGACTCCTGGTTTTTGTTGACCAGCGAGTGGTATCTCTGTCTCAGTAGTAATCAGTGGTAATTGCGGCTCTAGATAAAGGTATCTGGATGTGATATGAGTGAGTTTGAATGAAATTACACATAATTCACCCTTAAATGATAGCATGTGAAATTACTCTGATTAATGAATTCTTTTCTTTTCGATTAAGGTAGCACTTAATCATATCGCGCTGAGTGCTTGACTCACTAATGTTGGGATTTGTTGAACACCTACTAGCCAAATGACAAAGCTGTGAATTTGTCTAAGTGTAATAAAAAGTATAAAACTAAGTGGGAGGGTACCCTATGCCCAAAGATGTACATGTACACATATGATGGGTTAACTGATGGGAACCTACCTGATCTATAAATTCTATTGAGGATAGTCGTCAGAATTCCGATTCTACCAATGTAACCATATGCTATATGCGTACCGACCTTAAAATTGGTAATTGGTACTTTGCAGAGGGTTGTCACTAATTTAGATCCATAACAGGAATGGAAGGGAAGGGGGAAGACAACAAGGCGGAAACAATCAAATGATATTTAGAACACATATTTTTGTGGCCAACATGCAATTATGCCTATTCTGATATTGAAGAAATACTAAGGCTATATCACGTGTCATAGGTATTAGGGATAATTGAAATTAATTTACAGGGGCTTTCAGAGTAGGGCAGTTACAGTTGGGATACTTATGCTTGGAGTATAGTTTCGAGATAGTTAATGAACGTGCACGTATAAAATGAAAATAATACTTAGCTATTATGGATTTACCATCGCCTTATTGTACTTAAGATGTTCATTAAGTTTCCTCATAATTGCATATCTAACATGAAATGATCTATCTTTTCATAACCACATACAAAAGTAACAATACTGCCATACCCTCCCCCCATCACATACAACCTGAACCTTCCAGAATTAACTTCTAAACGTACAATCAGGTTCCCCTGCTAATGTTTATTTTTCTTTCAGTTGCTATTTTAGGACTCTCATTTCAATTCCCAGTGTGGTGGATCCTTTAGTCGATAGCATCTACTCCTTACTCTCAGAACTAACAGCCTGCCCATGTCCCATATGAATAGATACACTGCCAGAACCCCCTGCCCTCCCATGCACGTGCTTCCTTTGTCTATACTAAAAGACTGCTGGTGCTGGAGGCAGCACCAGTCGGCCTGTAGACGTGTTGGTGGCCAGGGGTTGACTGACTAACAGCTGACCGCCTCCTGTGTGTTGTTATATTATAGTATCTGTCTCTGTAGCTGACCATCTTTCTCTGTCCTTGTATCTTACAGCAGTCCAAGGGACTACCCCTGGACCGGGAGCAGAACGACACCAACGCCAACTGGCGGCAGGGCGCCGCACAACACAGCCCTAACAACTCTCCACTCGTCGGTGAGTAAAGCCTCGTTATAATCGTATCTGGACGGCCTTGTAACAAGGAATATCCTTTTTGCGTGGCTGTTCACACTGTAAAAGTAATTTACTTCTATTGTGAACATGCAGTCAAGCAAATTGGGGGACCAAGCGCTGCTTTACATAAACAGTATATGCAAGTACATTAAAATCATGCAGTGATTGTGGAATAGCAAGTGAAGTCTGTGTTCTATAAATCTGAAAACATGTAGATCAAGTCACCATTTGAATGCCAAAGCTGTTCGATATTCTATCGCAGATTATTCATAGATCATTCAGAATCCACACATACATTACATAGTTGAATATACTCGCCCAGGAACAAAATACTACATGCAACTCCAGCATTCATTGCCAAACTGGCCAGCTACAAGGGCCTTTTCCTATATACTACTTACATTGAAAGGAGGGTCATATGAAGAGAACATAAGCACATTCATGTGTACTTCTTATGCTCTTCTCTCACATCATCCCCATGTATCATAAACACTGTTAAGCAGCAATACTACATGCCTTTCTTACAAGCAGGTAGCTATAGACGACATCGTAAAGGGAAACCCTCAAGTTTTGGTGAGCTCACAAACAAATTTGATACCCTATATGGACTGTGCCATAGAAGAAATGTGTATTGAAATCTAATTAGGATTTTGTCAAAGCTAGGTTCTATCACATTGTCTTGATATATTTGGATTTCTTTTTTATGTTCTTTTTTTTTTTTTATTCCGTTTAAATTTCAGTTGTAGAAAAAAAAAATATTCAAGATTGATATATGCCTGATATTGTACGTTGACCACAAAGTTATGCTTCATCCTTCACCGCCCTGTGACTGGTAACAAATCCTACCATACACACAATGCTCAACACACAAATATTTAGCTCTATTTTAATGCTTCATTCCCAATTGTTTTAGGTCAGCATACAGCAAGAAATGCGCTACTGATATTAGAGTATAAAGTTATAACAAAGCACTGCACTTTAGAAAGAAGATAACAACTAAGCCAAACTGAAATAACAATGATGGCTGCCCTTTATCAATGAAGAAGACTTGTCTAGTATATTAGAGCGCCCATGTGTCCAGTATAGATATTGGACTAGGTTAACATACAACCTGTCCCAAAGGGAATAGTAGAGGATTGACACTGACATAGATAAGAAATTGGTCACTGTATATAGATGGGAGGGTTGTCAAGTAGGGGATCACAGATTGACGTCAACAACTTAGGATTTATAGCTCCAATTGATTACCTGGTGGTGCGCCCATCATCCGTGAGTACACCATAGTATATAGACAAAGTGGTCTGAAAGTGGGGTTATTTTTGGTCTGTGTGTGTGTGGTTTTTTTTTTGTTTTTTTTTTTTTATTGTTGTTTTTTTGCCTTATCCTTTCTCCATGAGATAGCTCCTCAAGAAGGATGAAAATAAGAGATAATATTCAGTGTATGGCGCAGTGTAAGCATTGCATGTCCGTATCGCTTAGATGTGGATTTGGACTACGGGAAAAAAAGAACGCCCCCCCCACAAAAAAAAAAAAAGAATAGCATCACATTCCATAGAATACGGCAGCACTGGACGCCATTGATCGTCTTGAGAATGGTACTTCCATAGGTTTTATCAATGGGACAGTGGCTAGGCAACCATGTAAAGAGGGAGAGTTTTAAGATTGGAGGTGGCCAGTGGATGGGGAGGAGGGGGTTGGGGCAAAAGCCAAGGTTGGTCGGGGATGAATAAGGTCTCAGGGCAATCATCTCAGATCATGTGCTGTGTATTGTCCCTCGCCCCCATATAGAATGAAAAGGATGATTTATTTTCAAAGTATTTGCTCCGTCATAGCTTTATGGTAAATTGTGTACTGGTGGTGCTCGTATAGATTGTATCATATATCGTATAAATATATTGGCTACCTATAACACTAATGTAATATATGCACATGCTCTTTCTGATAGTAATACTTGATACAGTAGTAGCAGCAGCATAAAACATATACATCTACATATCATAGATAATAGGGTCTATTGGTTACAGACAGAATTTAGAAGGACAGTGAAACTTGGTTTGGAAAAAGCCCTAATGATTTTAGAGATAAAAGATTTAGTTATATCTGAAATGCTTTGTTGGAATTGTATAGAAATGATAAAGGTGGTAAAGTATTCCCCAAACCTCCGTTTAAAGTATCTCTCAGACCTACAATGATAAAGGAAAACTAAAGCTGGGAAAATTTGAAATTGAACCGACATGTTTCGGCCTAGTTGCAAGCCTTTGTCAAGGTTATTTTAATAATATACATTCAACTTGAAGCAACTTTGGGGGCCTTTTCAGGCCATGGAATAAAATTTCCAATGTAAACAACTTTGGATACTAGGTAACAGGGTATAAATAACTCCCAATTTATGATGGTGTAGAAATGACTCCCAGTTTGTATAGAAACTGTATAAATACCACTACTCAAAATGTGTTTTGTATGACGTTTTTTTCTAACCTACTTTCTTATAACCAAGTTTCACTGTAATAAGTAAAAAAAGTTCTTCCTAACCGCAGGCTACATGAGAGCAATAGATGTGTCATAATATATTTTGTTATCATTGATAAATGATACTCCGAAACCCCGGAACACAGAATTGCCAGCCTTCCTTATAGATTTTCAAAATCCTCCGACGCCTCCCAGGCCAAAGATGAAATTTTGTTTAAGCTACCCCACTTATAAGCAAAACAGGTCCGATTCTGTCCTTGAATTTAAAAAAAAGAGTAAGGGCCTATGTATTTTAGGCCATTTTGGATAAAAGTTGAATATGCATTAAAATATGTCAGTGTATTCCATTTTCCCCAGTGAACGACTCTCAGTCCCTCCAAGTGCAGCAATTTCCATGCGCGCCGTCTATATTCACAACATGTCCACCCCTGTCCCATGCCCGTGTTCCCTCCCCTGGTCGTGTTACATAGACTCTGCCCTCACCTCCTGCCCTCACGCCGTCCTCACCCCATACCCCGGCCTGGCCTGCTATTGATGAACCCATATTGATCGGGTATTCCGGATCATCGGCCCGCTTCCCCTTCAGTATAGCGGCTTATGTATCGATATCCATGCCAAACTCAGCACCCCATGCCCCCACCCACCCACCCACCCACCCCTTCACCTCCAGCTTAGCCCAGTCTGTGTATGTGTAGAATGACTGAGGTGTGGCTAGTTAAGTAGTCGAGTTAATTCCCACTGTTTGCCTATCTGACTGAGCAGCTCTCCTTACGTATATATGTATATGAGCAGCTCACTCAGTCACTCAGTATCTGGCAGACAAGTACCTGGGACACTAGTCTCCTTGAACTCTACAATGATAACCATAATGATGAGGAGGATCAGTATGGACACTGCATGCGAGCAGCTCTGATTATATGGGACAGGAGCAACTCAAGGCCAGGTGCCACCAGCACCAAGCCTAGGTCTATCACTCTATATTGGGACCACCCTGCTAGTGGACAGCATGCGATACTTTACTCTCCGATCCATGCCCCACCCAACAGAATGGACATAGATCATCACTGATACCAGCTCACTGGCCTCAGCAGCACAGGATATACCCTCAGTGTCACCAGCTGATAATAGGAACTGCTACTATCACTGCCTGTTATAATCACTGATATTCACGCCTAGTGGGAAGGCATATGAATGGCCTATTGATGTCTTGGAATCAGAATTATTTCATGGACGTTGCATCGATTCACTGAGATTAGTTTAGTGCGAAGTACTAGGGGAAGGATTCTGTGTGGTGATCTTTGTTTTGTTAGAGATCCCTTTCACACATAAAACATTCTAGCTGAAACTCATCAATCTGCAATTTCAAGTCAAAATAGGAAAACCTAGGTAATGTGTCTTCGCCATCAAAGGAAATCAGTACATTGTTTAGGAGTTTGGTGATCTATTGGTCTTATGAGAGAATAAGCAAATCTGCACAGCACAGCCTCCATGCAAGATATGTTTTTACTCATTTACATTTATTGAAGCACTCAATGGACATAATTTCCTTTATTATTTAGCCAATATAGCAGCATGCACGTAGGTCAAAGTCGCTTACTATTGTATAAATGCATTCTACACTCTTATTATGCACCGTTAGATCTTACCAAGAGGAGTAATGTGTTTTCATCATCTAGTGTATAGCGTACATCTTGGTATTTCATAACATAGAACACCTAATGTTTTGTAATGGAAAGGTATACAATTCCAGACAATGCGACTTCACACTTAAAGCATTTGGCACCAAATAATAAAGAAAAATTACACAGATGATTATGGCAAACTATTAAAATTATTATTGCTAACCCTAGGTTCATAATTGCAAACTCTTATCTTGGTATGATCACGATGAGGATATATATCGCTGTTCATCGTAATAGCACCGATTTCGAAAACATCAAAATAATAGCTCTATGCACCAGGTATAAATATTATCTTTTCAATAACTGCAAACACCATCCAAGCAGTAAACAGTGACTAATGAGATATACACGTATCTAGACACACATACCGTCGTGTGTTCTTCATGTTGTCGTCACCTTACGCTACTAAGGTGCGCATCTACTGATTCCAATTATTGCCAGGTAACCTGTGATACCTCAATCTGAGGGATGTAGTTTGTTTGATGATGAATAACTCACACAAAAAAAAAAAAAAAAACAGATAATTGACAAAAGTACATCACTGGCGCTCCATTTTTGCTTCTCAATCCCTATTGAACTAAGCAAAATTGTTCCGAGGGAGGGGTCTTTTTGCAATTGTGCACAGACTCATACAGCAAAAATTATTACGCGAGAAGGTGGTATGTTGTCATTATGCAAATTCTTCCAACTGAGTGATTCAGTTTATTTTTGCCAGTATGTTTCAAATATCAATTCAGACCAATTCAAGTAAACCTTTGCATTTATCTGATGTTGTTTCATTTTAGTGAGACATGTTGAAATTTCCATTCATTTGACATAAAATAATAATTTAATCACAGTTGTCATTTGGGATGTTGAAACTGGTCGTGAAATACGTGCTTAAACCAGAGAGGATACAAAAAGTGTATGCTCTCGATCTTCAGTAAAACCTATGGGACTGCTGTATTCAACTCGGGATAAGATCATTAAATATGTGTTTTTTCACTGCTGACTAAATTTTAATCAGAAGTGAAATACACATATTCCAAATTTGCCTAAAATCTGTGACACTTTTAAACACAGTCTCTAACACAAACTCATCTCCCCCCCCCCCCACTTTGCTCCTCCAGAGGCCTTGACACTAGACTTGGTGGAGGGGACAGGTGTGGCAGCAGGGCGGCGTAAGGAGGGCTGTGTGTCTGCAGACAGCATCCTAGACGGTGGGGGCCCTGGAGAGGGGGACCTGGAGGGCAACCATAACCACCTGGAGTACGACCAGCTACTGGCCTCCTCCTGTCCCCACCTGCTAACAGGTCCAGGTAGTACAGCGTGTACCAGTACACAGACTGAGTGTGCCTCGGAGACAACGTACGTCAAGCCGCGCCCACCTGCCATAGGTGCCACCAAGTACGCCGTGGTCAACACCTCCACTGGCTCTTCCACCAGCGGGGTGGTGGATCTAGACGTCAGCTCGGGCAGCAACAGGTAGGGGATGGTTTATTGTCCAGGAGCCAAATCATGATTTTACCTCGGGAATACCTCGGGTATTTCCGTAACCGATGAGATACGACCGAAGCCGGTCACGTGACGACAGTTTGGATCGAGCGTCCGTGTTTGGCAGACGGTTTCAAATTTCCAGGTGAGTATTTGATCGGTTTTACCCATTTTACTGCCCTTTTCTGGGCAGTTTTTGCCCTATTTTAAGGGTTTTTGTTCTCGTTTGCTTCTAGCCAGGGTTACGCCGTTGGGGTACCCTTTTAGTGCTAGAAAATAAAGTTTTCTCTCAAAGACGGTTGTCGTGTCGGCAGGCCGTAGAGAGATTTTACATTTTTACAAATTCCTGGAGGAATTCCGCTGGAATTCTCTCGTTACAGGGATCTAACAGGGTTTTTTGAGCATTCCCTGATGTTTGGCACCCATTTTGCCCTCAGTTTGCCCGTTTTTCGGGCAGTTTTGGTCGATAGCGATCGAAAAATTCTTCGTTGGGGCTCGCCGAGCACCAGCGCGGTTGTACCTGCGTACTTAGAGTAGGACAACGCGAGAGCTACCTAAAGTATACCTCTAAATAATAGCGCTCGGCGAGTTTCGCCGTTACCGCTAAGCGGGTCTGCTCCAGGTACACGTTATTGTCCTGCTCTAAGTACATACCGCTCGGCGAGTTTCGCCGTTGCCGCTAAGCGGGTCTGCTCCAGGTACATGTTTTCTAGTCCTGCTCTAAGTACATAGCGCTCGGCGAGTTTCGCCGTTACCGCTAAGCGGGTCTGCTCCAGGTACACGTTATTGTCCTGCTCTAAGTACATAGCGCTCGGCGAGTTTCGCCGTTGCCGCTAAGCGGGTCTACTCCAGGTACATGTTTTCCTAGTCCTGCTCTAAGTACATATCGATCAGCAGCTAGGCTATAATCCTTTTATTTCTGGTCTTTTTCCAGGATGGCAAGTACATCTCAGTCCAGTCCCACTGCTGTGGAGAAGGGGAAGAAATCACATAAGAACTCTAGTTCAAGTTCCAGCTCTGCTAGATCTTCATCTAGGCATTCTAAGGATAAGGGTGCTGAGAAGGACACTGTGAGTTCAGTAAACTCTGAGAAGGAGCCTGAGGTTCAAACTACTGAGACTCCCAGTGCTCCTGTGCTGTTGGTCCAGCAGCCACCTCAAAGATGGGCTCCTCCTATGCCCTACTACCAGCAGGGTTATGATTACTATCAGGACCCTTATCAACCGATGGATTATGCCTATGGTATGGATCACATGGCCTACCAGTGTGAACCAGTAGAGGAGGAAGGTCAGGGTTATGTGGTACTAGGCCCACATGGACAGGCACATGCTATGTCAGTAGTGGATGATGAGGAGGAAGTGGCTTCTGTGCAAGGTGATTTTGAGGCACAGTCGTCAAAGGCTAAGCCACCTCCAATAGACCATCTCAAGGGGCTAACAGGAAGCCTAGCTGAGAGTATCCAGTCCTACAGACGGGAAAAAGCTGAACTAACCAAGGAAGGCCCCACTGTACATGAAGCCCTCTCCGATGCCATCAATTCCTATTTTGAAGAGACTTATATTGCCCAGGACTTGGAGAAAGCGGCTAAAGAATTTCCTAGGCCTTCAAATGTGCAGAGACTGGTAGCACCTAAGTTAGAGGAAGCAATTTTCAACTCTGAGGCACTTTCCAAGAATGCGGCAGTGCGTATGCTGGATGTATCTCTTCAGACCCTGCAGAAAGGGGTGGTCTCGGCCATTGCTGCTATGGCACCGTTAGGCTCGATGATGTTGGAGAAAGGGCCCGAGGACCAACAACTGGATGCCTTTGGAAGGGATTTTAATAAGGCAACCAGACTACTGGTCAATGTATGCAATGGGCTATCGGTGAAGAGGAGGGACTTGCTAAAACCTTTCCTTGCTAAGCCCTATGCTAAGGCGCTCACTAAGACCAACATTGATGGGGACCCACAATGGCTTTTTGGGGGCAACCTGGAGGCTCGTATTAAACAAGCTGAGGAGGACAAGAAGATCTCAGACAAGGTTCTAGCGTCCAAACGCCCGGGGCCGCAGGACTCTCATTCCCAGTCTAAGAGGCAGAAGGTCATGGGCACAGCACCTGCTCAAGCCTGGGGGCCTAGACACCCTTATGGACAGAACCACTACTATGTCCAGGGCCCTAGGGGCCGCTACCCTGCTCCGCGCCATCAGTACGCTCAGCCGAGATTTCAAGTGGCTCATGGCTACAGGCAGACTTACTCTCAGAATTACCAGACACAAGGCCAGGGTTACCGCTTCAAAGCACCTCGTCCGCAAGGCCAAGGTCAGCAGCAGCAAGCCCAACAGGGTTTTTCCAAGAAGGGGCCCAAGTAGGGCAGGTGAGTCCCTTCCCACTACATAACACTGTCCAATCCTTTCAAGGGGGAAACATTCTGAAGTGTGCTGATGCTTGGTTTAAACTCACCAAGGACCCTTGGATCTTAGCCATGTCTCAGGGTGTCACCATTGACTTTAATGCCTTACCATCCCAGGACTGGGTGCCTCCTCCATATAAACTTGATCCGGTAGAGGTGGCCTTTATGGATAAGGAAGTAGATAAAATGATAGCTAGGGGTATTATTGAGTTTACAGTACATGAACAGGGCGAATTCATCTCCAATGTTTTCCTGCGTCCCAAGCCCAATGGGGATTACAGGCTTATATTGGATTTGACAGATATGAACAAGCAGGTCATGTATGAGCATTTTAAGATGGCCTCCCTACAAACTGCTGTGGACCTTGTCACCCCTAATTGTTTTATGGGGAGTGTAGATTTAAAGGATGCCTATTACTCTATTCCTGTACGAGAAGATTATCGTAAATTTCTGAAGTTCAGGTGGAATGGGGTCCTCTACCAGTTTGTAGGGATGCCAAACGGTCTTTCATGTGCACCAAGAGTATTCACTAAGTTGCTCACTCCCCCCTTCGCAAAGCTAAGGGAGGAGGGACACATCTGTTTCCCCTACATTGACGATTCTTTTATTATGCATGAGTCAAAAGAAGGTTGTGAGCAATCTATCAGAAGAGTGTGTGAAACCCTGGATGGGTTAGGTTTTGTAATTCACCCAAATAAGTCAGCCTTTGTAGCCTCGCAAAAGGTGATTTTCTTGGGTTTTTGGATTGACTCTGTGGATATGTCTATATATCCAACTCAGGAGAAGGTAGACAAATTCATGTCAGATTCCTACTTGCTGCTGGGGAAAGTCAAGCCAAAAATCAGGGAGGTTGCATCTCTCATAGGTCTTATGGTAGCTTACTCGGCAGGAGTTCAATATGGGCCTGCACATATTAAAGGACTTGAGAAATGCAAGAATGAATGGTTAGCCTACCGAAAAGGGAATTTTGATGCAAAAATGGTACTTTCCAAGGATGCTATACAGGACATACTATGGTGGCAAGCCAGCATACCAACTGCTAAGAAGGCACTGGATGTAGGTCCACCAGAGTTTGAATTGTATACGGATGCATCGGATGACGGCTGGGGTGCACACAGGGGGAATGTCAGAACTAATGGCAGATGGCTTCCTCCTGAGGTGGACTTCCACACCAACATCCACGAGACCATGGCAATAGAATATGGGCTAAAATCATTGTGTAAAGTGAGAGGGGCTCATATTAGGGTCATGACAGATAATACCACGGCACTTGCATATGTGAGACATATGGGAGGGCTGCAGTCTCCAATGTGTAATCTGGTATCAAGAAACATCTGGAACTGGTGTGAGTCTAGAGGGATCTGGTTGACAGCGGCTCATGTGCCGGGAGTGGATAATGTCATCGCTGATCATGAGTCACGCCATTTCCAAGATGAGACTGAGTGGGAGATAAATGACTCAATTTTTGAAATCATTTGTGAAAGGTTTGGGAGGCCTCAGGTGGACATGTTCGCTTCTAGAACAAATTGTAAAGTTCAATGTTTTGTGTCACGTAGGCCAGAACCAGAAGCATGGAAAGTTGACTCTTTCTCATTCACATGGCCTAATAAGCTCTTATATTGTTTTCCTCCATTCAGCATTGCAGGCCGGGTGCTTCAACGCATATTGAGGGCAGGAGCAAGGGCAATCCTCGTGATGCCGGATTGGGAGAGTCAACCCTGGAAGGCAAAAGCCCACAAGTATGCGGTGGACTACGTACGGTTCCGCAAGAGAAAGAACAACCTACTACCTCATGGGGCCCCTACAAGCCTACAGTTCATAGGAAGTCTACCAATTATAGCTTTCCTTTTCTGAGGCGACGCCTCCAAAAGGAAGGGTATGACAAGGCTTCCATTGACCTTATGATAAAAGCTTGGAGACCATCTACAAGGAAACTTTATACGACTTACATAAACAAATGGATAGTTTTCTGTGTTGAACGGGGTTATAACTGGATGAAGGGCACTATGCCACAAGTGTGTAAATTTATGAGAACTTTGTATGACTCGGGAGTAGGTCATGGAGTTATGAATGTGGCACGGTGTGCTTTGGGAACCCTGTTACCACAGGTAGATGGGGTGCCTATTGGGCAACATCCAAACATTTGCCATATGGTAAAGGGTACATACGAAGATAGACCTAGTGGACCAAGGTATGACACGTTTTGGGACGTTACAAAGGTATTCAAGTTGTTCAAAAGTTGGGGGGATAACAGTTCTTTGTCACTTAAGAAGTTATCGTTGAAACTAGCGGTCTTAATTTTGCTTGTCACATCTCAAAGAGGGCAGACAATCTTAGCGTTAAGGACAGATGAACTGTCTTGGGAAGACAGAAATGCTGTCTTCAGACTCAGTACTCTGTTAAAGTCTAACAGAGTCGGTGACCCTTTAAACACTGTGGTCTTGCGACCCTACATCCTGAATGAAAAACTCTGTGTGGTCAGCACCCTCAAAGCATATCTCACTAGGAGGCAAAAGGTCCGTGAAAAGTCTGAACGACTTAGGAGGAAGCTGAACCTCCCACCTCTTGAAAATTCACTACAGCTCCTTATGAGTTACATTTCGCCTCATGACGGAATCAGTAGGGATACCCTGGCCAGGTGGACCATTGCCACTCTAGACATGGCTGAGATTGACACTTCACGTTGGAAGGCCCACTCTACTCGTGGGGCTTCAGCTTCAGCTTCCACCAAGGTAGGATCCTGCTTGAATGCCGTAATGCGCCTGGCAGGGTGGAAGTCAGCTGACTCATATCGGAAATTCTACAACAAGCCCATCGAGGTTGATACAGAGCATGTAGCTACTAACTTGCTGAGACTAGCAGATTAGATTTGTTGAACGTTCAAATGTATGGGTTGTCTGGTGTATTAATTGCTTTGGTTGGTTATTTGACTACTCCAGATAACTAGTGTACTGTGCTTTAACCAAGTTGGTAAAGGTCAGAAAATTAAAGGTGTTGAATTGATTCTGTATTGGTCTTGGTCAATTATTAAATTGATAATAATTGAGAATTATTGATAATAGCCAAAAATCTTTATGACTAGAAAAACACATTCGCTTTCAACATCTCATCGGTTACGGAAATACCCGAGGTATTCCCGAGGTAAAATTTTGGAATTTTGGGAAACTTACCGTAGGGTACCGGAGGGAAGTTGAAGTAAAACTTCTTATTTTACCGAGGGAATACGGGGTATTGGAGGAACAGATGCCCTTCCCACCCTACCCGTATTCTTTCGAGGTCATTATTATTATATGAAAAAATTGAAATGTCTAATCTGGTTGTTTCCAGAAAATTGTGTGTGTTTTTCTACTCATAGATTTTAGGTTTTCAAGTCTGTCGTCACGTGACCGGCTTCGGTCGTATCTCATCTGTTCCTCCAATACCCCGTATTCCCTCGGTAAAATAAGAAGTTTTACTTCAACTTCCCTCCGGTACCCTACGGTAAGTTTCCCAAAATTCCAAAATTATGGCTCGCTTATAAGCCAGGTCTTCAAATAAACATCAGAGATGTATGGTGCGTAATACCTTGCGTATAGAGCGCACTCCGCATGTAAGGCGCACCCTTAGTTCTAGGGTGTATTTTAAGATGCATGTGGCACATAAATTTTGAAAGTTTTGTACTAGCAGATTATTCAATGTGTATCCTCACCTATAAAGCGCATACCCCTAACTTTAGCTCCTTTTATAAGGCACACCAGGAGTCCATCTTGTATAAGCCGCGCCATATATGCGAGGTATTACGGTATTTATTTCTGTCGTGAATAATATCCGTTTCGAATAAAAAGCAAATGGGAATAAGTCTCCTTAAAAAAAAGGCTTGAGTTAGTCTGGGCTAAGGGGGGTCTACTAAGGTGAATATTTGTGTATTGAATATCGCCATCTTTGAAAACCTCACCTCCAACATTCATGAAAGATTCCTGGAAGTTAGATTTTTTACTTCAATTTTTGTAACTTAAAAACTATCTTTTTCAAATTGCCTGTGTTATGTTTCAAAAGCTGTGCCCTTCTTGTGGTTAGGTCGGAGCCGCACGGCGTGATCAGGAAGAGTGTGCTGATTGTGGAGACGACCTGCAGTCCGCCGGAGACGTTACCAAGCTCACCGGAGGAGGAGGACCCCTACGACCCGCTCTGCCGCTACCGCACCTCCAGCTTCAAGCGTGCCATAGAGCGGGGGCCCTCTGGTGACTCTAGTAATCAGTCCTTTGAGACTGCGGACCCGGCTAGCACCAGTCCTGACCTCACCCCAGAGCGTCCAGCCCCGCCCCCATTTCCTGCAGGGGGCTCGCCACACTCAGTGGGGACTGGGTCTTCAGGCTTCCCACCCTCATTGAATGCCCCGCCTGGATCGCGCGCGGGTGATCATCTTCAGTTGCCGCCATACCGCGAACCCACGCCCCAGTCGACTTACTCGAACCTGCACGTGCATCACCATCACCACCACCATCCGCACCACCACCACAACCAGGCCCAGCAGCACCACACTGGGACACAGAGGGGAGCAGCTCACGATACGCTCAACTCGAGCTCAGGTACTGATTTCTCCACCACGAGCAGCACGACCCATGGCCGTGCAGATCTGAGCCACTCCCCTGAAACTGCCGCCTGGTCCAGTACCAGCCCTGCACAGCGCGGCCGTGCCGACACAGACCCCGCCGACACTAACCGGAAGGGGCGGTCCACACAACCGGAAGTTGCAGGGGATATACCGGAAGTCGGGTCAACAGCTGATACTGCATCATCAACTTCTGCTGCTGCTGACGCCGGTACCGCCGCGTCACAAGACGGGAGGTGAGTCATATTCTTAGATCTGGAATTGTCAGGTGATAAATTAGAGGAAACTGTAAGGTTCAGCCAAATTTAGCACATCTACATTAGTAACCATGGTTTGGACTTGGCAAATTGTATGGGAGAGGTTTGATCTCTCTCTCTCTCTCTCTCTCTCTCTCTCTCTCTCTCTCTCTCTCTCTCTCTCTCTCTCTATCTATCTATCTATCTATCTATCCCTCTCTCTCGGGTGTCTTATGATGCTATTTATCCTTTGTAGCAGATCTTAAAGATTGATACGAATTGAGAGATCTAAATAAAAAGAAAGTAAAGTAAATGCTTTCCCAGACAATTATGTATAAACCTACACATGACCTTTTGTTCAATTATGAGAATGAAATTTACAAACTCATTTGATTTTCTGTCCTCAGAGATAAGTAAGTCAAAGGAGTGGTCAAAGTAGACTATGCATCTACTGAGCTCAAGACTGTAAATCTCTCTTGTCCAGACGTTGCTGCTCCTCACTAGTAACTAAGGCCAAAAAAAAAAGTTTTATTTCCGGTCACCCGACCTACCTCAGCAAAAGGGGGCCGACCTCAGACTTTTTGAAGAAAATTTTCATATCATTTTCATATTTTTTATAAGTTTTCCATATTATTTTCATAATTTTTCATATTAATTTCATGTTTCTAATATCTTGAGCCTTTGCTTGGGTTCAAACATGGGATCCAGAATTTTTGCCCGAGATCCTAAGGTTTGGCTGGAGTTAGGGATGAAATGGATCATCCGTGGGGTAATAATCAATAATAACAATTCAATATATATGTCAAAATCTGTTCAGCCCCCCCCCCCCCCAAAAAAAAAAAAAAAATCCGACCTACCTACCTCAACTTTTTGGAGCATGTTACCGGAAACTTACAATATATATATATTTCTTTTTGGCCTAAACAGACAAACGTGACTCTAGCAAGTGGCAGTCCAATCAGCAAAATTGGCATCTTCCAGCCTAGAATGTAAATTAAACAAAATAAAAAGATAAAACTTCGCAGGTTGAAGGAGGCTCTGGCTACCTGCTTCCTTCATTAATGTAGCTCCCTCACCAGAAAAATCGCTAAGTCCATTGGTGAAAAAGCCAGTTCTATCCTCAACCAAATTCTTCCAGAGGAGAAATCTCAATTACAACCTACCGTAGAACAGATAGGTTCACAAAACTCAGTTTTGTTAAATTAAACCATCTTATAAACTCATCATGCATGTCTAAAGTTCATTTCTATTACATGGATCCTGCAGTATGGTCATTTAGTATTGCCTACAACAGCCAACCATCTTAAGTGCATATTGCAAAAAAAAAAAAAAAGGAAAGAAAAGGTATATATCCAGTAGCATCTGGTAGAAAATAGATGTACTGTAGCCGCCACTTTTCATCCCCTTTACCATCGATAAGCTTTCATTGACTTCTCCGTGTGGTATAACAACTATGAGCACCTTCACCATCACGATATATTAGAACACATTGCACATTCTGGTATTAACACCCCCAGGCAGTCTTCTCAGGCCTTTGATCTATTTGTTGTGGACAGGCTGAACAAGAAAGAAGAGCGGGTGCGTTCGCTTTTATAGTGCTAGACATGGGCGCTTAACAAAAACATGTATAATCTGGAGATCAGTTGACCTAGATAGATTATGGTGAAAATATAAAAAGAAAATTGTACAGCTCACCCCCACATTTTTTTCGACTGCCCCACCAGTGATGATTCAAAAATTCTGTACTATGACTATTGCGAAAGAACCCTGTTCAGTAAGAGTTTGAACAATGAAGAACAGGTCACCAGCGAATCTGTAACGTGGCCTATGTCCCCTTCATCCACCCCATCCCCTCCCCCCCCCCCTTCATCCACCCATTCTCCGCCGTATCAATCATCATTTGGCTCTTTGACTCTCCCATGTCTCCGTCCCTATGTGGTACAAGACATAACTTCACTTTAAAGCTGCTCCCATAAACTCTATTTTGCACCGTACATGAACATTGGACTGCAGATCACATCTTTATGATTTTTTTGACAATATCCCTACAATTAGTAAATCCTTGAGGTAAATGGTTGAAATTTATACTGTTGGTGTGACGGGGGGGGGACACTTTTTCTACGCGTGTACATGGAGATGCAAAGATGTTATACATGAGGTATAGATGACAACTGAGCTTTTTGTAGTCGTACCTTTCCATGGGGTAATTTTGTGTGACTGTTTCGCATGTGAAAAAAAACTGAAGAAAAACAACAACAAAAACAAAACAAGATAACATGTAAAGGGAGTTTTATTAAAAAGGGAAGAAAACGAGGCGGGGAATAGGGCTGTAATTCCACTTTCAGACTGAGATTGGTGGGGAATCCCTCCGCCCCCTGTCAACGGTTCAAAATTGTTTTTTAAAAAAATTCTCACTTCCTTACTCAATAGCATATTTTGAATCAATGGTTTTCCCATTTACAGACAGTCGCCTCAGCACCTGCGGCGCCTGTCTACGCTCGTAGAGGAAGGTTCTGACGCCGAGGCCGAGGAGTCGCTCCTGACGTCCAGGATGCGCTCAGTCGCACTGCCCCAGCCTGGACGTCGCGCCCCTCATCTTCTAGAGGTTCCCCCGGGCAAGGCTCCGCCCCCTGACTACAAAGCTCCACCCCCTGAC
The DNA here is from genome assembly GCA_949317995.1 of Acholoe squamosa. Lineage (NCBI taxonomy): Eukaryota > Metazoa > Annelida > Polychaeta > Phyllodocida > Polynoidae > Acholoe > Acholoe squamosa. The sequence continues at coordinate 65,694,599 of OX439037.1, read as the reverse complement.
TACAAAGCTCCGCCTCCTGACTACAAGGCCGCGCCCCCTGACTACAAAGCTCCGCCCCCGGAGTACAAGGCTCCGCCCCCTGGTTACAAAGCTCCACCTCCCTACAACCAAGCAATGCAAGGAAAGCGGGACACTTCGCCACGATCGGAATCTAGGTAAGGCATTCAAAGCACCAGTTTGGGTTAAAAGCTCAATCTTTCAGTGAAATGAAAGTTAGCCAATGGTGAATGGATGATGGACAAACTGCATTATTTCAAGAACTCAGGATAAAAGTATTCCAGCTTAGAGCCAAGTGTAACGGGAGATTACGATTTTCATGTAACTTGTTATGAAATGCTGTTTGCTATATATAAAGGGAACATGAGCTCATATTGTTAAGAAAGGGTGGGAGGTAGCCTGGAGGAAGGAGGGGGTAGAAGGGTTATAACATGCAACAGGTGGAGTAGTGTAGTGCCCACCAGGGGGAGGGACTAAGGGGAGTATACAACAGTGGGAAGAGGGTAGAAAGTGATTGACAGGTGACATGCAATGCATGCATAAAAAAGCAAGATCTGAAACTCGGACCAACGTGTTCAGTGTTGTTTATAAGCACATTACCAGCGATACACAAGGACCAATACATGTTTGTTATTCTAACAAGTAAACATTATGGAGTCCCTGCCCCGGGTCCCTGCCTACATGTTTTACATGTTTTTCTGTATTAGTAAGGAATGTGTATGGTATGAGGGAGGCAGTGAGTTTGCTAATGTTCCTTCTACTTATCTCCTACAGGAGGAGTCCCGCTGAACTGCATTTTGGTGATCCTTCTTCCTCCTCCACCTACCGGCCGTTGGACCGTGCGGCCCCGCCCACAGTGTCAGTGAGCGTGGTGTCCCCACAGGCCCTCCTACCTAATGGCACCCCTGCTGTACCTGCTGTCTCACCCATCCCCTCACCAACAGGACCTCAAGCAGGCATGCCATACAAACGTACTATCTTCCCACCTCCTGGAGAAAAGTCCTTCCCAACCAAGTTTGAGGCCTACACACCGTTACTGTCTCCTAGTGCTGATGTGGCGGCAACCATTGAGCCTCCACGTGATGAGGGAGGGACTGGAGGTGGGGGTGACGGGGGTAAGGGTGGGGGCAGTGGGACTGATGCTGAACGACGACGGGTGACGGCTAGGCAATTAGCCAAACGGAATATTCTACAGGAGGCTCGGCGTAATAAGGAAAGCCTCAAGTCCACGGCCAAGGTGAATAATTATCATATATACACATAGTGGAATTTTTTTTTACATTCACACTGAAATTCTCCAAAACGCATTAAATATAGGCTGTCAATAGGCTGCCTCTCAGAATTATAAATACCGACACCGTAGCCTTTCAGGACAGGCCCATTGTCCAGCAATCCTGTACACTCAAACCTGAATTACCATGGTTCTGAAAACCAATGGTGACACCTTGTTTTATCAACCTTTTGATATTTACCTCAACTACCAGGCTTTTCACGACCGCCTTTGCTATTTCATCCAGCCGTTGCAAAACTCGTTAAAGTGGTTTTGTACTGTATATGTAAAACGCTTCATTTAATTTGGCCTACAAGTATATTGATTTAAAGTTATTAAAGCCCGACCAACGACCTTTTAACTTGGAAGATGGTTTAATTTAACACCTATGAATTTATGACAGTATTATATTTAAGGGGCAGCCGTTGCTAAGAAATGTCAGTTGATCTTACTGGGAATTCAATACTGGTATGAAAACACTTCATGACATTCATGTCATTCACGATACTATAGTAGACTGCGTCGGTGGTTATTAAACACGGGTAGATGGCCTTGTGTTCGCTTAAAACTCCTAATTAAACCACAACTGTCTATTTAGTAGGCTATTAATAAAAAGAGCAGGCATTACTTCACAGTTTCTTAAAATATGGTACTTATCATGGTAAACAAGATCACATTCGTGTTTTTTTTAAATTGAGCAATGGAATCAGTTATTCCCGCAGGGTTACTCTTTATTGTAACTTGCCTAAAACCATTTCAGGATGTTCTAAAAAAGAAGTAGGATGCACCGAAATGAGCTTTTTCATAAATGTCTTGAAATAGCCGTCGTTGCCCTAGATGCATTTCATTTTCTGGCATAAGACATACTAAAACATAAAATATGTATGAAACCACTTTGAGATAAGATATAGATAAGAAATGCACCAATGAGATATCTTTTAGATATAAGAAAAGTCCAAGATGACTACCAACTCTAAGTAAAAGCGACCTTGGTACATGTGTACGTACATCTCTAAATACACTTAAGCAGTGTGCACAGGTAGTGGGTACATTCCTGGTGCCACTTAAGTTGAAGTTGAAGATACATATGCTGGTGACATTTTCCCAATTGGTACTCCAGTAATAGAAGGAAAGAGCCCTTTTTTAGACCACTCGATATTAGGCATTTAAAGCAGCACTGAATCGAGGACCTAACTCCGACTTTTGAACACAGACACCAACGCCGATTCAGAGCTTCTTTTAAGTGTAATATTGTTCTATACCCCCGGAAGTTTATGTAATTCGCGCATAGGACGCCCCCTAAGCAAGAAGCTTCAGGGAACCTATACTATTCTTGCCCTAAGTCCTGGAGCACCCTATATAGGCCACAGTAGCCATATAAGGGGCACCCTGTGCGTATAAGCCGCGGTTTATACGTGTCAGTACATAAATATCATACACTATTGCTCCAGCATTAACCACCTCATGTTACCTTACAGGATGGCCAGGTGGTAGACCTGGTGACAGGCTCCCTGGAGGAGGTCGAGCTGTCTGAGGCAGACAAACTACTCAATGCTCAGCTTCTGGAGGAGGCAAGGAAGACGTCGGCTGAATCGCGTCATAGGAGCCGCCGCCTGCGCAGGGGATCAGGCTCAGGTGAGTTAGATTTCATGGTATATAACATGACCACAATGAGAACTGGACAGAGTTGTCTTTTTTTTGTCAAGTTCGATACAAAGGGATTGGTTGATAGCCGGGTAACCAATTAAAAACAGTCCCTGCTTAAGAACTCCTGTATTTTTTTAAGGAAATTCATGTTTTTAATCTGTTGCCTTTTAAGGATATGAGGTACCTAGATTTTATGTTCAGTGGCCGTTAGGAATCTGACCAATATGATGCGCCATGCCTCCCCCCTTCAGGGAAATACGAATCCCTTATAGGATTAACCTGGTGTTTGGAAGTTGGATTCTAGACCTCGAAAAAAAGGGTCGGCTTTTAGCACTATAGAACGGTACTAAACCTGAAATTTTCAAGACAAAAATACATGTGGGGAGAGCCGTCCTGTGGGACTAGCGTCTTGTGATTTTCACCCCCCCCCCTCCTCAAATCCGGCTCTGTGTCCGGAGTGGAAGTAACAAGGGCTATACAAAAAAGGTATTCAATCATCACATTGACGCAAATGCCTTTCCATCTCTTGTGTGCCTCAATTCTTTTGGTGTACAACAGTCGTCCATAATAGTCTGAGCATGAATTAGGGGTAGGGTCTTCAGATAAAAATAAAATGTTTTTCCTTTCAAACCTTAGGGTCTGTCCTATAAAACCCTAAGTGTGGTGGCAACAGCCTTTCTCAATGTTATGATATGAGGGGATTGATTTGTGCAATTCACTCTGAAATTCCTACCAGTTTATAACATGATTTCCGAGCAGCGACTTTTATCATGAAAGATCTTTGCACTGCACAAGCAGCAGTTCTAGAGCTGTCAAATTCCATATTTCCATTGAATTCAGTCACCTGATGATGAAGGGGGCATTGATTTTGCAAAATATTGTTCGGATTTTGCCAGAAAAACTCACAAAATCATGAAAAACATGATAAAACTGGTGAAAAATTATTAATATTAGGCCTATAATTAATCCCACTTTTTACAGACAAAATAGGGAGGTCAAATGTCCAATCATCCTATAGGTTTCGAGGAACTAATTCCATTTCCTCTATGTTTCTATATAGCATAACACACAAAAATAGCCCCCGTAATGTTCGTTGGTAATATTTTCGACCGTAGCAAAATTAAACCATCTCTCACACACAATGTGTTAGAATATAGGATAGGCTTAACCCTGAAAATCTTAACTAAGGGAGTGATACATACAGCAAGTGCCATTCTACCCTATTTTGGGCCTCAAAACCTCCATTGGCCAGAGGAACATTTCCAGACCTGATAAAATCCCCAAAGCTTGGCATTATATTAAAACTCATCTACTTTTCCATTTAGGAACTACCGTAATCTCCCGCGTATAAGACACGTCTTTATACAGGGGGGTTTTAGTGCTAATTGCATCCACAAGGGGGACTCCAAGACCTTTCTTTTGACATGTTACATGCCCCCTTAGCCATAATAGGATTTATGGGGGCCCAGGGGGGTCCATGGGGCCCAAGTTACACATAGGTCTTTGAATTTTGAAAATTCATTCAGTAGAACCAAAGTTATGAATTTTTCATTTTTTTTGAGAATTTTCCAAAACTCTAGGTGTGCCTTATACGTGGACGGGCCTCCCCAGCCCCAGGCCATCTTTAAAAGGGGTCTATGTCTTGCTTTTCTATCCTCTCTGAGTGTGGGTGGTGTCCATATGCGCGGGCACTGGCACATATTCGTTCCTTGAATCTCCTCTTTCCTGTCCCCTCTTTCTTACATGTGTCTGGTGTCCATATGCACGGGCACAGGCACATGTATTTGTGACGTGATGTCTAATGTACTTTTTCCGCCATGAATATGACCTTAGCTGTCGGCTTGGCGTTAAACAACCATTACTCACTCACTCACTCCTTATACATTGGTTTTACCAGGTTGATACACTAGATGGCGCTCCAGTAGCCCTGCTGTTTACATGGGCATGTCCAGCATCCACTCCAAAGGCTCCATAGGCTTACCATTGGTGCACAGACACCCCTCACCAACTTGCCCATTTGCAAGGTAAAATAGAGCTCCGGGTCTTAGAAATCAAAGCTGTACACAGAGAAATAGTGTGGCTACACTCACTATCAATATTTAAGGTAAATGGTGAGCGAAACATGAGGCAGACCATTACAAACATGTGGGCCTATTACAGGTACTGGAGTCCAACCCAGCCATGCCCTTGAAGGAGTGGCAAAGTAGCATGGCTGCCACTAGCGCCATCTGTCGTATCAGTGCTGATGAAAGGGTCGTATACGTGGGCTGCGTGAGAGATTATGGTATTTGGGGTCACTTGTGATTTTTTTCATAATTTAACCAATATTTCTTGCATATGATTTCTGAGCCAATCAGCACCCAGATCACCTTCAGTGCAGGCCTGAATATCATATGACTCACGAGAGGGCAGAATTTACGTCCATGTAACCTTAAGGCCTGACAATCAGTAGTGTAGTCGCTTCTCACTAGGTGGTAGGGGTGGGCTGAGTGTGTGAAGCCTCATCCCAACATGGCACACTGCCCATTCACTACCACAGCTGTTAGTAACGACTATACTGCAGGCAGCGTGAGTGCAGGCCTATATCTGTCTGTTATAATAGGTATATATAGAAAGGCTTTTACAAATACATGCAATGCAGAAATATTTGGGAGCTTGGACTTAAACACTTCAAACAGCGTCAGTGTTGGAATCTTTTAAGACCACCACAGAACACCATTTTGATTGATAAATTATATCACTCAAGGCTAAACGACTTGATATTCTTAACAATAAGAGCATTCTTCACCTCTATTCTATCTGGTAAAGACCACTTTCGTGTGAAAAAGGAAGGTATTAAATTGATTTTTGGCCAATTCATTACTGCCGATAAGCAAGGTCTAGTTTTTTTCTGGAACCATATGTGCAAAAGATGCTTTATATCAAAAAGCTGACCAATCTTTTGGTTTTGGGTTTGATTTGAGCATACTGAATGCAAATTTGTCGTATACTGGCACCTAATCCCTAGGCATTTGGCCCAAATTCATTAGAATCAAGATGCTCACCAGTGGCGGATTTAGAGGAGGCGCTTGCATGACACTTGTGACCGAGGGGTTTTAAAAAGTGACGGTCGTGATGCAGGGGTTTTAGAAAATGACGAACAGCAACAATTTCAAAGGTTTCCAGTACATTGGCATATACATAAAAAGTGATGGACTGACGCTCCATCCTTCCTAAAAAAAAGTGACGATGTGACATCCTGAAAATTTTGAGCACCCATGTATAGGCACTCATGTTGTCGCCTCAGTGAAAAATGGTTGTAACTGCAGGTAGTTAGAATGTCCGATATAACCATCTTGCACTGATGTGGCAATGTGATGGATAGGGTTAATGGGTAGTGGCAAACTCTTTGTTAGATAGGTTTGGTCTATTCATAGTGAACCTATCATAGAAAAAATAAAGGAACATTAACAGTCTTATATTCAGAAGTTGATTTCCTAGGTCTCCCTGTTTATTATATGAGAGCAACCGGTTACGTCTTTCGGGGAGAAGCGCTAACGTGGCGCCAATTTCGCTTGTTAAATATGAGCAGGTAAACTTTCAACTTTCGCCGGTACCAGGAACACACTTCCGATCATACCGTTTCTCCTCGAAAGGGTTCACGAGAGCAACCCTACCAATAGACTGCCCCCTAGAGTGGAATCCTATCACTAATGGTCGTGTTAATCGCACTAAGTGTTCAGTTTGCTTCACTTCCCATTAAGTTGTAGTCGTTGTGTGTTTCCTGTGTAAACAGCAGCCTTATCAGTGCCCCCAGGGGGTGTTGATGTAGCCTGGGCACGCGCCTACTGAAGCCATCCTGTCCTCCAGGGGCTTTAAATGGCTTCTATGCAGGCCCTGTGGGAGTGCTTTAGCAATAGGTACACTATAGACAGTTTAATTACAGGGCTTCCACCAGATCATTGTTCTCCAACTGTGCCCTGAGAGGTATATTGGGTGTGTTGGGTATCCTTCATGGTGTTTCCTGCGAACGATGTGTTGAGATATAAAGGGGGTTCCAGTCATTTGGCCCCTCTTCCCTTTAGCCCCCTGTCATTTGTCCCCCATTCATTTGGCCCCTATGTCAACTGGCCCCTATGTCATAAGGCCCCCTGTCACCAGGCCGCAACTTTATCACTTTATTCACCCATTAATGTTAATCATCATACTCTCATTTCATCCCTACACTTCCTCATCGTATGTACGATGACGTACGATGGTTACAATGTTGACTGGAGGCACTGATGACGTACTGGATGCACTGATGACGTACTGGAGGCACTGGTGACGTACTGGGGTCATTGATAACGTACTGGAGTCACTGATTACGTACTAATGATGTATGGTGATGTACCTTCAAGGAGGGAAGATGATAAGAGTTTGAATAAGGGTGAGATGATGGAGTACGATGATAAATGATGTATTATGATAACAGATAGGTATGATGATAACCTGTAACCATCATACGTCATCGTACGTCATCGATGATGTACGATGAGAAGAGGCTAAATTTATGCCAAAAGACATAGGGGCCACATAATTTTGCGGCTAGTTTGTTTGCGGCCATATGACTGGGGGCCAGATTACATGTAGCTAATTGACTGTGGGGCTAGAAGACAGTAATTCATATAAAGGGATCATGTGATGATCTTGACCGAATTTGTCATTTCCCAGTCATCATAGAACACTTTGGAGGAATGGATTATGTAGGGCCACGTTATTGTTGGTGGAGTCCAAAGTAAGAAAAAAAATGTCTGGTATCATAGGTGTGTCACTCAAAGCAAATAACATAAAAAGGAGCACTTTTGTCTTGATAAAACGAAAATGCTCCTTCTTACATTTGCTTTATATGAAAAGGGTGCTCTATGATTACCACTAGGTGCGGAGGATGGCATGATTAATCTCATTCGCCTGTTTCCTTCCAAAGATGAATAGAGTTGGCATGAAATTAAAGAAGAAAAATGTGGACCTCAATATAAAGCCTAACCTCCACGTTCATACAGACTATCTCATTTAGTGTTAAATTTCTACCCCAGAGAAGTGAACCCTTACACTCTCTTTACCTCATTCTAAGCCAACTGCTAGGCCTATATTATTCATGAATGGATGGAGTAAATAAAAGAGGTAGACAACATATGCCCTCTGTATCATGATAACTCCTAGGCTTTGACAGTTATATGTGTATAATGCAAACAAGTAGTCCCAATCTTGGTAATAAACATGATGAATTTTCCTAATATTGGCATATAATTTCCAAATGAAATATGGAGCATTGACCACCACATCCTAATATATGTATTTAGTAATGGAGACCCATATATACTTGTGGCACCACGCCTATCATAAATGTCCTGGTGGAATATATACTGCAGCCACTATGCCCAGTATTCAGAATTCATTCATTTGAATTTTTTTATTATATTATCAGAATTAACCCTGTTCACATGGGATATTTAGATGCTATTTGCCATACCATAATGACATGACACATCTAGGTCATGTTTATATCCGAGGTCGTGTTTAATGTACTGCTATCGGTAAGGTTAAGTATACATATTCACAACATCAGCTGGGTTTAATACAGTGTGCAGATCAAGTTCTCTCTTTAAAGTCCCCATATATCTTTTTCCTCGCACTGCGATGAGTCAGGAGAATGATCGGACCTGTGGTGAACTTAGCGGAGAAAGGATTATCTATAGGCTAAAAAAAAAATGAATAGGGGCAATAAAAAGTTTACCTAAACAGGATGCCATATAGATCACCCCATGACTTTGTATGGCTGACCTCCTTGGCCAGACATTGTATTCTGGGTTTATTATACTTCCCTAAGATCATTGGGACTCAATTGTTTTTTGAAAGTAGCGTAGGGCTGGGCCCCTGACAACCCTTACCCTAGTTAGGGGGATTTGCCCTCAAAATTCCTTCATTGTTAGGGCATTTTCCAGCAAAAACTCCATGTTTTGGAATACAAAATTGATGAATAAAATCACATTTTTAAAATTGACCCCAAACTGTTCATTTGTTGGCAAAATTGTCCTTTGTACGAAAAAAAATCAGATATTTTGCCAAAAAAAACTTTTTTGGCTTTTTGTCCAAAGTGGATTTTTTGTTGTTGAAAATATGACCCTTGTTAGGATGATTTTGTTCAAAAAGTACCATTGCCAGCCGCCGCACACATGTCAGCAAAATATATATGAAGTACTCCCCCCCCCCCCCCGGCTCGCACCTCGACAAAAGTGAAAGACATATAAAAGGCGCCAATCTAGAGCCAGACAAAATAACTATCCTTTTAGTGTCATTTCATGGTCACTGAAGTAAAGTTAGTGGCATACCACTCCCGAGTTCAACCCTACAGCAATAAATCTCTAGATGGAAATACCACCAAACATCACCCTATAGCCACCCACACAATATAGAGGTGGTCTGCATTTCTGTAGTTGTAATATCCATTCTTTGACATTCTTGAATGTCTATGATATATCATGTAAACTCTCAGTCAGCATGAGCTCTCATGTTATTAAGTTGAGAATAGTACTGTCACACTGGAAAGAATACGCTTGCCAAGGTAGGCTCCTGGTGAAAATGCTAGAGGCAGAGACCTTCCCCTGGTATATATATATATATATATATATATATATATATATATATATATATATATATATATATATATATTATAAGTAGCTGCAATACATATACCAGATATGGCATTGAGCTAGTCTGGCTGAATAATTGCCTAATTAGATTCGGGGACCCTCCCTCCCTTCCTTTGAATTAATCTAGAATGATAGTCCCTCTCTGCATTTTGATCACATAGAAAAATAGTCTGGAAGTGGCTATAAAGAAGGCAAGGAAGTTGTTTATTAGTCTCTGAATTGGCTGCAAGACTACAAGATAGCTAATAACACTTTATTCTGTACGTTGAATTTTATTTAAGTCAAACAGCACCAAGAGAGAAGTCAATGGCTTATAGGAGATCACATGCCAACAAGAGACGCTAATCAGGGTCTAAGCAAAGATAGCACTATTTCATGGTTGCCACCTACCTGTCAGGGAAATGTCAGAAAAATCAAAAATTCCCTCCAGGTCTGGGAAATGTCAGGGAATTTAAGAATTTTGTCAGGGAATCCCAGGTTTTGTGAAAATGTCAGGGAGATATTTTGGTGTCAGGGAAATTTGAGAAAAATGAGGCAATACACTTCAATTAAGACAGCAAGGATTATGTAAAACACAAATCCATGGGAACCAGCGGAAAAATTGGGATGCCCTGATAGGCCAAGCGATGGTCATGTGAATTGCTAAGGCGGGTATGTCTTAGTATGCTAGACGCGCTTTAAGGCAACCTTAACAATCAGTCACACCCTAAGTTAACGGTAATGCCATAAGACATAAGTTGTACATTGAGGTGCTATACAGTACAGTAGGGCATAGTTTCGTGCATAAGCCATGCCTTATGTGTCTGCTACTACAGTAAATCTAGTTGATGTTGTCAGGGAAATCGATCACTAGGAGGGAAAATGTCAGGGCAAAGTCAGGAATTTCGAATTGCCATGTTGGTGACGACCATGTATTTGAAAAGTCATCAGGTGCATTAGGCATTCCCTTATACTGATGTGTAGGCTTCACTGTCGAGTATTTGAACACCACCCCATACACTACTAAAGGCTTTGCGGGGATATGGAAATTCCATCAGGAACATTTTCTGTGAGCGACTACATCATATGACCATGCTAACATGGAGCACTTTGCAAATGAGGAACAAGGACAGAGTCCTTTCCAGTATTAAGAGTATGGGACCTGGCACAGAATGATAAAGTTTTACAGTTAAGTGTGGTGATCTAATACAGAATATCTTCCGGTTGGTAAATTGGTGATGGGATAGGTAAAACTTGTGACTTTATGATGCCCGTTCTAACATCTCCTATGTAGAGTAGAGTATGAAATTGAAAGAGGCCTATTTTTCCAGTGGCAATTCACTTTTCAGCTCTCTATTGTATTTGCTTTAAACCTCTCACAGGAAAACTTACACATGTATGTACAGAGCACAGAATAACAGATAATATGCACAATACAGGGAATAATAGCGTGGTATATTGTGCCAAAGAATGTTAGCATTAGTGGTGGCCTTTTGGTGGTGGTGCCTTTGCAATAAAAATGTGTTCGCCCTCAATGTTGTGACTTTGAAGGGGTAACGTTATCGTGTAAAGTCAGACATGCTTTACCAACACTGGGCGGGTTATCCCATGGACAACACTAAAGACTCAGTCCCCTCTCTCTGTAAATGTCCATTGGAGTTCTGGGAGTTCTCTAGTGATCATTGAGCACCTATTCATAATATATAGATAATAAAGCACCTAGCTATACGCAACCGCAGGGAAACTACGTCCTCACCTTAGTGAAAAGGTTTGTAACTGCAACTAACAATGTCAGTTACAATCTTCTTGCGATGATGTATTTGTTGACCTCTTCTTACCTCATGTAAAGAAATATTGCGAATTGAAAATATCCTACCATGTATCAGTTTTTTTGCCATCGTACTCATCATATTCTGAGCTCAATAACGCTACTTCATATAGAATATGATAGACCGTTAAAGAAATAGTACCCCATAGTGAGGTGCTTGTTGTGAGTCGACTATTTACGTGATCACTCATTATATGCAGGAGGCCAATATAGTACCTTCTGGGGCAGGGGTCACAGTGTCAGTGGTGGTGTGGAAGGTCTCTGTTAATAGTTAAGTTATTTTGCTACGTTACATTTTCCTCTGATCTGCTTGGCTTGGATACAAAGTATCTCCTATATACGGCACATGGCTATTGTATTATTGACCAATGGGAGGCATCCCTGGCATAAACTGCGGAGTCAGGGGCTGAAGGTGTTAGTCATAGTGGAGTCGGGGTCTAATGGCGGCCCCCAGCTGATAATGGCTATGTGAGGTATACATTGCTATGTGTGCTTCTTAGCAAGAACACCATATATCTTATTCCTGGCTCAGAATAAACCTTGGGCTTCCCTAGCCCACTTAAAAGGGTCTATTTCTCCTCTTTCCTATCCCCTCGGGTGTGTGTGGTGCACATATGCGCTGGTACTGACACAGTCCTTTGTGATATTGTAGTTCTTGCCATGAATATGACCTTAGCTTTCGGAATGGCGTTAAGTATTTGTTACTCATTCACTCAGAGTAAACCTGTTAAGGAAAATACATAGCTTTACAAATTTATATATATATATATATATATATATATATATATATATATATATATATATATATATATATTATCAGTAAGAGCAGCTGTCTACAGGGATGAAAGTCTTCAGGGATTTTGAAGTTCCAGGGCCCTATACATTCATATAGAAACCCAGGTTTTTGGGGGCGAATATTGGACCATTTCAGGGGTTTTCGTGCTCTGTGACTTTCATCCCTGTGTCTATTAGCAGGATGGTCCGACGAGCTCACTAGGATCATTCGATGATCTATGACATGAAGGATCTATTCATGAACGTGGAGAACTAGTTTGGTCTCATTTATGAATGGAGTTTGGGATGGGACTGACTCCATATATTCTAGTCAGATAATAGGCAATGTACCAGGCCTTCAACTCAATATCATTAACGACACACTGATAGGAAGCGGGCTTCCCTAGCCCACTTAAAAGGGTCTACTTCTCATCTCTCCTATCCCCTCAGGATGTGTGTGGTGCACATATGCGCGGGCACTGACACATTCCTCTATGAAATTGTGTAATGTCGTTCTCGCCATGAATATGACCTTAGCTGTCGAAATGGCGTTAAACATCTATTACTCACTCATTCACTGATAGGAAGAGTCCATGCACAAGAAAAGTCCATGCACATGTCTTCCCTTTAGCCCCCTGTCATTTGTCTTTAGACCTGTGCTCATAAACTGCATTAGGTACTAATCTGCCATCCACTCCATAGTCATATAACTATGCACACACTTAAACAATCTTATCTCTATACCAATGGCCATATAATCCATACACTCAGCACTATCTTAGTACACCTAATACCTCGTTAAATATTTATCCTTTATAAAAACACTACACGTAGAACCCCCAATTGATGATTATAGTATGCCATAACAACCCTGCCATGACGACCATGTATGTCGACTAGAAAGCAGATCGAAATCGTTTAATATGTAAAATCATCTGATGGGATACTGATTGATATTATAAATCACGATCAGGATCCCATGGTCGATATCAAAAAGAGTCCCTGCTAATCAAATACAGAAATATGTTTTATTTTGTCATTGTACTACCTTTGCTTCACAATCAAATAGTCTAACTTAACTTATAACCTTAGTCCAATATGAGTGCCAACTTGAAATGATTGTCGATATGCGTGTTCGTAGGCCATGTACATCATTCTCAACACCTAGCAACCGAGGGGAGAGTTTGATTGCTTAGATGGGGGCGAGTCGCTGTCTGGCTCTGGACCTGACCTTAGATAATCAACTCCAGTCTCGCCACACCCACTCTTCTTCCCTCCCTTGCCCCTAGGCATAAGTCCACTTCCATACCTTATCTTACCTCGTCTCTTATTCTGGTATCCTCGTCTCTTTTCCCCTTAGGCAAAAAGATAGCATATTGTGTCCACCCCTTCCACCTTCGGCCCTCCCCAGGGGCCCTCCCTCCATAAATATGCATCCCTCCGTCCGCCTGTCTCTTTACGTCGGTCCTTCCATCCATCCGTCCGCTTGTCTCTTATGTCCGTCCATCCATCCGTCCGCCTGTCTCTTATGCCTGTCCGTCCGACAGTCTTCCTAATCTCCTATATCCATCTATCCCTTATCTATATAGGCACAATCAATAGGGCCCAAATCAATTAACTCTGCTACCTACCTGCCTGCCCTCTATTTTCCTCCGTCCCTTCCCCCCCCCCCCCACCTTCTGAACCCAACCCTCAATCCTGCCCTCATCCAAACTACATGTATTCTCACCCATTCCCCAGTGTAGAGATAGATGTTACATGGGTAGTGCACTGCACATTAAACCACCCAGCACGATGCTGGATGCTAGATGCCCAACAAGGTGCCTTATCATCATGGATGAAGAGCTCATTAGGTTGTTTATAATAAGGAACCCTCCCTCACATCAAGGACCCATGTAACCTGGAGTGCCTGGAGTGAGGGTCGAGCCAGGCCCAAGCAAGAGTGGCTAGGTCTAGACTAACTTCAATCTCTGCTCACCCCACAGTAAAATGGAATGATTCATATCAATATGGATCTCATGGGAAAAATTATTTGAATCGATTGATATGGAACGCTGAAGTCACGGCGGTGGACCAAGCTGGTGCATGGACAATTTCACTAGGGTTGGAAGGTTAATTGGTGGTTCTACTTACAGGCTGTGTAAACTAGATGTGGTGCGCTGAGATGCCACTTTTCCTGGTTTACCAGAAATTCCTGGTTTCGATTTCAAGATTTCTATATTGCATTATGTTAAATTCCTGGGATGATGTGTCCAAAGTCCAGTTTTCCTGGTTTTTGTCGACCAGTCAGTGGCATCTCTGGGTGCGCCCCTGTTTGATCTTTCCCCTCTCCTTGAAATTGACATCCCAATCCCCACTCTCATCCAGCCCAAATATTGATCATCAAAGTTTCCAACTTGAATCATTGATTAAATGAGGAACATAAACAGATATATTTCCGAGGTGTATGCCTGATGTGGTGGGCAAACCACCCAACATACATGTCCTAAGGCCTTTAATGCTCATATTTCACATAACCATAGTTCACAACCTAGGAAAGGCTGTTGAACCCCCAGGATTGAACCTCCTAAAATAGATGGGCATCTAGATTCAATGCTAGGAAGGCCATCGAAATAGCTTCAGATCTAAGAAACTAAGCAAGTCTAGGGTGGCTCACAGAGTTGCCTACAGGTAAGTGGCATGATGGAGTGGCTGGAGCCAGCCCCACCACACACACCCATACCCAGGTAACACCCACCCACCCACACATGCCTCCAGGCAGCACGTTGAGGGTGGTTCCTGGTTTCTCCTCCTACGTCGGGTTAAACACGCTCACCAACCACTTACCATCGGCCCGCACGGTAAGCGATATTCGCACAAGATCCTCGTGCGAATAAACCCCCCTATTCGCACGAGATTCGGTAAGATACGGGACATATAAGATACAGGATTATTTATGTAAGAGACAGGACCATAAGGTAGATAATTTAGATACAGAACTGTAACAACTTGTAAGATACAGGACCAGCATATAATTTCATATACTGGACATGTAAACAGGACATGTAAGATATGAGACCAGTAAGATATGAGACCAGTAAGATACAGGACATGACCATGATAGGTAAGAAACAGGACATCAGGTCTATAATATAATACAGGAACATATAGATAGGCCTCCCTCAGCCTAATTTTCCATCTGTCCTTATGGCCTATTGGATAGGGTGTTCACCTTCTGACCTGAGGTAAGTGGGTTCAAACCCCTCCAAAACCCTGGTCTCTCACAATTTCCTGGAAATGAAACATGCAATAATATACAGGACTCCGTATTTTATCTTTGTCCTGTATCTTAAATGTCCTTTATCTTACCAGTATTCAGTGTGTCCTGTATACTACAATTCCTCACGGTGGTGTTGTATATGGTATGTCCTTATAACGTCCTGTATCTTATAACGTCCTGTATCTTACCAGTATTCAGGGTGTCGTCTATCTTATGTGTTTGTCCTGTGTCTTACCATTCCTTATTTTCCTTGTATCTTACATGTCCTTTAAATTAGGAAATCTTGTGCGAATAGCAGGTCTTATTCGCACGAGAATCTCGTGCGAATAACATCGGCCCCTCCGCACACACATAACTTCTTATCAATGTGTACTGCTATGCTACTATCTCCTGCACCCTGTTCCTCCTCCTTAAGACTCCCCCTGTATAGAGACGTCCGACCTGTGCCTCGTGCCAGAGCCTGGCCGGACTGCCTCGTGAACAAGCTGGATCTTCTTCCTCTTCACCATAGGAACGGCCGATTGTCTCTGAGGGAGAATACCAAATACCACTCCCAATATAGCCCCTAAGAGGACTAAACTCTGTGAAGCGACATGTGAGGGAATCTCTCATTCCTGGCTTCTTTAAAACCCACGTAGAGAGTCAAGGCTGGAACCGTAACAACGTGGGTGTAAAAGATCTGCTCTAGAAGATATAATTTTCTTGTTCTGAGAGGCAGTACTTTCAACGAGGTCTAAGAAACTCAGACGCCACAAAGTTTTACTTTGAGGACTTGATATCATTCATTTTCATTTCGCTCGTCCATGGAATATAATTCACAACAACGTGGCCTCATACTTAGGAAGCCCATATGTATCCCCCGCGGTCGCTAGTGTGAGTTCACACATTAGAGACCAGGAGGTAGTATCCCTAAGGTAGGATCCTTCATATTGCACCCCTCCCATCATTGTACCTCATGTCTACCATCTAGAACACGGCATTTAGAGCGGTGTAGTGAGGGGGAGGACAGCACTTGGACAGCAGGCATTACAACCTGTATACATAGGTACATTCCAGGAACTCAGGAGACAGTGGATGTTAAGGACCGGAGGGAGCAGGAGAGGGCCCCTGCGACACTTTGACAGACATGGAGAGCATATAATGGTCAGCTAGGAGCATGCTCATTGGAGACTCAAACTCTAACAAGGATACACAGGATATGTTCTGAATAGTTCCTCAGGCAGAGAAAGTACACACTTCCTCATAATGTAGACTTGTAGCACATAGGACCTGTGTGCTGTCCAATGATTGCTATTCATTGGTAATGACAGATTGTCAAGGAGATCTATTCAGATCCAGGAACTTCGCATTGCCATTATTCAACTCATTAACCTGCAATCAATGTGGTTACATACTATTCAAGAGAAGGCCTTCCTTCTACACTCCTATAATATACATTGGTTAATGTTGCATGTACAGTATAGTTTTGGATCATTTGATTGATACCTTGAGGTGCATGGCTTTAGTATCTGGTAACCTGAACAAATTGGCTTTAGGAGATTTTATGATTGTCTGAATACGACTTCAAAACTGTGGATTTCTATATAAAAAAAAAACATAGGCCAAAGAAGTAGTAGTCCAGTGTCTTCAGAATCAAATAGATTTTGGGTGTCTGTGTAATGTATGGTCTATTGTTTACCCTGGTTAGGCACTTTGGTCAGACAGACTTCTTCCTAGCATTATTCGGACCAGTGAATGGGATAGATCACATGGTAATCAGAACAACAACTAGCTCAGTGACTATTGGATCCAGGCCAGGATTCTTTTTACCACCCCCCCCCCCCCCTGTGTAGGGATTGTTTACAAGGTGTTCCCATTAACAGCAGTAGAGTTTGATGTGATACCTCCTGAATGTGTATATACACTGGAGGAGTTTAAAGGCAACAAGTGTCTGGTTTTGGGTACTGGAGGCTCTGTGTGAGAGGGCACAATGTGTGAAGGTCTGGGAGCGATAAAGGCGGCTGGTAGCCGTGTGTAAACACTACTGGTAACGAATTGTGACAGAAACTGATACACACAGACACTGGAGGGGTAGTGCAACTTGTCCTACCCAACTCCAGTCCCTGCCTGGAGGGGGCTTGGCTTAATCAACCAGCGGCTGGAAGGGAAAAAGTGTCTGCAGGGTCTCTGGTTAGATGGAGTGAGTAGGACTGAGAGCTGTGAGCATTGAGCACTATTACTACTCCAGTACCAGTTAGGAGGAGCTGTGCACCAGGAGGAGAGGTGGTGGTCAACTGGGATAATGCTCAGGAGGTGAACAGGCAACCTCTCCCTCCCACACCTACCCAGAGAGTACCAGGGGATTGGTCCAGGCACATTCACACAGGAGGAACTAATGCACATAGGATTTATGAGATGCTGATATCTATTTTTGGCTTCCCAACTTGATTTCTTTCTATGGAAAACATACGTGTGTACTAAGGTTTATATATACGTACCGACTACTTTCGAATTTAGAGACACAGGAGCTCGTGATAAGGGAAATAACATCTTTTGATATCACAGATACAGGAAATTACCACTTTTCTACTAGACCATGGATTTGTATTCCACCTAGGATTTCAAGGATGTATACAGACGTGTCTGTAAAATGTTCTGAGTAGGTCTACTCGTGTTTGGCCTGCATTGACCAGTATGTATACAGTGGTATATCACTGAAACTACTTGGTCCCTAAACACTGGAGCCAGGTTAAATATACCCATCTACATAATTATACGAGGAGAGGTTTACTGGTGCAAATACTGGGACACCTGGTGCGCTGTACCTACCGAGCAAAGTGTACACCCATTTATCATAGTACCAGTCTTTGGGTGTGTTTTTTTATTATTCTAATTTTTACACTAATGGTCGAGGTTTGCTGAGCATCCGGAGACTTACTCTATCTAAAAGTGTTCACTACTTCAAAGTTAAGTATATGTGTGGGCGAGAAGGGCCCTCTTCACCACCCACGTCAGTACCAGCAAGAACACCTGTGTGTTGTCTATTAGCCAGGTATCGCATCTATGTCAGCCTCCTGACTACGGTATATACCTGCTGCTGCCACCTGCATGTGAGTTACAAATCACACCTGTATACAGCTAACTACACTCACCTGGCCGTCATATCACCGATTACACCAGAACACAATCCTCCATGTCATAGGCTCACTTAAAGAGATCGATTTTACTTAGGGGCCATACATAGGGCTGTGTTATTGTATGACCATAAGAGCAGTTTTTTTAAGCCGTGAACTCATTTGGAATAAGTGAGCCAGTAATCAGATAAAGTTTGATGTTGATGCATTCCAAAGAGCTGCTCACATGTCAGTTTTAGGCTGAGCAGCTCTATAGAGAAGGCCTTGTAACCTGAAGGAGAAATCTGCTTTATGTGTATACAGCTGTCAGGTCTTTTATCCCGGGTCTTTCATTCTCATGGTTGGCAACACAGATAAGGATTTACTGGAAACCTCAGAAATTTCGCGGTCAACACAGGATCCAGATCGACCTTTACAAGTAGGCATACAAGTGTCAATTGGTTTGCACTCTATAGGATAACCTCTCTGGATCTTAAACATATAACGGTACAAAGGATTAGGATGTGGGTCGTTTGTATATCATCAGGCTATAAATGCACTTATGGTGAGTCTATCTAGAGTGCCTGAATCGCACTTACATATAAGCGTATGCACGCCGTTTCGGGAATCAATATCACAGGAAATACCACCTTGAATTCTACAGCGTTGTTCGACTCTAGCATGGCCTCTTGAACTACAGGAGGACTTATGGATACCATTCATCTGGATATGGGTGCATAACTTTCCCATAACCTTAGGAACATAATCTATCAATTGCCCAGTGTGTCTAAGCCCACAACTGCCACCAACGACCTCGTTTTACGATAGTTGCATCTGCTTAGATTTTGGAAGGCCTGGAGAATAAGTTCTTGAACGACCTTGGAATTGAAATTAAATTGACCTTGCCTTGAGTCATATTGAACCTTGACCATGGCAGAGCGCGTGTACAACACAAGGCGGCGTATCTCCATCATGCCGCGTCTGGCTGCTTATAGAGAAGACGCTGAGGATGATGAGGAGGAGGATGAGACTGAGATGCTCGGACCACACTCTGAGCTGCTCAAGAGACTGCAGAACATGGAGAGAAGGCAGGAGTTTGAGGATGAGGAGGAGGAAGATGAAGGTGGCAAGTCTCCACCCACACCCAGTGTCCCTATGCCTGCTCCTGCAGGGAACAGTGTGAAACCTGGGGGGTTTAATACAGGTAGGTTGGGTGATGACAACTGAGATCTACAGAGATGCCACTTTTCCTGGTTTCTCAGGAATTCCTGGTTTTGATTGCAAGATTTCTGTATAAAATTATGTTAAATTCCTGGGAAAATGTGTCCAAAGTCCAGTTTTCCTGGGTTTTGTCTGTCAGGGAGTGGCATCTCTGGATCTAAACTCATGAAGGTCCTGTTTGTGGGAGTTACAAAGGTTGCAAAAACTATTTATATTATTCTATTCATTTTATTTTTGATTGGTATTATAAATCGGACTTGGTCTGGAGAACTTAATGGACGAATCCCTGGGGTTGCCACTAGAATAAAAGAACTACACGATTCTCCCTCACATTGACATTGGTTTTGTAAACAATATAACCATTATCATTGTATTTTACTACTCTTCTCCACCTTCTTACAATGAAGAGTCTCCCTGCCCCTCAGCCAGCCCTAAAATTGTCATATAGGTGTAAGTGGATGAGTGCTTGTAAAGGTGAGCTACAGGTGGTCCCAGCAGACATACCTGTACATTAGTAACACTGGTTGTCACCCAGCTCAAGGTGGGTTACATCATCAAAGGGCATATACCTGTCCATTAAGTCCCACTCCAGGTAAACCTGGATTACCTGGCCAATAAAACAGATAAGGCTGCAGGGTAAATATAGGCTTTAGGAGGATACATGAACCAGGGGTCGTTTTATTAGCTAATTGAGCCAGGATAACATGTATATATCCCAGAAAGGATATAGGTAATCACTTTGTAAATATATAGTCACTTTTCTCCTGATAATAACTGCATGGATCTACTCCCTTCTCCCTATTCCCGCCCCTCCCTACTCCTTACCCACTCCCTTCAGACTGTTTTCTATGCGTACATGGGCTTCCCTTGCCCACTTAAAGGGTCTACATCTCCTCTTTCCTATCCCCTCGGATGTGTTTGGTGCACATATGCGCGGGCACTGACACATTCCTCCATGAACTTATGTAATGTAGTTCTTGCCATGAATATGACCTTAGTTGTTGAAATGGCGTTAAACATCTATCACTCACTCTTTGCGTACATAGTTGTTTGCCATTGTGCTGGATGCATAATGAATCTTGAAAGAAAGGTTACTGAATATCCCATGCGAAGTGCAAGCCTGCAATTTTTGTTTGTGTTCAATATAGAAAGTTTGAATTGGGAGTAGAGGTTGTTGGGGGTAACCAGGCAACATCAAAATGAAACTATTGGTTATACAACAGTGGTGTAGCGCAGTTTATTGGTAGAGAGTAGAAAGGATGGAAGGGTGTTCAACTAGCCAGAGGGAAAATATCGGTAAGGCACATCATCAGTGATTATAGATACGTAGAAATTTTTTATAAGTGAAAACACTGTGAAAATATTCCATACAATCAGTATCATATTCCGTATATGGTTGTGTACACAATACTGTATGTTTACCGTTATGGTTTCTTGCGAACTGCCAACTTGGCAGGATTTCTCCGGTATATATTTGAATGACTTCACGTCAAATAATATCTCCAGGTTGAAGTCACGCACTTTCAGACATGCAACTTGTCTATTCTAATCGATTCTAGGCTAAGGCTAATGTATTAAGGGTCCTTGGTCTAACTGAAAGTTGAAATTCTCGCGAGGAACTGTTGAACTTTCAAAAGGCTCGTTATTCATCCCTCTGGAGGAAGTTCCCATCAAATTCAATGTCGCTGGTTGATGCAAGTTTACAACTTGTATGCGTTCAAGCATCACACTTTTTTTAGAGTGAACTCTTTTAAGCTGGCTAATATGCAACAATGATCTCGCATATTAGTGTCATCCAGCAGAATTGCTAAATCTCTCTCATTCTCATCGTTTTGATTTCACAAAAGGCATCACAAAATTTATTCGATGAAAATATAAATATCTGGTTTTCTTCTCTTTTTTTTCCAGATTTGACGCGCAGCCAGACGTTTGACGATGGGGAGGGTGGAGAGTCAGAAGATGTTTTCAAAACTCCCTCTTCCACAACCTATCAACCACCCACGGAGGCCACGCCCCCTGCCACTACCAGTAACACCGCCCACTCACCTAGGTCTCCAAGGGCATCACGAGAGGTAGGTAATTGTAGGTGGGGCTTAACAATAAAGGGGCGGAGCTTGTTTTAATTGGCGGAAGGACAGATTAATGGTGTTCAACAAGAAATGGGCGTGGTTATGGATGTAGGCAGGGCTTATTTCGTTTAAAGCGTGATAAAAAATGGCGCTGCTGTGGTGTCTATACGATGGAGCCATGTGATAGTCAATTGTATAGTATATACCATAGAGATGGAGTCTATGTGTAATTCCTTGTATATACGTATACATAGAGTTTATGTTATGGTTTTGTGCATTAGGTCCATTGCACTTTCTGTGTTTTGTCTGTGGATATGCTGTTGATGTTCAAAACGTGTGAAACCTGCAATGGTTTCTATGTGCAAGGAAGATACGTACCATGTGAATGAAATTGACCTGGTAAGCCTACACGATGCATGGGAATAATACAGCCATCTCTATACCCAAACACTAGATCCCACACTGAACGTACGTCGCTGTTACAAGTGTTTGCTATCATCAACTGTAGCCTGTCAAACAGTCCCAATATGCGGCCATGCGGCCTGAGTTAGGAGAGCAAACTTATTGGGGTGGCTGGTGGTGCCCCCTAGTGTTGGAGAAGGAAGTAAAGTCTTCTTCATATCTTCCATGTGAAACTGGGGGATATCCTCTACTGGATATTTCCTTCAAGGATTGTGCTAGAGACCACGTCCTATAGACGAGAGCATGGGGAAATCTGATTAGAAAGATGGTTAATATGATAAAAAACTGGGACAATG
Organism: Acholoe squamosa; assembly: GCA_949317995.1. Lineage (NCBI taxonomy): Eukaryota > Metazoa > Annelida > Polychaeta > Phyllodocida > Polynoidae > Acholoe > Acholoe squamosa. Next base: position 65,672,034 of record OX439037.1, on the reverse strand, counting down.
AAGGTCCTGTAATAATCCAAATGATGAGTGGTTATGTTATTGTCACTGATTAAGTTCTAGTAGAGAACAAGTGCTCTCGGAAAGGGGCCCATTTCACCTTTCATCTTCTACTACGTAGTATACACGTGTGACACTATATGGAGAAAAGTTGGACATTTTATCGTTACCAGCATGAAAAGGAAAAGTCCACCCTAGACTATTGGAGGTAAACCAGATGGTGCGTTCACAGTGTGTAGAGGACGTTATCTGTACCGGCCACTGTGTGAGGGTTTTATTATGAGGAGTGCTGGTTACAGGTATGAGAGAAGGCTCCAGGGGTACTAAATCACTTTTATATGTTAGTATGGGGTAAATACCAGACACACTTTGCATCTATGCTTCCTGGCAAAATGCTGAGTCGTGCATCTCTTTGTGACTAGGACAATATTTCCACCCATTTAACATTTAAGAGCCGCTGGAAGAGTGAATAATGTCTTAAATAATCAAGAAAGCTGAATATTTCCTAATACATAGATCCTACAGTGGTTACGACTACAACACACTGGACCCTAGGCAGTGGGGGGGGGGATTGCCATGTCCATTTAAGAAGTAGCCTTGTCACTTGTCTCTCAACCCCTTGTGCCTTGTCGATTTTCAGACGTGGCCTTGTCCCTTGCCTATTGTACCCATCTGAGGCCCTATGCATGTCTCTGAAGACCCGTATATTGCACCACCAGCATCAAGTCCAGTGGGTACACATCAGAGGATCTCGATCTTCGGCAATGCACTTTACCATGCCTTTCCCTAGAGTCAGCGACCTGTTTTACAACGCCTTCTAGAATCTAGGGGAGCCGAGTTCATGTGACCGTAGTAAAGCTGTAAACTGAGGGCAATAGACATTCCGGAAAGGAAAAAGAATGAACCATTTGACTGCCACTTTCCTGGACCACAAAATCAGAAAAAAAAAATGCCTCAAAGCCTGTGTGGGCGGCTGAACATGGGCCAGGTCAGGTGGGAGGGTGTGACTGTGACCGACCTCCTGGAGGAGAGAGGGCCCTGGATGGGCAACAGGTCACAATGTCCCAGATACTGTCTACAAATCGCTATAGGGGTCGTGGAGGTTTCTTTTTTCAACTTTTTAAACCTCAAGTGCTTATCCATTCAGAGTAGATGGTACAGTATTAAGGTCTTTGGAAGTGTTTATGCAGGAACCGCCCGGTAGAAATACAAAAGATTAGCTGAGGTTATATTGGTGTCCCTGGTCTCAGGTGATGTCCCAAGTAAAAGCAATCAAAAGTGGGTGAATTAATAGAATTAATAAATAAAGGTTAGAGAAAGAATAACACCCGAAAGAACAGGAATAAAATAAAATAGTACAGCTGGTGGGAATGGTAGATCATATGGTGGGTGACTACTGCCTGAGGGCCATCTGGAGACAAACAACTAGGGCAGCAGTTACATTGTCCTCTATGGTGATGTGCCAGGTCTAGGTACATAGACTACATCCCACTCAGCAGGTACTTAGTCTGAGACCTCAGGTCACTCTCTACACTGGTGGACATGTTGCTGTACATATCATACCTTGATCCAAGTACTGTATAGTGGTGCACTTTAATCAGGAGCTGAATAACCAGTGCTAATACTGCAGAGCTATCTGTGGACTTCAGAAATGGGACTGATGTCTGGATAACGACAACTGTGCTGTAATATCCATGGATATGTTCTGTATAATAGTATATGGAGGAATACAATGGACCTGCTTTTGTGTATGGGATGTAGGATCTAAGTGGAATTTGTGGTAACCAATACATAGAACGTAGCCAAACGAGTACCCATGCACTGCCCTGAGCACTCTTGACGTGAATGCAGTGGGAAAAGGGGACACAAAGAACAGATCAATATGGAATGCAGTGCGTATAGGAGAAAATGTACCTTACCTGGTACTAACCATACCTACATGGCTGCAGCTACGACTCAACTGGCTGTTAACCCTTCTCAACCCCTGACTGTCCCAACAAGGTACATCCCTGACAGGTTTGTCAAAGTCCCAACCACTCCCACCACTGTCCACTCCTCTGATAGCAACAAGGCAAGGATCACCATGAAAAGCAACGTAAAGGAAAAGGTGTGTTTCTTTATTTTTTACAAACTTGAGTTGGCCTGAAATACCATGAGGGCTTCCCTAGCCCACTTAAAAGGGTCTGTATCTTCTCTTTGCTATCCCCTCAGGATGTGTGTGGTGCACATATGCGCGGGCACTCACTCATTCCTCTACGAATTGTGTAATGTAGTTCTCGCCATGAATATGACCTTAGTTGTCGAAATGGCGTTAAACATCTATTACTCACTCACTCACTCGAAATACCATGATTTTGCTGCTCTTGAGTAACTATCAGATAAGGGAAACAAACACATGTGCAAGACATAACCCAGGACACATCCCTCTACTAGCAGGGCTCTCTAGATTGACTGATGTCTTGTTTTGGGTGTGTTTCTGCGTGTGTAATTTGTACTTGTTGAGTCCAGCCTAGGAAGGTTCATCTATGATGTGAGTGTCAATTGTATGTTAGGTTCTGATTATGTGTAAATGATGGCGTAAGAAGTTTAGCCTCTACCTAGTGGTTATTTGAAGAGAAAGGGATTGCTGACTACTCATTGATGGCCTTGGAGCTCTTGATGTGACATGTTAGGGCTGTGGAACTACAGCCACACCTATATGCATGGGCACTTTTATAGAGTGGCCCAGTATGGTAGCATTCCATGGCACACAATGAACAGTATGCTAGCAGCCACACAGAAAGGATCCTCAGAAGATTCTACTTGTGTGTTGAGTCCTGAACATGTTGAGGGTGTTCATGTTCCAATTTGTTTAAGTATGTAGCAGGAAAACACAAATGTTATGGTTGTTTGGGTGGGTATGTAGGGTGTATTTTTCATGCTGTGTTCCATATGCAGTCTATCAGTGTTATTTTCCTCCTAGCACACACACCTTTCATTAACTAAAGTCTAACTACATAGATGCTCTATTGTGGGTGTATTCATTTGCTTTCCTCCTTTCCTTGTTCAATAATATTGTTAAACTTTGTCCATTTGATTTCCATTTACATATCAACTCACCTGCCTTTAATAGTATCATTGTTTCTTTACTTCATTTGCCTTAAAATATTATTTGTGCTTAAGTTTGAGTTGAATGTGTTTTATCCCCAGGGTCATGCTGTCATGCCCCCTCCTCGCCCCTCGTCCCTCCCTCATAGACTGAGTGGAGGAGACGCTTCGAGAGCCAGTGTAGGTGGAAGGGACTCATCCCCCACAGCGCCACCTAGGCGGTCTAGACAGGAGAGCCCCAAAGTGTCCACAAGTAGCCTAACCCCCCAGGCTTCAAAACAGGTAGGTTTGGTAAGGGCTAGGACCCCCTCTTCCAAAGACCAAACCCAGCACCTACCCCGTTCAACCCCAACACCCTATATAAGGTCCTCTACTCTGCACAACTAGTTTATGTACTGGTAAGCTGAACACCTCAATACAAATTGATTCACTAATTATTGCAAATGTAGACATTTTTATGTAGATATAAGCGATATATTTGCAAAAGTTGCACATCAATGTGACAGATATTGAGAGGAGGACATAACTATTAAGAGAAAAGCACAAGGTATCATAGAGATTCTAGCCCCTGGAGGTATGAATCAGTAAAATGGAAGCAACTACCTAATGTAGAAGATCTGTCTCGCTTTATCCATAAACAAGTGTGTCCCTAATACTGTATCAGTAAAGTCTAGGCTAGGCTAGCCACAAGGATGTACATGTACTCACTCCCTGTACCACGGCTGTTAAACTTTCACATCAGTCAAAGTATAGTTTAGGATGTAAACACACTCTTATCACTTACTTATTCACAAAATCGCAACTTTGTCGCATCTAAATGATTGAAAAGGAAGTGATAAAAAGCTTTGGTAAATTTGGATATTAGACCATTCCGACCAGACTGGACAAAATGCTGGTAAAGTGCCACGAGTAGGAAACCATTGGACTTCAAGCCTCATTGACAGCGTGAGACTGGCTAAGCTGCAACATGCAGATTAAACTACCCCGGTACTTTTGTCATGTTCGCCATGAATATGACCTTAGCTGTCGAAATGGCGTTAAACCTCTATTACTCACTCACTTTTGTCATGTCGCTTCACATGCAACTATAAGGATTTGCCATATTACACATACTTTGGATGTGATATCATTTGGAATACTTTCAAGTGTTGTTTATATTTCATTCCAATTGTTGCATATATCACTTAGCACCCTTTGTAAGTCAATGTCGTTTTCTGTCTAAGTTACAAAATGCATGTCAGTGGAAGTAAAAGCATTTATTTCTGTTTTTTGTTCTTTTTTCTTCAATTCCTATTTGTGATGGAACTTGCTCTGTATTTCTTTTGTGTGTAGTGGTGCTCTAGTCACTTTAAACTGATATCAGTGTGCTTATATATATATCTTCATTTGATGTAATTTTGGATTTTTATGATTTAAGTTTTAGTAGATTACAAGACATTCCATGATATTTTGATTTGTCATTCCTAAAGTGTAAAAAGAAATAGAATAAAAAAAATCGAATTTCCCAATGAGTAAGCGCATAAAGTAAATGAACACATTGTACGCCAGGTAACTGAGAGAAGGAAAAGTTCTACAAATGAGGGACCCCCTGCTTCTGGTAGGCTTTCGCCAAGATCGGTGTCTCCAACTTTGAGAAAGGACTCCCAAGAAACCAGAAGGGAATCACCTAATCCAAGAGGTCAGTCCCCTATCCAGAGAAAGGAATCCCAAACATTGGAAGTGGAGTCAACAGGGGTGCCCTATGCATCAGGGAGAGTTTCCCCAACGCCCAAAAGGGCACCTTTATCTCCTAGAAAGGTAGCCCCAGCTCCTGCATCGGAGGCGTCAGATTCTCCAACACTAAAAAGGCTCTCTCCAGCAACCAGATCCAAATCACCAGCACCCTATCTAGAAGCCCAAGCAGACAGGGCAGGTTCCCCGGTACAGAGAAGAAATTCTCCAGCAGCTAGAAGGGACACGTCAGCACCAAATAGCCCTAGTGTCTCACCGCTAAGATTAACGCCAGTACCTAATGTGGAACCCTCTATGCCAAAAATTGAAGGTTCAAATCCAAAAGGTTCACTAGCGAAGGTATCTCCAGCACCCATGTTAGATACAAAGCCCTCCAAACGTAGGAAATCTTTCGGGTTGGTGCGAACCTTTCCCTTACCAGTATACGCTCCAATAGAAACTGATGAGTTTGAATTACCAGTACTTCCGAGTCCAACTGAAATACATTCATCATTACTCCCGAGTCCAACTGAAATACATTCATCATTACTCCCGAGTCCAACTGAAATACATTCATCAGTACTCCCGAGTCCAACTGAAATACATTCATCAGTACTCCCGAGTCCAACTGAAATACATTCATCATTACTCCCAAGTCCAACTGAAATACATTCATCATTACTCCCGAGTCCAACTGAAATACATTCACCATTACTCCCGAGTCCAACTGAAATACATTCATCATTACTCCCGAGTCCAACTGAAATACATTCATCATTACTCCCAAGTCCAACTGAAATACATTCATCATTACTCCCAAGTCCAACTGAAATACATTCATCAGTCCCCCCAAGTCCAACTGAAATACAATTGTCAGTCCCCCCAAGTCCAACTGAAAAACAATCGTCAGTCCCCCCAAGTCCAACTAAAATACAATCGTCAGTCCCCCCAAGTCCAACTAAAATACAATCGTCAGTCCCCCCAAGTCCAACTGAAATACAATCGTCAGTACCCCCAAATTCAATTAAAATACAATCATCAGTACCCCTGAGTCCGCCTGAAATACAAATAATACAACCTAAGATATACAAGAGTAACCGTACAGCTGGAAATGCACTTCATCCAAATACGAAAGAGAACAGTTTGCCTGTACCGAAAGGTGAGAGAAGTGCTTCATATGGGGATATATTCCACAGACGAAAGAGCAGCGCTGCCCCACCGCCTCCATCTAAACAAAGAAAGAGTGTACCGTGTGTTCCCCCACGCACTTACCTTACACATAGGGATGTTAATGATAGGAAATATTCTATGCAGCAGCAGGAGATAAAAATTGGAGACATCAGGCTGAAAAAGAAAAGGGCACCAGCCCCACCTGTGCCTCCACTAACAAGAGATCAGGTGGTTAACGATTTTGTACAGAGTACCATTAAAAGTGCCACCACGCTCTGCCAAAGTGAACATGATGCAGAAAGAAGGAGAAGTAGACAAGAGATTCACCCAGAGAATATAAGGATCACTACTGCTATAGTACATAATGAGGTGGATAAGTATGAACTGACAAAGGAGGAAGCCAAATGTGAAGTCACATCAGAAGCCATTTATGATACGCCTATTGATGACAGGTCGGAGGTCCAGGGTTCTGGAGTTAATGTACTAGATTCTCATGTGGGCATCCCAGACCATAGCCCCTGCACCTCAGCTGTCAGTCCTGAGGCAATAGATGATAAACCTGATATTGAAGGAACTCATAATAGCCCATCTGATAATTTTACAGAATCAATTGGCAGAAAAAGTGACCCAGACGTACAGGCCCATTCTCGTGATGCAAAACTGGATGTGTCACATCCACATCCAAAGCCTGAGCACCATTTAGATATAGAAAACCATATTGATGGAGCCAGACATGAGAAGAAGTCGGACACCAATATTACCGACAAGGAATTAGCAATTGACACCAGAGCGGGCAAACCAATCAGAGCCACTGGAGAGATACCAGTTAAAGACAATGAAAAAGAGGCAATTGTGAGAAATCAGGCATCCTTGGTAGAGAACAAAGGAGAGGCAATAATTGAAACCACAGATGAAGCCAACCAAAGGGCGTCCCTCTCACAGATGTCTGCACACCAGTCTCCAATCCCAGACCTTCTGGTTATGGGGAAAAGGGACACCAAGTCAGTAGTAGCCATGGATGTACCCAATACTTCAAATACTACAATTCCCTATATTAAAATACAAAGACCAGTAGATCCTGCATATGAAGGGCATACTGGGTCGGATACAGAAAGGACCCAATGTCTCACTCCAGCAGACCAAAAGGGAGAAGTGAAGGATGAACAGAAAATGGAGAAGTCAGAGAATAGAGGCAAGTTAGAAGACAAGAAGGTAGAAGAGAATCAGGCTGAGGAGGTCGTCAGTGGTGCAACAGCTATAGGAGATAACGGCAAGGTATGTGTCTGAGATAGAACTGCACCCTATAGGCAAAATACAGTAGGAGAGAAGGTGTACATAACATGGGTGGTCCAATTGGGTTAAAGTTTAAGGAATAGCAGCATAGCAGCACCTCTAGTATGTAGATTACCCATATTTATACAGAAGGAAATATTGCATTGGGATTGAAATACATGCATATATATATATATATATATATATATATATATATATATATATATATATATATATATGTATATATATATGTATATATATGTATATATATATGTATATATATATATATATATATATATATATATATATATATATATATATATATATACACCTATGACTGATGGTATGTGCAAAGGGAAGAGCATACCTTACTGTGCATTGTGTAATGAAACCTCGTATTTAAAGGATAAGCAGATTTATTGCTCTGAATAATCCTTAAGTAATGCAATATTTTACATTCTTAGAGTTTAGTTGTCCTAACCATACTTGGATGGAAGGTGTACTTAAAGACATAAAAAGGGCTATATAAAAGAGGCTCTAGTACAGCAGATGTTAAATATAATATAAAACAATATATCCACAGAAAATCAGGCAAGGAGATTTGTGTCCATGTGTATACTATTGGGGTTAATGTACATCTAGATGTTTGTTCAGAGATGCCACTTTTCCTGGTTTACCAGGAATTTCTGGTTTTGTGATTCAAATATTTCCATATTCAATTATGTTAAATTCCTGGGAAAATCTGTCCAGTTTTCCTGGTTTCTGTCGGCCAGTAAGTGTCATCTCTGATGTTGATGTTACTAATTACATGGGTGCTAAAATGATACCACATTATTTGAAACTACAGCTCATTATAAGATAAACCCTTTGAAGAATGCAAGACCTAGCAAGTTTAATATAACATGGTTAGTTCATAGTGTATACAATAGGCGGCAGTGGAGAGTGGCTGGGAGGATCAGTATAGAAGCACTGCCTAGTGTGTCCTGACTCTGTTTGGATGCACTTGCGATGCACTCCACTCGGAGGTTCTACGGATAATGTTCAATGACCAGTTACTAGGTATGTAGGTAGTCTTCTTTAGAATAAGGACACTTAATTAGATCATGTCCATTGCCGGGTTTCGTTGTCATTGAGTTAGACAATGTCCTTGTAAGTGAGCAGGTTGTTTGATGTGATTGTTTGGGTACTATTTGATATAACATTCCGGCTATGATTAAGACTTGGTAGTGTCCGATATTGAGCATTGGATTTCAATGTTAAATCTGTATTGAAGCTAGGATATACAGTGGACATCCTAGTGTGTGCCATTGTATTTAATCTTTAGTAGTGCCCTTCCACCTCCTGATTTCTTGGTCATATCAGTTTTGAGTGCACCATATCTGCCTTATGAAGGAATGAAGGTGAATTGTTGAGTCGATATCACATTCATCTGATCATGTCCACACCATAGTGCTTCAGGATTTGACACCTTCCATTTTAGGGATTATCTGGGGTCCAGAATAAACTCTGTAACTATAGACAAAAATGAGGGAGCGCATCCCAAACTAAATCTGCCACTGCTCACTGAATAGCTCACTCTCCCTACACAGGCTTCAGCCAGTTATAAAAGGGTCGCCGGGGGATATACAACACCATTCACAGGGGAAACCTAACCCATATCTCGCCTTTTCAGCATATCATGCAAGTTGGTAGCTCTATTTGCCAAGGGCAAAATATGCTCTGTCTAGAATGTATCTAGATTTCCAATCAGATTCGTGGAATGAGAAATTGGCCTCCTCTCGATGGTAGATCTCTATCATATGGATTTAGGTTTGATATAGTCTATAAGGCTGATCCTTGTGATGGCCAATGTAGTTTATTCCAAAGGTTTCAAATTTATGTGTACCCTCCCTTTATATTTCATGGCAAAAATACAGAATTTATTTTTCTGAATATGATAATACAGAAAGTATAGTTATATACAGCTTCATCCAAAATATGAACCTGCACCCTACAGATGATTTAAACACACACACACACACACACACACACACACACACATACACACACACACACACACACACACACACACACACACACACATCCACTTGAAACCACACTGTCCCTTCAAATGCCCCCCATTAGGACACTTGCCATGTTTCTACTTTCAAGATGAAGAAGAGAGAAAATCGATTTCCTGAATGTTGTTTTTTGGAGATGCCCTTAGCATCTCCATTGTATTCACATGGGAGGTCGATTGCACACCAAATCGGACAGTCCAATAACCCTTGAGTCGACCTGTGCAATAGTAAATTACCTTATTTGATAATTTCTGTTTAGAAATTTAGCCAAATTACAACTGCTTTATATTGCTTATATGGACACATTATTCATCTTAATTTTGAAAGTGTATACAAAGCTTCGTTTTACTATTTTGTCATATTTTGTTGGTTCATTTTGTTCTTATAAGACTAGTCGTAACAGGGTGATACTACCCTCCGCCCAGGCATGCACCAATTCAACCCACCCTCCCTACTCAAACCTTGCCTATAGTTAAGTAATTATAGCCTGTACACAGTCTAGTCCGCATGCACTAATTCAACCCACCCTTCCCACTCAAACCACGCCTAGAATTAAGTAATTATAGTCGGTACACAGTCCACAGTGTCCATAACCAGCTTTGAAAGCTGTCCTGCCACTCCATAACGACTTTCAATTGGCATTGTGTTATTTGAAGGCCTGGTACCTAAAACTAGCATGACATTGCCATATTAGGAGTCCACATGGTTCTCTGAGCTTATGATACTGTTGTACCTTGCTGTAGTAGTGCATTGACGCTAGGAACTCACTAAGACTGTATATCAATGTATAGTGTCTGACTGATACTCCTTTACCTTGCTATAGTCGTGCATTGACGCTAGGAACTCAGTAAGAATGTATATTAATTTGTAGGGCCAGACAGATACCCTTCTACCTTGCTATAGTGGTGCATTGACACTAGGAACTCAGTAAGACTGTATATCAATTTGTAGGGACACACTGATACCTACACATCATCATAGTGCATTTAAGACAGGGGTAGCTATACTCTATAAAACAGGACCGTGCTTGCCACTATGAACTCCCGAACATCATCATATAGGTATATGGGACTGCTAAGGTGGTTAAGTTGTCTTAAAATATCGTCAAATTCCCTTCATGGCTGCATTTTGGAAGCTAACTTTCTTATGCTTGACCATAGGTGAAAATAAACATCACCATGATGATCGCCAGCTCAAAATACCCTTAAATCATAGGTCACACTATGGGAAGACTCCTATATGAGGTTTTTGACTACCCCCTGCACCCCCTTTTGCCAGTGCTGCACTGGCATGTACCCCCACCCCCCTCAAAAAACCCTTTTTCGACCTCTTCCTGCCTTAAACATAGCCTTTTTTTCGCCAGTTGAGCGCAAAACAGGTATCTTTTGGCAGAAGGTAGTGCACGTCCACACCATGGTAAGGGCACAGGTGGACTGGCTTGGGCCGAAAAGGCACCTAGTCAAAAAAACTATTTCGCTTATTCTTTTTCGAAACCAATTTTTTAGGGGGGCATGTTTTTTAGGGGGATGAAACACCCCAGATTGGTACCGAACACTCCATATCCGTGCATATTATTTGCATAATTAGCATAATTATGCAGTGTCCTGGTACTTTTCAATATATATCGATATGTGCCATTGCTCCCTTATAGAATTCATATGCTTGCAAGTATAAACTACTGACTGCACCTAGTGACTAGTGGAATCTGAACAATAGAAAAAAATTACCCTCTCCTACCTTCCTATAGCATCAAACAAGTTGTTCAATGGAGGCAGCCATTGCTTGATCACATGCTTAAACCTTTTAGATCCAAATTCTAGTTACCAGTGCATTATCACTGTTAATAAGCTTTACACATCAATACCTGCGCAAGCCCTGTTTGCACTGAATGGATATCTTTCCATTTCTCCATTCTCTTGTGTTTGATTGAAAATGTTGACGTCATTCTGTGTTTTAATTTGTGTTTTAATCTGTGTTTTTATGGTATATGTATTGAGTTTAAGGCTATAACAGGTTAGTGTTAGTACTAAGGTATGATAGTAATTACTCACTATTTGTCAGTGGTTAATCAATATATGTCAGATATAAGTCAATATATGTCAGTAATTACTTACTATTTGTCAGCACTCAGTCAATATATGCCAGTTCTTAGTCATTATATAACAACACTTAGTCCACATATGTCAGTAATTACTCACAATTTGTCAGATATTATTCAATATATGTCAGTAATTACTCACCATTTATCAGCAATTAGTCAATATGTTAGTAATTATTCACCATTTGTTAGCAATTAGTCGAAATATGTCAGTATTTACTCACAATTTGTCAGCAATTAGTCAATATACGTCAGTACTTAGTCACTCTATCAGCAATTATCAATACATGTCAGTATTTACTCACAATCTGTTAGCAAATAGTCAATATATAACAGAGAAATAGCCATTGATTCAATTGTGCATCCTGCCTTGACTGGTATTTGTCAAGATATGTCAGTACCTATGGACTATTTGTCAGCAATTAGTTAATATATGTTAGTAATTATTCACTATTTGTCAGCAATTAGTCAATACATGATAGTAGTTACTTACATTTTATCAGCATTTAGTCAATATATGTTATTAATTGCTCACTATTGACTAATATCTGACAAATTGTGAGTAATTACTGACATATATGGACTAAGTGTCAGTAATTACTCACTATTTATCAGCAATTAGTCAATACATGTCAGTATTTACTCAGAATTCACAAGCAGTTATTCAATATATATTAGTAATTACTCACTATTTTTCAGCAATTAGTCAATATATATCAGTATTTACTCACAATTTGTCAGCAATTAGTCAATATATGTCAGTATTTACTCACAATTTGTCAGCAATTAGTCAATATACGTCAGTACTTAGTCACTCTATATCAGCAATTATCAATACATGTCATTATTTACTCACAATCTGTCAGCCAATAGTCAATGTATAACAGAGAAATAGCCATTGATTCAATTGTGCATCCTGCCTTGACTGGTATTTGTCAAGATATGTCAATATCTATGGACTATTTGTCAGCAATTAGTTAATATATGTAAGTAATTATTCACTATTTGTCAGCAATTAGTCAATACATGGTAGTAGTTACTTACATTTTATCAGCATTTAGTCAATATATGTTAGTAATTGCTCACTATTTATGAGCAATTAGTCTATATGTTAGTAATTGCTCACTATTTATTAGCAATCAGTCTATATGTTAGTAATTGCTCACTATTTATTAGCAATTAGTCTATATGTTAGTAATTGCTCACTATTTGTCAGCAATCATTCAATATATATTAGTAATTACTCACAATTTGTCAGCAATTAGTCAATATATATCAGTATTTACTCACACTTTGTCAGCAATTAGTCAATATATGTCAGTACTTAGTCACCAATTCAACTTGCGTTGAACTTACATTGTCAATTGACATTTGATATTTGACATTGAGGCATCTCCTTAGGACTGAGTCCTTCACCTGTGACATTTTAATTCCATCTCCTTTCGAATGTGACCTCATCACAGTAGCCAACAGTAGCTCTGGCTTTCGCTTTCCAAAACAGACCTCTTCAATCTGAATATTCCAATGAGGAAGGCAATAAACAATCTCCTGATTGCATTACGGTCCTGTTTTGGTAGGCAGAATATTGGAAGGTTCAGGTGTTTTCTCTACAAACATTAAACTGTGTTAACATGGCTTAGAAACTCCTTCCAGGAAAAGCTCCAGGTTTCAACCCTTGGATTTTGTCATCGGAATGTGGTAGACGAGGTGGGTTAGATTCAGGGATCTCATGATTAAACGCAGTTTCAAAAATGAACCATTATAAGAGAGCAACCTAGATAGAAAAATATAAACAACCCTAGCATGTGGAGATAATCTTAGACACAATGTATTTCTCAAATTGAATTATTGCCCTAGGACATGCTTGTGATTTGCATAGTTCGGCCTAGGAAATCCACCTTACCAAATATATTTTTCACTCCATGAAGTTGGAAACGGGAAAGGATAACAATGTATGTACTCTTTGTTTCTCCTGAAAATTACTGCACACAATTCTGAAGGATATCTGGTGTGACAATTTTTGTATTACTTTACTGTAACTTGTTATGCATCAAATAAGGTCTCTTTGACAAATGTAGACAATGTTTGCGCCCTGCCTCGGCCAGTGGCTATTGATACCAGTTGAATAGTCTGTGATGTGTATTCCAGTTAATTGCTTTATTTCCCTCTTTGATCGAGATATAATCTGATTGAAGTGGGATTTGTATTGGGCCTTGTCATGGCTATATGTGCAATACACTATTTGCACCACCAACCTGGTGCAAATCTCAAATTAAGGTCTGAATCCAGCCCGTAGTATATTCAAAGATAGTACAGTATCTAAACTTCTTGGTATATTAGGCTGGATGGATCGAGCCTGGGGTGGCCCAAGATAATGAGCTCAATAATGGGTCATAAGTCATAAATTGCCATACAGAACTTTGGTGATCTGCGTAACAACAGGAGAGCATCTTGGAGAGATTCACTATAAACACCATACTTCCTGACACATGGCGCACCCTGCTGCCGGAAGTTGTCAGCCCCCACCATTACCCTGATTTCCGGTGTATGGCTGCTCCTTCAGGGTACCAGCCAGGTACCAGATCCTGTAACCCTAAGTCAGTTTCCGTGTCCTCCATACTTTTATTTGTACTAACTTGCACCATCCCCCAAGGGCAGCTTTATACACATGTACAGATCTATACTCTTCCCAGAGAAACTAATGTATGGCCTGTATGGCTTTTATGTAACCAGGGGTGAAATGAAAGGAATTAAGGCCAGGGTGTAACAACCCCATCGGCATCTATTTGTAAAATAAACACAGTAATCTAAGGAATATCCACTCATCCTTCATGCCATTTCTATGCACACAGAGCATTAAATTATCAAAAAATCCCTGCATAACGTACCTAAATCAATGATATAGTAGCTATAAAATTGATGTGTTTGGGTCCAAATGCAGTGGACTAAAACAGTATGCCTACAATTTGTCATTCTACATCACTATATTAGATCACCGGAGGGGGAATACTGAGCTCTGTGCCATTAGGGATGATATCCTCGGCTGTATTGGAGCAGCTCAGAGACATAGGGAGTCACTCAGTGAGAGGGAGAAGGATATGGGGTGCTGCTCAGCAAATCCTGCCTGGGAACAGGCCTATTGCCACCAAGCCACCATAAGCTGGCGCAGGTCGTGTTGTAGACGAGTTGAAGTCTTAAGTCATATACATATCTCTCACCACCCCACCCCTCCACCTCCCTGGGCCATTGTATTTCAACAATATCTCTGGGGCCGCTTTTTGTTGTCGTTTTCCACATAGTAAAAGGTGTTTTGCGAATGCTGATGGGGATATCGTCTAAATTTATTCAGCATATGCGACAAGATTTCAGAAACCTTATACCAGTCGATCCTGAATCAAACACATGGGCATATTGTTAAATTAAAGGACCTGATTATTGCAAATATATAGCTGCCCCAGAAAGCAAAGCCTTCAGGCTTATGCAAAACTATTATTGTCTAGTTGGAACTTTATTTTCTCACAGTATTCCCTACACGAGTGCCCTTTCCCCCTGGAGCAGAGAGGACTTATGGAGATGGAGTGGGTGCTGGAGGGGGTCTTTTGAGTGGAGTAGGACTAGGTATCAACTGTCTCATCTTGCACACAGAAATTCCACATTAGCAAGCTGTTTTACACCGAATGCAGCTAAAGTGGGGTATTGAAATAACCTTGGGAAGGGCATAAATAGGGTGATGGAAGGGTTTGCGTTAAGCATCTGTGACTGGGAATAGCTTCGTCAGCCATATTTTGTGTCTTTATGACTCTGTGACCTGGAACGTTTTTGGACCCTTGCAATGGTGTACTAAGATTGGATTGATAAGAAAGTTATAGATGTCCAGTGGCTGGTGATCTATTTCATACCTTTGTAGTGACATCCTCCAGTGCTACAAACAATGAATGGTGTTCAGATCTTTCTCATAAAGTAAATAGATTCCCGAACCGCATAAAGCTCAAGCCGGGAGTTCAAGGTAACAATGCATTCCTTGTCCTCTGATGTACTAATTTGGACCCTCGTAGGTAAGTCGACTGCTCGTCTATCTTTTCTGAAATTTAGAATGGGTGTTTGGAACACATGTAACAGATAATTCCACTTGTGTAAGGTGGGCCCCGTATATAAGCCCTGAAAAGGGATCCTTAGTGTTGTAATTGGCATGAAATTAATTACCCCTTTGCTACAAAATGACAAGCATTTGAGCTAGGGACAGACGTCCAATGTGAGGCCACTAACCTTCAAAATCCAAATATATTCGTGAAATAAGGGCCTTTTGAGACTAAGGGCCCACATGAAGTACCTATACGTTGTAAAATACCCCTATGTCTCAATTTTCTGTGATATAGAACAGCATCAGAAGTTATACCCACTTATCAATGACAGTTAATTGCAAAGCTTTTAACTGCAATATGCATGTAGTCACATTGGTCCTACCATAAAGAACTCTCTTAAAAAATATTTTGTGACCTGGGTCCCATGGGTAAGCAAAAAGCAACTGCTACCATTTAGGTATTACGAAGTAAACTAATGATATTTAATTAAGGAGGTAGGTGTAAAAAGCTAAAGTCTAAAGAGCAAATAGCAGGACAGTGATACACTGAAACCGAGTATCTGTAATGTGTGTGTGTGTGTCACACTTGCGCTACCAACAGTTAACATGTAGACAGACGTAATATCGTCACTGGTCACATACATCATATGGGTATAACCATCCTACATGATCAGCAGCAGACTGGGGTACTTACTACCAGTCTTGTTATGGTCGTGTAAGGTGTAGGAGGTGGAATATAACCCACATGGGCAACCATTTAGTTGACTTGACCTACTGGTTTTATACCCCTCAGGTATGTAGTGTTTGCATTTACCCTCTGTGAAGTTCTTGTGTACATTGTGATCATTCATACAATAATAATGTATCACCCACGAGGTCTGTACTCTATAGGCCTAATCTTGATAGACGTGACGGATGGTGAACAAGCATACACCCCCCCCCCCCCTTGAGGGGATACAAATTAGGCCGAGAGATCTGCCTGCTTACAGGCAGAGAGCAACATGTATTCCTGGCTATAGTGGCTCAAACACCTGGCTGTTCTGAACAAAGTACTCACTGTCAGTTTCCAGAAATTGTCCCTCATACTCACAAACATGTAAGTTTTCATGTACAGCAACATGTAATGAGCAAAGCACAAGATGTATTCAATAAATCTGACATGTTTATGATTAGCCTACACCATCACTTCTTCAATGGCTTCCATGTCAGCCTGCTGGAGTAAGGGAAGGGGATTTGAAAATCACCTGGATTATCAATTATTACATGCATTTAAAGTGTTTTGTGTATTGTAAACCTTTGGATATACATTGAGGGAAGTGTTGATGGAAGCATTGGACCTGACAGTAAGTACTTCTATGAGAATTGGTCACTCTGTCAGATTGGCTGAGTAGATAAACTACAAACTGACACCTTTGGTCTCTGAGGGTCAGGACCCTCGGAGGTCTACGGAGTAATACAAATGTGTGTTTTTTATGGTTTTGTTGTTCGTTTGTCCTTTATTGTAGGCTTTGTTTGTTTGTTTTTTTTGGGGGGAAGTGTATTTAATGAGTAGAGGAGAGAGTGAACTACAACAACGAGTACCAGTTAACATTGGTGTTAACCTAACAATGTATAAGGAAGTAAATTGCAGTTGTGTCACTGCATTTGAAACGACATCAAGGATATAAAAAGGAAAGACAGGTCCTGTTTTTTGTGTGTTTTTTTTTTGAAGATTTACAGGTCATATTAACCAATCCTTGACAAAACATAGTCTCACAAAAATCCTTTTCATAGTGTGTCTGAGTTATGTTTACATGTAGAATCAGTAATGTAGCACATACTAAATAGGTAAGTTAAGGGGAAATAGAGGTGAACTGGGGCATTTATCTTGATAACTCTACTGGAGGCAATGATACATTTACAACCATTAGCACTTAATCATATTACACAGCATGTGGCTCACTATCAAATCAAATGATCACATACATGTTGTACATAATATATATTTATTATGTTGCAATCAGTATATAATGCCAAGCTTGGTGTGCCCCTATGTGTTATAATAAAAGGGGTTAGGATTGGGGTCACATTCCCACACATAAGCTCTTACATATATAAATTCCTATTGTATGCTGTTTTTAACACAATAGCCATGTGTCCAGAGACCTATCCCTGCAGCACTGAATGTAGCATTGTATCACAACTCGTTATTTATACCATGTCTGTGTTCAGATATATAGGTCTACCCACTTCACTGTGGCACCAGACTTTATCATGGAGTGTACTTGGTAATCCCTTGGGTCATATATCCAGAATGGTTTGCATAAATTTACAATGGCGTTACCCTGTGTGATATAATCTCCTTCAGAGGTATGTAATAATACTGGGAGCATTATGAACATAACTGGGATAAACCAAAAGCAATAACTCACTGCAATATGGCAGAAACACATTCATTAAAGCAGGCGTGTTGGTTAGAGGTAATGTTGTGCCTTAGTTAGGAATTATGGGTGTATACAACGCCAGAAGACTCTTTAATTGGAATAAAATGGTGATTTTCTGATGCATTAGATTCAACATGAATAGAATTAATGTTTACTCATTGTCAATGATCCATTGCAATCCTCTAGGGGTGTTTCAGTATTCACGTTCCCAACCCGCGATAGACTCCCAATATTTACTTTACACAGTAGAATTGAGTCTATATGAGGCTGATGAATATACCTCAGCCCTGAAAACAGGAAACTCTAGCAGGTGGGTCCCCTCCCCCTCCCAGATAAACACTGAGGGCCACACTGGTACCCTGAGCCAATGCTCATAGCGCCCGGTGTTTGAGGTGTTACAAAGGAGCATTACGTGACCTGGGTAGTTGTTACCTCCCTGCTGCATCATTCTACCCTCTGAGGCTCCTCTACCACCCCCGCTTTCAACCAGGCATGGGACAGGGACTCAGATATCTACTCTAGGATACATCTTCACTATAAAATGGAATATACTTGAGTTTTATATCAAAATGGTGAGTGATACAAAGTGTGGATATACATGGACATACATGTACCTTTGATCTCCCCTCTCCCCCCACACACAAATATTGTGATACCTTGCATGTAAGATGCACCCCAACTTGAGATAAGGGTACAAGGCGCATCTTGAATACTGTTCCAAACTATACTATCCTTGCCTAAAAGACACACCACCAACCTTTGCCGATGCTAAAATCACGCTACGAGTTTATCCTTATACATGAGTTGTACCTTATATGCGGGGTATTTTCATTTGATTCAATTTTCTCTTTTTGAGTAATGGCTCACATGGCTACCAATAATTGGCTCACAAGTTACACATCTGACCAATGACCTCTGCATAATCTAGATTTGGGTCAGTGTGGTTATATTGCCAGTTTATAGTGGTGATGCCAGAGAATAGCTGTAACTGTGGCAAATCTGTGGATTTTCCAACTGTGAACTTATTAGTTTTTTTTGTTTTTTTTTTACACATTCAAGGTTATTTATCACTTAGTAAATTTAGGACAGTGCAGTGTATAATGTAATATAGTGTTGTAGCTAGTTGATTTTTTGCCCAGACACTATTGAGAGTAGACAGCTGTGTCTGTCGCCCTGGGTAAAATGGCCAACATGTCAGATCCCAAGCCCCAACAATTGCGATTCTAGCTAAATCTCATTTCGGGCAACATGGATAGTATTCGTGATATGGAATTGGTTCCAAGAGTAAACTAAAAGAGTTCCATTAGCATTTTATAAGCTGACAGTATTATATACAGTGAGCTATATGCACTATAGCTATATCTCGAGCATTCATCCCTTTAAAGATGGGCTTCCCTAGCCCACTTAAAAGGGTCTTATTTCTCCTCTTTCCTATCCCCTCAGATGTGTGGTGCACATATGCACAGGCACCGACACATTCCTCTGTGAAATTGTGTAATGTAATTCTCGCCATGAATATGACCTTAGCTGTCGAAATGGCGTTAAACATCTATTACTCACTCACTCATCCCTTTAAAGAGAGCACCATCATTGTTAATATACCTTTTCAGAGAGACTCTCTACCGTCCCCTCCTTAATTCTCTACCTTTGTGCCCTGTCCTGCCTGGAGCCTGGTTCTCAGGGCATTAGGGATATGCTGGAGGCCCCTACATTATACAGTACATGGACATACATATGGTGGATAGTGGGGTATCAGTAGGGTAAGGAGACTTGTCTAGGTGGACTAAGGCTTATCCTAAAGCCCCCTGTATACGAGTGTAGGTTGATGTATACCCCCTCAACTTATCACCCCTCAACTGAGAAATCTATTCAATTGTAGTATAAGTACGGGAATTTTCCCAGACGAATGGTCAAAAGCCATGGTCATCCCGATACCCAAATCTGGCTCCCTCTCGGAGGTCTCTAATTGGCGCCCAGTCAGCCTGCTGCCTATACCGGGCAAGCTGTTAGAAAAAATGGTCCATAGCTTCGTTACAAACAGCCTTGATAATAGAGGCTTGCTATCTGACAGGCAATATGGTTTCAGAAAAGGGAGGGGCACCGCAGAGGCGGTTCTTAATCTCACTGAAGAATTATACACTACACGTGACGAAGGGAAAGTAGCAGGTGTGTGCTATGTCGATTTCAGCAAGGCGTTTGATCCATCCACCAGACGTTATTGGTTCGTAAAATTCACTCATACGGTTTTGGCACTGGCTTTGCCAGATGGCTAGGTGGTTATCTCACACTGCTTAACAATCATAAGTCAAAAGCCAAAACAGTCAAATTTGGGGTGCCCCAAGGATCAATCCTGGGGCCCCTACTTTTTATAATGTTTATAAATGACATTAAGGAATGTATAGATGAATGCTCTATTCAACTGTACGCTGATGATATTGCACTTGTTGCAAAAGATGAAGACCCCAGGAGAACAGCTTTAAAGCTGCAATCCGATGTGTCTAAAGTTGCTAACTGGTGTAAGGTAAACGGGTTAACCATTAATGCTAGTAAAACAAAAGTAGTGTGGCATGGCAACAAGTCCCAGATACAGAAATGCCAGGAGCATGAAATTATAGTCAATAATACAGCATTGGGTAACCCCGACAATTACAAATACCTAGGAGTGATAGTCGATAGCAAGTTAAGCATGGAACCACATGTTAAGAACACCATTAAAACGGTCAGTCACAAGTTGTATACCTTAGGTAGAATAAGATACCTAGTTGACAAGCATACAGCACTGCAGATTTATAAACAAACCGTGTTGCCATTCTTTGATTATTGTAGTTTTCTCACAAATAGTGCAAACCTTGCCTCTATACAAAAGCTGCAGAGACTGCAAAATAGGGGGCTTAAAATCTGTAAAGGGGATTATTCCAAGATTGAAACCATTACTTTACATAAGGATGCAAAGGTGCCACTGCTCCAGGATAGGAGGGATGAGCAATTATTATTAGTAATGTATAAATATGTCAATAAATTAGGGTTAAGACCAGCGGAAAACCCTAGAACTAGGGCTGATCATAAGATACAGATCAGGCTGTGACGGCCCAGGTTGGAAAAATACAAGAGAAGCCCGCTGTATCGAGGTAAAAAGCTATGGGACAGGATCCCAGCACGGGTACAACTTGCTGAGTCCAAAAACATATTCCAGAGGCACCTCAGGAAAACACAATTGGAGCCAGAGACGGACTCTGACTTTGACTCTGAAGGAGAGGGGGGGCAGGAATAAATAGTAAATGGGTGTGCTATTTACTGGTATGTAGTCATACAACTGTTATACCTTTTGTCACTTTAATACTTGATGCCTTTTACTACATATTCCTCTGCAGTTATATCTTGGTATAGATGTTATCAAGCGAATACTATTTATATTCATTCTTCATTACACTGCTCATTATTATATGTAAATATGTGCGGGTGGAGGGAATTGTTGCTGGTGGATGGAATCAAAGTCAAATCTAAGTCAAACCGGCCACAAAAGAAAAAAAAAAAAAAAAACTCTTCTTTACTATGCCCACACCTATATGTCCCAATGTTCTGCAGCCATAAGCATTTCCTTGATAGGTAAAACCGAGGCAAGCCGGGGAGGGGTTCCACAACTGCACAAAATAAAATGATATTGGTAATGGTACATATGTATTACTATATGTTATAGCTCTATTGATTGTAATGATTGTTGCCACATGGCTAATGAGCTACTTTCCTAGTTTTAAGCTGTATCTCACATTTATATGAAATACATATCAATAAGTGACTCTCATGCATACACAATGTGCCAAACCAATAGACACGGCATAGAATGCCTGGACAAAACTGAACTGTAAAGGACCCTTCAGAGAGTGATACACATGTTATCATTGATGAAAAGTAGTTAATACCATATGACTAAAGTCAATGGATTGCAATCCACCAATTTCGATTCGATTCAATGTAAGAATTACCTTACGACCATCTTCCACGTGAGATTACATTGAATAAAAGAAGTCGCCTGACTTCATTGAAACGAAAAAAAAAAAAAAAAAAAATACAGGAGGAAACCCGTTAACAGGGGCTCTTGCCCTCCCGTGTTTATAACCACTTACCACAGAGGTTACAACATCACTCCATTTTACATAGCTTCTAGTATATGTATACTGGTCTCTAGACTTGCTTAAGTCTCCGATTATGTGATAATGATTAACTCGAAAAGCGAGTTATAAGGAGACACCCTGGGGCCCTGCCCTTTCAGTCATTTTGGTGGTGCGAATAAGTTTGAAAAAAGATGGAAATTTTGTATATAAGAGGCAGAATTACTTAATGAATTTCTAGTGCCATTAAAGGAGGAGATATAGGGGTCTTGCAGGAAAAGGTATTTCATTACAAAGTTTTGTAAATTTTGAGAAATTGTCAATATTGTACAGACTCAGTTGGTTGGCAGCCATAAGACACTTTTTGCCTCCAATGGTGAAGGTATATGATGTTGATCCATGTATCAACTTTCCCGCCTTTTTTGGCAATGTGGTGCAAATAACCCAGTTTTGGTGGGAGTTATGTGAATAGTGGCTTGGTGGTGTGAATAACCTGGGTAAGGGAGTGCTAATGCAACAGGATGAGAGCCAATCACAGGCTTTTCACTTTTCGAGTTATCAGCAATTTACATTGCTGCATTATATTTATGCTATATTGTTGGGAAATAGTATTTATAAAGATGTAATCAAGGAATTAAGAGACCCCCAAACCTACCTCCATCACCACTACCGTGTCTGTAGTCGTGAAGCAAAGTGGAGGCACTGCAACCAGTCTAACTGGTCTCTTGTGCTGAATTTGTGTCCATTGAAAGTGGAATGGAACACAGATTATCAACTGTTATTCATTTCATAATATCTCAGGACCCCTGCACTTGTCTGCATGACGCCTATTACATTATAATCCGTGCTTATGTTCACATAGCTATGGCTATTCTTGTACTATAGATCACATTGACTAAACTTGCATGAAGAGCTCATCTCGAAGTTCCCCATATTGTACAATGCTATGGAATGTCTTACCAGCTTAATCTCTTTGAGTACATAGTATACTACATGTACTTCTTTGGCATCGAACCCTTTCTCTGCCGCCCATACACTGGCAATTTCAGACAAATCTGGAGCAGACCTTTTTCTCTATATCAAAGCATAGGCCTGTATTGTTGTAAGCTTCGCCTAGATATCTAGACCTGCGTCTGGAGAGTCGTAATATGTTGTAGTGGATGGACGTGCACGGTACACTGCAGATCATTTGGCACACTGATAGGACATGAGTACGGGACAAGGGTAGGTGGGGGGGGGCATGGCTGTCTGATTATATGCCTGCAAATAACCTCGAGTTGCTTCATGAAACCGCTTTTATTGCTGTGGTCAATTTATAAAAAGGAACGTTAGTAACAGGACATAAAAGTTTTCAATAAGTGTCCATGCAGGCTTATAATCAAATGATTGAAGTGTTCATTTCATTTGATAGTGTATCTAGGTTCCTAAAATATATATTTTTTAATGGTTATGTATTTACATAGTCATACAATGTGGGGGGGGGGGGGGGGCTCTGGAGGCTTTAAGATGTGTGTAAGGGTGTGTTCGGTTTCCATGTCACAAGAGTAGACTAATTCGAGAATGACCTCAAGATTCGTCTTCTTTCGTTTGGTAATGTGCTCGCAAAAACTGCTACCTCCATCTTCATGTATTTGTCCAAGGTGTTAGTACTGCGATAAACAAAAACAAATATTGTTCTTCTGTTCATGTATGGGGTAAATAAAGCATATACCAGGGCATAACAAATATGTGTCCTTTACATGGAACATGATTAGACACTCTTATCACAACCATGATCTGGCACCCCCATACAAGACAACATTAACAATGCACAACTGAAATTAATTAAAATATATTTAAGTTATCGAAACTCCCCGGGTAAATCCATGGATATACTTGATACAGAAGCACATAGGTTTATTGCAGATGTTTCTCACTGGATTAAAAACATATCAGTTTGAGTGAATTATACCCATTTCCATTATATTGTCTGCATCAAATTGCCTCTTCTTTCTTATATACCTGTGTATCCGTATCCCCCTTCTTTAAGTCATCTTATGTCTTTGTCTTGCTTCCACACAGCATTTTATATCAACTTCTACTGCATCGCGACCATTCAGTTTATGTAGATTATTGTAGGCTCCTCGGCTCGTGTTGGTCTGCATTTCTTACGTGATTGTTATTGTAAGTGTCACAGGTACCTTATCGCAGGCTTCGTAATGTCGTCACCATTCAATGCTTCTTTCATGATAATTGATTGCTTGTATCTCTAGGGTCCATAATCCTGTTCTCTCAATAAGTAGACTTTAAATACATGTAGCCGTCTTCCCTAATAAGTGGCCTTTGATTCCTATAGACGTGTTCTCTCAATAAGTTGTCTCTAATACCTGTGGACAAAATCTCCCAATAAGTGCCATTTTAAGTTCGATACCTATAACCGCTTTCTCCCAATAATTGGCAATAATTTACCTATACCCACGTTCTCCTATTAAGTCGTCTTCCAATATTTGTTAAGTCCAACTGCTTTTAAAAAAACAGTGAATGTGTTCAGTTTTGTGTTGCATTACAATGTTTGTATCAAGGATCTAATGTTTTGTAGACTGCTAGTATGCCTAACATTTTCTTTTGTAAACAGAACGGTTTTCCTTGTATGTTTTGTCGTGTTTGTCTGCAGTACATTACGTTAAGATAATCTAGTTTGTGTCACAATTCCCAGTCATCCCATTTGTCCCACTTTTGAATAGGCCGAAAGAAACGTGTGTTTCAGGTTACCCGAACGTATCTAACAAAACTGGGCTTATTCTGGAAATATCTAAAAAATAGAAATTATTTTTCTTAAGAGAGTGGTCATGATTTATCAACAGGGGGGGGCGGTGGGTTTTCGCGCGCACACGTGGAAGTTTTTTACGCCCCCCCCCCTTGACGGCAGTCAAAATTTTTTGTGCCCACCCCCTCCCCTTGTGCCGCAGGCTCGGAGAGTTTTCGCGCCCCTCTTTGATCTATAGTAGCGCGCTGGCTTTTTTGCTAAAAAGAGGGTGAATTTTTTTAGCCCCCCCTCTCAACAGGGGTCAAAAAATTTTTTAGCCCCCCCCCCTTTGGGAGAGGTCTGAAAATTTAACGCCCCCCCCCCCTCAAACCCACCACCCCCCCCCCCCCCGTTGATAAATAATGACTACTCCCTAGGTTATATGTTGTAGGTACTGTTCCAATGTGTATTTCAACCAATTTGATCATCTGCGAGTAACTTCCAGGAGTTGCAAGTTGTCAGGAGCAAGTTAAGAGCTAGCACCTGCATGATCTGGAAACTTCTGAGACAAACTTTTTAGACGGCAACCTGAAAGACATACATGCATTCTCTACCGTCCCCACCACTCCCCTTCAAATGTCCCATTTGAGTTTTACAAAGTTACCCAATTAGCTTTTTTTCAGTTGTTAACATGTTAACCCATTCATCTTTTTGTTTAGCACACTGTGTATGTATGTTTGGCACAGGGTGACACCGACAGTGACGTCACGGAAACGGCAGGGTCGTCAGCCAATCAGCGGCCGAGTACACTGCCATGCTCAGGTGGTGAGCAGCAGAACAAACCTTTCCGAATTAATGTCCAGTTGTCGAAGATCCGCGAGGTATGTCAGCCATTTTAGATATGGTCGTAGGGTTGCCATCTTCAGGGGAAATTATATACGCAGTTTAGTAAATCAGGGATGGAAGCCTTAGGGTTTTCCCAGATTTCAGGAATTTTCAAGTTCCAAAAATTTATACGTTCCCATACAAACCCTATATTCGTGGGGGTTCTAATTGAGCATTTCAGGTGTGTGTGTTTTTTGTGCTCACTCACTTCTATCCCTGTTAAAGTTTTTTTTTTACATTATATGAAATTTCTTGAAGAGGCCAAGGATATATACACGTAGTTTTCAAGAAGGGAAACTTTCAAAACCTCAAATGAATTAGCTAAGAGTATTACCTCAGAACTGTCATACTTTATGATGGCATTTGTTAGATAAGGAATAGAATGCCTTTCTGTCTATTCCCTCTCTATCGATGTAATGATTTAGAATGCACATACCACCACAAAAGTACCACATGAGGTTGTTGAAAATACTGTGTGGGGAAAAGGGGAATGTATCTTAAATGCCTCAATCTATTTGATCAAGATACTTAAAGTCAATAGAAGCATTCGGTATCGGTTGGGAACGGGAAAATTAAATATATAAAGTAGGGTAAAGGTTAATGAATTTGGCATTTACCTTGTCAATGGCAACCCTGATAGAACTTGAGCTGTCGTGGTGGTCGTTGCGGAAGCTGTTGTCACCTGCTTTGGTGTATTCTTAATGGTCTCTTTCCTGTGTTTCTATTCCAGTCCGGTTACTTTCTGCGTGCCATAGGTACTGAAGGGAAATGCGCCTGTGTTTAATGGTGCCACTTTTATTAGGAATTCTTACTTTCTTCCCCCGAGAAATTCCAGTAATAAATCATTAATTTCCTGTAAAAGAATTACCCAATTTTATCTGCTTTTTGTTGACCAAGAAGTGGCATCTCTGTAATACGAGTCATAACTGTGGTCAGATCATCACAGATTATATAATGCTCATATCCCCATAGTATGGGTTATTGAAGGGGTGATACCTTGATAAACCTGATGGCATTGATTAATCCCGTAATAGTTAATGTCAAATGTGGGATTAGGACCAAAGAATAGGCATGCTTGTTTACATCTCAGTAAATTTCAGTTTAGATATGTGCATGATCTAAAGTATAAAAAAGGTTTGGGTTTGATTGATTGATTGGTTTAGGACGTTAAACAAATCAATCAATCAACACCAAACTTTTTTTACTGTAGCTCATGCATATATCCTGCACAGATATACACCAATCCCCGCCTCCTGCTAGTTATGCAAGACATGACTGGGACTTTCATAGTGGTGTGATATTTTGTTTCTACTGCTACAATTCCACAGAGGACAGAGATCTGTGATATAGCAGGGTGTTGTTAGGCTGGCGGTAATCCTGTCTGTATAGTTCCGGCTGAGGGGATTAGTGCTCCCCATACCCACACATAGAGAAGGATACAGAATCCTTCCTGTCTGTATCTATCTGTGTGGTATTAACCTTATCTTATCACATGGCCTATATATCATCATTTGTCCCCATATATATGTATATGATACTGGCGTAATTTGAACACATCTTACAGCACAATATACCAGGTATGGAATGCTGTTCTCGTAATTAAGCGAGGCTTACAGGGCGCTCCTGCTTCCTACAAATGTTGTCATTGTCTCTAAAATAGTTGGTAATGGCATTTCGTCGCTCCGGCGAGTTACTCCTAAGGACTGCCGTCATGCATCATGACACTATGGGGCTAAATGTCTCCACATGATGCACTAAAGCTGTGCTGGCCAGGAGTGCATCATGATGCTGTTGTGATAACTTGATCGGTTGTGAGCTGATAAGCATTGATAGAGCAATCGTGCTGGGCAGGACTCGCATTGAATATGGGACTTACATTTTGCAAGAGTGGCTTTCCATGATGAACCGACTATAAACGTCTCTCACAGTGTCCATGCTACCACATGTCTGAGGGCGTACATAGCCAATTAGATCTAAGCCTATAGAACCTACACCTAGAGTGGAATACTTTGGACAGCTGGAGTTGGAATAATTTGGATAACACCTCTCGGACTAGCGGTATGTTATTGGCATTGATACTGAAAGCATTATAACCAAAGTAAATAATGTAGTATAACCCAAGTCATACAGTATAAGCTATACCCCAGAATATAGGTGGTCTGAGTAATTCCTGGTGTTTATTTATACAGAACAGTGCAATTTATCTTGCTGTTCACCTCCAGTCGTTGGTGTAAAAGCAGCAGGAATTGCAAGAGCTTCTCGTGTCAGGAATGAAATTTTCTTGTGTATGTATGTATGGTCATTTTAAGCGGTCTGCTTACATTCAACAACAGCGAGCAAGAGGCAAGATACTGAGCTTTTCACTGAGGGCCTTAAGTCTCCATTTACTAAAGGGATATTAAGTATTGCTAGAAGAAGTTTATAGCATATAATATAACGTTGTCTGGTGGGAACCATCTGAAATTTAAGATTATCTCAATATGCCTTAGGCAATATTTTCCCCAGTCCATCCCTAGGAAGATGGGTACTTTGATACCACCTCCATATTAGTGTAACAGATTGGTTTGTGCCTATAGTCTAAATGTATGAGAAGCCTGACATTGACGATCCCCCTGCCTGATAGCCAGCCTGCCTCTACACCTACTGGAGTCCTTACCAGATATAAGGTTGGTGACCTATGCCTCCCTGGAGGAGGAGGCTGGGGCGTGGAGGAATTGACCGTGGTACATGTGTATGATATAAGTTTGTGTCGACAGAGTCAGACCCTACATCCACTGACTGTCCTCAAGTTGAAGTTGGAGCCTGTCTCTCACCTTCACCACGTCTCACCCAGACAGTGGCGTTCTCTGTCTTTGAGTTTATTGATTCAGATTCAGTAAGAGCCGTAGGATACTTCTTAAACTGATCATGGATATGGAATTGAAAGAAGATAATGCCATACGTAAGCAATAATATATGAACTGAAAAGAACACCCCAGCGTTGAAGTGAGGAGGGGAGGTTGGTTTTGCCTGGAGAACATTAAACAGGCTCTTCTTTATTCTGGAGTAATGCATCCTCTAAACAGCTAAAAGCTTATTTTTTTTCAAAGTTTTTATATATGATCTTTCAGAAGGAATCCTTGCTATCGCCCTATTTCTGCTATTCATTTGCGTTATGTGTTTTCAATATTGATACAAGAAAATGAAACACATTTGTGGAGCCCCTTTGTTTTTAGCCCATGTCACCCCAGCCGGCTACACCCCTAGGTTTAGCTCTACTTGGCCTAGCCGTCGTTGGGGATGTCTCCCGCTGCTTGTCAATGCTAGCCTGGTCCCCTTTGATAGCCCGTTACTGGCCCCCGATTACTTCACTTTTCATAAGGGTGCAACTCGTCCTGCCTCTGCTTAAAGTGGGAGTAGTCAGTCTAATCTCCCAGACAGTCAGGTCGAGTGAAGGTAGATCTCCTTTAAATGTATCAATATAATGTCTGGTCTGGCAACATCGGAAAGCTATAAATCACGGTAAAATAGCAAAGGCGTATACATTTGTATGGCTTTAGTAAAGGTGGTATTCCCAAGACGGTCAATGTAAGTAGTATATGGAGTTATAGTTTTGATGACGGCTGGGTTCACGTTGTTCATAGGAATGCCACTCTTTTGGTCTTAGGATTACATTTCTTGCACAGATTCTCTGGTGCTGTTGACATTGGGCCGATAGAGACATGTTTGGGTAACATTATGCCTGAAATAAGTGAGCAAATCCCACCTTGCAGGGTCAAAGGTGAGAGCAGCTCTGCGAGAGGTGAGCTACTGCCTGAGGCTTTTACTGTCATCAGAGTGAGAAGTAGCACTGGATTTATAACCAGTAAACAGACATAGAGCACAATCGGCACTCTATGTTATCATACAGTGCCGCCGGGCATTAGGTCTATAGGTTATTGGTTCAGTGATGTCGACATCACTGCAACCAGTTGTTAGTACGGAGAAACAACGAATTTCTATGATGTGCTTGGCAAAGTCCTAGAATTATTTTGTTTTTGTGGCCAATAGGCTTTAACCATTACAGCAATGTAATAAAGTTATCCGTAGTATCAAGCACATCTACCACAGCTATTGACAAACTGTGAACAGGACATCACATGACCATTATTACAGACTCCCTAATACCCTCTCCCCCTTCTCTACTACCTAGATCATTTATAGACGTAATCAAGACGCCACTAGGCACCTGGACGCAGTCCTAACCTATTCAAGACCCACTGATAGGCCCTGGCCCTTCTCTACTCCCTAGATCATTTATAGACGTAATCAAGACGCCACCAGGCACCTGGACGCAGTCCTAACCTATACAAACACATAACAATCCAGTACACAACCCACTCATTAACCCTTTAAGGGCCCAGAGATGTAAGTTGTCAGGGATTTCCCTGAAAATAGGGAATTCAAAAATGTTAAAATGTAGTCTGAATAGGGATACCCAGGGTCTTCAGGGACAGAATTTATTCACGGCCTACTTTCCCTAGTCATTTTCTTCACACAGACCCAGTCCTCAGTTTTCTAATTCAACTAGGGACTCCACTAAGCCCCCCTGGGGTAAGCAGAGGGAATCACTGGTCCAGGGGAGACTCTGGGCAGGGAATCTCAGGGGCAGACCCTCCCAGGGAGAAATGAAGGGAATGCTGCTCTCTGATTGGTCTAAAATCATCAGTCAGCAACATAGTACAATTGTTTAACACCAGGGGGTGCGATGATGCTGTGCTGGTCAGAGTCTGCCCTGAACACTCTGCTTAGACCAGGGGACCTGCCAACTATCCCAGTGTCGCGATAACAGCTTTTCAGGGATTTTCCCAGTACCTGACTTACATCTCTGCAGAGAGTATAGATATAACTGGAGTGCGTGCTCCCGAATCTGGGTCAATATGTTCGTTATCTAGGTCAACCCAGTCCCAAACTGCTACTTCACTTCCGGTTTTGGTATTACCATTGGATTCCCCATAGGGCTGACATTGATGGTACAGAAAATTTCAATTTTCTATGGAAATGTTTAGCTAAAAAGATTTAAAATTCTTAGCGAATGCTCTCAGGCTATTTAGGTATACTGTATGTAGTTATAGATGTGGAGCCATTTTTCCCAGTACATTAAAAAGGTTAATGTTTTAATGAGGAAGAAAACAGACTGATTCAGAGACCCTCCCAAGCTCCTGAATCCACATTCCAGTGAACATAAAACAAACAAAAAGCAGACATGTTATCTTAATGATGAAAAAAAAAACATTACTAGAAGGTTTGGAATGTTTGGTTATGATACTTTATCAATATATGCAGAAACGTGTACCTTAAATCACATTGAAACATTTTTTTTTCTTTAAATCTCCAATCACATGTGCCCTAGACCTATTTCCATTTATATGCCCTATCAAAATGCTTTTGTCACATTCCCCCATCAACCATTACTTCACAGAGGTAGGACTTAGATGTCAACTTCAAAGGTGAGGATTAGCATGGGGCATCACCCATCACACCGTTAGGTGTGGAATGGTCACACATACATGTGTGGAATCTGGTAGACAGCTAAGTGAGGTATGGATGGCTTGGCATTCACAGGTCTGTCCAAATTAGGCAAAGATTCTATGAAGGGCACCCATTGTAGCTGTAGTTATTAGAGAGAGAGAGAGAGAGAGAGAGAGAGAGAGAGAGAGAGAGAGAGAGAGAGAGAGAGAGAGAGAGGTACTGATGACTCTCAATGTCTTTAGTTAAAGGAACCTCAGTGTGATCAATATTCTACATGGATTTATCAGCTTCATCAAACACAGGAGGATTTAGGCAACTATTTGTATTATGGAGTATGGGAGAATATTCTCAAGTGCCAATAAGGTAGGTTACAGCCTAGATGGCAAATTGTGTGAGTGGCTTAGGATCTACAGGTGATTTGGATGGTTGGGAGAGGTAGTGGGTTGTTCCTTCATTAAAAGACTAAAAGATTCTAAGAATCTACTATACCTAAACGATTCATATTTACACACATCATCCCTACTTACCATTAGAACATTCTCTGAATTTCCATAATTGTTTAAATTAGAAATTTTCCATAGAAAAATTGCATTTTATGCACTCTCACAATTGGGCCTATGGGAACTCTACCAGTAATATCAAAACCGGAAGTCAGGTAGCAGCTTGGGGAGAGGTTGACCTAGATAATGAAGATAAGAGTGGGCCTTAGTGCATGGCACCCAGAGCTACCCTTCCAGTGTCTCTATATTCTATGATCTCTGTAAGGGATGCTTGGTGCTATATGTCGCCAGCGAAATTCAGGATGTAAAATAATTCATGTTATCATAGTACATAGTATATAGCCCATTGGGCATAGATATCACTGATAGCCTCAGGTTTTGCCTGTGACCTTAGTCATTTTATATAGATTGACATATTGAGTAGGACTAAAAAATCAATCGTCACTGACTCAGTCTCACATTTTGAGTGGGACTATCACTATACTGACAGTGTCAAAAAGTTAACAAACATGGCCAAAAATTTAAGAAAAAACGTAAATAGAATTGGCCAAAAAATGGCCAATAAACACTTTCAGACAGCCTAAATCCATTCTAAAACATTCTGTCAACAACTCAGCTGAAAAGCGTCAACAAACTTGGCCAAAAAACGTCAACATACTTGGCCAGAAAAACGTCAAGAAAAATGGCCAAGATACCATGAAATGGGCGGGAATCTCTTCATATGTCATCTGGTGGAACAACCTGTCACCCTCCTGAAATGGGTGAGTTGGACTCGTCCACTCCCTCAGCATTACGGCATCACTGCTACTGTGTCACAGCCACTGTGGCACACATTGAGACATTAAATCAAAATTCTGAAGTGACAGACTGTTTTTAAATGTTTTTTCACCCTATCAAAGATTTCTTTCGCAAGTCACTTCTACGTTTCTCCATGAAAGTCAGCAGGATAGTTTTGTATAAAATCCCAAGCTGGCTTATCTAATTTATCTCTATGAGGATTAGAGATTGAAACATGATGCACATGGCGCCACCACACGCCAAAAGCACTGCAATTTTACTGGGTCACTTTCGCTGGTTGCTATCAGAGTGAGTGTGAGTGGCCAACTACGGGAACATCCCACGCCAAAGCCGATGATTTCCGGGTTGGCCGTTTTGATAGTATAGGGAAACATTTAGATTAGTCGGCTGTCAATGAATAGCAATTAATATGGATAATGTAGTTTATCAGCATTGAAATCGTCCACAATCAAACAATGGCAGCAGTATAAATTCTGCGTTAACACTAAAATTCCTACACTCAACAAGGAACAGAAGCAAAACAACCCTGGATGAAAGATGGCAATATCAGCAGTTCTACCTCATACCGCCTTTAAGACTCATACAAGCACATTACCTAGATTATAGTTATACAGCGTGGTTAGTGTAGAACTGTTTAGAGTAGTTTCAGGACGTCCAGCGGTGATGTATGTCTCCATTAGGGCGTGACAGCAAAGCGGTGTAGAACCACTAACAGCCAGACATGGGCAATAGGGCTGTATGTACAATGTGCATGGTTAGTTATGGTGATGCGGAGCTATGCCCCTTACCAGACCACTTACTACTGCTGGGTTAGGGCTAGGACCTTCAGTCAGAAAGAAGAGATTTATCTTTGCTGCTGTGAAGCCTTTGTTTTCTTTTAAATGTTTTTTTTTTTTCGTCCAAGATATCTCACGCCTCTTGCCATTAACAATCCATCTCGATGCAAAGACTGCTCCTCTGAGAAATTCCTGCTTTCAGAGTTACCCAGAGTAATCTCCTTGGAAAAAGGCCTTGCTCTGATAACACCTTGAGGCTAGCACACTTGTCATCATCTCCAACACTCTGGGTTATTTTCAGCATTTCAGGAAGCCTCTCAAACAGATGCCTAAATGTGGTTTGCTGCTGAGGAAATCAATTTCCCAGATCAATTTAGGTTATGTGGATCTGTGTTAAAAGGGCACAGCTTCAGTTCCCAGACTGAGCTGTTTGATCTGCTCGCATCGCCCTGTGAGCACCTCCTCTGGGGTCCACCTCTTGTGGGTTATCATGGGGGTCTGTGGGTTGTTGGGAGGAGAGGGTGTCTATAGGAGCATGTATCAGAATAGTCCTTGTTGTCTGTCTGTGCCCACTAGCAGACTACCCCAGGAGTTCTGACCTGTCTATAATCAGCCAACATGGGAAGTGGGAGAGTTGTACACAAGCAATTCCATATGCGGGCCAGTAAGTGCTAACTTTTTGTGACTCCTACATGTCTAACTTGCCTCTGGGGGTTTATACCCAAAGGTTAGAAACGACCAGACTTTGCATTGAATGCTCTCAATGTTAGCAAATCAAAGCATGGTTATCTCAATAGAGCCTTAATGACCTGGGGTCAGAGTCAGTGCTTATGGGAGGATACTTTGATTTTGTAGTTGTTTTCAGAGATAAATTTGGAGTCTATGAGTTGAACCACTCACATTCTCCTCTTCCATTTTCATACAAACTTCGTCATAAGTTTTAATATAAGGGTTTATATGACATGAGAGGGCATGAGAGCTAATGCATGAATCTGGAAATAACAGCTGATGAAGCAGCAAGAATGGTAGGTTGTAATTTGTTCCTGGATTCAGTCTGTAAATACACCTTTCCCATTGCCAACATGATGCCATGCCCTCAGATACACAGATAGACACACTGCCTATCTATAATGGTATAGTGTGAGGGTACATTGTTGAAGGGATTACCTCATCTGTCCTTACCAAGTGAGCACTTGCCAAGTGGTGTTTCTTCCCTCACACTCTCACCTTAATCTATGTGATATGAACAAATGCTGGCACAATTCTCATAGTGGAGATGGTTGTCATTAGTGTGTCTTCTGCTACAAAACCACTAGATAATTGTGCATATGAGTTGATATAGTGTAGCTGTATGGAGGATTGTCTCTCTCCAGAATACATCATACCATGCATGTATGTGGCAGGGCTACTATTAACTTGTCATTGTGGCTGAATCAGTTATGTATTTAATATCCATCTCAATGCAAAGACTGCTTCTCTGATGACAGAATCTATATGAATCCATGATGATGCCCATTCTACTATGCTCTATGCAGATGATTCTGTTCTCTATGTGTCAGGAAAGTCAATAGACATCATTTCAGCTATGTTAACAACTGCTTTGGAAGGTTTCTACCATTGGTCTTCTAAAAACAAGCTCACCATTAACGAATCAAAAACCAAAGTAATGATTTTCGCCAATAAAAATAAATTGAGAAATATCAGGAAACCCAAGATCAAATTAAATGGCAGTTTACTGATGATGCTATCATTAACTTTATTGACCAGTATAACCTTACATATCCCCAAGAAAGGGATTGTTATTTTTGTGATTGTCAAATGTCTAATTATTGTTTGCTCAAATAAAAGTTTAAATTGTTCAAAAAAAAAAGAAAAAAATCTAATTCAGTGTAGATGCCCCGGGTGGAATACGCTGAATCAATTAATCATTCGTCACAAGAATTCCTTGGCTCAGGTCAGCTCTCAGAGCCACCCAGAGTAATCTCCTTGGAAAAAGGCCTTGCTCTGATAACACCTTGAGGCTAGCACACTTGTCATCATCTCCAACACTCGGGGCTATTATCAGCATTTCAGGAAGCCTCCCAAACAGATGCCTAAATGTGGTTTGCTGCTGAGGAAATCCATTTCCCAGATCAATTTAGGTTATGTGGACCTGTGTTAAGAGGGCACAGCTTCAGTTCCCAGACTGAGCTGTTTGATCTGCTCACATTGCCCTGTGAGCACCTCCTCTGGGGTTATCATAGGGGTCTGTGGGTTGTGGGGAGGGAAGAGTGTCTATAGGAGTATGTATCAGAATAGTCCCTACTGTCTGTTTGTGTGCACTAGCAGACTACCTCAGGACCACTGACCTGTCTGCAATCAGCCAACTATAGACATGGGAAGTGGGTAGGTTGTATGCAGACAATGTCATATAAGGGCCAGTACGGGCTAACCAACCTTTGTTGACTCCCACACATATAACTAACCTCTGGGTGTTCTACTCAAAGGTAAGATACAAACAAGACAGACCTCCCAATCTTAGCGGATCGACACAGGGTCAGCTCAATAAAACCCTATATTGTCATTACTGACCTGGGCTCAGAGTCAGTGTTTATGGGAGGATACTTAACTTTAGATTTTATATTTGCTTTCAGTAATGCATTTGGATTCTTTTCACCTCTATGAACTTAACATTCTCCTTTTTATAGTTATACAAACTTGTTAAGTAGTTTTTAGCAGCACCGTAAAGAAATTCTCACACACCCCTTTGGTCTACTGAAATGTGTCCCTTTGAAATGGTCTATGCGCATATAGGTGGCTGAGAATACTGAACATTTTAGTCCCTTGAAAAGCGTTGTCAGCATTACATTCAATAAGAGTTCTCAGCTTTGAAGTAGGGGAGACAAGTCACACAGTTGGTGACTGGCAGTGCTTTAAGTAATGATGGCCGTTGACTCGCAGTACTGCAAGTTCTGCAGTATAGCACTATTAAACATTGGTTGTGAATCCAGATCTCAAGCCTTTGTATGAAATCTATCTCCAGGATCTATTGCTGTTGAATATAGTTGTTCTGATTATCTGATATTGGATAGATATGATATACTCAGTGGCCTCTCCATCCCATGCATGTTTTAGGTGTAGGCAAGCCGGCTTGTTGTATTGTGTATTGTCATGGGAATATGAGTGTCCCACATTATGCATAACATGATAACTCTCAAGAGGTTCGTGAGGCCCTGAGAACATTAGCCTCTAAGGTACAATTTACAAAATATACACTATTCTGGATGTATTTATGGTAATGACAGGCAATTGTTATACATTACTGTGGTAGTCCTCCACATAAACCCCATTTATTAACACACTTCACATCTAGGGATACAGTGAGTCAACCCAGTGTGTATTCAGCATAGGAATGGGTGTACAAATCATGCTCATGGTTGTACAGGAGATCCATTGATTGCCTCCATGGTGGTGTCATCACCTGCGGTTAGCGTGACGTGTGTTGGCCTTTTTCTAAGTGGCAGTTAGATTATTTAAAAGCCACAGTAATCAATTAATGACAAGTCCTGCCCCAAGGGAGGCCTGGGTAAGAGCTGGCTGGTGCACGGTCTGTGATCCCTACTTCGCATAGTTCCCGTCATGCTAACCAGGGGGCTCCACATGAGCTGTAGCTGGTTCCTAGGGAGCTGTGTTGATAGTTGTATTCAGCATGACGGGCGGCGGCAGCAGCAGCAGAGTCTGAGAGTGAGGGACAGAGATAGAGAAAGGTAGCTAGCCGGGCCTAGTCAAGGACCTCTGGTCCAGCCTGCTTCAAATCCCAGCTGTACTATACTACTTATACCACCTCCCCAATTCACTCACATGACCTGCACATCTGAGCAATACAACTGAGGGCCATTGTGAGCAGCTCAGCCTAAGGTATCTAGGAGTTACTTAGAACATTGTGTGAGTTACTCCTGAGCATCATCAACACCACCCTGTGGTACAGGAGGGGTAGGGACACATGCTGACAACGCTCTTGGTACTGAGGTGGCAAGGTGGGATGACCAGGGGACGCCGGTAGTAGCCAGGTATGTGGAGGGCAGGTATGGGTTTAGGGGTGGGGAGTGGAGTTAAGCACATGAGTACAGTAAGGTACTCATTTGCTGTTGGCGTGACAAGGGCTGATTGGCAGTGGGACATAGTAAAGGGCTTTTTGTCTTTTTTTTTGGAACCAATGTCTCCACCCAAGATCACATCAGCAAATCCCCGGAATCCAACAGACCCATGTCTTCCTAATCAATGGAAGCCAGATACAGAACTGGGGCCTTTCGGAAACTACCATCAACCGGGACTGCATTATCAGTTGTCATGTCATCAAGTTGTATTGTCTTGAACAAGTTGTAAAACACATGCAGGTGCATGGGAAATATCAGCTTTGCATTATATTGCTCATAACATCAAAGCAGCGTGGTTCTGTACGGGAAAGTTCCATGATGGGTTATTGGTTTCCGAACACATCCAACAGGTCTATGAGGCTTAAGCAGCCTGAGCCCTGGAGGGGCGGGTACGTCCGTGAATCCCATTGATCGGCACAACCACATTAGCCAATAAGGCCAATCACTATCCTACACCTCTATGTACAAGGTCCCCTACACCGGATTATACCATACAATAGCCTTCATGGTTACTGAATTTGCTGCCTACACCTGTTTTAGCATTAATTAACGGTAGTTGATTGCACATTTAGTGTGTAGATGGAATTTGATTTCCATTTACTTCCTCTGGAACTCTACAATCAATTACACTGAGGCACATGATGTAGCTAAGCTTACACTAGCAGTCATGCATGTTTCCATGCATGTCACATAGCAGTGAAATTAGGAAAAATTAATGGATGTTTCCATAATAAGTACCTTAATGTTTGAAGCGATTTGAAGATGATTTAGCTTCTAAATAATCATGCCTCATAAATGTAAGTATGTTTGATTATAAGTCAAGTAAAACACAGATAAAAATCCCAAATCACCATCTGCAACATCTATGCGCTGGTGATGCTTCAGGATGTATAGCATGATAACATATTACACCTGGAGTATCTGCCCATCATTGAATACCTACTAGGCCCAATGTTACCTGGCGTGACACCAAACCTGAGCATGTATTGCCCCATAATCAGAATGCTGTCATATTTTATATGGCTGCAGTGTGCCTGTCATAACCAGTGTAGGTGGTCCCCACAGGGAATTGAGTCAAATTACATGTTTATCGGAATCTATGTACGTGGCAGATATATAAATGTCATGGTTCAGTCTTAGTACTGAACTTCATATTTCAACAATTAGTTCAGTCCACTACTTGGTGTGGTTCTATCAAACTAATGCCTCATACTGGCCTGGAATGATCACCGGCATCTTATAAATTTGTATTGGCCTTTTGGTATGCAGAGGCTTGATTGACTTCCATGGAAACCTAGGTAAATGTTGTCAACAATTATAGTAACACCAAGTCTCAATCCTATGGAAAATTGATTTTAGAGACCCAACCATTTTCACCATTTCTTTCCTTCTCTTTTTCTTTTACTCTAAAACTTGTCCCAGCTCTTTTTTTTTTTTCATCTAGAATTTGTACGTCGAATAAAAGTGATAAGTGGCTTTGACCATAATATATATGTATACTCTGTCTGAATATTCTGCCCATTTTGACAGCCCAAATCCGATTTTCCTATCTTGAACAGAAAAGCTTATTTGACACCCTCAGCTACGGGTGAAGATGCCTTTATAGATTAGCAGAAGCAATCTCCCACATAATCTGTCGCTGTTACAAGAAGAATCAATTGCAATCCCTGGTTACTACCCATCTTGGCAGTGAGTGATGTGCAATCCTACTAGTGAAGTCGATGAGTATTCGAGGCCTGCATTAATTTCTTCCCTGTTTAGTAATTATTGAGTCGTGGTGGTAATTATTGGCCTAGAGACTCCTCAGCCATATATACGTCGTGTAGGAGCGGGACAGCAGGTCATGTCAAAAACAGCCAAAAGTCCTCTACTGACGAAGGCCATGGTGTACCAATGTACCAGTACCAGTGTACCAGTACCAGTGTACCAGTGAATTGCTATTGTTCCAGGTCGTTCTGGGACAGGCTGATAGCTTCCACACCCACTCTAGGCGCCTCCAAGTACCTGTAGTGAATTGCTATTGTTCCAGGTCGTTCTTGGGCAGGCTGATAGCTTCCACACCAGTAGTAGGCGCCTCCAAGTACCTGTAGTGAATTGCTATTGTTCCAAGGTCATCCAACAGCACTGCAGCTCTGTCTCCTAGAGTCTCTGAGTGTTTGTTCTCTACTACGATCTCTCGGTCATTACATCTGTGATGTATAATTCACTCTTAATAATTGGCCGAGAGACTTGTCTCCTCGGCCATATGTACATCATGTAGAAGGGGGACAGCAGGTCATGTCAAAAACAGCCAAAAGCCCTCTACTATAGATCAGCTACTGAAATCAGTCAACCATGGCGAAGACTGTGGTGTACCAGTGTACCAGTACCAGTGTACCAGTGAATTGCTATTATTCCAGGTCATTCTGGGACAGGCTGATAGCTTCCACACCCACTCTAGGTGCCTCTAAGTACCTGTAGTCAATTGCTATTGTCCCAGGTCATCCAACAGCACCACAGCTCTGTCCCCTACAGTCTCTGAGTGTTTGTATAATCACTTCATAATTAGATGTCTCTACTACGATCTCTCGGCCATTACATCTGTGATGTACAATTCACTCTTAATAATGTCCTCAACCAAGCGTGATCTCGTGTCCTCGACCAAGCGTGGTCTCGTAGTGTGATGAAATGACTTGCTTGACCAGATCTAATGAAGGGACAAATCCTGCGAAGAAATATAGACATCTCTAGCTTCATAATTAGCCCCATCATTGCCTTAGATAGAGTAATTTGTCAAATGGGTTTCCATGAAGAATGTAGTAGTACACTGTGGCAGTTCCTGCCAGTACCTATAGTCAGGTAGGCAGAGAGAATATGTGAGCAGGCAAACAGGAAGGATAGGCGAAGAGAGGGTCCAGTTGATATCCTTTCTGTTTGCTTGCTAACTTATAAGCACCATCGTGAGGGGGTCTCTTCTGGAACCTCTTCTGTCACCCTCGAGCTTTTGATGATCTAAGAGAAGCCACTAGGCTGCAGACGTTTACTGGAGCCAACAGTATATATATATATATATATATATATATATATATATATATATATATATATATATATATATATATATATAGAGTTTTGATATAGGGACTGAGGCATACATCGTCTTTATAATGAGTATATAGCTCAGGATGTGAGCAGCTCCTCGGGGCAGCTGTCTGCCATATAATGAGAACAGTTCTATGTGTTGGAGTATATGGCCCTTTTTCTTATAAGATGTTTCTTATGACGATGTATATTTATCACAGGCCCAATATATCTTTTTAGCGCGGTGACTAGTGAGTACTACTCGTGAGATGAGTAGACTAGTGTATGGTTCACAGTCGCCACGGTGTAAGGGATAGGGAGGCCTTGCAATCTATTTTTGTTTGTGGCTCCTCTGCTATGGACTATTCCTGCTCACTATTCTAATGTAATAACAACAGTGTGTGTACTTAACTTATCAATGAAGGAATTTTCAGAAAATATCTCATACTTTTGATTAGAGCATTTTAAGATTCAGAAATGCATCCCTGTAGCCTTTGTTTTAGAATTGTTCGTTTTGAAACTACTATATATATGTAGTACAGGTTTTATCTCAGTGGGTTATGGTACAATTGGATCATATTTTCTGTATTTGAACAAAGTATTCACTGTCAAAGATCTCTATGGAGAAATCAGTGCTAAAGTGTGTGTTGCCATATGTGCATTTTTGTAAATCAGAGGAGGTTGAAGTGTAAGGCCACCTTGTGGAACTGCTACATTCTTTTCTGTGTAAAATTTTTAGTTTACATTGAAATAATGCTTTCTCAGAATATGTATCTACTATTGGTGATGAAAGATTAATTTGATTACTCCTTTCATTATATAAACGATTTTGTGGAACACTGAAAAGATGTATGTACTTACACTGTGCTCCCCCCCTCTCCAGAGAGGTGGAGTGATCTGGCCGGTTTGCTGACCACTGGCCCGTGACGAGGTACAGACTATTACAAGTGATTGGCAGTTGGGTGTGTGTGTGTGGGGGGGGGGGGGGGCAGAGCAGGCTCCTGGCAATCTGAGACAGTGTACACTCATAATGACACACCTGTTGACTATGGCATTGAACATTGAATAAGACAGGTCCCTGTGGCAGCTGAGTGAGGTGCATGCAGAATGGACAGTCTACAGACTATTAGTACTTAGCTGCAGTGGGTAGTTCAGGTTGAATTTGTGCTATATAATACCAAAAGCCCAGATGATAGTATGCCCTATCTTTCTCACCAACTGAAACTAGACACAAGATTACAAGTCGCCGCGCCATGTCTCACAGAACTATTCTCTACTATTGTATTAAAATCTACAACACTGGTTTTATTATCAGATAGATGTTTTTGTGTAATTACAGATCAGTATGCTTCTTAAATACAAAGGGACACTTACAGTATCCCAGATGTTTTGTAGGATACTGCAAAAGATATGTCATAATCGTGGTAAGGTCCTCAGTCAGAGGTTTAGATATTGAGTGCACAATGCATTATATAAATGAACTGAATACATCACGTCACTGAATATGTCTGCTATTTTAGAGCAAGTTCACCATTCACACCTACCCAATTAATCGACGTGCTACCAACTGTCACCTCTTACAAGAGGTCCTGAGCTGCACCAAGTTAGAATCACATTTGCCTCTAGTCATTTAAAAGTATCTGTTCCCGTTGCACTTCTTTTAAACATACAAAGGCAATGG
The DNA here is from genome assembly GCA_949317995.1 of Acholoe squamosa. NCBI lineage: Eukaryota > Metazoa > Annelida > Polychaeta > Phyllodocida > Polynoidae > Acholoe > Acholoe squamosa. Next base: position 65,629,979 of record OX439037.1, on the reverse strand, counting down.
AAAACTTCTGGTGTAGACAGTATCCTTCCCCAAAGACGAAAGGCTCAGGGAGACATTCTGCTTTGGGGCGTCACTCTTCCCTATCGATCTGATGCTTTACTATGTGCAGTAAACCATAGTAAATCCTTCTGCTAGGAGACCTGATTCCCCCAGTGTCTGGGGTCTCAGCCAAACTAAAGGTCTGGGACAAGCTAAGGACCAGACTTGCCCAAGTCAGTACACATGCACTGAGACTGGTTACTATAATGTCGGATAATGTCTACCTCATGGCATAGGTATACATGAGATGTGACCAGCCTATCCTGGTTATTCTTTATATCCAATAAAGATGTACCTTTTGGAGGAATTTCGGTTGTATTTTATACAGAACATTGGATTATTTTAATTTCTCGCAAGGAGATGTTCAAAACCAAAGGCTTTCCTCTTTTTGCGACCAGGGAGTTACATCTCAGATCTTAACGAACCAAGAACCATATAAATGATACAGTAGATACAATATGCCACAACAAAAAAAAATACTAAAATGTACGGGTATCGACATGGAAAGAAAATGATGACTATGTTATCATAGCGGTGTTTCCTAGAGTGAAAAAGGAGGGCGGTGCATCCCTGTCAATACAGATTTCACTCTCACAGAGTGGATCGTGGAGGAGACATTAATTATTAGTTGCCGCAGACAACATGACATTGGGATTCAACTAGCTGGCACTTTATCACAGGAGAGGACTGAGACATTGATGGTGAGGAGCTCAAGGTAGTAGCTTCCCAATATGGAAGTGCATCTCCTCATCTTAATGGGCACTTCCGTATTAAAATGAGGCAATTTTCTCCATGATCTAGCTGAGGAATATTAGAGGCTTTATGATAGATTAAACATTATGAACACTGCTAAACAAAAGCTGAGATATAAGTTGCCTGCTGGAAATATAACTTTGTGTGGTTTATATGATGCGAAGTAAAATGAATGGTCTTGAATAGTATGCAGGTGAAAGAACACCTCCCATCAAAATATGTTATAAGGCTGTATCTAAAAGGCTTAGGATTAGTTAGAAGCTTAATGTTTGCGTTGGGACCAGACCTCCTTGTGTATGACTTTCAGACAGGGAATATCAAAATCCATCAAAATGGTCTATATTTGTACATGACGGTCAGGCTTACAAAAGCAGGGCACCTCATAATTGAAGCAATTATGATTTTCCTTCTGTGGTAGGTTAATCCCACTTTGATTCCTTCTCGCTGCAGTGCCCTAGATCCCGTCACACACATCCCAGTTAAAGTTGTATCAGAGTAAGAAAGTAACAGAGCCATAGTAGTGCCTCCAGACGTGATGCCTAGTAATGGTTATGACAGGCACTAATGATAAGGGCCCACATCTCTGAGCAGCACCTTACTGTGCCTTCCAGCATGCCAATCTCTAATGGCGATTAATTTGACAGTGTGGCTTTGGCTGATTAATGAGAGGTGTGGGGGTAGGTGTCCATGCACTACCGCGCAGATAGCTCTATTGAGCCCTCACTGGTAGAGGGCCATCTTCTAAGGCAGGCCTTTACGACCTACCTAGTTGCCCTGTGTAAGGGCCCCTTATCCATAGCCTCATTTTCCTATTATTAGATTCGAGTAAACGTCCGTATGGCTGTAGATACTGAATATTGGCTCCATAGAATATGATGAATTGTTACCTGAGAGCAGACCTTATTGCACATGGGACGCTGTTTCCTCGGAGCCTGAAAATATATATAGAACTATGTTGTCCCACAGCTCCTGTGTGCTGTAGAGGTTTGTCTACGATAGTGAATTGGGTAATAGGTGCTTATCACATAAGGGGAAATCTGTAATACATTTTCAGTGGGCCTGTATACATTTAGGTAACATGAGAATGATATGGATATAGCGGATGGAAATACATGTACATATGCTCGTAACCTGTAAAGTGTCAGATCTCTAATATGGAGGGACTTTTTTGTAGAAACGAAGGCAATAATGTATGACCCTTTTACAAGTTCTGTCTGTGCCGGTGTCTTGCATCAGGGAGTGTTGTGGAAAGGTACTTTTCCTTATTCTGTTGGAGCTTACAATAATTGGGAACATCTGGTTGCACCAGCCAGTACTGATCTCCTGCTCAATCTCTTTATTTTCTGTAGCTTATCCCGTAAATCACTCTGCTTGGAAGCCTGATCCCCAGTGCCTGGGTTTGTGGTCTAATCAAAGTCTGGAGCAACTTAAGATTCAGCTTTGCTCAAATCGGTATTTCAGTAGACAGTATAAAGCGTGTCACATTCAAATATTCATGATGGATGACTCAATTATCCTCTTTCTCTGTATGGTGTTTTTACATATACACGTGCGTGCTCTATTGTAGGAAGAGATATTGGCATACAGGTGCCGACAAATATTGGGACTTGGGCTTGGAATGAAACCGAAATGTTCTTCCAATGATACGGCAATTGCATAATGTGACAATGCAGCGTAGTGAATAGGGAAAATGCCATCATTTCACTCGCACTAAGTAGATCGAGGTCCATTAGCCATTAGTGTCTCAATTGCCCTTTTCAGCATATAGGACAATTGGTTATCCTTGACTCCTTCAGATGTATGTGCTTTGTCAGCATTTTTATGTAAGTTTTGTCATTTTGTATAACAACCAGCTGCTGTTTGGTAAACGAACGACTCAGGCAATATTAAATTCCTAACAACGCCTGCTGGAAATACATTATTTGTCACGTGTGGTATGGAATGTTTCCCATACCATTTGTAACCATGTCTTCTGTGAACCTCCCCACACCAGGCCCAGTGGTATAAAGAAATTCTGGCTCAGTGTGATGTAAAGAGCCCACAGTGGCCTATGGAGGTAGTTAACAGGCGTGTGAAAGGCCTCAATGGACGGCAGACAGGAGTAGCTCTATTAGCCCTATTGTCCCCCATCCACACGGGTCTAATTATATCCCCATTACTGTGAGCAACTCCTAAGTGTTAGACTAGCTCAGACCTTCATGGTCATTCTCTGTGAGATCTGGTAGGACTTTGTACTCATTTTCTTGGATTTGGCTATTAGGCATTTTGGTCAGAAACTCTTGGTGGATTGGTGGGTATTGCAGAGAATCTTTTGGGCAATTGACTTCGTCTTTGACAAGAATAACATGTCATTTTCCTTGGCATTAACCATGATTCAATTAATAGTCATGGGATTATTGGCATAATGAGATGAAGGAAGCTTTATTCAGCACTTGAATTGTGTGGCAGGTAATGATCATAGCAATGATCAGCTTATAAAGCATCTCAATACACTATAACTGAATAAGGTTGGCTTTATCCATTATCCCTGACCAGCAACTAATTAGTAGGGAATGGAACCGCTCCAGACTTCATATCAGGATTATCAACACCTAAGTCAGGAAATTCAATAATCTTAGCCAAGGTGTTGATAGGGATAGGAACCATGCTGAAAATGTTGAAAGGAAGGCTTTAAAGAGTAAAAAAAACAATTTCACAAATTGTGTTAGAGGTCATTAAGAACCTGATTAAGGGGGGTTCAGGAAAATTATTTGATTTCAGGACTCATCTTTTATTAAGTCTTATTGAAATATTGATATTTTTTCTGTGTGAAAAAGTTCAATTTTTGTATTACCTTGTTCTTGGAAGTTGAATCCATATTCATAATTTCTTTATTTACTACATCCTGTTTTCCACTGCCTTTACTGAAGAACCCCATAAAAGGAATAGAAGATTTATGGGTGGATTTTCTAATAGGAATTATCTGTTTTAACTTGAAACAAGATCTACTTTGAAGTATTGAACGGTAGTTCACTGGTATTGACAGACTTCTATAGGAATCGAAATTAAAGTAGATATACCATGTAAACATGTAACCCTCTCACAGACTTATAGGACTTCCCTATCGCTATCCTATCAATATTCTGTCCATTGGTAAAATGCCTCACTTCTTTTACCCTCACCCCCACCCCAGGTTAGGAAAATGTGCACGTTCGCGCCCTTTCACCTATAGTAATCAGGGTTCTCCGCAGAATGTAGAATTGCACCGTAAAATCCTGCAGCGAGCTGCCGTAAAATTTTATTTGGTAACGTCCGAAGCCTTATGGTATGCCAAATTTGGTTGTTTAGTCTCATTCATGACAAGTGTGGGGATTACAGATGAGAATTTAACAAAGAAATTGAAAGTATTTTCATAAATATGGCCATAACTTCTGTTCTAATTGGCCGATTTGCAAAATTCAAAAACCTATATGAAGCTAAAATGACACCGGTGGTGATTCTGAGATAAAATCACTCCGGCGGCAGTAAAAATCACGCCGGCGGCCCACCGGCATCGTTACAGTGTGAGGAGAACCCTGGTAATGCAAATGCACTTGGGTTCAAAAGACGTGTGGTCTTTGTCCCGCCCTCGAAGGGTTAACATCCCCTTCCCACCCATTAATGGATGCCTCACCCAACCCCCCGCCTTACATCCACCCAACCCTTTCCCTGGTGTTGGCAGTCTCTATCGTCATATGACGTGACGTTTTCTTATGGATCGCTATGTGGAATTTTCATCAAACTTGTGCATACTTCAAGGCTGTATCAATGTTATGACATAACCACTGAAGCAAGATGGGTTGTCGTTGTATTTCTTCGGACCATACACTAGGTGGTGCATGTAAATATCCACTGGGTCCTCACACCCCACCCCCAACTTTGATTCTTAAGCAAGCCTCCCTGAGCCATCTGTACCTGTGTACGTGCATGGGATTTAGATAAATCTGAGAGACTCCTACACAAATCCGGATAAACTCCATTAGAGCGCATTGGCAGCTCTGACAATTACTAATTTACAGTTGGGTTGGTCCATCTGAGGCCCCTAGTGGAATGGGCTGACTGGATGAAAATGCATTCGTCTAAGGGCGCTGTCTGTGCATTGCCTACAGACAGTTATCCAGAGTTGGCTGCTTGACTGTCGGGTTGGTCTGGTGACCGGGGGAAACACGGTTATAAATTGGCATCATTTGCGTTTCTAGTTATCTTAGAGATACATGTTGATGAGCCTCGTTCGAGGGGGTTTTCTTTTCTATCCTTTCTCAGTGTGTCTGGCGACCAAAATTAATGTGTGGATACGGACACACTTACATATGAATGCCGTTGCCTTAGTAAAAATGGGCTTTTATAAGTTGTGAAGGAGAGGCAAACGAAGTGTTCCAGATACTATACCGACTTAGCTGGTTTAATTATCAGCCAATGAAATAACACCAGCTATTCACTGCGGTCCTCTCGGGGGGCAGTAGTACCAATCAGATAGCTGTTATCAGTGATAAGAGCTGTGAACCAGCTTCAGCAATGGCGGCGCCCATAGGACAATCCGCTAAGTCGATATAGCACAAAGTGGATACCACAAGATTACACTAGGGCCTGTAGGTACACATATTATAGACAGAGTTTCAGTACTTTCACAGTAGGTAGATAAGGGTCGTGCAGGGGTACATTTGTATATGGATGATCCATTTTGCCTGCGTCTCAAATATTGAATTTGACTGTTGATATGGCGTCAGGCAGTCATTATTCATTTACTCACCTTTTTAGGTCACACCAAACATGAGTGGATCATCGTTTAGATCCGTTTGAAATATTTCTTGTTGCAACCTTGTTCACATGTTATTAACATATTCCCTTCTTAAACCTTGTAGGAAAACCTGCTGAAAAAACGCTCGCTGACAAAGCAGTCGACGATGCCGGAGCTGGCCGAGCGCCAGGAGCAAGACGCCACCACGTCCAACGTTACCAACCATGATGTAGGTGATGTCATGAACGACACGTCCTCGACGTCACACTCAACGACGTCGCGTGCGTCACCAATGACCGCGGCCGCCAATGCGACCAACTCAGCCTTCCCGAGTCTTCCCGACGAGCGACTAAAAGAGCTCGGACTCTACAGACAAAAGGGAGATTCTCTTGACCTGTGAGTACCTCTTTGCATTAAATTCTTGAATTGGTATTTAATTTTTTTATGTGACCATTGTTTCATTTGCAGGGGACTCCAAGAGGAATATAAGTCGGTCGTTTCTTCACACCCATATCTGCATGGCATGGTCTTAGGGATTTTTTTAGTACTTAGTGAAATCCTTTTCTTTTTTCAGTGGCCTCATAAGGCAGGGACATACCATACAATGTTGAGGTTGTAGTTATTAGTGCGAACCTGTCATATCCTGTCGTATATGGGGAATAACGTCATGGCTTCCACTAAGTGCATCTGCCAATATGAGAATGTTGGGTATGACAATAATTACATAGGCTGATTGGGTAGGTTCCCTCTAAGGTCGGTACCTACATGTATATCATTACTTTAGGAAAGAAATCTTTACGACTGACAGAAATAATTGTGACAATACAGTCATGTCTCGGATTTCCGGTCGGCTCTGTCAGAGATATCAGCAGGCCGGTTCCCAAATCAGACAGTTCTCTGAAACTGTCGTGAAGGGGAGGGGAGAGATGGTGGTGGTGGTGGGAGGGGGGGTGTTAGTGAACGATTCTCGTGAATCGTCCTGGGGGTGGGGGAGGGTACTGGAGAAGGACCAACGCTTAGGACTGTAACCAGTCTAGGAAGGCATATCAACCATGATGTATGTCAACCGTACCTGATATCACATAGACATACCACTGTTGTAGATATGCTGCATGTCTGCGTAATATTTGCCCACACAATGGTCGCTGAAACTCCCTATTCAGCTATTGTTGTGTAACAAAGTAGTTACCCCTCTAATTGTGAGCAATTAGAAGTGATTATATCCATACCCCAATTATTCTAATATCCACATATATGAACTATATCATGGACATGGAGGTGAACTGGATCTTGAACTCTTAGGACCTAATCATAGAGGACAGGAGACATTGGACTGATAATTCCAAGAAATTAGATTATTGAGTTCACAAACAACTGATAAGATCCCATTGTGGAGACCATCAGGTGACGAGGTGAAGTCAGGTGATGAGGTGACCAGGTAGTGACAGGACAGGGCCGGTTCAGGACAAGGGTAAACGAGGTTATCTGGAGATAGCCTGATTGGGACTGGTATTTAAGGGCTGGCAGGCAGGAGGCACAGACAGACCTGCACTGAGACTTGCTCAGACCACCAGAGACTGCACCACACCAGCTGAGGCACGACTGCCTGAGGGATGGGAGCCCTGCTGCCAGACTATGCTGCCTGACCCTGCCATGCTGACTCCAGCCCTGTAGCCTGTACTGTGGTAGTCCTGGCCCTCACCTGACAAGATCCTGGTAACCCTTTCTAATCAATCACACACACAACGAGAAGTCTGTATTTATGATCACACATTAAAAGTTCATTTCAACAAAAGAGCGTCACTGTGTTATATAAGTGACCTCTTATTGGTGCCGATGACCAGGATTCTTGCAGGGCCAGGACAGAAGAGGAGTGCATCAGTGAAGACCAAGACTAGGAGGTAGTCTGACCACGAGCTGACCACGAGCAAGGGCTGACCAGCTGTAAGAGAAAGGGGTGAGTGAGTGATTCTGTTTAAACCTTGTCTCTCCTGTTATAAAATGGCCGAGGAGGTAGTAGCAGCTGTGTTTAACCATTTGGCAACCCAGATTAACGAACTGTCTGCAGCATTTAGGGAACAGGGGGTTGTCAGTGGGATCCCAAAATTTGAGGGGGACCCTAAGAAATTTAAGGAGTGGGTAACCCAAATTGAAAAAACGGCAGTGCTGAGCGGTTTGAATGATGATCGTAAAAAGCTAGTTGCCTATCAGACGGCACAGGGGGCCGTAAGTGAATTTATTCATAGATACATGGGAGATCATCCCAATGCCACATGGGCTCAGTTAAAGCAGGAACTGGAAGATAGGTTTGGGGAAGTAAAAGACCCTCTATTCTCATTTGCACTGTTGAGGAGGTTAAAACAAAAAGATAATGAGAGTGTCCAAATGTACGCGGAACGTTTGTTGTGCACTGCCACAGAGGCATTCAAGGGCCAACAGGGGGGTCTGGATGCAGTCCAAAACCAATTGGTTGGGTTTTTCGTAGATGGTTTAAACCAAGACTATCTCAAAGTAAAGGTAATGCGCGCTGAACCTGACACCCTGCTGGATGCAGTCAAAGCAGCCAGGAGTGAGCAGACAATGAGGGCCAAGATTGCCCTCCGGACGGGCCGTTCGTCTGGCCCCGCCGCCGCTGCCCATAGGCACGATGAACCTATGGAGGTTGACCACCTCCGCTTCCGGGGCACCTGCCACAAATGTGGTAAGGTTGGCCACAAGGCAAACGCGTGCCGTAGCCGCCGGAAAGAGGTAAATATGGTTTCGAGGGAAGATTCCGCCCCGAGGAAGTGCTGGCACTGCATGGAAGCAGGCCACTTCCGGCGGGACTGCCCGCGTAGGAAGGCTGGGCAGCCACCGGTGGCCATGAAGCGCAAAGAAGAAAATCATGAAGTACTCCAGCAGGAAAACTGGTAGATCCTTGCTCGGACCGTGCCGCCACCGAGCAAGGAGGATTAAGACCGACCCACACAATCAATCTAGCGGGTAATCCTAATTCAGCATTAATTACAATAGGAAGACAGAAATGGCGGGCATTAGTGGACACTGGGGCAGAGGTATCACTAATAAATGAGTCTTTATATACAGAATTAAAGAAGAGTAAGGGAATAGAACTCCAGAATAGGAAAGCACATTTACAATCAGCAGGGGGGAACGCACTTGATGTGAAGGGCCTGGTCACTTTAGATTTTAAGATGGGGGGAACATCTATGACACACAAGTTCTATGTGGTGTCAGGGCTGAATAGAAGAATCATACTGGGTAATGATTGGTTGATTACCAATGGAGTACGACTGTACTTTGATCTTGGGTCGATGCGTGTGGGCAAGACATATATTCCACTCACTCAGGATATTCATATATCTTCGCTTGTAAGAGTTGCACAAACAACTACCATCCCGCCCCAGATGGGCATGACTTTCAGAGGGAAGGTCAAGTATGATGGTGGGGGAGAAGAACAAGAGCTGGCTGGTCTAACTGAGGGGTATATCAGTGCAGAGCCAGGGCTAATGGTTTCCAACAGCATAGTTAGAGTTTGTGAAAAGTCAGTACCATTGTTAGTAGTCAACAATACTGACAAATCATTCAGATTACGTAAAGGTTGTGTAATCGCAAAGATATCACCTATTGAGGATAAGGAGGTGAAGAACATCTCTGAGGTGAGTAGTGTTGATCAACCTGTTACCAAAGAGGTGGACATGGAAGACTTGACCTGTCCACCAGAGTATCAGGACATTGTGAGGTCACTTGTGCAAGATAATGGTGACCTGTTTGCCCAATCAGATCTAGATCTAGGGCACACTGACGTGGTAAAGATGTCGATTGACAGTGGGGACCACCCACCAATCAGAATGAGACCTTATCGGGTCCCATTAGCAAAGCGCGAGATTGTGGGCAAGGCGGTCGATGACATGCTAGCTGCAGGGGTCATACGTAGGTCCCAATCTGCCTGGTCTTTCCCAGTTGTGGTGGTCAAAAAGAAGGACGGGTCAAAGAGGTTTTGTGTTGACTTTCGCCGGCTTAATAAGATAACTAAGCCATCCTCTTACCCCCTCCCCTTGATTGATGACATATTGGCACAGTTAGGGAAAGCTAAATACTTTACCTCACTTGACTTGAAGTCAGGATATTGGCAGGTGCTGATGAATCCTGAGGACAAAGAGAAAACAGCATTTGCATGCCACAAGGGTCTGTTTGAGTTTAACAAAATGCCTTTTGGCCTATGCAATGCCCCAGGGATATTTCAGGAACTCATGGCGATAGTCCTTCAAGGTGAAGAAGATCATGCCATGGCTTACCTGGATGATATTTTGATTCATTCTGCCACTCTGGAAGAACATCTGGGTCACATACAACGAGTATTCAATAGGCTGAGGGATCATGGGCTGAAACTTAAGCTGAAGAAGTGTCAGTTCATGCGCCAAGAAACAAATTATCTTGGCTTCATTATTAATCAACAAGGCATAAAGCCAGATGAAGAAAAGGTCAAAGCCATCAAATGCCTTAAGACCCCTCAATCAGTTAGGGAAATTAGGAGCTTTATAGGCATGTGCTCCTTCTACCGGCGTTTCATTCCTAATTTTAGTCAGATAGCAGAACCGCTGATCGCATTGACCAAGAAGTATGCCAGATTCCAATGGACAGAGGCCTGTCAGAAAGCCTTTGACTTTCTAAAGGACAGCTTGACAGTGGTCCCACTACTGGCATACCCTGACCCTAGGAAATCCTATGTGTTGTACACAGATGCCAGTGACACATGTGTGGGGGCTTGCTTGACACAGGAAGTGGACCAAGAAGAGCCCAGCCTGGGACACAAAGTGCCCACAGAGAAACCATTGTACTTCCTGTCACACAGGCTAGGGCCATCTGAACGGAAGTGGTCAACGGTGGAGAAGGAGGCTTTTGCTATACACTATGCTCTGGAGAAGTTAGATCATTATCTCCATGATGCACAATTCTGTATCAAAACAGATCATAAACCTTTGAAATATCTACTAGAATCCCCAATGCAGAACAAGAAAATCCAGGGATGGGCCTTGAAGATAGCTGGGTACAATTGTACCATAGAATACATACCAGGTACAGAGAACACTTGTGCAGACCTGTTATCTCGTTCTCCTGATAGCAATCAACCTGAAGAAGATGACGACCATGGTGATATTGATGATAGAGCTTTCGAGATCGATGCTATCAACTCCAACCAGTTTGAACCAAAAGATTACGCCGCTTATCAACCTCCTGGTAAAGATGAAGGACAGGGCGTTGATGACACGGATAATGAAATAGGACTTGGGCTCGATGTGGTGACAGAACAATCAAAGGATGCCGAGATAACCGACTTGATACAGAAAATCAAAGCAGGCCAGAAGACAAAGGGCAGTTTCCTGATAAAACCAGATGGCACCCTCCATTATGTGACCGACCTTGATGGAGAACCCATTGTCCGCCTGTATGTGCCCAGTCATCTCAGAAAGCAGGTCATGGATCAATATCATGACAAGAATGGACATATGGGGATCGATAAGACCTTCCATACCATCAAGAGACGATATTACTGGCCCAACCTATATCAAGAGGTATATAACCGTGTCTCAGAGTGTATACCCTGCCAGACGAGGAACTTGACAAAGGTGAGGCCACCTATTCAGGAGACTGACGCACCCCCCTATCCTTTTGCTAAGGTAGGACTGGATCTCTCGGGACCCTACCCACAGACGCTCGCAGGCAACAAGTACATAGTAAGTTTCATAGATTGGTATAGTGGTTGGGTGGAGGCATTTCCAGTGGCTGACAAAACAGCTGATACCATCGCATACCTTTTACTGGAAGAGATCTTCCCTAGGTTTGGGTGCATGCTAGAGTTAGTGACAGACAATGGGACCGAGAATGAAAACAAAGTAGTTAGGGAAGTGTTACAACAACTGAACATACATCATGTGAAGACCTCCTATTATCACCCTCAGGGAAATTCAAAAGTTGAAAGGTGTCATCGAACACTGCATGACATCATTGCCAAGATGGTCAAAGGAGATTCTACCTCCTGGGATCTTGTGCTGAACCAAGCACTAGCTGCCCTGAGGTTTAATGTCAGTAGTGCGACTGGATTTTCACCCTTCTTCCTATTGTACAATCGGGATGTCGTTCTCCCTATAGATAATTTGTTACAGTCAAGGAGGAAATATATGGGGGAAGAGCAGCATCAGGTCACACTTGAAAATCAGCATAGAATGTTTAGGCTAGTGCATCGGAATCTAAAGAGAGCTAAGAAAAGGCAAGTCCAATATGCAAATAAGAATGCTAAAGAGGTCAACTTTGAAGTAGGTGATCCAGTCTATTACAAAGTCAATCAGCACAGGAACAAATTACATGACAAGTGGAAGGCCTATCATCGCATAGTTGAGAAGAAAACCCCAGTCACATTCATCATTAGAGACCAATTGACAGGGACAACCACCAAGGCTCACGCTGAGCATCTGAGGAAAGCATGCATGGAATGGGAAATTCCCATTGATGAAAATGGCAGGACCTTGAGGAGGCCTGCATACGCTGTTCCTCCCGAGGAGTCTGACTCAGGGGACGAGTCTGAGTCAGAGGGAGAGAGTATGAGTGAAGATAATGTTCCCCTAGCAAGACTGGCCAAAAGAAAGCGCCAGGAAAGGGAAACATCATCTGATGAGGATGATATTCCTCTGATGGAGTTAGCTAGAAGAATGAGAGAGCGAGAGAGAAGGGAGGAGGGTAAGAATGAGATTGAAGACAGTGGTAGTGACACCACTTATGACGAAAAGAACATGGATGTGAATACCATTCATGAGAGAGTGGCTAAAGGGAAAAGAATGGAAGAGTACACTTCCCTGTGTAAGGAGATGCTGAAAGGAATGTGTAAATTTGTGTAACCACATATTCTACTATTATCTCTAGGATTAGGTTAGGATCAGGAATAGTATTAATTTGTATCTTGGTTAGTTGTCTGTTGTGTAGTTATATCTTAGTTAGCTAGCGGTTGTATAGTCTGTTGTCAAAAAGGTTTCTTATTTAACATGATCATTAATTCATGTTGGTTTATTTTCACAGGGCACCATGCAGTGCCTGTGCTTTCTCATAGCTCTGACCATTGCAATTGGCCAAGCAGATATGCTCATTACACATGATAATGTGGTGTTCAGTAAGGTTAGCCAAATAACCACCACCCGCTCGAAGTGGCTGGTGACATTTGTGTTGGACTTGGCACCTTATGAACGGTTTTTAGAGAAGATTACAATAGATGTAGAGGACGCTGCTATTGCGGCAAATAGAATTGTGGAAAGATATGAGGAGCCCAGGAGACAGGGGTTCCTGAACTCCTTCACTGGTCTTAGAAGGGAGATTGAAGATTTAAAAGTTACTAGGACATATTTAGCCAGCACCTTTGCTGATTACAGAAGCTTGCGTAGATCGAAACGCTCTCTTCTGCCTATAGTGGGAAAAGCCTTATCTCTAATTTTTGGAACCGTCTCAGATGAAGATTTGGAAAAGATAAAGTTAAATGTAAACCAACTTCAGCAGAATCAACGACAAATATCACATGTGGTTGAAGAAAGCATATCCATCCTTAACGTGTCAAGGGTACAGATATCCCAGAATAGGCATGTGCTCAATGATCTACTGGTGAGTGTGGGAGAAATAGACAGGAAATTGGAAAACATAACTCAGGCTTTAGAAACTCGTTTGACCGAATTGGATCAATTTATCCAGATCTATTTACAGTTGGACCTGATTGTAGCCGAATTACAACAGGCCACCCAAAAAGCAAAAGGATATTTGGAACATTTAGAGTTACAGCTCAATATGCTGTCACTTGGACATTTGTCACCAAGTACAATAACACCCTCTAATTTAAGGGCACTGTTATTAGATGTAAATTCGAGACTACCGCATTACCTTAAGCTGCCAGCTGATCCCAATAGGCAATTATGGGATTTTTATCGATTTCTCTCTTGCAGTACGGTACTAGACAATGACAAGATTTTAGTCATTATTTCCGTACCACTACTGGACTTTGATGGGGAGTTTGAGATATATCGAATATTCAATGTACCCTTCCCAGCCAAGAAACCATCAACTTTGATGGCTTATTATGATTTAGAATCATCGGCACTAGCTATAAATGCTGAAAGGACCAAGTATATGATACTGGGTCAACGCGAAACTGAGGCTTGTACCTCACCACTAACCTCCTTTTGCAATATCCGAAATCCAGTTTACCCAATTAATCTGAGTAACGCGTGTGTCATTGCTCTATTTATGCGCAATAGTGATAATGTTAAAAGAGACTGTACAACATTAGTCAAGACGGATATTAGCTCGCCAACCGCTATTTACTTGTTTGATGGCCTCTGGATAATCGCGTCCCAAAGGCGACAGCAATTTACGATCGTCTGCCAACGCTCACAATCAAGCACTGATACGCAGTATGTTAATCCACCCTTGGGGATATTAAAATTAGAAGTGGGTTGTTCAGCTACCAATAATTTCTTAACACTCTTACCCTATTATCATAAAGAAAGTCAATATGAGGTAACTGACCCACACCGTCAATTATTGGTGTTACATAATACCTCTAGAATCAAGATATGGGACCCAATCACAACCCAGTTCCCGAAGATTGCTGAGACCAAATTGCCTTCTAAATTAAAGTACATGAAAGAAATTCCAATGGGGCATCTTATCAATGAAATGAAGAAGATAAAGGAACAAGATGGAAGTGGCATGCTGCCTGTACTTCCATCTTGGTCTCTGGGACCAATACTGATAGGAATGTTGATAGGGACAATAATTTCAGTTTGCTTAGTATATAGATATCGTAGAAGCTGCATGGCCATTGTAACAGGTGGAGATAGGAAAGACAGGTCACTTGCTCTGTTGGAGAATCGAGCAGTTGCAGCCCGAGCGAGGGGTGCAGACGGGGACCCAGATGATGAGTCTGCCCAGCCGATGCTGGTCTACACTAGCAGCTACAGACGGGAGGTGGGCCCCACGGAGGTGTTGCCAAGGACGGGGGGCGTGAGTAACGCTCCTAGGGAGAAGGACCCTGCACCACCGATTGAAGTCCGTGGAGAGGACTTTGTACGAAAGATGTATCCGATGCTGGACCTGGCATCGGCGCCACCCAGGCAGGAGGTGAAGGGAGACGTCTCTTCAGAATGAACTTTGTGTATTTAACATGGTTCAAAGTGAACTAAGATGAAGGCATATATCCTGTATCTCAGCCTGGACGTTGCTTATATGTATATATATCTGGTGTGGTTCTGAGGAACCTGAGCAGACATTTTATGTTGAGAAATGAAAATATATATATCATATTAAGAATATATATATATCTTTCTTTTTAAGGGGGGGACGAGTGTAACAAAGTAGTTACCCCTCTAATTGTGAGCAATTAGAAGTGATTATATCCATACCCCAATTATTCTAATATCCACATATATGAACTATATCATGGACATGGAGGTGAACTGGATCTTGAACTCTTAGGACCTAATCATAGAGGACAGGAGACATTGGACTGATAATTCCAAGAAATTAGATTATTGAGTTCACAAACAACTGATAAGATCCCATTGTGGAGACCATCAGGTGACGAGGTGAAGTCAGGTGATGAGGTGACCAGGTAGTGACAGGACAGGGCCGGTTCAGGACAAGGGTAAACGAGGTTATCTGGAGATAGCCTGATTGGGACTGGTATTTAAGGGCTGGCAGGCAGGAGGCACAGACAGACCTGCACTGAGACTTGCTCAGACCACCAGAGACTGCACCACACCAGCTGAGGCACGACTGCCTGAGGGATGGGAGCCCTGCTGCCAGACTATGCTGCCTGACCCTGCCATGCTGACTCCAGCCCTGTAGCCTGTACTGTGGTAGTCCTGGCCCTCACCTGACAAGATCCTGGTAACCCTTTCTAATCAATCACACACACAACGAGAAGTCTGTATTTATGATCACACATTAAAAGTTCATTTCAACAAAAGAGCGTCACTGTGTTATAGTTGTCAGTTTGTGCCTGACATTACCAAAGCAGATAGATGCATACTGGAATGTGAGGAACCACGTCGCATCCGCTCCCAGCTGCCATGCGTCACTGTGATGGGACAGGTAGGATGGGAATTGAATGGATAGGAGGGGTAAGGGATGAAGGTGGAATTATCCGGGGGCTTATAGATCTAGATGACAGCATGAGGAGAGTGGTGAAATAAATCACAATTTAATGTTGTAGGAAATAAAAGTACACTTTTGTTTTTTTATCAATATTAAATGTTGTGGACTTTATGTGAAACATCTGTGGGAACACTTAATTAGAAATGCTATCCTAGATTATGAAATTCTAGAACTCTTGGAATAGATTAGAATCAGTCTGCATCCTTTGAAGGCTTTAAAAGGCATATAAATTATCACTACCAAACTGCCCCTCCTGTGGTAAACATGTGCATAGACAAACATTGGCTAACAGAGTGACATTACTGTTAAATCATTGTTTTAAATCTGCCCTTAGAACTAGATGTTAAATGCTAAATCTAGCATCCCTAAACCCACCCTGCAGGGTATGGGAAGATGCGGGTCCAGGGGGAGTTTGCAGCCTGGCGTTAGCAGTGGCAGCTGACCGTCGGTACTCCCTTATTCCTTACGGTAACTGGAGAGGTGAGTACCATGGAGAAGTGAACCCCAAGAGAAGTGAGTACCAGGGAGAAGTGAACCCATAGGTAAAGTGGATACCAGGAGGGTATTGCCAAAAGATAACGAGAATGAACCACTGTAAAACCTTTAAGAGCATGCTGAGGAAAATGTGTATGGCGTAACTAGTTTTCATAATATTGACTAAAACATTACAGCAGAATGTATGGGAAACTCGCTTTGAGATGTAAAAAAAAACCGTGCACGTTTTCTCTAAGCTATTGTCCAAACACTTATTTAGCAAGACAAAAACGTGCACGTTTTCTTTGTTGGTTCACGTTTCCTTTTTGGCAAGACCCTCCTGAGAGAAGTGAACCCTAAGGTAAAGTGGATACCAGAGAGAGGTGAATACCAGTCAATACCAAATTCCACCAGACACCACCCAAAAAAACAAAATAAACTGCTGACTGATGGACGTCAGTCACTGATGGATGACATAGGGACAGTATCCTTAGGGTCCCCGGCTTCTAGTTCTATCAGAGCTTGGAGTTTGTTTTATTGGCTCCAAATTCACCTAATTCTTTTTAAATTCCTATATCACTGTATCACCTCTTGGATCTATTGGGATAAGGTATGTACTTCTCTGTGGTACTCAGATCTCCCAAGGGTTCACTTCTCTGTGGTACTCAGATCTCCCAGGGGTTCACTTCACTGTGGTACTCAGATCTCCCTGGGGTTCACTTCTCTGTGGTTTTCAGATCTCTGATGGATTCACTTATCTCTGGTATTCACTTCTCCTGGGGTTCACTTCTCCATGGTACCCACTTCTCCAGTATTCTCACATACCTGTGGGTGGAGGGAGGGAGGGGGGCGGGGTGTCAGACCTCAGACTCAGCCGAGCTGGCCGGTGCATGACAGTAACCTATTACTAAAGACACACTCTGTTTCTAAAACAAACGGCCGAAACTCGAAGCATGAATGACCAGCTTATTGTATACAGATAAAGAGCAATTAATATGGTCATTAACAATCACTGGTGAATAAGTGAATCGGCCAGGACTTTGGAGACCGATAATTCAAGACTAGACTGTATAAGAGAAACTCATGTATTAGAAGGTATTTTGCTTTGAGCATAAACTGCGTTGTCATAATAAATTCATTCATCACACTTCTCCAATCTGGTATCCGGCCAATGTGATGTTCAAGTGCACAGATGTATACAGAATGCCCTTTGTCTCAAGGTTAAAATTTCTCACCAGACAGAGACATCTCAGACCTGCTAGGGTTGAAGGTGCCAGATGAAAAGACAAACCTTTTATGTTTCTGGACACAGGGCGCCCTGCTTCTTATCTCACACAGTCAGGGGTGCCAGATTTGTGACCTTTGGTGGACAAAAATGGTTCTTATCGTCACACAGTTGTAGGAAAGAAGATAAATGGAAAATAATAGAAGGATTAAGAGTATCATTTTACTTTTCATGTGAGTTTATGCAGTGCAGAAGCTATTGCAGTCTCTAAATAGTATGGTTAACATTCACAAATGACGTCACCATTCTCGAGACCGTTGTTTGAGACAGGTGCAATCTCCAAGTAGAAATAGCACACCCATCAGTTTGTTTGTGATAAAAAAAAGAGTAATACAATGTATTAAGTCTCTAACAGAATAGCAGTGGAATCCGAATCATGATACATAGCCTGTTTCAGAATAAAAATAGTAGAATGTACAATCTGTGTGAGGTCCAGAATAGAAATAATAGAATACAGAGCTTGTGTGACATTACAGAAAAGAAATGATATAATCCACATTCTGCTGGCGTATAAGTCTGTCATTATTGCCGTTCATTCTTAAGAATGAACGGCTATAGGAGGGGACCCATTCTTAAATACAAGCTCTCATAGTGGTGCTTCCTCGCTCTCCATGTATAATCCTCTCATAGGTACAGTATTGAGTATGCCTATACCTGGATTAAAATCTGCAAATCAGTCAAGCATAGAAGTGGTGGCAGTGGTGGTGTTGGTGGACCTGTTATTGTAGACCCTGGGGACAGTGGTGGTAGCCCTGGACACCAGGCAGAGCCATGGTATATAGTATATAGAGCCCCCCCCCCACCCACCTCTGAATGGTGGTGGTGGCTGTGCTCCAGGGGTGGCCCCATACCTGCCTGGCACCACCTCCCCCAGCACCATGTGGTTCTCTTCTGCTGGTGGTGCGTTTCTCAGCACCACTGACTATTAACCCACTAAAGGCCACCTACATGTATATTTATGTATACATGTACACATAAGTATGATGCACTTTTTTAGGAGTTTTAAGTGGCATGATGAATTGATGCACATTTAAACCTTTATGGATGGCATGATGCATTGATGCACACTTAGACCTTTATGGATAGCATGATGTATTGGTGCACACTTAACCCCTTAGGGATGTATTGATGCACACTTAACCCTTTATAGATGGCATGATGCATTGATGCACACTTAACCCTTTAGGGATAGCATGATACATTGATGCACACTTAACCCCTTAGGGATGTATTGATGCACACTTAACCCTTATAGATGGCATGATGCATTGATGCACACTTAACCTTTAGGGATAGCATGATGCATTGATGCACAATTAAACCTTTATGGATGGCATGATGCATTGGTGCACACTTAGACCTTTATGGATAGCATGATGCATTGATTCACACTTAACCCTTTATAGATGGCATGATGCATTGATGCACACTTAACCCTTTATGAATGGCATGATGCATTGATGCACACTTAACCCTTTATAGATGTATTGATGCACACTTAACCCTTTGTAGATTGCATGATGCATCGATGCACTCTTAACCCTTTATGGATGTATTGATGCACACTTAACCCTTTGTAGATTGCATGATGCATTGATGCACACTTAACCCTTTATGGATATCATGATGCATTGGTGCACACTTAACCCCGTTAGGGATAGCATGATGCATTGATGCACACTTAACCCTTTATAGATGGCATGATGCATTGATGCACACTTAACCCTTCATGGATAGCATGATGCATTGATGCACACTTAACCCTTTAGGGATGTATTGATGCACACTTAACACTTTATAGATGGCATGATGCATTGATGCACACTTAACCCTTGAGGGATGGCATGATGCATTGATGCACACTTAACCCTTTATATATTGCATGATGCATTGATGCACACTTAACCCTTCATGGGTTGCATGATGCATTGATGCACACTTAACCCTTTATAGATGGCATGATACATTGATTTACACTTAACCCTTTAGGGATGGCATGATGCATTGGTGCACACTTAACCCTTTATGGATGGCATGATGCATTGATGCACAATTAACCCTTTATGGGTGACCTGCTACATTGATGCACACTTTAAGCATTATAATTAACCATGACAAAATAAATCACCACGGCTATGCCGTGCTTAACTGATTTCCTTAATCCATCAAATACACGCCTCCTAGTTGTTTTCCATGTGTGTCGGCCATCTTTGTTTTAGGAAACACAGGGATCCAGCTCATATATTGTCAATTTTAATCTTCAAAAGTTATCAGATGGATGTTAGTGACCATTGGGACACCTCAACTAGCTAATTTGATTGTTCTCCATATATGTCGGCCATCTTTGTTTTAGGAAACACAGGGATCCAGGCCATATATGGTCAACTTCGATCTTCAAAAGTTATCAGATGGATGTTAGTGACCATTGGGACACCTCAAGTACCTAATTTTATTGTTTTCCATGTGTAACGGCCATCTTGGTTTTCGGAAACACAGGGATCCAGGTCATATGTGGTCAATTTTGATCTTCAAAAGTTATCAGATGGATGTTAGTGACCATTGGGAGACCTCAACTACCCAATTTTGTTGTTTTCCATGTGTGTCGGCCATCTTTGTTTTAGGAAACACAGGGATCCAGGTCATACATGGTCAATTTTGATCTTAAAAAAAAAGTTATAGATGGATGTTAGTGACCATTGGGACACCTCAACTACCCAATTTTATTGTTTTCCATGTGTGTCGGCCATCTTTGTTTTAGGAAACACAGGGATCCAGGTCATATGTGATCAATTTTGATCTTCAAAAGTTATTGGATGGATGTTAGTGACCATTGGGAGACCTCAACTACCCAATTTTTTTGTTTTCCATGTGTGTCGGCCATCTTTGTTTTAGGAAACACAGGGATCCAGGTCATACATGGTCAATTTTGATCTTAAAAAAAAAGTTATAGATGGATGTTAGTGACCATTGGGACACCTCAACTACCCAATTTTATTGTTTTCCATGTGTGTCGGCCATCTTTGTTTTAGGAAACACAGGGATCCAGGTCATATGTGGTCAATTTTGATCTTCAAAAGTTATCAGATGGATGTTAGTGACCATTGAAAGACCTCAACTACCTAATTCTATTTTTTTCAATATGTGTCAGCCATCTTTGTTTTAGAAAACACAGGGATCCAGGCCATATATGGTCAACTTTGATCTTCAAAAATTATCAGATGGATGTTAGTGACCATTGGGAGACCTCAACTACCCAATTTTATTGTTTTCCATGTGTGTCGGCCATCTTGGTTTTAGGAAACACAGGGATCTAGGTCATATGTGGTCAATTTTGATCTTCAAAAGATATCAGATGGATGTTAGTGGCCATTGGGAAACCTCAACTACCTAATTCTATTGTTTTCCTTGTGTGTCGGCCATCTTGGTTTTAGGAAACACAGGGATCCAGGTCATATGTGGTCAATTTCAATCTTCAAATGTTATCAGATGGATGTTAGTGACCTTTGACCTCAACTACCTAATTCTATTGTTCTCCATATGTGTCGGCCATCTTTGTTTTAGGAAACACAGGGGTCCAGGTCATATATGGTCAACTTCGATCTTCAAAAGTTATCAGATGGATGTTAGTGACCATTGGAAGACCTCAACTACCTAATTCTTTTGTTTTCCTTGTGTGTCGGCCATCTTGATTTCAGGATCACAGGGATCCAGGTCATATGTGGTCAATTTTGATCTTCAAAAGTTATGAGATGGATGTTAGTGACCATTGAAAGACCTCAACTACCTAATTTTATTGTTTTTCATATGTGTCGGCCATCTTGGTTTTAGAAAACACAGGGATCCAGCTCAAATATGGTCAATTTTGATCTTTCAAAGTTATGAGGTGGATGTTAGTAGTCATTGGGATACCTCAACTACCTAATTCTATTGTTTTCCATATGTGTCGTCCATCTTGGTTTTCGGAAACACAGGGGTCCAGGTCATATGTGGTCAATTTTGATCTTCAAAAGATATCAGATGGATGTTAGTGACCATTTGGACACCTCAACTACCCAATTTTATTGTTTTCCATGTGTGTCGGCCATCTTGGTTTTAGGAAACACAGGGATCCAGGTCATATGTGGTCAATTTTGATCTTCAAAAGTTATCAGATGGATGTTAGTGACCATTGGGACACCTCAACTACCTAATTCTTTTGTTTTCCTTGTGTGTCGGCCATCTTGGTTTCAGGAATCACAGGGATCCAGGTCATATGTGGTCAATTTTGATCTTCAAAAGTTATCAGATGGATGTTAGTGACCATTGTGACACCACCACCACCAATACCACCACCACACTACTCCCAACCCTCACACACATTCCTTATTTGCATATTTTAATCCAGGCATAGGTTTACTCCATACTATAGCAATGGGACAGGATTTTACATGGAGAGCGAGGAAGCACCACAATCAGAGCATATATTTAAGTATAGGTCCATTCCAAAGGCCATAGAGTTCATATATAATGATCTTTTTTCCTTGGATCATGATAGGAATATGCAAGGCATTACAGCATTGCTGTGTTTACTTTCCTGAAAGTATGTTATAGATTAATAAATTGCAAAACACACAACATATGAAGGGCTTTTATATTCCGTATTAAAATAATATTTGTTCTGAAAATTTTGATCTAAGATCATATTAAAAATGTTGTAAATCAATTCTATACTTCTTAGAACATGATATGAATATGCACGGCATTACAGCTTTGCTGTGTTTACTTTGCCGAAAATATGGGATAAATTTCTAATCCGGGAAACGCACTGCAATTTAACTGCTTTTAGAATTGATATTAAACTCAGAATTGATCGTCAAATTTAAATATGAAATCCTAATATCTTGATCATAGATGACAGATCCTAAATTCAATCCTCTCAATTGCATCCTTAACACGGGCCTCTTGATCATAGATCTTAGATCCTAAATTTTCAATTGAATCCTTAACATAATCTCCTAACCATTGACCCCTTGTAGATAGGGTATTGAGGATACTATCTGGGTGAGATACTGTATATCCTCGAATACAAGCCTGGCCTCAAATATAAGCCTGCCCCGTTTATAAGCCTCGTCAAAAGGGGCACTGGGTGTAATATAAGTCTGGCCCCGAATATAATCCTAGACATGCGACAGAAATCCAATTGAGATCACTTATTCAGTCATAATTTAACTATTAAGTGAACTATCCACATATTCCCTGAACACATTAATCGGCAAATGACCAGGTAGACACATTTAGATAGGCATAAAGTTATATTATGAGTTTCAGTATCAGAACAATTATGTTAAGTTATTTAAAACATAGAATAAATCTTATGAATATGGCAAAGGCGCAGACTAAATCTTCTAGAGAAAGGAATACAAGACAGCCTCAAATATAAGCCTGCCCCAAATATAAGCCTGGTCAACAAACCTGGGCTTTTAATCGAGGAAATACGGTACACAATAGGATAGGTAAAATCCACAATCTTGATAAGATATACAATAGAGGTAGAAAATCCCTCCCCCGTATTCAGAGAAGAATCCCTGCCCTTTTGCCTTGTTGATTACCAGTCCATGTGGAGGCATATTTTAAAGGTGGATGTCTTACCAGGATAGAGCTCAAGGTCAGTTAGTTAGGCCTGAATGCCAATGGACAGACGAGGGCTGGAGTCCAGTGTGTAAATTCCCAAATATCCCTCGGGAAATCCAGCCACCCTTCCCTTTCTACCCTTTAAACACTCTACAGAAAAAAAAACATCAATATGTATAGGGGAATGGATTATGGGCGGTCTGTGTAGCTAATGCATGTTTAATCATCGGTCCCATTTTCGGTTTCAGAGAGCTAGATAGGAAGACATGTTTTCTTCTCATGAATAAGGTGTAGTGTCGCTATGCGTGTTACCTTAGATGGTTCTATTGTCAAAACAATATTATCTGTCCTATACTGATTTATGCAACTCACAGACAGCCAGTACGTGCTATGTAATTGGTCTAGAATTTGCTGACTCACATGCCTCGTGACTGAGGATAGCATGCGACTGCTACCTGAGCTACACAGTATTTTTACAAGATACACGATGTATACTCAGTTACTGTAGTAGACAATATCAGTGGCCGGTGGGGGAAGCATGCAT
Organism: Acholoe squamosa; assembly: GCA_949317995.1. NCBI lineage: Eukaryota > Metazoa > Annelida > Polychaeta > Phyllodocida > Polynoidae > Acholoe > Acholoe squamosa. The sequence goes on along the minus strand of OX439037.1, from coordinate 65,606,327 downwards.
CTCTGAAAATGTTTCAATCTCTTAAAACGCCAAGATTAAACTATCTAAGTATTGCATGTAGCTATATCTACACCATCCACTAGGGTAGAGGCACCTATTTGGGATGCTCCTGATCACACAGGAGGTGGCCATATTTGGTGCTCAGATTTTGCACCCTTAAAAGTGTTGAATTCTACTTTCCATTTCACCAGTTGGTACATGATACTTTACCCTCAAAATCCCTGAAGAGGATTTGACAAAACTCTCCAATACATATGAATAAACGGGCTGTACATATTTAGTCTCCAAAACATCAAATTGCACCATAGGTCAGACAGCTCATGCCAGAGGTGACCCTAGAGTCAGACACTATGTTATCTAATTGATACAGACACAATGGGTCACTGTATCTGAAATAATCTATAAACGCACATAGCTTATAGCACTAAGGAATCCAAGCTAATACAATACTCTTCTCCAGGATACTCTTAGATGTTTAATTTTGCATACTTATACCAGGTCAGTCTACAGGCCCAGATGAGCATGACTTTGATGGGCAGACTGAGTAATGATTAGGTTTTGGTTTAGATAGTAGGTAAACCAAACGCAGATTAACTATTCAGATCTGGGAGTACAGGTACATTATGAAGGATTCTGTTTGTAATGAAATGTCCATTATATAAGTATTGAAATCATGATATAATTGTGTCCCAGGTGGGGTGTAATTGGTGTCTGACTGTAGGTGTAATCTGAAGGTCATAGAAGAATAACTCCCATACTGTAACATGAGGGATGTATTCAGGTTTGTCAAATCAAATTATTAGCAAAAATGTGTATATTGCCATTGACATGTAGAGAAATTCTGTAAGCATGGAGGTTAAGACATGACAAATTGACAAATCAAACCAGGATCTTCATTCACTCGCCATTCTTCATCCTCGGAATATAACAAAAACACCCTGGGTTTGTGCAGTTGTAAAGCCATGTATGACAGGGGTTTTACATGTTATTCCTCATTTCTTAGAGAGTATGATAGCTAAATTTGTATGTCTAATTCAAATGATAGCTGAAATTTTCATATCTAATATGTAATTCATTGCAAAAGGTGTCCGACTTTAGGTGTCTGTCCAACTCAGGGTGCCTCTACCCTACTGACAAAAGGAGAAGAAATCTAAAATTGTGATCAACACAGGGGACTATTCTCCTGAAGGCAAGCAGCAAGTCTGTGCCTCCGCCCCAGCCTGACAGCATACTACCCATTTATTCCTCCAGGTGGCAGCACATACCACACTGTATGGATATACCATGTCATGAGCAAGGCATTGTCACTGCCTGCCAGTAGCAGTGCACTGCCACGAACAGAAAGATTTAGCAAATATAACACATATAATTTGGGCAAATAGTATCTAAACCTAAAGGGTCTAGATTTTTTCCTTTTAGGTTAGCCCTAGGGCGGCAAGTATCTCCATGTAGGTGGTCCACAGAACAAGGCATCAAAATGATAACAGCTTACTATTTTTTTCAATAATATTCAACATAGACCTATACAATATTAGGTAGACTTTACAGCTCCATGCTACCAATGAATTCCATGCTTTAACTTTAATAGTTTCATATCTTTAATCCATACTTGAAACCAACTACCTATAGGTGTGTAAGCACACCACAGAGGTCTATGTGTTAATCCTGACAGGTAGGAGCAGCACCAGGAGGAGACAGAGGCCATAAATCGACCTCACACTGTCCTAAACCTGGCCTTAATCTAATACCGCCTATTGTAACACAGTCTCACCAAGTGACACCAGTGTGGGTGTGGGAAGGCCTGCAATGTGTGGTGTTTGCCACTGTAGGTGACAGACAGATTAATGTCTGGGGATGTTAGCTATCACCTCTAAGCTTCCCACCATGGTACTCTTCCACTCTTCTAGTCCATTTCATACCTCTCCCTCCTAGTGTTGGCAGTTGGATATTTATAACTATCACCATCCTCAGTGTCTCAGCTATTAAATATCATGAATAGTCTGTTTCAAATGGACCTAGACAATCGTTTAATCAGATGTAGGCCTACTGACGTACTTCTACGTTCATATCTAACATACAGGCAGATGGTGATCACTTTCCATAAAATGACAGGTCACTAAATTAGTTGCTGAATGGTATTATAACAATGGGAAGAGTAGTATTGTTATGCAATTACCTTAATTGGTCAAGTCTCGCGAAATAGGGTCACATATGGAGGAACCAACCATACATGCAAAATATTTTCTTCTCCCATATGTTCTATTTGGGAAAGGAACACAAAATCATTACTGATTTTGAATGCTATCAAAGTGAGGTATTTGCTATGAAAGTTTGAATTGATAGCTACAGGGAACTTTCATGGAACCATACATGCCGCACATTGTATCATATATCTCATAGTAGCTTTTCAATGAACCGATTCTGTCTTGTCCATCTGATTCCTTGATTCATTAGCTTGTTGTGACACAAGTATCTGATACTTGCTCCCAAAATTAAATATATGGGGAATGGAAATATGCAGCAAGTATGGTTCTTCAACTTGTGACCCCATTTCGCGGGACTTGACCATTTGCAGGATGTGAATATCTTGGTTGGATCCCCACCTCCTAGTCGTAGTTCAGACAGCTACAAATACCCCGACAAGCATTGAGTTTCTGTCTCGAAGGTCACCTATCAGAGCCCTGACAGTAACATCCTGCATTAATATACTAGGGTGGGATGAGCAAATGCTACATTGCCATCTTGACGCCATAAGCAAAGATACGACTGTAAGGTTGTCAGTGCGTTCACAAGAAATCTCCGCCAGAGAGAAATTGTGGACCCACATGTATACATATGACTGAGGAAGAGAAGCCGAGATGCATGCCTTAAGAGAGTTGTCCATACCTCAAAGCGAATGTCTCATAAGAAAAATGGCCTTCTTTGAGGCACAGGTAGCCTCCAGTGACATAAATCACTATTATTAGCTGGTCATCCCTGTATCCCCTTAGAACAATTAATTACACTGAGAAAATATTGTTACTCACATGAGTCTAGATCCATACTCAGGCAATGTCACCAAAATGAGTATGACTTGAGACTTGGATGATACTCAGGCAAACCCAGAGTATCATCCAAGGATCAGTCTCAGGATCTGCCTAAGTATCATCCAAGGATCAGCCTGAGCCTCAAACCATACTCATGTTGGCGACATTGCCTGAGTCTGGATCTAGACTCATGTGAGTAACGATATTTTCTCTGTGTAGTTGTTATATATAGGCGGCTGTCTGCGGCTGTTTCTCGCATCTTTAATATTTACATCTCATCTACTTCATGGTCATATATACAGGGATGTAAGTCTTCAGGATTTATCAGGATTTCCTGATTTCTGAAAATTTTGAATGCCATTTACTTTCCTTATACGAGTGGTAAGGAGGGATGTTTGGAAAAATAGAAGGCTTTTATATCAAGTAAATGTCCAGCTTCCTGATTTTTGTCCATGCCTGACTTACATCCCTGTATATATGTATGAGCTATAAGTATGAAAATAGACATCATAAAGAGGAAAAATGTAAGGAACCTGCCAAAGTGCTGGATGAGAAGATAACGTTCGACATATACTTTAATTATTACCCAAGAATTGTGTGAGCAAATTTGCTAACCTACCGGTAGCTGTATTTATGGCACATGATCCATACCTAACTACACTTAGTGGCACCTGGTGGTTTTTGCCGTTCATTCTTAAGAATGAACGGCTATAGGAGGGGACCCATTCTTAAATACAAGCTCTCATAGTGGTGCTTCCTCGCTCTCCATGTATAATCCTGTCATAGGTACAGAATTGAGTATGCCTATACCTGGATTAAAATCTGCAAATCAGTCAAGCATAGAAGTGGTGGCAGTGGTGGTGTTGGTGGACCTGTTATTGTAGATCCTGGGGACAGTGGTGGTAGCCCTGGACACCAGGCAGAGCCATGGTATATAGTATATAGAGCCCCCCCACCCACCTCTGAATGGTGGTGGTGGCTGTGCTCCTGGGGTGGCCCCATACCTGCCTGGCACCACCTCCCCCAACACCATGTGGTTCTCTTCTGCTGGTGGTGCGTTTCTCAGCACCACTGACTATTAACCCACTAAAGGCCACCTACATGTATATTTATGTATACATGTACACATAAGTATGATGCACTTTTTTAGGAGTTTTAAGTGGCATGATGAATTGATGCACATTTAAACCTTTATGGATGGCATGATGCATTGATGCACACTTAGACCTTTATGGATAGCATGATGTATTGATGCACACTTGACCCCTTAGGGATGTATTGATGCACACTTAACCCTTTATAGATGGCATGATGCATTGATGCACACTTAACCCTTTAGGGATAGCATGATACATTGATGCACACTTAACCCCTTAGGGATGTATTGATGCACACTTAACCCTTTATAGATGGCATGATGCATTGATGCACACTTAACCTTTAGGGATAGCATGATGCATTGATGCACAATTAAACCTTTATGGATGGCATGATGCATTGGTGCACACTTAGACCTTTATGGATAGCATGATGCATTGATTCACACTTAACCCTTTATAGATGGCATGATGCATTGATGCACACTTAACCCTTTATGAATGGCATGATGCATTGATGCACACTTAACCCTTTATAGATGTATTGATGCACACTTAACCCTTTGTAGATTGCATGATGCATCGATGCACTCTTAACCCTTTATGGATGTATTGATGCACACTTAACCCTTTGTAGATTGCATGATGCATTGATGCACACTTAACCTTTAGGGATAGCATGATGCATTGATGCACAATTAAACCTTTATGGATGGCATGATGCATTGGTGCACACTTAGACCTTTATGGATAGCATGATGCATTGATTCACACTTAACCCTTTATAGATGGCATGATGCATTGATGCACACTTAACCCTTTATGAATGGCATGATGCATTGATGCACACTTAACCCTTTATAGATGTATTGATGCACACTTAACCCTTTGTAGATTGCATGATGCATCGATGCACTCTTAACCCTTTATGGATGTATTGATGCATACTTAACCCTTTGTAGATTGCATGATGCATTGATGCACACTTAACCCTTTATGGATATCATGATGCATTGGTGCACACTTAGACCTTTATGGATAGCATGATGTATTGATGCACACTTAACCCCGTTAGGGATAGCATGATGCATTGATGCACACTTAACCCTTTATAGATGGCATGATGCATTGATGCACACTTAACCCTTCATGGATAGCATGATGCATTGATGCACACTTAACCCTTTAGGGATGTATTGATGCACACTTAACCCTTTATAGATGGCATGATGCATTGATGCACACTTAACCCTTGAGGGATGGCATGATGCATTGATGCACACTTAACCCTTTATAGATTGCATGATGCATTGATGCACATTTAACCCTTCATGGGTTGCATGATGCATTGATGTACACTTAACGCTTTCGGGATGGCATGATGCATTGATGCACACTTAACCCTTTATAGATGGCATGATACATTGATTTACACTTAACCCTTTAGGGATGGCATGATGCATTGGTGCACACTTAACCCTTTATGGATGGCATGATGCATTGATGCACCATTAACCCTTTATGGGTGACCTGCTACATTGATGCACACTTTAAGCATTATAATTAACCATGACAAAATAAATCACCACGGCTATGCCGTGCTTAACTGATTTCCTTAATCCATCAAATACACGCCTCCTAGTTGTTTTCCATGTGTGTCGGCCATCTTTGTTTTAGGAAACACAGGGATCCAGCTCATATATTGTCAATTTTAATCTTCAAAAGTTATCAGATGGATGTTAGTGACCATTGGGACACCTCAACTAGCTAATTTTATTGTTCTCCATATATGTCGGCCATCTTTGTTTTAGGAAACACAGGGATCCAGGCCATATATGGTCAACTTCGATCTTCAAAAGTTATCAGATGGATGTTAGTGACCATTGGGACACCTCAAGTACCTAATTTTATTGTTTTCCATGTGTATCGGCCATCTTGGTTTTCGGAAACACAGGGATTCAGGTCATATGTGGTCAATTTTGATCTTCAAAAGTTATCAGATGGATGTTAGTGACCATTGGGAGACCTCAACTACCCAATTTTGTTGTTTTCCATGTGTGTCGGCCATCTTTGTTTTAGGAAACACAGGGATCCAGGTCATACATGGACAATTTTGATCTTAAAAAAAAAGTTATAGATGGATGTTAGTGACCATTGGGACACCTCAACTACCCAATTTTATTGTTTTCCATGTGTGTCGGCCATCTTTGTTTTAGGAAACACAGGGATCCAGGTCATATGTGATCAATTTTGATCTTCAAAAGTTATCAGATGGATGTTAGTGACCATTGGGAGACCTCAACTACCCAATTTTGTTGTTTTCCATGTGTGTCGGCCATCTTTGTTTAGGAAACACAGGGATCCAGGTCATACATGGTCAATTTTGATCTTAAAAAAAAAGTTATAGATGGATGTTAGTGACCATTGGGACACCTCAACTACCCAATTTTATTGTTTTCCATGTGTGTCGGCCATCTTTGTTTTAGGAAACACAGGGATCCAGGTCATATGTGGTCAATTTTGATCTTCAAAAGTTATCAGATGGATGTTAGTGACCATTGAAAGACCTCAACTACCTAATTCTATTTTTTTCAATATGTGTCAGCCATCTTTGTTTTAGAAAACACAGGGATCCAGGCCATATATGGTCAATTTTGATCTTCAAAAGTTATCAGATGGATGTTAGTGACCATTGAAAGACCTCAACTACCTAATTCTATTTTTTTCAATATGTGTCAGCCATCTTTGTTTTAGAAAACACAGGGATCCAGGCCATATATGGTCAACTTTGATCTTCAAAAATTATCAGATGGATGTTAGTGACCATTGGCAGACCTCAACTACCCAATTTTATTGTTTTCCATGTGTGTCGGCCATCTTGGTTTTAGGAAACACAGGGATCTAGGTCATATGTGGTCAATTTTGATCTTCAAAAGATATCAGATGGATGTTAGTGGCTATTGGGACACCTCGACTACCTAATTCTATTGTTTTCCTTGTGTGTCTGCCATCTTGGTTTTAGGAAACACAGGGATCCAGCTCAAATATGGTCAATTTTGATCTTTCAAAGTTATGAGGTGGATGTTAGTAGTCATTGGGATACCTCAACTACCTAATTCTATTGTTTTCCATATGTGTCGTCCATCTTGGTTTTCGGAAACACAGGGGTCCAGGTCATATGTGGTCAATTTTGATCTTCAAAAGATATCAGATGGATGTTAGTGACCATTTGGACACCTCAACTACCCAATTTTATTGTTTTCCATGTGTGTCGGCCATCTTGGTTTTAGGAAACACAGGGATCCAGGTCATATGTGGTCAATTTTGATCTTCAAAAGTTATCAGATGGATGTTAGTGACCATTGGGACACCTCAACTACCTAATTCTTTTGTTTTCCTTGTGTGTCGGCCATCTTGGTTTCAGGAATCACAGGGATCCAGGTCATATGTGGTCAATTTTGATCTTCAAAAGTTATCAGATGGATGTTAGTGACCATTGTGACACCACCACCACCAATACCACCACCACACTACTCCCAACCCTCACACACATTCCTTATTTGCATATTTTAATCCAGGCATAGGTTTACTCCATACTATAGCAATGGGACAGGATTTTACATGGAGAGCGAGGAAGCACCACAATCAGAGCATATATTTAAGTATAGGTCCATTCCAAAGGCCATAGAGTTCATATATAATGATCTTTTTTCCTTGGATCATAATAGGAATATGCACGGCATTACAGCATTGCTGTGTTTACTTTCCTGAAAGTATGTTATAGATTAATAAATTGCAAAACACACAACATATGAAGGGCTTTTATATTCCGTATTAAAATAATATTTGTTCTGAAAATTTTGATCTAAGATCATATTAAAAATGTTGTAAATCAATTCTATACTTCTTAGAACATGATATGAATATGCACACCATTACAGCTTTGCTGTGTTTACTTTGCCGAAAATATGGGATAAATTTCTAATCCGGGAAACGCACTGCAATTTAACTGCTTTTAGAATTGATATTAAACTCAGAATTGATCGTCAAATTTAAATATGAAATCCTAATATCTTGATCATAGATGACAGATCCTAAATTCAATCCTCTCAATTGCATCCTTAACACGGGCCTCTTGATCATAGATCTTAGATCCTAAATTTTCAATTGAATCCTTAACATAATCTCCTAAACATTGACCCCTTGTCTTCTAGATTGCCTAGGTTGTACCTGTACTTTAAGTTAGCACCATTGACGATACAGCACTTTTAGCTGAAACTTTGGAAAGTAGATGGATATATCAACTGAAGCAAGCACTGACATGAGGTCCCGTGGGAATGAGTACATCGTATGGTTGAATCTCATGGACACACGCCCAATGTTCATAAGATAGATAGTAATCTCTATGCATTAGGTTCTCTAGCTATACGAGTAACTAACCCCCGAAGACCAAATAGTGATACATGGAAATGGTAGGAACATGTATGAACAGTATGAATAATATCCTATGATCACACAGTGGCTGGCAAAGTTCCATGTCACCCAGTCATTATAACTGGTCTCCAGTCCTCCCCCCCCCCCACAGGATGCCGTGATCAGAACACTACAGGAGGCACGTAGATGCCTGTCTGGAGGTCTGACCCCATGTCAGGCTGCCTCCAGGGTCGGTGTCCCCAAGCCGCCTAGTGACCACTGCCAGCACCGGGATTATCTAGGAAATGTTCACTGCCAGGCGTATAAGCAATGGTCCATGCACAACATGGTTGTGTCATCAAGCCGTTGGACATTGCAGCATATTGTAGCCGGGGTACGTGACTGAGCCCTAATTGCTTCCCAGACTTTGGGTTGCTGGTTGGCTTATGGATTTCCAGTGTATCTCTGAGGATGTAATAAATTTCTTCAATAATGTCAGAGGAATTTTGGCAGAATCTTGCTATTGGTACAACAGCGTCTAATACAAGACTCAGCATCTAAGGCAGATCTTAAAGGTGCACGCATCGCACTCCTTCTGTTCCTTGGCCTTCACAATGCAATTGTTCAGCATCTGTGTATAAGGTCATGTATTATTATGGTAAGGTAATGTCTAGGGTGGGGCAATAGCACAAATCGATGAATATTGTATAAAGGCCATGTTTTCCAAATTGATAGCTGTGGATGGAAAATGACCCTCCGTGCCAATGTCCACAGCGGTAAATACCCAGTGGGCAGGCATTATGTAGATTCTATGTGGCATGGCCTGAGGTATTATAACAAAATCACCCTGTATATCATTGATACAATAGTGAAAGTTTTGCCTTCCAGATGGTAGAGTCTTTGGTGAAGTTACAAGATAAAGTTTGACTGGGCATTGAAGTGTTAAGTGTTTTATTAACATGTATTTACATTTGTTCAGACTTGCGTATGGTTTAATATGACAGCTCTCCTCCTATACTTCTAGGACCCTCCAAAGGCATGATCTAATGAGATTTTCAGTAAAAAGAAATGCCAGGAATAGGAAGCATCAAGAACCTGAGAATCCACAATTAATAGGGTGAATTATTTAACCTAAGAGGGATTTGCTACTTCGGCCAGGGATGTGAAAAGTAAACATAGTCATGCTTCATCATATTCCTTGCCACAAGTGCAATATCCTTGTCCCCAGGGGAATCAAATGCGATTAGGTCTGAGCAAACATCTATCCTAGTGCGGTCATTGCCCCTTTTGTGTGTGTAACGTTGGTGGTTACAAGCAAGACTCAGGGGATAGCTTCAGAGGCATCACCCACAACGCGAGTCCGCCCTCTGTGCCAACACCCCGACCTCGGTCAATGGTATCTACTGCCTCAACAAATGCAAATGCCAATAGCCTAAGGGAGTATGATGATTTATCTAACTATCTGAGCCTCAGGAGTGCTTTTTTGCTCATAACCCCAGTGCGTTATCCAGCCATAACGCACTCTCAGACCTTTTGTTCGTCTTCAAGAGGCTGCTGGTTTCAATCCGGACATGTTAATAAATTGAGGAATATACAAAGTCAACTCCTCCATAGTTTTCCAGTTAAAACCGTTTATGGTTCAACGGGGAATCGATCCCCGGCCGCTGGGGCAGGAGGCGAGCTCGCTGTCCACTATACCAAGCCGACCGGCGCTAGAAATGTATCTACATCAAGAATTTGAAAAAGTTGTCCGACATACCTGAAGTTTACACACCTCGATAGCCTAGAATATATGGAGCCTGGTGGAGTTATTAACACAGAACCATCCTTAGATATCCTAGATGAACATGCCATGCCAAATTCCTCCATTTTGTTCGAAATAAATAAGAATCCATTGATTTTCCACATCGATACGAGTCGGGACCCGCCCCGTCCGGCCATTCCTTGCTCGACGCGTGGCTGACCTAGTTTTTACATCCGGGCACCTCCCCGCTATGTCAACAAGAAGCAATGGCCGTGTACCGGGCCGTGTGCGTTGGATCGGTATGGAAAATCAATGGATTCTCATTTATTTCGAAGAAAATGGAGACAAAATGTATGCGAACACCAACTAGAGATTGTATATTTGGCGCTGCTAGAATAACAGAGCTTGACATCCTTGGATTATACCCGAAAATTCGTTGGATATACGAGGGTTTGACGGGTGGAGTAAAAACAATGGCTACGCTGGCTTGGCAAACCGAGCGGATCGTATGCATTTACAAAATGTCTTCTCCTGGATTAATTCTTGGGTTATAAGGTAAGAAATTAATACAAAATGGAGAAATATGTTCGATAAACGCTTTAATGCATGTTATGGGTACGCACTCGTGGGTTTATGGGTTAATAATCCACTCGCCCTTCGGGCTCGTGGATTATTAACCCATAAACCCACTCGTGCGTACCCATAACATACATTAAACGCTAATTATTAACTTGGTGGTACTATCAACTTAACCAAGGTGACTTTGCCTTAAGGTTGAGACTTGAAGGGCATTCCAACTAACCTTGTTTGAGACCTGTATTGATAATGCACCATTAAGGGTTAAGGCATGTAAACATGACCTTGGTTCTGGGAGAGGAAGTAGGTAGTTGACTGGAAGTCATGTTTCATGGAAGTCCCCGGAGCATGAATAGATGAGCGGATGGGTGGATAGAAGGGGCTATCAGTGAAGGTCGCCCTTAGACCAGAATACTGCCCCACTGGATGGACACCAAGAAGGGGCAATCAACTGAGGATGGGCTAAAGGGTAGGGAGGGGGTTGTGAATGAGGGGGGGGGGGGATAGGCCTAAGGCACAGGGTAATGATTCAAGTGAGGGGGCTGTATATTGACTAGGGGCTTACTGGTCCTGTATGGTACAATAACAACCAGGAACTGCTTATGTACTTTTGGTGCTCTGAGGACCAATTAAGCTATAGCTGTTGTTATACATTTGACTTGGAAGATATCAATTCCTGCATATTTAAAGCATCAAGTTCAGCTCAGATATCAATTTTGTGTGCCCATGACAGAGGACCTAAGACTAGTAAAAGAAGCTCCAAGTAAAATATAAATTACTATTTTAATATTGTTCCCATGATTTGAAGGAGATACAGGGTTTGTTCATGTGTTGGATACAAGGAGCAGACTTGTATCAACAAAATGCTATAACCGACATTGAATATTGCAACATGCTACACCTTGTTCTATTCATCTTTCATTCAAAGCAACGTCCCACATACCAGTACATTACTAGTACTAGGCAAACACATTCTACACCTTTATATAAACTATGCATGCCGAATTTTGATTCTATCACTTACTTTTTGTTGTTACAATTTTCTCTATGTCTAACGTTTATATGTTTTATTTTTCCATTACTACATCTTAATTATTAATATTGATATGCTGAAACATTAGTATTTATATAGATTTTAGATATTTTTGAAGGAATTTTTGTATACACGATTTTGAACTATTTCCTTCTTTATTATACTAATACAGTGATGACGACGAAAAAAGGTAAGCCATACATATCACACTCTGCATGAGTGTAGCCAACCTATCAAAAGTACATAGTCAATATACTACACTCATACCTATACATATACCCTCCCTAGTAACTCATCTTTCTGTATAGATATAGGTCATAGATATTTTCCTACTGAGACATTCTGTATAGCTAGTGGCTTTGCGTTCCTCCATGTCTGCCTTTGCTTTGCCTTTTTATGAGCAGAATATATATATATATATATATATATATATATATATATATATATATATATATATATATATATATATATATATATATATATATATATATAATGCAATATTCACTCATCTACCCTTTCATAAAATAAGGCCCATGTTAATTGCTGGAAATGTAGAGTGAGTGTATACTATTTGTATAGATTTATGTGTGTTTTATATCAAACCAAAATCGGTCGATTATCCTTGTTTAACTTTTATACATTGCATTGTGCTTCATAAAAAGATTGCATCCCCAGGCAATTGCATACGACTGGTATAGGCAAATGAAGGCTACAATTCCCACACTTTACGTTATCATGGACTGTTACCATATCCCAGTATTAATCATAAGTACGTCATTCCTATTGGATTGATGAATATGACAAACTCCCATTAATGCGCGTCATCATGACAGGGTATAGTCAATACCCCTGATTTGATTGCATGATTTTATATATTGTCTAAGTAATGTATGCCGTAAGGAATATGTACAGGCTAGGTGTGAAGTAGTGGGGAAAGATTGAAGACGCGATTTGTTCATTATATTTGCTTTGTTGATTGGTTGATTAATCAGCCTTATGGCATGGGTTCATACAATTTTATTTGGATTTCACTGGTTTTGAAGTTTTAGCTTATAGTCCCTTCCTTGTTTTAATGGCATCGCTTGCTTTTCAGCTTTTCCTGCTTCAGCCATCAATCAACCCTAGCGAACGTAATACAAATTCCTAAGTCTTACCTCAGAGTATGTATAGACAACGTAGAGCAGAAAATCAATATGATTTTATATAGTGTTCAGTGTTCTTGTTCTTGTATCACAGGATTCCAATATGAAATAGGAGGAGATGTGTAAGATGGCTACCTCTTTATGTCCCTACAGTGCTTTTATTTTTCTTTATTATACCATAAATGTGTATACCTAGTTCATTGGGAGGCTGTACAAACAGGTTTTAAAAACACTCGCCCCCATATATTCCAAGTGCAGTGCACTGCCCCAATCCTCGTGAATCGTATTAGGGCGGACACGGGGGCCCCCTCTTCAATAGGGGCAGTTTAACACCCCAAAGCTGGACAATCTTACAAATGGATGAATGGTGTGGGATGTCATATATTCGCTATTGTGTTTGGTGACTGACATTTCCATCGGAGATGACATTATGAAAAGGTGATGTAGATAATTGAATCTACTTCGGGACATTGATAAAAATTGGCCTATTGGAAGGTCCATCCTTCAAGATTGCTGTGGCCCACAGTAGGATTATTGTAAAATGTGTGCATTTCTTTAAGCGTTTACAGCTACAGTTATTGCCCTCAGAGAAGCACTTTTCAGTTCATATTCACAGAGAAAGCAACGGTGTATATTGTCTTTTATAAGACGTATATATGTGAATTCCCGACACCAACTATAGTAGCTATAACATTTCTATCTCATCTATATTTCATACCTTCTTGGGGAGAAATATGTAAGGGAAAATTTTCACACAAAGCATATAACTATATATAGAAGTGTCCTGAATAAGACATGCAAGTCCATATACTACTCATAGTAAGTGGTAGGCGTGAATACATAGCTGCCTCTACCTCTGCCTCCGTGTGCGTGCAGTTTACATTGTTAGGGGCCGAAACAAAGGTATAGCTATTTGGGTGGGACAACGAAAGGCATTTCTTCAGCAGTTCTGGGCGAGGTATGATGTATTCAAGTAGGACAAGAATAACTGAAGAACATGCAATTTTCAATAAAGTAATTGGATCATGAATAAGATTTTTTTAATCAAGTTGAAATCGTGCTGTTCCAGTCAAGAATATTCCATGTTCACAGGGGTCTTCACCAGTTGCCAAATCTCGGCCTTATCTCGTGAATTCACGCAGCTCTCGGTCAGGTTCCATGTATTTTTGTGGCGTTTAACTCTAAGGTCACTGACAAAGTACCCATAGATTTCTCAATTCATATCTGTATATATTTGGATACAGGTTGACATTTTTAGTAGATACATATCAGAGAATATTCATTGGGCTAGGTGAGTGGAAAGTAAACATTACAACCGGTGGAGAGTCTATGGAGTCCACAATCCTTTTATTGATAGGTTATGTATTCTCTGGTAGTTTTGAGTTATTCTTAAAAGCTCCCACGCGTGGTCCATGTACCATGAGCTTATCGCATTCTCACATAGGAATATTAAACTCCTGTATCATCGGTCTATTGGTCTATTGTTAACGCACAATGCTAAGCTGGCGGGCCATTCTCTGCCAGGAGAATAATAAAAGGCGTTCATCAACCATAAATCGCAATATCCCTGGTGCATCTCATCTTGTTTAAATAATTCCTCTGTAAAACTCAATGAATGATACTTAAGGCATTAGTCAGAGAGTAAATGAGAGCTGGATCTATGTATAGACGGAGTTTTCTCTATAGAATACAACTAAATCTCCATATTATTTCTCCTGTTTTAATTAAAATGGTCTTTATGGAAACAATACAAAACAATTCATGTTTTTGACACAATCCTCAAACAGTAATGTGTTAGACTATACAAGTCAGGATTTTGGTTATGCCTATGGATGTAAAATGCCCCTTATTTACGTTTCTACAAAGTCAAAATCATTTCTCCTCAAATGGGTGTAGGTGTTAATAACTGACTTTGGAATTGTCTTTTGTTATATCCTTTATCCATATAGTTTACTACAATGGACCATACTTAATACATTATAACCTTCTGTGATCAGAAATATACGAAACAATTAGAAGATGGTGCATCGACTTGACAGGTCCATCATTGTGGCCCAGTTTCTATTACAGCAACGGACCATCTCTGTCAGGTACTGACCACTGTAAATGGATCTGTCAGGAAGGACCCTACCTGAATTACCCTCTGAACTATGGACGTAGGGCCAATATGTAGGCACAGAGGCTGAGAGGTTTAGCATGTATATATGTTAGAGACCAATAGGCAAAACAGGCCTGGGGTCGCTGACTAGAAAAGTCACTGTAGCTTGAGTATATATGTACCAGTAGTTTCGATTAACAACTGAGATTAGGCTAATGACGTCTCTTTCATAGATCATTTGCACTGCCCATGGCAACCGGGTATTCCGTTGAACCATCGCTCATTTATCTACTTCAACTGTCTAAATGATTGAGTACGTCTTAAAGACCTGATGCTGAGCTGTGAAGAGTCTAAATAAAATGAAAATAAAGATACGAGGATTCACCAGTAATGGTACACGCATACCATTTTCTGGTATGCACATACCATATTGATTTACTGCATACAATCTGGTATAGATTGCAGACAGAAGCATTTGATAACGCTACTCACAATTCCCAAATTAAACCAAATAACCTAATCCAAGTTTGGTATTTAAGATAGTTGGTTTATGTGAGACTGTAGTCCAAGGAAGAAACTTCAGTGTTATATTTTCTGACCAAGGGGCTTGCAAAAAAACGTATGTATTGGCATACAGAAAATATTGGTTATGATAGAGAACAGGAGAAATATGAGGTTTCGGAACAGAAGTAGGCTAATTTAGAAGACATGGGGTGGGAGGGGTTATGGATAGGAGGTCAGAGGGGTCGTAGACAAGAGGTCAAAGATGTCAGGGGGTTAGATTGTGAGAGATGAGTTGCTGATCATTACTGACACAACACTTCTTTTAAGTCTTACCTGGAACCACTGTCTGTCAGTATAACTATATTCACAATACCACCAGCCATACAACCCATTCTAAGGGCCTTTACACCTCTACCTACTCAAATAGCCACTACCTAAGAAAGGTTTCATCAACTACTAAACATAGTTTACCTATGTCACTCATTATGCCCTAATGATCAATAATTCCCTGCGCTGCCATAGTACTTGCTTGTAGGTACCACCGCCACCAATACATGCGTATTAAACTCTGCCCTGACCAGTGAGATTTACCACTACATATTAGCAATGTCAGCAGTACCCACCAACTCCTCACTTGCTGGTCCATAGCTCACAAATAGTCAAGCTATACTTTGCACTCAGTGATCAATATTCCTATCCTTATTTAAAGGTCTAATGTTCCAACCCCTTAGCTCACTCCTCTGTCTGCCCTTCTCCTACTTGTAATCTGCCTCTTGCCAACCTCTAGCCTGCGCAATATCATCCTCTTTCCTTCCTACTGCTCTCATCGATCGCCACTTCTCCAGCCTCAGAACCTACCCATACTCCCGCTGTACACTGCCCTAACCTCCTCCTGTCGCCATGCCCCCCTCCTTCACTCTAACCTTATCAAACCTAATGCCACCGTCCCATACAGGTCATCAGCTGACTTGTGAACCTACAACCTTGGCTTCAACCTTGGCATATCTGCTTCTGCTAGAGCACCTCTGCTGGTCCTTCACCTTCAGTATTGGTAGGAGTTAACCCTTGCATGAAGGTCTATGTATATCAGAGAAAACACTTGTAGCTATGTTAAGAATTAACATATATACAGCCCAGTTTCTTGAAAAAATAGAAAAATAAGCTGTGTCGACCAATAAATCTCTATGAGCAGTAGCGTCGAATAGCTAGAGCTAGGAAATTGCTCCATACCTTTGCTTTAAGATGGAGTTCAACGGGTGAGGGTTTTACATACAGGCCTGCCCATTATACTTCTATCAGATTCTAATCCATCATCCCCTATCTACTTAGGCATCTCTTCCAATATCTACTTAGGCATCTCTTCCAAAGAAATGGTTTTGCCAGAGCCTCCAAACCCAACCATGTGCTACCAAGCTCATGCTGTCATATTCAATGTTTGACCCACACTCCTTCTTTATTCCATGTGTCGGATCTCAGGGAATGTTTTCCTGCTTATTTTGGGTGTTCTAAATCATTTCTGTAGGCCTATAGATGAGCACAGGTACGCCACCTTTCTTGGTTCACCATGCAGGAATTCCTGGGCGTTTTTACAGATATTCCTGTGTTTAACTTTAGGTAGTATTTTTTTGTCTGTCGAATAGTGTTATCTCCGATAACACAACCAATAGATGCACTCTTTTATAAAATCCGTATAATTGAGGAAAATTCTGAACATTTGTGACCATTTTACGTCTTTTTTAGATATAGAGATTTGTGCGGAGTAATCATGACTCTAAACCATTGCTTAAATTGCTGTCACACGCTTCTCATCTAGCTGTCAAACCTCCCATTACACGGCTGTCAACTATTCTCATAGCGCATCTTGCCATCCCACCTTTCTAACCATGTTTCCTCCGCCGCCTGCCTCTATTTGGATTACTCCTCTCTTGGCTCCTCAATGTGTCAATGCCACAAAAATAACTATACATATGAATTGTTGTAGTCTGAAAGAAATTGCATATAGTCCACTCATGAATATCAAAATAGTTGTCACGCTCTTATTTTTTGTGGAGATAAATGTGTATGGAATAAGCCTGTTCACTTCAATATACTATAGCTCTTCCCTGCTGTCTTTCACTGAAAGAGAGCAGGAAAGAGCTATTGTATCTCTCTTTTTTGTGAATATTATGTCATTCCCCTGCTTCAGGGGACACCTCTATATGGAGTTCTAAATAAGCCCCTTCTGCCCATCCCTCATTCCTTTCCACTCGGTCCAACCTTTGGCCCTTCTCGTTAGTTCCACGGCTGCTGTCAATACCCATCCTAGCAGCAATCTCCTGTGTGTCCAATACTGGACGTGGTATGGAGAGGTAACCATTGGTAACAATGCCCTTAAAAGGCGACAAAGGGCAGTGGACTAATAAATAAAGGCACTCACTACCCAGAACACAGACCTTGGCCAAATTGACCATTGCAGCTTGATGTTGAGTATGCCCGTCTTGTCAGACTTATTTTTGTTGAGGTTCTTAAGAATAGTGCCCCGGTCTTTTTCTATTTGTAATTGTTCCAACAGAGATGTTATAACTTATGATATATATATATATATATATATATATATATATATATATATATATATATATATATATATATATATATATATATATGAAACCTTGTTGATTAACCGTTGTGGATCGAATATGACCAGTATATCAAATATACAGCCGATGGCATGCATACAATTCTCGCAGGAGTATAAACTTTCTTTGAGGGCATACTTTTAGTATAACTTACTCATGCTCATCAGTATTGATTGCGCCGGGAATGAATGTAGATTTGATAGAGTAAAATATCCATATTTATGCAGTCTTAACTCGTCCCTTTTCACCAATCATGACCAGTGCACTGCCTATACATCATCAACCTTATGTCGATGGTTTGCCATGGATTATGGACACTTCTCAAATAGGTATACTGTTTTACATAGGAGAGACTTACTTCTTTATATGATGTAGTTAGGTAAAGGTAACCTTGGTCCCTATCTCAAATAGATACACTGTGTATAGAACATCTCCAATGCATTGGTAATCCTGTTGCGACCCACCTAGCCCATGTATCAGCACATATTGATCATTATGTCAGCCCGCAGTC
This sequence comes from Acholoe squamosa, assembly GCA_949317995.1. Lineage (NCBI taxonomy): Eukaryota > Metazoa > Annelida > Polychaeta > Phyllodocida > Polynoidae > Acholoe > Acholoe squamosa. The sequence goes on along the minus strand of OX439037.1, from coordinate 65,587,568 downwards.
TAACCCCTACAAACACACTAGCATCTATACCATCCCTCTCATAGTAACAACCTCCATGCCCACCGCGCACCCCACTGACTTCAAAGGAACAGCTCAGTTATTTTAAGCTTCCTTTGCCTTAAGATCTTTGTCTGAGATGCCTGTAGATACTAGACACAAGTGGAACACCATATCGATGCGTTTTCTAAAAATATGACACTAATAATAGACTTGTCCCGAATCTATTGAGCCAGTCATGTTCTTGTTAGACGTCGCAATATACAGTGTTTTCTTCCCTTTTTGATATTTTTGTACAGCCTATAGATTGTATGCAGTTGGTTTGAAAGCGCTTAAGGTGGTATATTTGTCTGGTATATAGGCCCTGTACATGTTGTTGATCGACACTCGATCACTTTGCCCTCTTTGGAGACAAGCTCCCTCGAGGTGGATCGATGAAAACATATTCTATCTCTGTATATTTCATATTAGACTGATATTAAATCTAAACTTCAACGGATTTTGCAGCTAAAAAAGCCACATGAACAGTGATGTAGATCTAGAAGTGTTATTCTGTAGGGGATGTGGAATGGCACTGGGGTGTTGTGGCTATGGGATGTTGTTATTAGCGTGGAATAAATAGACAGGTTCACGAAAATTGCTCCATACTGACTGTTTCTTTACTAGTTAGCCTTAAAGCAGGATCGACAAGGCGAAGCCGAGTGGAATCCTACTTCAAGGCTAATGAGTGAAGAAATATTCAGTTCGGAGTAATTTGAGTGGATGTCTGTATTCATTTCATGTTATTCATATAAAAGACTCACTTTTTGATAAGGGGTTTGCAGAGGTGTAGGAAGCAAATCTTCATCAGGGGGGCCCAGAGGGGGCCTCACCTCAATCACATTGAATTGTCGGCTCAGGCGGAATAGCGCCTATACATACCTATATAAAAATTTGTATAGAAAAGCAATTTTCGATGAATTTTAGATCTGATTTGAGGCCCATGCCCACATTTTCCCTATCCCATAACTATATAAATCTAATTTAAGATGCAAAGTGTTATATAGCTTCTTGTTCAATTCATTATGAATTCTTGGCAAATTTTAGGGGGGCCCAGATATACTCAGGCCCCACCTCCTTTATGATTGGGGGGGCCCAGGCCCTCCTGCCCCCCCCCCTTTTCCTACGCCCCTGGTTTGAGGTTATTTTGATGAACCATTTTGATGATGTCATAGTGGAGAACAGGGCCATGGAGAAGGAGATTCAGTTTCTTCACACCCCTGTCAGGAATAGGTCTTTCCATACAATTCTATAGTAAGGTTCGTTCCTAACACTGCACCATCGTACCTGTTTGTTGTATTCATCTTGGAATACGTGATGGGTGAATTAGTTATCAAAATGACACCTGCCGTTATGAAGCAGGACTTTTGCTTCAGCCACTTTCATTCTGTTAAAGACAGATAACGATATTATCTTGTTCACAGCATGACTTTTGCATAGCACAGGGAAATCTCAGCTGAAACGCTAAATTCAGTGTTTTTGATGCTTTCCAGGACCATTCCTGGGATCTGTACAAATCCACTGAGAAAATGAATTAGTATTCATGAGGAGGGGGTCTTTGAATGTGCCAAATGTTGGATCTTATATCAGCCAAAGTGGAGATATTAAAGCATCCAAATCATTGTTCAAAGGTACCTATATAAATATAAGGTGGTATGAAGTGTCCACTTAACTATTTTAATTCCCTATAATGTAAAGATATAGACTAAAATTCCTGGGGAGATGGTACAATACGCTTCAGAGGAAATCGGTTTCAGGATTTCATACCCCTGACAGCAAGAATTCAATGCTGTGATTTCTCCTGATAAAATGATTTTCACATCCTGCAAGGCTTCTGTGATAGAATAGAATTTTATAATAAGACACCAGGTATTTTCTTTTATTTACTACCTACTTTATTTAGCAATGTCCCGGACATTGATTAGAGGTCCTATTGTTGTCCTAATAACCACTATTCAGTCAATCCAGGACCATGTAAGATAATGATAGGAACAAGATTATGTCCTTCTATCACACAACCCCAGAATAAAGCACTAGCCTACCCCAGCCTATCGTTCCAAACCACTAAGTCTGCCGTCCTCTCTATACTCATTGCCATTCTACTCACACTGCCTTACAAAGTTTTCCAGGGCAGTGTCAAGGAAGGCTCCATCAATTGTGTAAATGATGTCAAATACTGATATGCCTATTCGCCGCCGTTCATTAGCAAAAATCGACCAAAATAGCCCACACAACATTTGTTACAAACACATAAAAATCAATTCATTTTTTTCAATGTTCTAAGTTTTATTGCTTCTTAGCCGTGAGGCATCTTAGTTCTGCAATCGCAGAGCAGGTCAACCCTGTCATAAATCATATATTAAAATAACAATTTGGTACAATATCTGTTCATATAATAATATACCACATAAGAATGTGGTTTAATAAAGAATTCACAAGAGACCATTATGCTATTGATCGTGTACACTAGTTGATAAGTCATGCCAAACGACTTGTAGCGTCTATATACAAAATATTGATATGATGGAAATTAAGTCAGCATCATCAGGACAGTAAATACAGAAGAAGAAACCTAAAGCACTCTTCTGTTGCCATTAAAGCAACAGCAACGTCACCACCACTATACTGCCATCAGTAAACCCTGTTAAAACCACCAGTGACATAGCAGCACTTCACTTTAACAACAACCAACAGTCTCCACCACTCCCCCTGTCCCCATTGTCCCTCCTACCAGCCTACAGCTTCTCCCCGTAGCAATTCTGCCTTGACCTCGTCTCTCCCAATCCTCTCCCAACAAGCTGACAGCAGCACCATCAGAGCCCCCTGGCGGCAGCTCACACTGAGATGCTCTCCCCTCCCTGTGAGCTGCTCCCACACGCCGGCCTCCTGCTGCAGTAGACGTAGCAGCGTAGTGCTCTGTAGTCGCTCCTCCCTGGAGCTGCTCCTTGCTCCACTCCCTCTCCAGCAGTCAGTCAGCTAGGCAGACACCCTCCCTGCCTGCCGTCAGGCCGTGCGGAACACCACACCTCCAGTTACACAGAGCCCTGCACTTTAGGAAGGTGGTGGGAGGGTGGGGTGGACATGGGCACACTTCCTATAGCTCTCAACAAACATGGCGTTATGCACCACCCTGTGGACTGAGGATGTAGGGGCATTTTGTAACCGGATGGGGATGTGAGGCCGTGCCCGTGATGATCAGCTCATGGTGGGGATGAGCATTTCGGACCTACTCACAACTATTATAGAATGCATGCACCTGGCACTGAAGGACCATGGACCGTTTGAATGTCTCCCTTAGAGCAGTTAACAGTCTGAAAAGCTATCTGGGACTACACTGTATCATTTCTCATCTCTAGTTTATTAAGACTCCTTTGGACTGTTTGTTCCAGTTTTATTCATCCATCACACTTGGCCCTTTGTCTACATCAAAGGCTCTTCATTGCGTGATATTCATGGTTTCTAGTAGCATTGCCAACAGTCCTTTGGAAACCTGAGCAGCTTTGCCCTTGGGGTTACTGAGGCATGTGAGGAGCAAGCGGATTGGATTGTGAGCAACTCAGGTATGTCCCAGTGAGTGACAGAGGATCTGGTTCTACATGTAAAGTGATTGCTCACAGCTTCTGGCCACTGCTTCGACACCACTACCTCAGTAGTTTATTGAATTTCCAACCCACACGTCGTAGCTCCAAGGTATGCAGAGGAACTGGACACGTGACTGCCAATACTTAACAAGGGACCAACTGAATTAACTAGTTCACCTGGACATCATCACTGCAAAACTTTTATGTCACTGCTTTTCCCCTTATTTTTTTTTTTACTATGGCACATAGTCCATAGTAAAAGTAACAAAAAAGTGTGCATCTATAAATCTACTGATATACATTATCATATAAGGCTCTCAAGTTGTATATAACTGCGAGGTACTCTTGATATCATACCCTCTCAGGACAATCTCATCAACTCCAGTATCGATGGTCTGTCACCTTGCCCGAACTATTTCATTAGTCAAACTGTGAACACTGCGATAAGTGGCAAATGAGAGAAAAACCTGTACATGGACATTGTTACCTAACTCAGGTTAAGTACACACTGGAGGAGAACCACGTGGTCTATCTCTAGGACCCCACTCCACGTTATGCTGCCCCTCCTACCTACATCTAACCACCTTACAACCTCCCCGACTGCCGCCCTAAGGAGCAGCTCGCCGCTATGCTGGTAATAGGAGGGGTGTGGAGGTCGAGGCACTGGGTGTGAGCTGCTCGTGAGCTCTTATTGGCCTGAGCTGGAATTGCTCATGGTGTTGGAGTGAGTTGATTAAGATTGGATCTACCTGATTTGAGTCGCTGCTACTTCATCAGGAGCTGCTCAAAGATGGCTGCCTTCCACAAAGTGGTAATGGAAGCCTTGAGGCACAGGAGGTAGGAGGTTCATCTGATTAGGGAAAAGAGGTATATCTTACACATGGGTCAGCATGGGGATTAGTTTTCTGATTTGTATTATTTGAATTTTGTTCCTATACCGTTTGTATTATATGACCGCAAACAAAGAATTGTAGACAGTTTCTGTAGATGAAATTCTATTGGGATTCTATAATGGAATAAACGGAATTCACAAAGCAATTCTGCTATAAAATCACATTGGATCACTCTAGGGTCTCACCTTATAACTTCACTGAATTTTTCTCGGGGCCATGTCTAGCCAATATAACGTGAGCATAGGGCTCGTTAGTGGCATTGAGGTTGACTTGGTCGCTTGATTAAGAGTTCCTCTTTGCTAAACTCAATTCGCAATTTATCTTTTTAGGTTCAAATATTCACGGCACATTGAGTTCGGGCATTATTCCCATCGTATTGACTCAGCGGTGATTTGACAGCACTGGCATCTTTTTCATTGTTTACGCAATTTCACAATTACATTTTATCGATTGAAGTTCACCTAATCAGTTAGTTGTCTTTTGACATTATACTGACAGCCATAGTAAGGAACTATTGATTGCGGCTGGGAATCTGATTGATCGATAGTTTTAATCTTGCATGTAATGTTAAAAACTAGATATAATATCTACAACCACTGCTGATGCAGAGTTCAACTTAAGGTATTTTAAGAGTCAGTCTTGAACGATGAATTTTGTTTTACTTCAGGACAGTGAATTGTAGCTATAGTATAGGTGGTCGTGCACACCTACAAAGTGCCACTAACACGGCGATAATTGATTCAAGGACGTGCAATTAAACCTTTGTGAAATCAGAAAAAAAAACTCTGAGGAGTAGTGCTCTGTCTCTCCAGCCTGGTGTCAAACCAGACAACGGTTAAGAACAATATGAGAACAAATTATATCCAAGCTCTCGGAAAATTAGAATTTCCAAAGATTACGTTCGGGAAACATGGTCTGTTATTTCACACAACAATAGCTTAGTGTTACCAAAGATAGTGTTTGAAGTTAGAGATGTTAATTGGAACAAAGCTTAGATTTCACTGACCCCCCCCCCCCCTGTAATAGGACCAGCGAAGGCAATAATAGTGGGTGAACCATATTTAGCACTACGGGTGTATAGTAGAAAGTGCTAAGCTATTCAGTACTAAATGCCATAATCCGTCTAATTAGGCATGATCAAATGCATACATCTTTCTATGCAGGATACAGTGATGGTCTCTGAAGCTACGATATGACTCTCTAACAGTCTAATGGCGTGCACGGACTGCCATCATCATGCTTTTTAGACATTTAGCTGTTTAGCAAAAGGGATTAGGCAAAAAAAATTATAGGTTTCCGGTAACATAGTCCAAAAAGTTGAGGTAGGTAGGTCGGATTTCTTCTTTTTTTTCAATTTTTCTTTTTTATATACTGACCAATGTTGGCTGAAATTTTGAGATCTTACCATTAATAACCACGTATAATTGTATAATCGAATAGCTGTACTACCGGTAGTAGGGAAGATGGTGTAGTATGCGGGGCTTTTTAATCAGGCTAATAGATACGCAGATCTGAACCCCTGATCTAAACATCACCTAGTATAGGATCCATACATGCTATTAGTAAAACTTGTATTTATAATGACAAGCACACTGTTGTTGCTGTTGTAATTCACGTATCTATCCTGCTACAACATACTCGTAGGTCGGAGTCTTTCTTAGTGCCATCTTAGTGCTAAAACTGGGTATATATGAGTACGAAAGATTGGTTTCTCATGTCATAACCATGCTTGTGTGATACATGCATACATCCTGACTTGGTACTTGTGGTTTTCGATTCTTCGAACAGGATGAACTTGTCATAAGAGTAGAAAAGTTATATCATAAATAGGATCTTAAAATGCATGCGGTGCTTTGAAAGGGGGATAGTCAAAATGCATTATTTTGCAATAGCATTAAGCAGGTGATAAATTTATCCCCTGTGATATAGTCTAGAATGTCCCACTCTATGTCCAGTCTCACCCAATACATAGATATACAGTATATTAGGCGATGTTTGGTATGCTCATATTGCGTGCCTTTGGACCCCTCTGCCAACATTTTCATGTCAATATTGGTTATCGTATTGATTAACTGCTGTATATACTTACATTTTAATAACACTGTATGCCCAAGGCATGAAAAGACTTACTTTAAAAACAAGATGACATAATGTCCGTTGTTGGTCATAATCCAACAAAAGGAATGGCACGTTTCTAATGCATATTTACTAACTATGAAATTTACTGTGAAAGGCGTATATAGTGATACCTGCATCTCGTGGTCCCCAGACAGAGACACGCGAAAATAGATGCAGTATGAAGTAGAAGAATGTGAGCCTTGTCTATTATATGAGAAGGTCCCCCATAATTGATGACACAGAGGGGAGAAGCCGCCCAACAGGTTCCAAAATACTGACATCACCTGCCACAAGGCGGCCAAACTCGTCATCCACGCCCCTTACTGAACAGGATGGTTTGCAACTTTTCAATCACGGTCCTTTTTCAGCCTGTGAACAGACTGCAGAGGTTTCCCATGTCATGTCACCACTACTCAATTCCAACCTCATTAAGCGTGTGCACGTATGAGGGCGGGGGTATAGGGAGCAGGGAGGGTGGGGGAGGATCGGGTTGCCAGCGTGGGTTTGTGGCTAGAGGTGGTTTGGGCCAGGCTTCAGTTGGTAGCTCAATACCTGCTAAATTTGGAGGAGATTGGATCTGGCATGTTACTGGTGTATATATATATATATATATATATATATATATATATATATATATATATGTATGTATATATGTATGTATATATATATTTATACCACGATTTCGGAACTTCCGGTGGGTTTATATGCAGTTTAGCCGTGCATTATTCTGCATATACCACCCTTGTGCATTTTTGAAATTTTTGGTATATACTTTTTAGAGGTCACGTTGGACTTAGAATATTTTTGGAGACGCTGGCGGACATAGAAATTTAGCCTCGCCATTGTTTCAATGTGAAAAATCGTCCCAACACGTATGAGGATTGAACCCCGGCCGCAGTGGTGGTAGGCGAAGGCCTTAGCCATAGCGCCACACTGAACGGTGATGAAATCCAATGCGAAGGTAAATAAGTTCTAACCTGCTATGTGTCCAGTCAGTTTTCGTATGGAATCCAACCTTTTCATGTTATAATATTGAAATCCCAAGAAGTTTTCGATCCATAGACGAGTAATGCGTGCTAGTTTTCTCCATTTTCTTCGATATAAATAAGAATCCATTGATTTTCCCGTGGCCGCTCTGCGCGAAGCCATTGTTTCGGCGTCTTTCTTGTACGACGAGCAGTTGACCTATATCTACATCCGGGCCACTGACACACTTTCGCCGGACAAGGAGGCGGGTGGGAATGGCCGGACCGCGACTCGCGTACTTTGGGAAAATCAATGGATTCTTATTTATATTGAAGAAAATGGAGAAAATTAGCACGCATTCCTCGTCTATGGATCAAATACTTCTTGGGATTTTAATATTATAACATGTCATGGCTGGATTCCATACGAAAAGTGAGTGTAAACACGGCGGTACCTCTCCCGGCCAGAACAAAAACAATGGCTTCGCGCAGGGCAGCCACGGGCCGTGTCGCTAGCACTTACAAAATGTCTTCGCCTGGCTATATTCTTTGGATTTCAGGTAAGAAATTAATACAAAATGGAGGAAATGGTGGTATAAACCTATTAGGTCATGGATATTGGAGCCCACGGGGAGTCTATGCTGGATATACCCTCGCCGCTGCGCGGCTCAGGTATATCCAGCATAGACTCCCCTAGGGCTCCAATATCCATGATCTATTAGCTTAATGTATGTATGTATATATATATATATATATATGTATATATATATATATATATATATATATATATATATATGGTTAGAAGGGGGGTGGCATTGTTGGGTGTTTTCCAGTAATGGATGAGAGAGTTGTAGAAAGGTGAGAGCCCCTAGCAGCTAACGTAATGTCAAGGAGTTTTACACAGGTTCAGTAGGCCCTGTAGGGTTGAAGTATTCGCATGGTGTATATGGGCTTTTTAAATCTGCAACCTCTAGTGTAAAGGTGGAAGCAAATACACCTATTTTAATCTTGAGGTTTCAGGGGGGGGGTCCATTAAAACAGTGGGATTAGTACAAGAAGGAAGATTGGTGAAAAAGTGTGAAACTAAGAGGTATATATACAGAAAACTGAGCAGAGGGGGCATTCGATCATATTCCCCACCTTATATCATCTATAGTTTTTTGCTGAATATGCATGAGAGGGAAATGGATCGCCCTTGAAGTTAAATGGGTAGAGGTATTGATATCGAGCGAGCCTCTTCACTCCGAACAATCATGGAACAAATACCATTAAAAAGATGGGAAACTAATAACTGAAGACTAGTAGACATTCCGTTTGACTTGATACACTCATAAATCCTCATGTTTACTGGTCCTACTAAATGCCATCAGGGGCATATCCTGGCAACGGAAGGGAAATGAAGAGATTTAAAAAAGATTGAGTAAATTGTTCCCATAAAGAGTCCATCCAGTGGGTGTGTACGACCTTGCAGCCTGCCTGTACCTGATTCTACCTTTACATCATGCACTGATTAATAAGCAGCTAGAGGTCTGTCAGAACATTAATTCCCAAATCACGTTATATCCTCGTCAACTCCCTGTTGTAGTGGTCTACACAGCTGGTTTGGTCCCTTTGTATACTTAGGAAGTTATGTGAATGTCATCCATCATTCCCCCATTAACCCTTTAAGTCTACACAGCTGGTCCCTTTGTATACCGACTTAGCTAGTTTGATTATCAGCCAATGAAACAATCCCAAACTATTCACTGCAGTCCTCTCGGAGGGCAGTAGGTACCCATCTGATAGCTCTTATCAGTACTAATTGCTGGTAAACAGCTTCAGCAATGGCGGCGCCCATAGGACAATCCGCTAACTCAGTATACTTAGGAAGTTGTGTGAATGTCATCCTTCATTCCCCCATTAACCCATTAAGGGTTTCATAATACCTCTGGGTTCATGTTCCTTTGTCATGTCATGCAGTAATGAGTGCTTGCGAGTCAACTCCCAGCAATGCATTGGTGCATCATGTTAAATTTCTGGGAGTGTATTGAACCAACAGCTTGGATGCTGCACTGCTGACTTAGTCGCCAGCACTACTGCTTAGCTGATAACAAATGAGCATTTATAATGCTTTGCAGTACTCTACGGTTCTTGAATGGCTAATTCCTGCCATCTACATGTAATAGGACTCACTTTATCAGCCTTGATTCAGGAAATTCGACTGTTCCTGGTTAGTAGAACCAAGCAAGATTTTAAGTGTGGATGATTGATCTGGGCCTAGTCACTGCGAGCTGCGCCAATTGATTTTACCGATCAATAGATACCTCGATGTGGTTTTAAAACGGGTTCTCTCGATAAGGTGCCTATTCGTGCCATAGAACCTCATGGGGTATAAGTGAGAACATGTGTAGATGTCAGGACGGTATTGATAAAACGTAGCGTGAAAAAGTAACTGATGAGAGGCAGTAAGTACAAATATATCGGTGATATCATTCAACTAAGAACACGGTGTACCCATCTAAGCCTCCGGAAAATACTGAATTTATGAATGATAGAAATGTAACTAGGTCTAAATAGCTCCTTCCTGCTGGTACTGTTGCTCGTAATATCGGACAAGAAAAAACAAAAAGATTCATAGTAAGGCAGGATCTCATTCTTTACTAATAGATGAAAATATGTCATTGAAAGTTATCATACGGCCATGGGCACAGCAAGGTGAAGTTATTAGCGCGGCGACTAGTGAGTACTACTCGTGAGATGAGTAGACTAGTGTATGGTTCACAGTCGCCACGGTGTAAGGGATAGGGAGGCCTTGCAATCTATTTTTGTTTGTGGCTCCTCTGCTATGGACTATTCCTGCTCACTATTCTAATGTAATAACAACAGTGTGTGTACTTTACTTATCAGTGAAGGAATTTTCAGAATATATCTCATACTTTTGATTTTATTCGCAGATAAGACATTTCATCATTTGGAGCCCTATGGCAGATTAGCATTAGAGCATTTTAAGATTCAGAAATGCATCCCTGTAGCCTTTGTTTTAGAATTGTTCGTTTTGAAACTACTATATATATATGGTTATGGTACAATTGGATCATATTTTCTGTATTTGAACAAAGTATTCACTGTCAAAGTTCTCTATGGAAAAATCAGTGCTACAGTGTGTGTTGCCATATGTGCGTTTTTGTAAATCAGAGGAGGTTGAAGTGTAAGGCCACCTTGTGGAACTGCTACATTATTTTCTGTGTAAAATTTTTAGTTTACATTGAAATAATGCTATCTCAGAATATGTATCTACTATTGGTGATGAAAGATTAATTTGATTACTCCTTTCATTATATAAACGATTTTGTGGAACACTGAAAACATGTATGTACACCGAGGTACTTACACTGTGCTCCCCCTCTACAGAGAGGTGGAGTGATCTGGCCGGTTTGCTGACCACTGGACCGTGACGAGGTACAGACTATTACAAGTGATTGGCAGTTGTGTGTGTGTGTGGGGGGGGGGCAGGGAGGCAGAGCAGGCTCCTGGCAATCTGAGACAGTGTACACTCATAATGACACACCTGTTGACTATGGCATTGAACATTGAATAAGACAGGTCCCTGTGGCAGCTGAGTGAGGTGCATGCAGAATGGACAGTCTACAGACTATTAGTACTTAGCTGCAGTGGGTAGAAAAAATCAGAGATGCCACTTTTCCTAACTTTTTAGGAATTCCGAATTTTTGAATTTATTTCCTGTAGGCATTTCCTATGGGGAACCCAGAAAATAAGGGTGATTTCCAAATTTTTATTGATCAGTGAGTGGCATCCCTGGTAGTTCAGGTTAAATTTGTGCTATATACTACCAAAAGCCCAGATGATAGTATGCCCTATCTGTCTCACCAACTGAAACACAAGACACAAGATTACAAGTCGCTACGCCATGTCTCACAGGACTATTCTCTACTATTGTATTAAAATCTACAACACTATGGTTTTATTTTCCATTTGGATAGGTTAAATGTTCCATTCTATATGGGTCTAACTCTGTCAATACCCAGGGTATCAGCTTCCCCATAGTGTACACCAACCTGCGGCCTTAGAGATAGCCTATAATAGATAGAATGTAAGCCACTGCGTAGTCCTACCTGACTGAAAAATCTAATTCAATTAACAGGTTGCTTGACACCTCCAAATACCTGTGCCGGGCCTCTAGTATATTATCACAATTTGACGCGTCTTTTTAGTAAGAATATATGTAAGGTGTAAATTTTATATCTTCACCACTTGAAAGTTTCAAATTTAGTAAATAAACCCCAAGTCTGAAGTGACTTTAGTATCAGTGTGTGCTACCTAAGGGGATGAGCTGTTCCATACCTGCAGCACAGAACCTTTATTGCCCCACACACAGACACAGCACATCTCATGATAGTAGCATATAAGATGTAGTACAGTATAGTCACACAGAACACTCTTTCCTAATCTACCACAAGTGCAGTGCTTAGCCTATACAAATAGTGCAGGTTCAGCATGGCCTATATTTATATTTGACTTCATAGGATAGATAATCCGAGGATAGATATAGCATTTACGCCTGATATAGATTCCAGCACGCACGCCAACTGGTGTCATGTAGTGCATCTTCTTTTTTCATGTAATATGAAGAGTTCACAGAAAGTAAACTACCATAACTAAATTACAATGTACTTCAGATAGCTCTATTAGGAAAATGTATCTCACTCCTGATAAACACTTGCAATGAATTGCCTACGCCCACTCTCTGGTATAGCATGTTCTACTTAAACCACCTTTAAATATTTTGGGCATCCTTTGCTGGACTCCAGCTCATTTACATCGTCCTGTTTAGAGACTCTCTTGATAGACAGCCTGTTCTCACGGGACTTGGTGGGCTTCCCTAGCCCACTTAAAAGGGTCTATATCTTCTCTTTGCTATCCCCTCAGGATGTGTGTGGTGCACATATGTGCGGGCACTGACACATTCCTCTATGAATTGTGTAATGTAGTTCTCGCCATGAATATGACCTTAGTTGTCGAAATAGCGTTAAACATCTATTACTCACTCACTCACGGGACTTGGTCACTTTATAGAGCCGTTTGTGAGCAACTCCCAATCCTTTGTCATCAGAACTACAAAGTCTAAGAAATGTGTCCTACTGCCTTTTAGGCAGTAATACTGGCCTGGATAGATGGAGGCTCCCCTCACATCAGTATTTGTGAAGAAAAATAATCCCTGAAATTGGCCAGATGCAAGGGTCAGTTCTGTCTCCCCAGTCACAGCCTGGTATCCTACAACACGCCTGTTTCACTATTTTTGATATTACTATCTTAGCCACACTTTTTGTGTCTTAAAAGTTAGAGTTTAAGCTGAGTTGTAATAACTCGGTATGGCCAGTCTTCTGAAGCACTGGGCATTTCACTTCCCCACCAATCAGAGATCATTGTCACCATTGTATACAGCTAGCCTTTATCCTACTTCATATGTGTGTCATATATATATATATATATATATATATATATATATATATATATATATATATATATATATATATATATATATATATTCGGCTGCACTTTCTTTCTAATGAGATACTCAGTGTTTTGTTACTGAGATGTTCACGACTGTCTGCTCACCAGCTGAGCCCCTCCACACAAACAGGTGGGCTTTGTCCTGTGGGTCGGCTGATAATTGTTAAAGCTTCAGTACGTTAAGATATTGTTGGCCAATAAACCTTTTTCAAACTCAAACTCAACTCACTCCCATAGAGTCCAGTAGGACATGACTATACACTGTGTGTAAAGAATTGTCACCTACATAGCGATGCTCAGCTTACTCTCTGTATTGTAAATGAGAAACATAGTTGGAAGCTCCACACACATACACAGTTTGGTATGGAAGAAAACAATCATCCCATGTCAGCTCATCATAACGTCAGGGATGTAAGTCTTCAGGATTTATCAGGATTTCCTGATTTCTGAAATTTTTGAATGACATTTATTTTCATTATATGAGTGGTAAGAAGGGTGGTTTGGAAAAATTAGAAGGCGTTTATATCAAGTAAATGTATGGCTTCCTGATTTTTGCCCATTCCTGACTTACATCCCTGTAACGTCCACTGATTGTACCGCCAGCAATAACAGTTGCAGCACATGATGTACAACTCATATACAGAGCTTTAAATTGAACAGTTGAGGATGTTATTTTTATAGTTATCATTCATGCGGACGGTAACCACGATGCCTAGCACGTCGCCAGGGTTACGTGTCACGTGCACACGGACCGCGCCATACTGTGCCGGGGACAATTTTGTGTGCTCCAGTGTTGCGCTCAACTTTGAAAGTCTAAATTCTCCAAATACCTATTACATATGTTACTGTAATTAAGCTAGTACAATCTAATGTGAGAGAGGACTATTCAGTATTAATAAACAAGAAATTGGCACAGGATTATGGTCGTAATATGAATTTAAAATGTGAGCAGGGTTCCAGTGTAGCATTTCTATTATGTATGTAAAGGGGAGCGCACAGCACCACTTTGTCCCTGGCGTTTAGACGTCGGCACGTTACCAAGGTTACCGGACTTTTCGTCTCAGCGAATTGTATTGTGATTTATACAGTAATAATAAAGTTCCTATTACCATCTGACCTATAAGCTTCTTAATTTGTCGTCAAGGTGTATCGCGAATACGCTTAGATGCATTCTCATAAAACAAGTTCATGGAATAAATCAGCTAAGTGACTTGGATATAACATCGAGCCCGTGTTACAATAAATTGCCCGGCAGACCCTTCTTAAAAGCTTCAAGCAGGCGATGGTGTTTTCCCATACCAGACAGGGCATACATCAAGAGAACTATACGGGCAAGTTAGGCTCCCAGGGAGACACTGCATTAGCTTTCTAAGCCTAGCATACTAGTACACTAGCGCCTGTGGGACCCCTGGCTAACATCCTTTTAAGACCAGCAATTATGAAACAGATTTAATATAATGTTGAGAAAAAAGGGAGACTTCTACAGTTCACACGATTGATGTATTAGTTTATCGTTGTATGCTGGGGGATAGATTAGTTCACCCCGAGGTACCGATTTACCCAGTTACCCAATTATCACCTTGCCACCAGTAAAACAATTGATGCATCTGAGACCTAGCAGCTAATCCATCATACAAAACCAATTACCCCCTCATATCACTCTGCTAAATGAATCATGTTTTTTCTTAACCGATCATATCAATCTCGAATACCTCCTATTAGAAAGGAGAGCTTGATTATCCAGCTAATTTCTACTCGATTGTCTATAGCTGTAAGATTTGGTACCTGCATTTATCATTGTGGTGGAATAGCAAAGTCCCTAGTAGATAAGATTTCTGCTATGCCTCTATACTGTTACCTATTGATGTGATTATTTGAATTCTGATGCACTTTGTTGAATTTAGATAATGGAGTCCTTGAAAATGATATATGTAAGAGGCTCTTCGCAGGAAGCTTACATTATTGATAATGAGCAAAAATACCCCCATCCCCCAACCCCGACAGGCACACACCCTGAACATGAGCATGCACTGTCTGCTCCATCTAGCCTACTCTACTGGTTGGCACTAGATAGTATCTGACCATCTCCCATAACATTGACTGTCCAAGTTGCTGGGTGAATACAGGGGAGGAATGTATCTGGCCTCCTCTGGGAGAAATCATGACTGTGAATAGCTAAGTGCTGAGAGGCTTGATGTGCCTACTTGTCACAATCAACTATTGATGTACCGGTCTGCTGGGTATACAATACATCTTTGTCAGGCTGTTGGCAATTAGTATTAATACACTTATGTGTTGATAAAAATGTTGCTGTGTCCACCCGCCAGTATGAAATATAATGGTTCTGACTTCCCTTTCCCCTCACTTTGACCATGAAAAGGGCTGAGAATTTGGTACAGGTACTTCAGAGGCGATGGTCTGAGAGTAGGCCCTGACATTACCATTGGTGAGCATGGCCAGAGGGCATTGCTCCAGGGCTGGAACTGACGTCATCAATACCAAAGGGACTAGAGCCTGACAGTTTGATATCACTATTGGCCTCTGCTTGGACTCTGTGATGGCAAAATCTACTCACATGTCTAATGGTTACCCCTACCATTGATTGTTGATCTGAATGAATAAGCCATCTGTTAACTCATATTACCAAACAAGCAGGGAACATTGGACTCTTTCCCATCTTCTGTGTCAATTGCCTTTCCGTAGTCAATATCTAAACAGATATTTTCTTAGAATGAAGCTGGCAGAGAATGAGAGAAACAGGATCTATGTAATCGGAATCCAATTTAGAGCACCATTACTTTTTCACGCTGGCTGATTTGTATGGGTTATGATACTATAGGGAAAATATGTTAAAACTGTAAATATAAGAGTAAGTTTTTGCCCTACCACATTCATCACACCACAAGCTATTTATTATGGAATTAAGTACCAATAACATATTTCCATCACCACATATAGTGGTAGAGACATTGGAGCCTATAGGGCCTGTTGGTGATGTATGGTTGTAATATAGCCTTCCATGGAGAGATGTTGATTATGGTACTATGTCATACCATAGAGGCTATAAGGCCTCCCTGGTCATACACACCAATTCTATTCACACGGTTAAATAGTCTGTTGTCGTCTCACTGAATACCTTGAATATTGACTTCTTGGTTTGTAGATTATTTAAGATGATTTATATATAGAGATGACGAAATATTCATAAACCAAGTGCATAATTGTCTGTTAAAGTAAACTGACTGAATTATTGGAGAATCACTTAAAGTCATAATCTGTATGAACCATAGATGGTTATCGGGTTATTACAGGTATGTTATTGGCTTGCCAATAACGTATTTGATTATAGGGGAAGAACTGCAAAGGAATGCACCAAATTTTTGCCACAGCACATAGACTTGCTTGCCTCAATCGCCTTAATTGCTTCAATCGCCTCAGTTAGTGACACAGCTTGGAACTATGCATTTCAGAGGTAGTAGAGATAGATGCTGGTAGTCTTAGTAAGTCTATGGACGTGTTAATATGACTGAAACAATGCCCAGGTTGGGAGGGAAGTCTCCACTATAAATAGACTGTTACATAGCGCCACACACGGCCTCAGTGAGTCTATAGGCATGCTAGTATAACTTTAACAATGATCAGGTTGGTAGGAACGTCTCTACTATAAATAGAGTGTTACATAGCGCCACAGACGCCCTTACGGCGTGTATGGATGTGTTAATATGACACCTTAGAACAAAAGAAAGTCACCCTCAATATATCACATAACCTGAAATGCCTCTCACACTATAGGTGCGACAACCCTGTCCATACTTTAATTTAGATATATCATGGGTTAACAATGTGAATATATACCCAGCGTGAAACTACTTAAGGGCCGGTCAGACTGGTCGTAGAATATCTACGACTACGACGGGAAATCCATGACTAAGACTCAATTTTTCCATAATTTCCAAAGTTGTGCATACCAAACTTTCATGATTTTAAAATCGGCTGATTTTTTGAGTCGTAGGACTATCCCACACTGTACGATTTTATCCCCAATTTCCCGGCCTAATATCGCATTGTACTTCTTATCTTCCTACGACCAGTCTGATCGGCCCTTATATGGTTCACTCTACACCTGTCTAAACAATGTCCCAGATGAGCAGGAACCTATAGAAATTAGCCCTTTGAACATAGAAGCCAATAATGTTTAGGACTGTGGAATAGCCCTACCCTTAAACATTTTAAATGTATACCCACCATCTCTAAAGCATGTATAGCATTATAGGATGCAAAGCCGTCTCATTTTCTAACGGACTCATCATAGCAGCATTAAAACTTTTCTCATGCTTTTACAAAGGTCTGGAACCCGACTATTGACAGAATATTTGTGAAATTACCTTCCCCATTATAGTTTTCAGGTGCCTGGGTTAATTTTGTGTTGTAATGAATCCTTCCTCAGCTTGTATATCTTCAGTAGGTCCTAATGATTTTCACACACAGAACCTGATTAACATTAAACTCAAACTGATTGATCAAGCCATTTAGGCTGTAAACATTTTGCTGTTTGTGGGACTGGATAGTCAAATTCAGTTTTCAAGTATATCTCCTGCGGCTGCAGATAATTTCTCCTCTACCAATGTGGTTTGCCCTGATTTGACAAAGGTAGCCTTGATTCTTAGTCACAATTTATGCCTCTTGCTTAACATGGCTTTTCTGGGCTTTATTCTGCGCTTCCTCCCAGTTTCCTGTTTCTGCTCAGTGTTTTGTTACAGAGCTGCTCACGCCTGTCTGCTCACCAGCTGAGCCCCTCCACACAAACAGGTGGGCTTTGTCCTGTGGGTGGGGATGTGATGGGACTTCCACTCCTCATACCTCAACAGAGTACCCTCCCACAGTGTGGTCTTCCTGGATCGGATCTGAGGCATATTAGTTTGGGCATTTATGGCAATGATATGCATATCTCACCTAGCTTTTGGGTACTTTTACTGTTAGAAATCCGCAAGTGGCAATGTAGCATAGCTTCCTCAAAGTGTTGGGTAAAGTATTCTAATCGTTACAGTGACAGAGGATGCTGATTGAATTGATATCTTAAATCATCTACTAAGAGACATACATTGGGCTAACAAAGTGTCTTGAGGACCACTGGTATGAAACTCATATCTGAGGTAAAGCAACCTTTCTTGATTTATATCATATTATGTCTGAGAGCACTTTTGTGACTACAGCAGATGAGCAGAGAGGCCCCTTTTCATGGTTTACCAGGAATTCCTGGTTTTTGATTCTAAGATTTCTGTAATAAATCATGTTAGATTCCCGGGGAAATGTGTCTCAAGTCCAGTTTTCCTGTTTTTTGTCGACCTGTGAGTGGCATCTCTGGATGAGATACCACAGAAGATTCACAATGAACGTTTCCATCCCAGAGCCCATAAGGATTATACTAGTTTAATGACGGGCAGTATTAGCCACACACCCCTATTCCCATGTTCCTGATTAGCACCGTGCCAGCAGAAAAGCAGTTGATACATTTTATGAGTAAGTAGCTGATTTGCCATGCAAAAGCTTATTATCCCGTCATGTTACGCAGGGTTTTTGAATCAACCCATCAGATCAGTCTCTCAAACTGTTGGTTAAAAAAGAGGCCTTGATGAATCAGATGGATATAGCTGAGATTGCCTATGCCTGGGAGATATATAGACAGAGAGTCCAGGCTGTTTTATATTACCTTATAATCTTCTTTGTTTGTGCACAGTTGTGCACACCCTAACAGTGTTTACACATAGGAGTGTCTCTTTAAACTACAAAAGCTTTACAGATCTCACCTATGTTAATGACCTTGTTTATGGCCAACTGTCATTATAATCATAGCAATAGATATAACAATAGTTGATTACAGATATCTACCCATGGGCCTAGCCTGTATGAGATAAATGATGGGAGAGAGGTGTGTTCTGTGTTAATGAGTGCATCCACACCCACTAACTGGATGTTTAACACATGAATTATCAATGATGCTGAGTGGTCTGCTTCTGGAAACCAGACAAGAGCTGTGCATCCTGATGGCATGAGTTATCCAAATTGCTGGATGACAACAAGGTAGGCAATGTATTTTGCTTTCCACGAATAAGGATTGGCACGTTTAATGGGCCTACCTGGCGGCATGCTGTTTGAGGCACACAGTAGCAATGGAAACACGAAAAATATGGCAAGGACCACGGATAGGAGTTGCGCTCATAGATCATGGCAACATCACTAGCCACTGCTGGTGACGTCACTGAGGCAGCATGACGTCACCAATGACGTCATAGGTGACAGGGAGAAAACCGAAAACATTATGGACTGCCCAAGTAAATTTCCTATATGAATAAAGTGTGTTTTGATCAATTTCTTGAAAGTTGCACGGGAGCGCTGCTCATACCCTTGAATCGACAAAGTTGGTGTTTCTGGTACTGAGCTCTGCAATAGTTAGTAGAAAAGGGACACAGATGTACAGTAGTTACTTACACTTGCTATCAGCTCCTGGTCCCAATAGTAAGAGTAACTAAGAGCCGTACTGCTCACAAGCTGGCTTACAATGTTAAGGTTGTTTATATCCTCAATGTGTAAATTTTAAATGACCCTACAACAGCAACACGTATAACCAGCGTACTGTTTACAGAGCCACCCTCTCCTGGAGTGGCTCTGATGTCAGAGTGATATAATCAGTACCTGCCAGAGGCGATGGCCAGACCTCCGCTCAGCTTGATGAAGGTATTAAATATGTAACAGTCTTGTATTGTGTCGTTATGGTAGTCTGTAAGGAAAGCTGACTATCAACATATCCACTGCTTACGTTTTTGATACCAGGCTTTAGAGTATGGCATTAGAAGGCTGTATTGAGTCCCTGAAATAATGTATGTGTTATGGGTTGTTGATGTGACTTAAACCCCAGCCTATTCCAATATAGAAGATGCGTTATAGCACCCTACCACATATCATCCTAATTCACATAGCCACTATCCAGGTTAATCTCCATCATGTCTGTCTGTTTCCATTCAAATATCATAATCTCTACTTCAGATAGCCCTCATATCAGACATCTCACATTACTGAATGCCTGTATGTGACGAAAATGAGAATAGAACATATATCTATTATAAATCAGATGATATGTATGTAACTCCCAATTACCCTTGGGAAAAGAGGGTCCTTCCTATCCTAACGATTGCTGCTTGTTGGAAAATAGTTCTGCTAAGATTAAAGACAGTCACGTTACAGATGTCCCCAGTGGTTATCTTATCAATAATTGCAGACTTGTATAATTTAGTTGCTGGTTCCTCTAATATTGAATATTGACTATGCTTTCAGAGTCCCAGCAGGATATCCTGTTGACAATGCAGATGATTTCTCCATTATCTGTCCTTAATCAGAAGTCCCTCAGCCTCTACTGGGCACAAACGTCCTGCCCACTGTTTGTTGATTTCTAAAAATTCAATACCCATTTATTCTACTTCCGTAAAACCCCTGCATATTAGCCTCACCCTTAGTACAATAAGCCGCTCCAAAGGTTTGAGATGGTCTATTAGTTGTTGAGCACTAATGTGCACGGTTTTACTATAGAAATGAAACATATTGAACTAAGAAAGTCTTCCCAATAAACGTTACATTATGTGTTTAGGGAATATATTTCAGTCAATGGTTGTTCTCTATATTGGACCATTTGTGTAATATGCAGTCCGCAAAGTCCAGTTTTGTATATTAAATTTGACTCAAATGCCTGTCCCATTTTCTTTCATCAGAGCATCTTTCACAGCTCCGTATTTTCCCCAGTCTTTACTAGTTACAAATTCAGCGTCACCGGAGGCTATACCCTGCAGCTCTTATTGGCAGCTAGGATGGTTCAACCAAACTGTAGACATCTCGGGACATGCAACAGTCTTGCTTTGTTC
Source organism: Acholoe squamosa (assembly GCA_949317995.1). Taxonomy (NCBI): domain Eukaryota; kingdom Metazoa; phylum Annelida; class Polychaeta; order Phyllodocida; family Polynoidae; genus Acholoe; species Acholoe squamosa. Next base: position 65,566,551 of record OX439037.1, on the reverse strand, counting down.
TAAATGTGCTGCCCTCACCCCGAACCTCACTGATGGTTGTCTCTTAGAATATGATGGAGCCTCGCCCGAACATGCAGTATTAGTTATCTGCCAGATAAGAGGACTTACCAGTAAGCCATGAACCACAATTCTCGTTCCATTAGTTACACTGGATTTCTATTGATGGTTTCACATTAACTATGTTCAGAGATAGATGAAGGCCAGTTTCCTCACATCCTGATTAACTGCATCACATGCAAGTTCTTTCTGTACAGTAAAAAAAAAATTGTGCATATTTTACACCAAAATCAAATTTGACAATTCTTCAAATGTGGCTTCTAAAGGTAATGCTGAGCAGACATCAGAGAAGGTAGAGGGGAGAAGGCTGGGCAGGTTGGTATCTGTTTGGTGTCCTTTAGTTGTTATGTCACAGACAAGTTATCTTTGCTAGCTGTGTCAATACCATTCTCAGGTAAGCTATTTACACAACCTCATCTCACTATTCTTATCTCAAATAACCACCACACACTGATGCCTCACAACTGTGGAAAAGATGCTCTCCACTGCAGTTTCCAGAAGAGTTGGGGATATATATGCTGTTGCTGTGAATATCCCAGAGAGAACAAAGATGTGTTATCTCGGACAGTTTGGTTCTAATATTCTGATGTCTGAATATGATAGCCTAATATGTTAGGGGATGTTGATTTTAGCCCCTTGATAAATACACTCGCCTAATGGCTCGTGGATTGTATCTGGGGCTAAAATCAACGCGTGCATCAATAATTGTCACATATTGCCTTTATATCATGGTTTCCACCATTAATTTACCTTTAAAATTGATGGAATCCATTGATTTCTGTTAGAAATGGTGGATATAGTTTGCTGTCAACTCACTGTCATAATATGTTTTGTTCTAGTGTCAACATCGTTCTGTCTAGTCATGGTTAAATGCACTCCTTTTAGCCTCAAATATGAACCCAAATCAGTGCAAAATGTCGATAACCATGTTATAAGGCCTACTAATAAAGAATAGAAAAGATTCCTCCAAAGGCAAAAAGGAAGACAGAGCGTGCCGAATTGCCTGGTAGTGTGTGGGGACTTTCAATTGATAATTTCGTAGTTTTAAAGACAGTCATCTAGAAATTTATTGGCTACATGAACTGGCTTATAAAGGGCCTTGGCATCTCAAATTCACGGTTCTTTGAGAAATCTGTGGCCTGAGGTGCGATTACATTTAAGAATGAGAAAGGAAGTGGGGAAAGTTTTGAGATGGCAAAAAGACGAGGACAGATTGTGTGTCATTCAATCGGAAAATGTGAGCTCTGCTGTGGTAGGAAATAAAACTTTGGAAGGGATTGGATTTCATTAGGCCAAGAAAAATAAAAGGTGTGTTTCCAGTAACATATAGCTCAAAGAGCTAGGGTTGGTAGGTCAGATCCTTTTTTTTTTTTTTTAATTTTCTTTTTACATCTATATAGGAAATGTTAGGGCACATATTAATGGATGTATCAAATTCTTTGATTTCATTGTAAAATAATGATGGGAAACTGTCAACTATGAGAGAGGGGAAAAAACATGAAAAGGATACAGGAAAAATCCTCAAAAAGTAATGAAAATTTTCTGAGACAAAATTCTTCAAAATCTTCAAAATGTTTTGGTAGTGTCGGTCGGGTTAATGGAAACAAACCTCTTTTTTTTATTTGGCCTTATTAATAAGAGCAGGCCAAGCGGGGAGTAGGTAAAAAGAAGTGGTTGCAAGTGGACATGATTGAGAAGAAAGATATTGACAGAAAAGAAGAGGTATTGCTATCGAGTGTCAGTGCTAAGGAGGGTTTGGCAGAACTCTCATATTGTCTACGTCATCAATACGTCATAACTTCCTCACTTCCGGGTCGAGTGGCCAATCACGTGTCCGCTATCATATTAATTACTGTTGGGCACTCTGTCAGTAATTATGGTGGTCCTTCCTCCTCAGGTATCCAGTGGTTCCCAGATTAGCACCGTTGGGAGAGGTAGAATATTTACTCTGAGAGCAAGCCAGGGCCCTCCAGGGATTAGACACAAGTAGCTGTGTATAGGATGACTAGTCGGAAATAGAATATGAGACATGTGTTGTTCTTTCTGTTCATCTTTTTTTTGTATATATCAAATACGTTTCTTATCAAATATTGAGAATGATAGACATATATAGTGCACCATATATTCTCTGCAGTAACTCTTAGTTTCGAAACCTTCAAATATAGCAGCCCTCCAACTCATTCACATTTCCCCAAATGGCCCAAAAACAGTATAGTCAAATCAATGAGAAACATACAAATAGCTTCCACATTTATCTCTACCGCTCCACCTTGACACCAGGTATGTGTGTATTCAGGTACATATTTATACAAACTTCCCATTGCATTCCCCTTTGACCTTCTGCAAAAGATACAACCCTCTTTAACGTAAATATTGCGACAGAAAGCAGCATGGACGTGAGTGGCAGAGGGCACTACAGGGAGGTATTTATAAATATTCCCACTGTCAGCCTCTGTGTAGTGATGGTCATTTTCTTGTCTACAGAAGAGAAACTGGGTCTTCACCAGCCATCACTTCCCATCCACCCGGGACTAGTGCCACTTTTCAGGTCGACCGCCAGAGCGCCGCCAGGGGGCAGGGAGAGCCTGGAGCAAACTTCTGATTGGCTCATAAAGAATGAGGGGCTACTGCCACCTGCTGGGATGTTAGTGAAGCTGGTCAAGGACGCTGGGTGAGTGGGAGAGACGAGCAGCTCCTTCAGATGGAGCACCTGATGAGAAGCTCCTTCCTCCCCCATCTCTGACCGGAGACTGGGTAATTGCCAGGTTTGTCACCCTCTGTGGCAGCAGCTTAAATTGGGTCTCAGCTGTTGTTGCTGAAAGACGTCCACCATCTTGAATCCCAGCGTGAGGGATTAATTGAGCATTTTGGACGTTTTTTTAACGGCTACTTTTAAGGGATTTGTGAGAGCCCAAAGGTAGATAACATTAAAACATTAATGTAGATAACATTAAAACATCCATCAAATCAGAAGACCCGATGTGGCTTTGGATTATTTGAATTGGCATTGCAGCATCCCATTAGCTCTCACGGTTTTCCAGAAAAGTAATAAATGAAAAATAAAACACCAGTAAAAGGACAGAAAAACGTGGGAATTCCGAATTCACGAGAAGGTATGGTAATATTTTGTTTTATTCTGCATGGATAGTACCTCCCGCCGTTAGCTTCAGGACTTTCTGTGAGGGCCTCCCTTAGTATAATTAGTTAATTTAGATGTGCATTCCAACGCATTGAAGGCGTTTGGCACTGATGGCGCCTATCGACATTTCTATCAAGGTGTTCGCAAAAAGGCATGGATGCTAGGCTTGAAAAACGAAGTACTTAGTTGCCGATGCCATCCAGGCTAGATATATATTTAGATTCAGACGGCAATATAGGTGATGGATGGCTGGTTCTGATATTACGTGATAGGGCACATCAAGTGCTGATATTTCTACAATACTATGTACATGTATTACCTCTGAAGAGTTTCAACAAAGTCTTCAATGTTTTGGTGCTGGTGAGAAGAGAAGATTGTTAGTGAAAGACAGGATAATAAATGAGTTACACGCTGTCAGGGTGATACGTTATCAGTGTGCCCTCCATGATGAAACATTGGTCCAGTCCTTATCTCAAATGTTTGGTGATCTTTCATGGCAGTTTAAGCCAAAAGTGGAAGGGAAAATTGATGTCCTCACAAATGGTATTTCCATCATCCAACCTTGTTATTTCTGCGGGGAGATAGGACTGTGGTATGCAGTAGTAAATCATTCAGGAGATAGGACTGTGGTATGCAGTAGTGAATCATACAGGAGATAGGACTGTGATATGCAGTAGTAAATCATTCAGGAGTTAGGACTGTGGTATGCAGTAGTAAATCATTCAGGAGATAGGACTGTGATATGCAGTAGTAAATCATACAGGAGATAGGACTGTGAGATGCAGTAGTGAATCATTCAGGAGATAGGACTGTGGTATGCAGTAGTGAATCATACAGGAGATAGGACTGTGATATGCAGTAGTAAATCATTCAGGAGATAGGACTGTGGTATGCAGTAGTAAATCATTCAGGAGATAGGACTGTGGTATGCAGTAGTGAATCATTCAGGAGATAGGACTGTGGTATGCAGTAGTGAATCATACAGGAGATAGGACTGTGATATGCAGTAGTAAATCATTCAGGAGATAGGACTGTGATATGCAGTAGTGAATCATACAGGAGATAGGACTGTGGTATGCAGTAGTGAATCATTCAGGAGATAGGACTGTGGTATGCAGTAGTAAATCATTCAGGAGATAGGACTGTGGTATGCAGTAGTGAATCATTCAGGAGATAGGACTGTGATATGCAGTAGTAAATCATTCAGGAGATAGGACTGTGATATGCAGTAGTGAATCATTCAGGAGATAGGACTGTGATATGCAGTAGTGAATCATTCAGGAGATAGGACTGTGATATGCAGTAGTAAATCATTCAGGAGATAGGACTGTGATATGCAGTAGTAAATCATTCAGGAGATAGGACTGTGATATGCAGTAGTGAATCATTCAGGAGATAGGACTGTCTACGGATGGACCATCTGTTTCATGTCTCCTGCTTTCCCCACATTAGAAGTGAAAGGTAAAATGAAACGGATGGATGCCGTGCATATCCTGATTTTGTTGAACACTTGAATAACTCACTGATTTCAACCATGTCAATAAAATCGCAGTACCCCGGTTATATATATAATATATATCAGAAAATAATGAGGAATGCCCTAAAAGAAGGACAGTTTTTTTATGTTTTGATTTTTTTTTGTTTTTATTTGTTTTCTGGAACATAAAATCGTATATAGAGTTGTTTAAATCAGACCGACCATCATTTGACCTAAAAGTGCAGAATTAGAGCAAGGAACCAGAGCTTGATTGAATCTTGGTGTCAAACACAAAGGGATCAGTCGGAAAGCACAGCAACCTTGATCCTGCAAGCTCCTGAGACCAGAGCTTTAAAGGCAAGTCACGTCCCAGTCTTGCTTAATGTGTAGAACCTTGGGGAAAAACCCTAATCATGACAGCCATTGTGCATTACTACTGCCCCTGAGCCAGTATCATAAGAGCAAATAACAAAAGGGTTCATATAAATTAAGCAATTGCTACCTTTCATTACAGAGATAATAATTTTGTCCCCAAGGAACATTCATTCCAATTATGCAGAGATTATGTGATCCTAGGATCATATGTATTTCCAAAATGGTTATCATTTAAGTCAGTATAGTATGAAGTGAGCATGTCTATAGGTTATAAACTCGGCAATTGCTCAGTAATAAATGCTTAAAGCTCCTGTGAGCTGCTCGCCCATACTCCTGTATGCACCATCAGTTCCCACCAGGCCGGCCAGACATGTCCAATTCTGCTGGCCAGAGGGCAAGGTGTCCTTGGTCCCCTCATTATCCTGAAGGTAGGCAGGTTTCGGTCTTACCCCCCACCACCTGCCTCTTGTAGTTGGTGGTTACGTTTTATCCAAGGAATTAGGAGGATATTGAAATGGAAGTAAGCAATCGAAGGAGCGATGGGACCAGGGTGATTACTTGAGTATAGATATGTTCATGTAACACCGCTGACTATCTATCACCTTTAGCCCCGGGCAAAAATCAGCTCGGAAATGTATTTTCCTTCCAGGAAGAAGAAAAAAAAAATCCAAAATACTCTCTATCATCCCTCTGCTCTAAAAGCTATACATCACTTTACAGAAAAAGAAATATATCCACTATGAGATATTCCATAGGCCCAGACTTGGGAAGATTCTATTGCAATATGACAGGATGTGACCATTATTGTGATTAAATGTATTTCCACTCTGATAACCTTAGTTCTCGCCATGAATATGACCTTAGCTGTCCAAATGGCATTAAACATTTATTACTCACTCATTTACTCACCCACTCCTTAGGAAACAATAAATACCATGGCATTGAAACGATATAAAGAAAAAGTAGTCAGATAAGGGACATTCCAGCTTCCAATCAATGTCAGATGCCAGCCATTTATTGAACCTGTTGTGCAGCATTACAGTGAGTAAACCGTAAGAGATCAAAAGTCAAGTCATGCTCCAGTTATGCTTAATAAGTGGATCAATGGCCGATGATATTGATAAGACGATGTTGTGAATATAGCTTGTCTTATATACACACATTTGGTCGTGTATATAAGGTGTCTTATAGGAGGGGAGCTAAACACATGTGTTTAGGGTTGGTCAGGGGACATGTGTTTAGGGTTGGTCAGGGAACATATAGAGGACAGGAGGGGAGGCGTGTTTAGGGCTTGTCAGAGGACATATATATGTTCAACCTGTGTTTAGGGTTAAAGACGGTTGGACAGGGGACATGTTTTAGGGCTGGTCAGGGGACATCTGTTTAGGGCTACATGTCCTCTGACCAACGCTGAAAAACAAGTCATCTGACCAACCCTGGTTTGGTGTCCTCTGACCAACCCTAAAAAAGTATGAGTGTCCTCTGTCCAACCCTGAAAAACATGTCCTCTGACCAACCCTTAAAAACAAGTCCTCTGACCAACCCTGATTTGATGTCCTCTGATCAACCCTTAAAAAAGGTGTAGGGGAGGGGAAAAATAGATCAGGTGAGGGTTTGAACCTGTGGTGGCCAGATATGAAGTCTGACGCCTTATCCATTAGGCCACCGGCTGTTGTGTAGTGGGCTATGGCATTGGGATATGCTTGTCCTGTGACCAACCCTGAAAACATGTGTCCCCTGACTAACCTTGTAATGTTGTCCTGTGACCAACCCTGATTTGATGTCCTCTGACCAACCCTTAAAAACTTATATGTGTGTCCTCTCACCAACCCTGAAAATATGTCCTCTCACCAACCCTAAACACATGCTGGTGTATGTCCTCTAACCAACCTTGTAATATCCTGTGACCAACCCTAACTGTGTGTAAATAAGACTGCTTATATACACTTCATCCATGTGTGTGAATAAGAACCGCTATATACACGTCAATCTCGTGTATATATCGCCGGCCTGGATCGATGGGGGGGGGGGGAATCCTCATCCAGACAATTTGCTTTATCATTGCCCCTAGGCCAGTATAATCAGGGACAGACCTACAGGATTCAAATGCATTTACAGAGTTATAATTTCTATTGCAGTATTATTCTTTCCTTAAGTTCTTGTTCTCGAAACAGTGTTTCAATTCTGCATTGTCTGTGAGCGTGCTGATGTTACAGAACTATTTGTAAAGTCAAAATTAGTTCCAAAGTCAGTATAGTATGCCACAAGAGAATGCTTACAAACTATAAACTTTACACTTTCTCAGTGATATATTCTTAGTGTCCACCCATACCACACCTATACATGTACCTGCACCGTCATTTACAATTTACACCAGACACCTCCTCCCCTGCTACCTAAAGGGCGAGGTGACCTTGGCCCCTCATCATCCTTGCGGGGAGGGGTAGAGATAAATGCTTAAAGCTTCTGCTCCTTCAGTTGTGACTGCACCATCACTTACAACTTCCACCGGGCACTACACCCATGTACAGCCCTCATTATGCGGAGAGTAGGAGGTTTACACCTGCCTCTGCTAGTCAGTGGTTGTGTGGTATCCATGGAAGGGAGGCTTAGACATAGCCAATGAGAGGAGGGTGGGTGTCTGGTAAACCTGAGGGGGCAGATGAATAGAGCATTTCAGCAGCTAGACTACTCTATTCTGTAGATGGTTTCTTGAAGAATGACAAACAGTAAAGGACTCTTTGCATTTTGGTAGTAGGGAGTAGATTGAGATAGGGAAGGTGGACGCGTGGGTATAGAAGAGGGGAGGTCACTGGTTGGAAAGGTATTAGGATTGTGTATGGAGGCAGGCAGGAGGGATGTACGCCAGGTGGGTTTTGAAGGATGGTCTCCCGGAGGTAGACACCGTAGCAGGACACCTGACCTGCCTACCAAATAGTCTGCAGATTCATCTAACTCTTGCCCCGACGTCATACTCCTTCAAGTCAGCTTTGTCATTCTGATTACTTTGAATATGATACTATGAGTGAGGAGGGGACATGCATCAATGAAAGAGACTCAGATGAGACTGTGCAACAGTGCAGACTATCTGGCTTAGATTGTGATATTTGGTCAAAGCTTAGCAGGGTAAATATCACCTACCGTCATCTATTCTTTTCCATGCCGCTGGGGTCTGCTGCTCTTTGAGCCCATGACGGGGAAGGGGGTCATCATGTCACATGCCGATTTTAATAAATGCTCATGTCATATTCATTTAAATTTCCATGTCCCATGTTGCCAAAAACTAAAAACCTATCCATCATGTATTGTCACTTTTTAACTTTTGCTCATGTCTTTAGTGGCCATGTCACTTGTCAATTTTAAGAAATATCCCTGTGACTATTATGAATTTGGTGGTCCAGACCCATGCTCTTGGTGAACTATTGCTGTAGCCTGTAGGTGCATTGAGAGGTACTAATGTGTGTACATATAGACCTTTCAGGACCGGACTTGTTCCCAAGCTCAGCATGTGTATGTTGACATTAGTGACTTCCGGTTCTGATCTCGCAAAAAACACTTGTTCCAGGCATGTCATGCAGTTTAGAAGTATGGTGCCTACTTAAATATCTTGAGATTTTCTGAGGCCAGAACTGTCATAGCCGCACACACATAAACAGGAAACCTCGCTATATTGACTTAGCAGGATTATTTATCAGCCAATGAGATAAGCCCAACGATTCACAGCGGTCCTCTCGGGGGCCGACTGGTACCCATCTGATAGGCCTTATCAGTAGAACTCGCTGGCAACAAGCTCCAGTAATGGCGGCGCCCATGGGGCGACCTGCTAACGCAGAACAGGACCGCTGTGGGGACATCCCCTGAAGTGGTACAAGTGGATAGGCAATGCTGGAAGACCCTATAGCCATCTATCACTAACTGTTGCTGTGCAAGGTTATGGGAGGGCTTTCACTTCACAGATCATCAGACGTGGCTGGATAGTGATGGGGTTTTACTGTTTAGAGAACACTTTCACTTCTAGGAACTCCAGATTTAGCTCCTGCTATACACTAACTGTGTGTAAGGTATCTAACCTAGAAGATGATGTAGTAGTCAGAAGATGTGTGTTGAAAGAGTCATCTTCAATCGGAGATGAAGGTTTGGGCATATTGTCCAATACTGGGACGTATATAGGAACAACATTATACCACAGAAGATGTAATTGAACTATGACCATGTGTTTTATCTTTTTTATCAATTTACAGACAATTTACAAACCAGGTTTTATGTTTCCATATGTAAATAGATATTGATAATTGCTCTGTAAATAGCATTCTACGTCAGCATGTATTCGAGACCATGGGCGGGCCTCCCCAGCCCCAGGCTATCTTTAAAAGGGGTCTATGTCTTGCTTTTCTATCCTCTCTGAGTGTGGGTGGTGTCCATATGCGCGGGCACTGGCACATATTCTTTCCTTGAATCTCCTCTTTCCTGTCCCCTCTTTCTTACATATGTCTGGTGTCCATATGCACGGGCACAGGCACATGTATTCCTTTGTGACGTGATGTCTAATGTACTTTTTCCGCCATGAATATGACCTTAGCTGTCGGCTTGGCATTAAACAACCATTACTCACTCACTCTCGAGACCATGGGTTATACAAACCAATATGGTACGATGCCTGATAGTAATTCAATGGTTAACACATTAGTGGTGAGGCTGCCCAATCACCAGATGGTGTGGGGCTGTTTACACTTAACCTGAAGGCCCTGAGCTACTCATGGACCGACTTGCTCCTACACAATCAATGAAGTAACTCGCCAGGGTGTGGACTGGGTCGATGAGGCTGACTGGATAACATAGATGTGATCCCAGTGCGTTCCATTCTGTCTAGGTTTGCCTCATGATGAGTTCTCTGGTGAGTGATAAGGACTTTGCTGACCAGGTTTCTCTTTCTCTTTGCAGTGGTGAACAACTTTCCGACCAAGAGCTCGAGGTAGGTCCTCTTTCATGTGCTATGTATTTCCTTTCATTTAAACAATCCATGTACATAAGCTTTTAGAAAATGCTATCTCAGGATAATCTAGTAGTATGTACGGCTTGTTGAAACAAAAACAAAGGTTCATTCCTTTATGGATATGAGCCTGTTGGGCCTTTAGGACACATGGAGTTTAATCTGAAATGGAAAAAAAAATGAAATTCTGACGTGGAATGCCAACAATGCTCATGTGATTTTCATAATGTGTCAGGGTAAAAAGACTCCTACGTCTATCCGTCATGACATCAAACTGAATCCAGCACGCCAGGTATTGCTCTTACATTATATATACTACCAAATCATCGGCCAATGTTAATCATCTAAACTAGTGGTTAGGCTTCTTTTTCAGGAATAGTGTTAAGTTAAAAATAAAAACTTCTGTAAGGGTAAAACGGGTTAGCATTAAGATTACCATATGGTTAGTTTATAAGGAAATGAACTACTTCTCTCATCCGTAAGTTTTACAGCAAATCCTATCGTACTGTCAAGTCTCAAAATGGTATAGTGATAGGCAGTCTGGAAGTTTCCATTATGAGGTCTATACTTCCATATGAGGTGCAGCTTGTACATGCGGTGCTACGGATGTGCTGCTGACGCCCTATTATGAGCCAGTACTGGCTCCAGTGTTCTATAAACCTTAAATGCAGGCAATGCCTTTGTTAAATATAAAAGCACTATCAACAGGTTTGTGAGCAGGGCTGAAGTAGAAAACCAGTACAAAGAGGCAGAGGAAGCATATATCTATCCATATTACTAAGACCCAAGCACCCTACCCACTAACATGCACAGATTCATAGCTAAGTATATGCACACACAGATGAATCAAATGAAACTACTAGTAATTATACAGGGGCTAAGGTGTTAAAGCAATTTAGAGAAATTCAGCATTGGCACCATGACTCAGAATAAGATCAGTAGTGGTTGTGGTTCGCCAATGGAAACAGCCTTAGGGGACAATCACAGCTTTATGCTTCGATGATCACAGAAGCCTTTGCTGTGGGGATCTTTCTTGTGGCCTCTGATCTGGCTTTCTATGTGGCTTCTCAGCTGCAGCCACCAAGCCTCCGGTCGGAATTGATGAACTGAGTCTTTTTACACTGTATTGGCGCGACATAGAAAATGAAGTTTTAATGAAAGTTGGGAATTGAAAATGTTCCAGTTACTCTTGCGTTTTTAAAAAGACCTAAAGCAATATCACTTATTCACATTGTGAGGAATGTCCATTGCGTCTACAAGTGAATGAGATGCTGCCAAGAGTAGACTTTCAAGCTTTGCCTGTGCAGTTGCAGATAAGACCCGAGTACGTCACCATTAATCATTGAAATTGCCCTAATTGGATTGAGAACGGTAGAGTTATAAGTGGTGTAGTTTAAAAGAAATACTAATTAAATTGGATTTTAGCAGTAGATTCTACTACAGTCAGACTTGGACATCTAATCATGTTTTGATCCATGTCTTCTCATCACTGTTCTCCTTAACTTTCATACCCTTTAATACATTAATTCACATAGGTCCTCTATATTGTACCAAGGACCTGCATTGTAGGGATGGTAAGGGTATTTCTCAACCCATCTAGTACTGATTTCGATATTACTGGACACCGTACTCAGTGTAATCTTGACAATAAGTGATACTATTATCAGATAACTGACATTGATAGTATGGTGATAATACTACACAATGATTCCTCTTTACATATATGCCGCACCCTCATGTAGTCATATGACCTAGGACAGATATCACTCAATGACACAGAGCACACCATCGAGATGCCCATCGTGAGGGTTAATGGCGCCGGAGCAACTTGAAAGCTATACCAGACACCCAGATCCTGTCAATCGACATTTAGATTCAGAGCTTAGCACATCCCATGGTATAGTCAGCAGACTTTGTAAACATGTACATAACTATAAGGGGCATTTCTCAACCCCGATTCTGTCTCTATTGCACCATTCATACTAGGTATAAGGGGTACTACACAATGCTCCACTTTAATAAGAGATACTACACAAAGATTCCAATTTACATATATATATATATATATATATATATATATATATATATATATATATATATATATATATATATATATATATATGCCACACCCTCATATGGCTTAGGACATATAGCACACACTGACACCACCAAAGCACACCATGGAGATGTCCGTTGTGAAGGTTTATGACGCTGGAGCAACTCCCTCAGATCCTGTCACCGACCTTTATATTCAGAGCTTAACACATCCCGTGGTATAGCCAGCAGACTTTGTAAACACGCACATAACTCTTAAAGGTTTTATGATCTATTTGCCTGAAAGTAGAGGGCATATTCGTGAAGTAGGGTCAATGGTAGGGTTGAATCATTGTCTGGGGTGTGACAGGAATGCGTATATTTTGTGGCATTCAAGATTTCCTGCAGATAAAACTGCCAAGTCATGTAAATTGTTGTCGCCCCAGCCATCGATCTATTGATCATTGTGTACTACAGTGCAATGCCATCAGAGGACCTTGACACAACATTTTGAGTCTTCGTGAAGCATTGATTATGTAGAGTATAGCTTATGGACAATAAAAGATAGTGCTCTGCAGTACCAGATGACTAAAGCTGTGTGGCGATAGGCAGTATTTGGCTGATGCGGCGTACATTATAGTGAGATAGCATTACATCCTCTAGCTGGATTTATAACATTCTAGAATATTAAAGTAACCTATGTATATATTACAAACCCACTCTACCACTTTCTCCTGCCTAGTGACGGCTCAACGGCGTGAGCAGCTCGTAGACCCGGCCTCGTAGTTTCTAGGATTTATGGGGTATGCCTATAGAGGAGGGTTGATGTTGCCCTTAGGGAGTGGGCATTATTTATCAACAGGGGGGGGGTGGTGGGTTTTCGCGCGGATGCGCGGAAATTTTTTACGCCCCCCCCTCGACGGCAGTCAAAATTTTTTGCGCCTCCCCCCCCGCACCAGAGGTGCGGAGAGTTTTCGCACCCCTCTTTGATCTATAGTAGCGCGCGGGCTTTTTTGCTAAAAAGAGGGTGAATTTTTTTAGCCCCCCCCTCGGGAGGGGTCTGAAAATTTTACGCCCCCCCCCCTCAAACCCACCCTCCCCCCCCCGTTGATAAATAATGACCACTCCCTTATCAAAGCACCATGAGGGGGGTCTAGTATATCTCCCCACAGGCTATTCCTGGCTGTTCAATGGCATCCACTATCAGACGTACATCCACAAAGACTCCGCCTGACTGCGTTTCAACAACACTCTGTTGGTAGATAAATCTCTACGGGGCTGACACAAGCCTTTCCACGGGGGCCAGCCAGCTGCGGGGGTCACCACGTGGGCCTGCTCAGGGTCGCCAACAGTCCCGCACAGGGCTCACAGGGAAGGTGCTTCAGAGACAATTGTGTAAACACTTTGTTGGCGTTGTCATCTTAGTTTGCATCCACCTTCTGAAGGTAGCGTTGCTGGGAGACCGTATGGACTTTGTCCCAAGGCGTATATATTCTTCTCTCTCTGTGTAGCTGAAGGGTGAGGAGGAGAGTTTATCATTTTCGCCGCAAGGGGTATTAGGTATGGATATTGAGCAAGCCATGGTGATGTCACAGATATAGTTGTTCTTTTTCCCCCGAAGATATCGTCTCCTCAGTGTGATGTAATACTAACTAAAAACTGAATGGAGTGTGCGTGAAATCAGTTTTTAATTTATTATATATGCAATACAACACTCAAGTACATTTATTTACCTGTAAATCTACTTTGCTCTAAAACAGAAAGTTGCCATCTTGGCTTCTTCACGGTTTTCGGATGCCGTAAGTCGTCCGCGTGTCCTCCAGTGTCGTAATGGAGCTTGAATAAAATAGAAGTTTTTCGTTGAAAATGAATTTATTAGGCTGTTTAAATGGTTTAATTATGTTTGATTTATTAATATAAAAAGGATTAAGACAAGAATTTCATTCAATTTCAACGGAAAACTTATATTTTATTCTACCGTCATTACGACCATGGGTGTATGAATGCCGTAAGTCGTCCGCATGTCCCGCAGTGTCGTAATGGTGCTTGAATAAAATAGAAGTTTTTCATTGAAAATGAATTTTCTCGGCTGTTTAAATGCTTTAATTATGTTTGATTTATTAAAATAAAAAGGATTAAGACAAGAATTTCATTCAATTTCAACGAAAAACTTATATTTTATTCTAACGCCATTACGACACTGCGGGACGCAAAACCAACATGGCGGCGATTGGATGGGAATCGAGGAAGAAGGGCTAAGAAAAGGTGAATAAAATGGTGTTTTTTTTTCATTATTTAGGGGGCATACTTCGTCAAATACACTTAGTGTCACTCCGGCCGACCCGCGCAATGCCCGTAAAAATCTGTACGCCACTGGTTTTCCATGTACGCCACTGGTTTTCCATGTACACCACTGGTTTTCCATGTACGCCACTGGTTTTCCATGTATGCCTCTGCAGTTGCGTACAGAGGCTGTATTTCTACGAGGGGTGCATATTTTTTTACTATAGAAATGTACTTGAGTGTTGTATTGCATATATAATACTGATTCAGATCACACTTTTCACAGGTTTCACAGTACCTGTTGTAACGTAATTGAGCAGACATGCAGATGTTATTAAGGAATGCTCATTGACTTGTAGGTAGGTGGTATTAACTACATAGAGGCTAAAAGGTAGAATATGTAGTAATATTTAACATCTTAAATGTAGGGGAATAACAGAAGACGTGAAATACTTGTGAACCTGAGCTTTTAGCTGTCGTCTAATGTGCCATATTCTGCACGTCTACAGTCAACCCTCACTTCGTCGACCCTTTGCTTCCTCAAATCCCTCATTACATCAGACTGCCTCTATATGTTCTATTATATTTGGACTTAAATCCAGAGATAATTTGTTTCCTCAGACATTTTCCTCTGAATTTTCCATATCTTAGGAAGCGAGGCCTGACTGTACTTTTTTTTTCTACATTGGAGGCCTATTCCCAGCCCTCTCACGCGCCTTACTACATGCTCAAAAGACTGTAAGAATCCTTAAGATATTGACAGACAAGCAGACAATGGCCTAGAACCCCTTAGGACCAGCACTCTGGTGCCAGGTACTGCCGTCTATTGTAAAATGCCTGCCTATAGTGACTTGTACTCCGGGCTTGTACTGCCTCGTTAGCCCAGGCTACCAGCAACTCCTGGGGGGATAGACATACAATACCCTAGAGCCTACCCTCCACGGCAACGTCCATCAGGTCTGATTGGTACCTACCTAGGTTTCTGGAATACATGAAGTAAGAAGATATAGAATAAGCCCATCAGATGGTATATCACCATTTACTCACATTTCTTCGCTAGTGTCTACCGGGACTATCTCCCATCTCTAGACTACCATGAGGGGACCAATAATAATTATTATTGGGATGGAGATCTTTTGATATACCATATCTTTTCAATACAAAGAACAATTCATTTAATTTATTTTCGCTATCGGTATAGTCCTACTCCTAGCAGCGAGAAATACCTTCGCTGAAAGTGTAAGTAGTGTAGACAAATGGTAGTGTGTGCCAGGTATATCTACCAAGTAGTATAGTCAAACATGAGTTTGTACCAGGTACATAAGGGGGTATTCACTAGGCAGACTTCATTTTGTCAATTCAACTTAGCTTTGTAGTAATTGAAATGCTATCTGCAGTTAGAAACGTGGTGACATACCTAAGGCCTATAACGGTACACGCGCCCCAGTACTGACTACCCTCATACCATGATTTTGTAGCCTCTAGTCGTGCTTCAACAAGGGTTTGGGTACAGCCCAATGGGTTGTTGGCTGTCTGCCATTAGTCCCTATTGTCCTCACATTGAGCTGGAACCCAATCTGGAACTTCCTTATTACATATTGATGAACCAAGGAGGTATTGGTTTCCAAAGATCAAGAGTCAGCATTTTTGTATGTTAAGCCGGGCAGACCTAGCAAACTTCAAAGTGGTAATAGCTTTAGATGTCTTTTTACACTCTCTGCTCTTGTACAAGCCGTTAATTGCAACAATATGGTGCATTGAAGAATATGTAGGTGAAGGGAATCTTTGGTTCATATAGCGTTAACTATAGTAAAGCTAACAGCTAGAGATTTATACTCAGAAAATATGGTTATAATTAACGATACCTGGTGGTGCTTCAGGGGGCATCGTGGGTGAGGGCGTTCAGCGTTATTTGTTGGCATTATACCCCCTGTAGTGGCTCATATTGCCCACACAATGTCTACTTACTGAGGTCTCCTGAGTACGATATCTCAATACATTACACATGATTACAGAACTTGCCTTGTAGCTATACTGCCTCATTATTAAAGGACCATACACATGTAATGCGGTCTCCTGTACATGTAAGCAGGGACCTGGCAGGCCTTGTTGGTAGTGGTATAGATATAAGCGGGAATAAAGGCAAAGTGACCGAAAAACTTATCCGATCCCCCCTCTCACCCCACTCTAAAGCCGCATCCCACGCCCCTGAATACAGTGAGGAAGCTAGCGGTTTCAGTGAATCCCTCCAAAATAATTGAGTTTGGAGAAATACAGGAGCCTGGAAAATTAGAAGGTATAGTATTCAGCGCCATGCTTGCTGAAGTCAAGACAATCGTAAGGTAACTAGAATGCAATAAAATCGTATATGGTGGCAATTGTGTCTGACTAGCTACTATCGCTATAAACTGAACGCATGCATTACGTTGGGATGTAAAACTGCGCCCTATACAGAATAAATGGATCACTAACTGTCGTTTCTATGCAGTTGTGCCATCCTTGATTATGGTCTTAGATCAACCTGCTATAAAGAACTACTGTATTCTATTTGCAAACCTTTGATAAGGGGTCACACAGAATGGACAGGAATTCAGACAGTGCATTGATATCCTGGGGCCAGGAGCCCGGGGGGGGGGGCTACTCTACCATGGTTTGGATAACCACTGCAGAACAAGCCTGTGGAGCCGTGGCTGTCGATCGCCATTATGGCTGAAAATGGGGGTTGTTAGTGCCATTATGACTGAAAAGGGGGGCTGTCAACTTTCACAGCCTTCAAAAGGGTGGGCTGTAGGGCGGCACCTCGGTACCTCCTCCCCCCCCCCCGGGGCCAGGAGGATCCACAGACTACCAAAGTAATGGAATGTGATCGGCCCCAGGGCGATCTGGTCTATTCCATCTGTGTGGTATTATAGTCTTCAGTGCAAACATCCCATCACACCTTGTCCTATACCTTATCTCCCTCTAAGGAGATAGTGTTGAAATGACTGCCATGATTGCCATATGGGTACCTTGAATGTACAGGTATAAAAGACAGGTGTACCCCCCCCCCCCCATGCTTCTCAAAATTAGAATGTAAATGTACAATAAATCTATTGACCAAGGGCCAGAGCGAAATACCTGTACCTTTACTATTGTACCTCGATGGTAGCAAGAGACCTTTGTTATAGCAATGCAGCTATTAAAGATGCAATTTCAACTAAAATGACTGGCTGGAAAGTTACTTCAGAGCCATACTGTGGTTAATATTACCCCTTTCCCCAATCAATGGTGTATAGCATATAGCCATGCATGTTCCCTCTATGTGCAAATAGAGGATATCTAGATAACTAGATATCTAGTAACTCAAGAGGGCACCACTAGCTGGCCTTATACAATGAGTGTATACCACCAGCATTGTGAACTGCCTTTATGTGTTGTCTGTTACAATGGGTAAAGTGTTGTTTTCTGTGCCTTATTATATCTGTTTACCCTGTGGAACCTATGGGAAGCATATAATAATGTGAACCCTTTGTTTCAATTACAATTTGAGAGTATGAAGTGCATTCCCTAGCCACAAGGGGCCACTAATGGGCCATTAGGAATCCAGTGTACACCAGTGACCACTCATCCATGAAGTAGCAAACACTGGTTATGTTAAATTAGAGTTTGGTTTCATTCTAGCTCCCCTGATCTTAATACTACATGGATCTCCCCCAAATTCAGAATGTATTATCTTATAAGTGTCTTCTATACCCTTGTACGTTTTTGCATTTTGCAATTTCTGTCCTCTCTCTACACATTGATAGGCTTTGCTGGGGGTAGTATATCAAGGAATAAATGTTCTTTGGACCACCAAAATGAGACTTAATTGGTCTAGACATAGCTATAATTACCTACTTGTTAATTTCGGCCCAGCCAATAGAGACTCAACATCCAATCATGGCCTGCATTAGTTGGTCTAGACACACTGGCACCTATCAGTTGTATACTATTATTGCTAATTGAAATGTACATAACCAGAGGAAAATTGACACTTCTGGCCGTAACTCTCAGCCTGCCCCACTGAGAGTACTGCCGTAACTAAGTCTGGTTGACTAGTAGTGTGTGGAAATGGACGTTAGTCTAGGGCCGCTCCCAGTTGGACCACATGCTTTTAGGTTGGGATGTTTGCTAAAAACTGTAGCTAAAAGGGTGATGCAGGTGGGAAGTTTGTGACATTCTGAAATGTGTACACATTTATAAATAGAGGACTAAAAGGTGTTTGGTATGGTTCTTTATCTACCCCCCCCCCCTTTGACCTAGTGCTCTCCCTGTAGCTTTTAAGCATGTCTCATATGGAAATGTAAAATAGCCAGCAACCGTCCTGAAGCCCTTGGGCATTATTATAATTAATTAGAATCTTATGGTAAAGACAAAGATAACAGCCAGAGCTAGACTGATATATAATTAACAGACCACATACATATTCTGTGCTGACTCACCTGTATGTTATAGTGCAGCCGCACAGTCACGATACCTCTACACTGCTGGCTTTTAAGTTGAGTAGCCTTCAGAAGTGTCGCCTTTCTTCTATATATCAAACAGCGTACACCCCTGTACCAAATAGCACCATAAGAAAAGAGAAGACGTCTCTCCCTCTCTGCCACTATCTCTTTTTTAATCAGTGGCTGTGGTGTCAGGCACCCGATTAGACCATATGAAATGTACACCAAAGGGAATAGTCCTACAGGTGCATTGCTTTTATACTTCAAAATGATCTAAGCTTAAAAAGCACTCCAGTCATTATAATCACTATAGTCGAAGGCAGAGGGATGTGAAGTCATAGTGTGAAATACCAATGTTAAATCAGCATGAAGAGCACGTTCGCACACTTTTCTTTGACAAATCGACAGGTGGGCGGAGGAAACATATACATACGGCTGATCCGCATGTATATGAAATAAGTTGGGGATTAGGTCACGAAGTGGGACTGCCTGTAGGCTGGGCTGGTGTCTGAGCAGATACAAGTGTGGCTCCGCTGGGTAGGTTATAAATCGACTTGTCCGATGTAGGACCAGTAGACCTGATGGGGGCCTTTGATACTGATCAGTCTTGCAGGCAGCCTACAGGCTCCCCTCAGTTCTAATTGCTTAACCCTCACGTGACGAAGTGCTCGCAGCAGGTCTGTGAGAAGAGCAGGTCATACTGGGGAGCAATTCCCAAGCTTCTTTTAGCATTCTATATACCCCAAATGAGGTTTTGTTGGGAAGGGCTGCTCATTCATAGACCATATAAGAGAAATGTCTGCGTGAAGTGCAAAAACAGATTCTTGTGCGGGCATTACATCAGCTGCATAGACATTTCTTATTATGGATGGGCATACCAATAAGTCTGATAAGCCCAGATTAGCTTTATGGCTGAATTTGGACAGTAAATTAGAAGTATTTCCCTCCAGGGTCTGCTTATCGCTGTGACTGATATAATCTTCAGGACTTTATTGTTCTTTTCGGTTTGGAACTAAGGGTGGAGGCATTAGTTATCATTTATACTATACAGTTCTCATTTGCAGTATGCCAGCCAGCAAAGGTTTTCCTATATATATATATATATATCCTTAATCGAATTAAAAAAAATTTCTAGAATATTTACAATGATGCACCAGACATGGAACTAATTAGTGGTCAGAACCTTGCTGCCTGTACCATCACCTGACGGTTTAATCAGTGTGATGGGATTCCCCAATCTAGACATCTGGCTGCTGTGGTCTTTTACCCTTTAAAGGTCGCACTATGCTTCAGTATTCATCTTCTTTGGTCGTCGTGATGCACCAATGCAGTGCTGACGAGTCCGCTCACCAGCATTGCATAGGGGCACCATGCCAACCCTCTGGGAGTCTTATAGTCCCCGTATGGTCTACATATATATGTGTAACCTTGTCGAATGGAGCTTACCAAGGCTGCATTCATGCACCATAGCGACTATGTAATGGGCATCACACACTATGTCGGCCTGAAAGGATAAGGTGCCAAGTTGACAACACTGTTGGTGCAATCCCATAAGCCTCCCTGCAATGGCACTACCAGTGTTGTAAAGAGACTGTCTTCCAAGACCTACAGGGTATGTGCACCTTAGACTTTGAGACTGTTTGCTTAAACTGTTTGAAGCTGGAGACCTAATTTGTGGAGGCAGGGGACCGGATGGCATCTAATGGAGGGGTGGCTTGTAATTAAAATGTCTGGATGGGTTGTGATAATTAAGGATAATCCACTTTAAGTGGGGCAGCAGGAGGTGAACCCACTTAGCCTAACAAGGTGCAATTTTCTCTTCTTTTTATCTTCCCCCCTGTGGAGTGGGGACCTTCATGTGAGGGCATGGAGGAGCAGAATAACTTCATTGGGAGTCCATGAAGGAGGAATTCTCCTTCCATTCTACCAGTGGGCATACCAGATTCATAAAAGGCGACAAACTTGGGGTTTCTTGTGGCTTGGGGTGAGCATGTGGGCAGCTGGTGTCCATATGCGCGGGCCCGGGTCTACATGCTTGTCTTTTGCCCTGGGAGTCCCCCTCAGTGAACCACGTCTGAGTGATCAAAGGCTGTGGTTTGTCTGGCCCTGCCTATGGGACCAGGTAAATAAATTGACACTTGCTATCTTTCGAAAAGAGTAGGGGAATGAAGCCCCGGTAGCGGTTTTCCCCCTCACCCCTCCTCATAGATGCGGTCATTCATCTCATAGATTTGGTCATCCATAGATGCGGCCACTGCTGTGTCGGGCAAGTAGCATATAAATACCTGTACTAAGAGAAAGGAAAGGATGTCATGTCCGAATCTAATGTCTGAGTTCCTCGATGGCCCCCGGACGTAAAACTAAACAAACAAACAAAAAATCTTTTTTCTTCCTATTTTATCCAGTTTTGAATTAGATAACTTGCCATGCGGTGAAAGGGACAAGCACATGCAGAAATTAGATTTAGTATACATATTGATACATTCTAAGTTGCAGTTAAAGATGTAGAATGGATGAGAAATTCACATTTGTTCAAGATTTTTGATAACTGGATAAATGATTAAACACCTGTAAATCGGCCTGTTGTTCCTATCTACAGTAGACTCAAATGCACTCTATTGAATACTACCAAGGTAGTGTCTACATTCGCTCAACTAATCATCTCAGATATATTATGAATATCGAGATGTTACAACTTTTAATCCTTATTTATTTTGATATTAAACATATATCTCATATTACCGTATTTCTGTTTGTAAATATGTCAGGTTAATATTCTGCATTACCGCATAAAGTAGTTTACAACAGATGCTGAGAATATTTCCCCCTGGAATTGTTTACAACTTCTCCGCAACATCGCATGTAACATGTAACAAAACCTTAATCAAGAATGAGGTTTTTGCATGCCCAGAGTGATTTTTTGACCCACTCTCCACAACGTTTCGCAACGTTAAACAGCAATAAATTGAGGTTAATGTGCTTTCATTTTCTGTTTCAGGAGAAGTTCGCATGTCTTTCACTTGCCTTCAAGACTGACAAGCTTACCCTTGAGAGGAGAATAGATCTCCATGAACGAGCTCGAGACATCGCCGAGCAAAATGTGAACAAGGAGATAGAAGGTCTGAAGGAAGCCATGAAGGTAGGATCCATTTACTTTCTCTCATTCTTTCACTGTATAATTAGAGAAATAGTAAAGCTTTCTTCAGAGCAATATCTATCATTTTATGAAACAATGCACAGCGTATGAATATAAATGGTTAGGGGATTCACAGAGATGAAAAATGTATTTATTTGATTGAAAATCAGAGGAGTCTAATTACCGGTAAGTACAACTTGTATACTAACATCATGGGCAGGTAGCCACAGGCATTGTTAGAATTTATAATGAGATGATGAAATATACATTTACAATAATAAAATACGTCCCTCCATTGACTAGCTGAGTTCTAAGGGTACCTATTCTCATGGCTGCTATGAGCGCTTGTGTTAAAACTACCGGTTCATGCAATGACCAAAGGTGACAAGTGAACCATGAGTTGGATTTATGAAGTTCGCCACACCATCAACCCCTTTTCATGTGTTACCGTGATGAAGGCTTCTTGTTACAGACCCAACTATTGATGTGATAAATACATGCATAGCCAAAATCCATTGCCCTAAGGGTTAGGGATGTCCTCGATATTCACAATATCTAAATATCGGCAATATTGTGATACTGAATATCGTATCGACATTATCATTATATCAATATTTATGACATACTTTCTCAAATTTACATATTTCTCTCATCAAATCCTTGACCAGAACAGATAAATATGGGCATATTTGGTATCAAATTGAAGCTGATAACAACAGCAATGCAATTGGATAGAGGTAACATGATTTATTGTTACTTCTGATGATATATTTAATCTAATAAGAGCCCTGTACTCTGCTGCTGAGAAATATTTCAACTAAAAAATATCAGATATTCATAGCCCCAACAATCCTTGCCTGACATCTGCTACTAACTAGTGCTACGATAGTTGTGCTCTTACAAACGCAGACATGAGATTTCTTTTGTCAAAAAGATTAGGAAGAGTATAAACCTTCCTATTCAACCCATCCAAAATGAAAAAGAAATGCTGGCTGCCATTGGGACTATGTTTGGTTGTTGTTGTTTTTTTTTTTCGACCTTCTTTGTCCATATTCCTGTATATGGGTCATTCTCATGAACTGTTGGCAAATGGCCTGAGGGTGACCTGAAAAGGGCTAATTTTTAGATCTATGAGCAGATAAAAATCCTTTTGTCTTAAAATACTATGGGTCTTGGCCTACTCATATACCAAATTGGGAACATCAAATCAGAAAACTGTGGCTATGGCACCTGGCTAAAGACACTATATTAATTATAGTAAGACTGCATGAGGCGTTGACTAACGCATTTACTATTTTAGGCACTACAAGGGTTTATTTTTTATAATATAGGTATGTTATACCTTTGGAGTTAGTTACTCTAGGTAGGGGAGGGGCTATGCCTCATATACACAGAATTTTCCTTCATATTATCATGTGCTGAGTTGCTCTCTTTATATATTCTTTATACAGGTGGTTTTGTGCTATCTTTGTTTGGTTAAGAGAATAAAGTAATCATTTTATTGTAATGTCTTCCAAATAGGTACACAAAGTGGAATTCCACTAAAAGATTTCAATTCTAACATGAATGTATAAAGAGACTATCCTATTTCCAATTGTGGGTGGGTCTTGGGCCTTTTGTACTCTAAATACCTGTGAAGTAGCTATAAAGATGGGGTTCATAAATGCGTTAGTCAACGCTTCATAGACTATACAAGAGCAGATTTTACCTTATTTTCAGAAGCAGGTGAGCTATTCTTTTGCTTTTTATTCAATTTTTTTTTCAATTCAGTATCTTTGTAATTATTCGAAAGTGCTGACTTCAGATTGTATGAGGGACTTAGTTTTCAGTTAGGAGTGCCATTGATATGCAATCTATTTCAATGATGATTATCACTATTACAATGGTGATATTTCAAATATATCAATATTCAGAAAAGAATCATAGGACAAAAATTAAAGGACTGGTAGATTACAATTCCATTCCCACTCCTCAGCTCCTATATGAGTACAAGTGACAACTGATCATCATCCTAGGGCAGTGGCCAAAAGTGATATCCCACTTTTCAGACCTGAGGTATTTTCAGCCACCAGGCAGTTGACTCATGAATATTCTATATTTTCAATGGATATGGATTCCAAAATTGTCTTTGGCCATAACTCTAGTTCTATTTGGAACAATTTTAAAATTCTTTCACGATTTAAAAGAGCTTGTGCTTGGGATAGCGGCGCATATCATATTTTATCAATGTAATGCTTTTGTCGATGCGATAATCATGAGTCCAGAAATGCTGATACATCAATTCTATTGGTATCAATGACACTCCTATTTTCAGTACCGGTATATACTCAATATTTTTGCTGAAAGGAAAGTAGGAAACAGGTATCTTGATTGCACTATTAATATGGATATCAAACACCCATAAGTAGTATAATTTAGCTGTAGGTTAACATCACCCACTGTACCATGACCATTTTACTTGAAAAACTGTGTGCAGCAGACTTATCTTTTATTTGTTATTTTCTTGATGTGGCAATTCATGCATCAAATGATTACCACAACATTATAGCTGTAAGCTAACCTCATGTATACATGGACTATGACTTTGAAGGGAATACGTTGACCTACATGAACACAATTTAGATGTATTTTTTTCTCTATATAAGGTAATACTTGAAAAGCCTGACCCATAGCCCAATTGTGAGCATGTGGTAAACAATTGACTTCAATGATAAATAGCCATCAAAATTTCCAAAAATAAATTGTATGTAGTTGAGGGTTTAAGGTAGTTAGATTTATACAGAGCACTGGAACTGTGTAGCTCTACATGACTTTGTTGCGTTAGTCAACACTTCAGAGAGATTAAAGTGTCAGTTAACATTACACACCATGCTGCATGGATTTATGCCACCCATTATATAGAGGAACTCTCTTGATTAAGTATTTTGTTCTATTGATTGAAAGAAATAGTTTATGTGCAAAATAATGATGTAAATGCACACAATATGGGTGCTGTGTAGATATTTCTTCGTTTTTATGCGTTAGTCAACGCCTCAAGAATTTTGCTGTTAGTCAACATTACATGCAATGTACCTTTGATCTATTACCTTATGTATGTATAGCAAATCTCTCTCGTTTCAATATGTTGCTTACATTATTACAAAGAATATCTATGTGTAAAATGAAAACTTAAATATGCTTAACATGGGGGATGTAGAGATAAATAATTTTGTTTCTGGGTTAGTCAACGCTTCGGGAATATTACACAAATATACCATGAAAATGTTTGATTGGCTACAGAGGCAAGTGTTTTCCATATTTTCCCAATTCCTTTTTAGTACATATGTGTATAGGTAGAAAGTGTTACATAGTAACCTATAGACAACATTTATTGTAATTTTGGCAAAAGCTATAGGGGTTCTTTTTTCATCCATTTATGCGTTAGTCAACGCTTCAAAAAACTACACAATCTCATTTTAATGCCCACTACCTGTATTTTAGGAACTAATGAGAGGTTTAAAGCACTCCAGCATTTCATTCATTGTTTATCTATGTGAAAATAATGAAATTGGCTGCATTTTCTTTCCTGATTAAATTTTTTTGTGCCATAGAGCATTCTCTTACTAAGGAAAATTACCTAAAAATATGCTATTTCCACCTGTTTTTTGTTTCTCACGCAGTTAATATTGTCCATAGAGAGGCAAAACTATATACCCAAATGTAGCCAAACATGTTGTGGACCTGATAGAATCAGTGAAAATCAATTCAAAGCAATCCTCTGAGATTTATAACATAATAAGGCTAAAATGCTGATCTGCTAACAGTTCATGAGAATGACCCATATATATACATAAAATCAAGTTGCAATGTCTGTGAAAATAGCCGTAGAGTCTAGTAAATATGTCCAAGGCAAAGACATTCTATCTTATATGGTTGTTTTTTTTTTTTTATCAGTTCTTATTACTAGAGTTATGCCTGACGCAGTAACTTGATCCATATATAATAGCCCCCCCCCCAATCCAGAATATATTCTCCTAAATTGATGCCAATATTTTAGCACTTAAATACACTATTCAAATCGCAATAAATCGCGATATCGAGACCAAAAATCGCAGTAATCGTCACCGGAAAAAAGTGGATGTCAATGACATCCCAACTAAGGGTACTATTAGTAACCAAGTGTACCTGTAGTGCCATTGCCTCACGTCCTAAAGCCCATTGTAGCGGACGACTCGGTGATGTGTTCTTGTTTCTACTCGTATTGGTTAACTGCTTGTAGGCCAACAACAAAATAATAGTACCTTAGGAATATGTAAAAAGGAAAAAAATCTAATATATATCTCGTATATCATTAAAGCTTTTGTTCTATTCTATTTTGCTTTTGTACTGACACTGTTCAAGTCGCAGTGGGGCTCCTTATACGCGAGTTTATCATGGTAAGCCTGTTGTCGAATTAGCATATACCGAAGATGTTCCTCAATTCAAATAAGAACTTCAGAGCTATGAGTACTAGCGCTTAATATTGGACATATTACAAGTATAATCATTGGTCTCAAGGTGGGGGAATGCGTAATCAAAATTTGAAACTTAATGCAGAGTCCGACTATTGGCTTTCCTCTCATCCCCGGCTTATCCAACATATTCTGAAAGCACTGCCCCTACTCCAAGGTAACCCATAATGTGATATAAACATCTGCCATTGAGCCAGTAAGCCATCCCCTCTAAATCATATAAAGGAATAGTAGGCGGGAGCCGGGGGCAACTTATGACACCTTGGGCATAGTAATCCAACGTCAATGCGCTTTTCATCTCTGTCTCTAAATCCTCTTTGTGAAATCCCTTTTAGCCCCAGACCTTGCAGGCATTCAACATAGCCAATATCCATATATATTTAGCCTTGGTAGGATATGGGAACCAAACTGTATCTATACATAAAGCTGGGAATTGATTCCATTGCTATTTCTTCTCATCATTGCCAATGAGAGGATATTAAGCATGAGTGAATATTGAATATGCTGAATGTTTCAATTTCACACATACCCTAGTTTTTTTCCATAAAGTCTGAGTACGACTGAAGCTGTTACCTGCATATATATGGTACCTGTAGTGATGTATGGTAAGATGGCATGCCATGCTATGATACAGCGACACTGACTGTGGTTGGTATATGGGTTAACAGCCTGTAGTCATGTCACACTGCCACCCATGAGCTGTACTGCTCCCACACACCCCTCTCTCTAGGGCCATTATCGAGTATAGGTGTAATTCAAAGCACCTTGAGTTGCCCATATATCATATTTGATATCTACATGGTGTCCTGTATGTAACTGTATATTGAGTTAGAGTGGAGTCCTAAAGAGCAAATTGAGTGCATTTTGTATCATTGTTTGTTTCTCCATGGAAATGTACTTGTGGGTGCAGTTTTTTGCTCTGTTCTCTTTTGACCAAATGGTTATTCTACCAATCACAAAGGAGGGACTGAACAAAGCATTGGAGTAAAAGAGCACCAGATTGTAAGGCCTCAGCTAGGCCACAAAGTAGTAACATCTTGAGAGATAAAGGTCCTCACAAAGAGTGGCATGAGGATGGCATTACAACAATACTTATTTCCAGGTATCAATAATATTGTCTTTTCTATGTTCCTTTATTTTCTCCATAGAGGCCATGGTCAGATACAGTGAAACTTGGTTATAACAAACTCCCTTATAACAAAATTTGGATATAACAAACAAAAATGCTTAGTCACAAACCTCTCTTATACATTTCTATAGTAGAAAAACTTGGTTATAACGAAGTACTTTAGCCATAAACCTGTTTATAACGAATTAATTTTGACCCCCAAATTGGGAAAATATGCACTAAATGATTTATTTATATCAATATAACTTGTGTTCATGTCCCCAGATTAGGTATAGATGTCCTTAAACAGGCCTTAACACCTCTTAGATCTCAGCCACTGCTACAGGTGATGGGGGGGGGTAGATGTCCTTAAACAGGCTCTAACACCTCTTAGATCTCAGCCACTGCTACAGGTGATGGGGAGGGGGTAGATGTCCTTAAACAGGCCTTAACACCTCTTAGATCTCAGCCACTGGTACAGGTGACAGGGTGAAGGGGGGGGGGTAGATGTCCTTAAACAGGCCTTAACACCTCTTAGATCTTGGCCACTGCTACAGGTGACAGGGTGAAGGGGGAGTAGATGTCCTTAAACAGGCCTAAACACCTCTTAGATCTCGGCCACTGCTACAGGTGACAGGGTGAAGGGGGGGTAGATGTCCTTAAACAGGCCTTAACACCTCTTAGATCTCGGCCACTGCTACAGGTGACAGGGTGAAGGGGGGGTAGATGTCCTTAAACAGGCCTTAACACCTCTTAGATCTTGGCCACTGCTACAGGTGACAGGGTGAAGGGGGGGGGGTAGATGTCCTTAAACAGGCCTAAACACCTCTTAGATTTCAGCCACTGCTACAGGTGATGGGGGGGGGTAGATGTCCTTAAACCTTTCCAAAGGGCTGAACTTGCTTACAACGAAATTTGGTTATAACGAATTTTTTGAGCCTGTAACAACTAGTTCGTTGTAACCAAGTTTTACTGTAATTCAATGCATCTAGAGTTACACATGAGACTATAGGTAATAGTAGACCCAGCCTTCCTTTGGCAGTTGGGGAGAAGACATGGTGGTCACAGATTAGATCCGACAGTGCTGTGAGGATGAGGGGATGGAGATAAGGTAACCCCCGCAGACCTGCTGCAGTGATAAGTCATAGTGATAAAAATAATGTGAGCAGCACTGTGACATTGTGCTATAGAAAGCTAAAGCTTGTGGATGAATATAGTGTCTACGAGCCATAGAAGTCTACTTATCCAAGATGTATCTTATTGAATATGGTGAAATGTTTAAAGACTCACTAGTCTTTAATGCCACCAATTTATTCCCCACCAGTCGTCCCTCTGGCTGCATGCCCTTACTGTGCCTTAAGTGTCACATGCCCCTATTCACGTGAGCCACCCTTAATCAGTACTGATCATTAAATGGATTGGAAGAATGTGCTGAGACAACAAAATCACTAATATGAAGAGACTTGTCATGACAGAGAAAGTCATGGAATTCTAGGAGATTTCATTACGAGTTTGGGGCAGTGATGGAAAAACTAGTTAACTGATGACATAGTTCATCAGAATGTTCTATCCCCCTCCCCTTTGATGGTAAACATTTCCCGGGGGGGGGGGGGGTCATGTGCTTTAATGTACAGAAAGAAATAGTTGTGTCAGGGAGAATTCTGATTTTTGTCACGAAAGTCATGTAAATGAGGAATTTCAGTATGAGGACTTTCATGTAACCCTGTTATTGATGGAGTCGTTCTAACATTGCTCGACTGGTGAGTAAGCAACATTGAAGCGGTCGACTGCTGGGTCAATTTGTAGTATTTGAAATGAAGGCCATTATTAAATCTGTGCCTTGCCAATTGTTCCAAATCATGGGAATCACTTTTGTGAAGGAGGGGGTGCTAATCATGCTTGGGAAGAGGGAAATGAAAAATAAATCCTTTCAAGATTGATCTCTAAGTTGTAGCTTGCCATAAGGAGCATTGCCCTACATCTAGCAATAGGGGGATGTTATTCTGGGGTGAGTGTTTTCTCACCATTTCTATACACCAAGTTATTAGTGCAGGACAGCATCATCACCAGCCTGTCCTCATCAATTTATTAGTACTCAGTGTTGGGGGCTTAGGCAGAGGGAGATGGGAGTGCTAAATGTCACTGCATATACATACGTGGTAGGTGTATACATCCAAGATGTATCTTATTGAATATGGTGAAATGTTTAAAGACTCACTAGTCTTTAATGCCACCAATTTATTCCCCACCAGTCGTCCCTCTGGCTGCATGACCTTACTGTGCCTTAAGTGTCACACGCCCCTATTCACATGAGCCACCCTTAATCAGTACTGATCATTAAATGGATTGGAAGAATGTGCTGAGACAACAAAATCACTAATATGAAGAGACTTGTCATGACAGAAAAAGT
Organism: Acholoe squamosa; assembly: GCA_949317995.1. Lineage (NCBI taxonomy): Eukaryota > Metazoa > Annelida > Polychaeta > Phyllodocida > Polynoidae > Acholoe > Acholoe squamosa. The sequence continues at coordinate 65,536,589 of OX439037.1, read as the reverse complement.
CATGGAATTCTAGGAGATTTCATTACGAGTTTGGGGCAGTGATGGAAAAACTAGTTAACTGATGACATAGTTCATCAGAATGTTCTATCCCCCTCCCCTTTGATGGTAAACATTTCCCAGGGGGGGGGTCATGTGCTTTAATGTACAGAAAGAAATAGTTGTGTCAGGGAGAATTCTGATTTTTGTCACGAAAGTCATGTAAATGAGGAATTTCAGTATGAGGACTTTCATGTAACCCTGTTATTGATGGAGTCGTTCTAACATTGCTCGACTGGTGAGTAAGCAACATTGAAGCGGTCGACTGCTGGGTCAATTTGTAGTATTTGAAATGAAGGCCATTATTACATCTGTGCCTTGCCAATTGTTCCAAATCATGGGAATCACTTTTGTGAAGGAGGGGGTGCTAATCATGCTTGGGAAGAGGGAAATGAAAAATAAATCCTTTCAAGATTGATCTCTAAGTTGTAGCTTGCCATAAGGAGCATTGCCCTACATCTAGCAATAGGGGGATGTTATTCTGGGGTGAGTGTTTTCTCACCATTTCTATACACCAAGTTATTAGTGCAGGACAGCATCATCACCAGCCTGTCCTCATCAATTTATTAGTACTCAGTGTTGGGGGCTTAGGCAGAGGGAGATGGGAGTGCTAAATGTCACTGCATATACATACGTGGTAGGTGTATACAGAATAACAACCCCTCCTCACTAAAGTCATCACTAGCACATTTAATCTTAAAGTGCAATGGATAGAAGGATATGATATGTATAGGCTAAAAAGGTCACCTCCGGAGCTGGTTATGATGTAAAATGCATCAATTTTTACCCGTTGAAGGGTTGTGAATTGTTTGAATAGTATTAAAACTCTGGTCTAAATAAATTAAGTCTAAGCCAATGAGGAACAGGTATAGTTTTTATACCATTAGAGAAAGAGTTTTAGGAGTGTGTGTCTCTGAAGGACCCTTTGAAGGTAAATTTATCCCAAATCGTTAGGAGTCTAGCCTTATTTCCAAGCAACCTTGCCCTCTAATCGTGTGTCTATAGGAATGTAGTTACTGGGGTAGTTGCTGATTTCGAGTATTCCTACCTAGACGCACACCCCAAGCCCCACCACCCACGACCAGAGAATCCTACACTTTGATCAGATTAGTTCCTTAAATCTACTTTACAGCACGTGAGCCCCTCATCCATAATATGGAGCTAGATTTGGTGAAGTGGCCTCGTTAGGTATAGGCCTAGTGGATGGGGAGGCTAACCAGGACCCTGTGAGTGAGGGTGGATCCAATTTCCCGCAATTAAATGCAACAGAATCACATTAATCACAAGTGTGAAGGAAGGTTCAATGTAATTCACAGAGTCTCTACATTAATTTTCCTTTCTCATTTCTTGTCCGTTATGGTATAAGTAATTGCAATCTTGTTCAGATGTATTAGACAGTTGAATAAATAAAGAAAAGATATACCTCTCGTAGTCGTAAAAATAATTCTGTAGAGTGCGACCTTAACCAGATGTTGCCTTGATCATAGTCTTATAATTTATCGGATTCCCAGTGCCATCTGGTTGACAACATCCTATATATCACGATTATTTGCAAACGGACCCCGGATACCACATACAGGTTATTCGGAGCAGGCATTGGGTCACTTATTAAATTCCACAAAGGGCTGACATTGTGATGGATTATACCGTATGTGAGTAATTAATTAAGCCTTCTGCACGTCGTCATTTGCCATGAATTCAAGGGCAGGTGAATGCCAGGCTGTTATAGTATCTTATGTTTTACTTTATTTAGTCTATATGGAACCATTTCACCATTTTCTTTCGAAGATTCTGGAGATGATCACAGTCAAAAGGTATGTTCCATTCATGGATCAGTTGACTAGCACTGTGTGTCTCGTAAGATCCGCTCTTAAAGGCTCTGACTGAGAACCTCGGCCTGGGGCAGACTGTTCAGACAAGCAAAGCCCGGGTAAGGTGTTTTAGTTACCTCTGAGTAGGGATAATGACGCCTCCTGAGTGTCCTCATCCAGTATAACAGCCATAATCACCACTCCCCAAATCTCCTCCTACTTCCCTCATCTTCAGACCACTGGTCCTTTAAATCTCCCTAACGCCATCTACTTCACCAACATATGTCTCCACAAGGGTAATTCACTCAGCAACTCCTCCCTGGCCAATCTCCCTTTTTACACACAAGTCTTTACAATTGCTCTCTGACATCCTAACATTAAGCAACCACCCCATGCTTCAGTCCACCACATGTCCTTCCTACCTACCACTCACTGGTCTTTAATGCCACCAATTTATTCCCCACCAGTCATCACTCTGGCTGCATGCCCTTACTGTGCCTTAAGGGCCACATGCCCCTATTCACATTTAATGAGCCACCCTTAATCAGTACTGATCATTAAATGGATTGTGAGAACGTGCTGAGACAACAAAATGACTAATATGAAGAGACTTGTCATGACAGGGTGTTGGAACAGAAGGCTTTGGGTGCTGCAGCTGGTTAATGCTTCTTACACATGGCTAATCCTGTCTAATATGGGTATTTTCCTGTTTGTCTGAACAATTCTCTATCTATGTATTACAGTATGATACTGATAACTGATAAAGATACATGTATATATAGGGAATTCTTGAAGACATTGCTAGATTGAACGAGTGGGACCTGAGTATACGTTAAGGCCAAAAAAAAAAGGTTTGTTTCCAGTTACCCGACTGACCCTAGCAAAACAGGGCCAACCCTACACTTCTTTTTTTTTATTTTGAGAATTTTTGGGATTTTCAAAGAATTTTTGAGAATTTTCCCATGATGTTTCATGATTTTTCATGAATGTTTTCTTTGGAAGTTCAGTTAATAGCTGCATGGGGCATATCTTTTGCATATTTTTCAAAATTCTCATAAGTTTTCCATGTTTTTAACATAAAATTAAAGAATCAGATAGATCTGCCTATACATTTCTATACAAAATCAAAAAAAAATTAAGAAAAAAAATCTGACCTACCAACCCTAGGTTTTTGAGTCATGTAACTGGAAATGAAATTTTTTCTCTTTTTTTTTGCCTTATCTTACTCTAAGGAAGGATGAATCGATAAACATAGATGTGATAACCCTGGACTGAATTGAGTCCAGTTTCACATCTTGGTCATAGTTATTGTCGAAAGACAAAAGATGAATAGATACCTTGGTGGAAAAGATAAGTTATGGTGCTGTGTAAAGTTTACTAGCTCTAAAAGTAGTTTCCTTCTAAGAAGTTTATTTGCCATATCTGGCGAAGCATCGTTCTGTTCATTGAATCAAATTCCTCTCTTGAGTCACTGTAGAGATGATCTATCGTCACCTAATCCACAAAAAGTCCTTGTAATAAATCTTCCACAGTTCCATTTCCTGTAATTTGGAGGTGATTCAATTTAGGCCAGGTGGTCCTTAGATCTTACGGTCTTGAAATTACAGATGAAAGTATGCTTACTAAGATATCCATGCAATAAGGTTTCATTTTCTAACCATTTTTGTCATTTCTGTTCTCATAGTTCGAGAGGGGTTGCTGTTTTGCGTGTCATTTCCAATTTATGAAAACAGTCTTGAAACCTGTCTTGATTTTCTTGTTGAAACACTCAAGGAGATGGTTTCCTCCTCAGTCTTCCGCATCCGCTTTTCATCAACTTCCGACTGTTAGAAGAGGCAGGTAGTGCATGTAATAGGTAAACATCTATAGCAGGCACTAGGGAGTTAGTTAGATCTCTATGTTTGATATAGCCTGACAAACTGTATGCAATATCATATGCATGGACCTGTGACGAGCTAGATTCAAGCATATTCGAGGTTACAACGCTTCCTGAATGAGCCAGTAAAGTATTTCCCATATAACATGAAGTTGATGATATTCAAAGGTCTAAATAAATATAAAACGTCCATGTTAAATTAATAGACTATTTTGTCTTTGCATGGGCTAAAGATAGAATATGAAATAATACGCTCTGCAAATCTTGTGCGATATTTAATTCAGATTCTTATTGATGACCTTGCATATGGGATATTCTCTAAATCGATCACATCTCAACATCAAACATTCACGGCGGCTTAGAAACTTGTTTTTAAGAGGTGGACAACTATTTTTATTGTATGTTGGTTGAAATATCTTATATAGTCATATGATTGATGCCCACTTATTGTTGGGAGCTGTAACTGAAGTTAGAAATTTGAACTATTAATGATGTTGATATAATAGTTGCCCCTGCCATTGATATGCGTGGATTCGTTTCCCAGGTTCTCTTTTGTACTTGATATATGTGTAATGCGCAGTTCAGAACTTCAGTTCCCACTACTCTTTTGAAGTCAAATGTGAACTGGAGAAAGGAATTTAGGTTTACTGCAGTGTTTATTCTCAAATCTCTTCACTTTATGTAAAGGCACAGTACATCCTGTTTCAACTATATCTTAAAGTAGATTCTTGGGACACAATTAATCGCCAGCATCTTTGCATTGGAACTGTAGAAGTCCTGCCAGCAAATTACTTTGATCTCTGTGGGAATGTACATAGCCCCCTTTCTTGGGACCAAATGGAAATTCACTGTCAGACTTCTGAGGAATCCACTAGGAGGCCGGTTTAAACATCTGAGAATCTCATCTTCTTCTTTAATTTCACCGCTGTTCCAGTCTGCTCTCCCACAGATCGACTATGTACACCTATATCGATGTGGATCTTTCTTTTAATCATAGCTTATTACAGTTCCTTTCTCCCACGCTTTGCTTTCCAGTCGATTGGTGGCTCTTTCTTCATGTGCCAGAAGCAATGAATGCTAAGTCAGGGAACAATTAAAGGGGAACGCTTTTGTCTGTAGATACTGACAGTCTGCAAGCTCCTGGCTCTGTTAAAAGGATATCTGTAATGGTCTGTAAAAGGCATATCACCAGCTTTTATGTAGTAGATGACTGTGGAAGGCTAAACCTGGTCAAATAGAAACAATTTATATTTAATTCTGTCTATTATGAATAAGGCCTATTTTTTCCTATCGCGAGAATATGAAAAGGTGCAGAAAATGTAAGCAAGGGAATGGATTGAAGAACAAGACCATACACTCTGGAAAGGGGAGGGGGTCTTCTTGAACTCTGCTCTGTATATTCTAGGTGGGCACTGTAGAATAGGGATCGAATGACTAAAGAACCAGTCCACCTCGATTCTGTCCTATCACAGGAACTATCCATCTGTGAATGTAAAATGGGGAACTAGGAGAGTGTCACTGAGAGTATCAATCACCACATTATATTGGGAGACTGCATGGATGAGTGCACAAACAGTTCCTTAAGTATTAGAGGCAGACAATGCTTGCCCCTGAAACCTTGCCATCTGTGATCTGATCTCTGAGGTGCTGCTCAATAGGACACATGCTGCCTCCTGTAGCTGAGGGTGAATGGGTGTATGCAACAGGATGATGTTTTGGATCGATCAGTAAATTTTTGAGATTGGATTCCATGGTTTGAATAAAAATAGAAAACTTCATTGGAAAACTTCAGAGGCCCCTCAAATTTAGACTTTAGTGCAATTTCATATGTAGAGAAATCTTTCCACATATGAAGTGTTTCAGGTCCTTAAAATTCCCAGAGGTTGGACCAAAGCCCAACTGCACAGTCACTAAGACACTAACATCACAATCTCTGCAATCATTCCCTACATTATCAGATACAGACAGGGGCTTGCATTATCTTACTGCATCAGTCGTCATAGACGATTTATGTCCTGGAGACATGAAATTTCTTTCTGCAAATGTACAGACAATCTGCTTACCAAGACTCACACTATTGCCTATGGCTGAGTTTTTTCCTCCTTTTGATTATATTTCCTGTTGTGTCTGCCCACTTCCAGATGATGTTTGCTTGAGTGATTTTTCAGTACATATGTACTATATTTAGTTTGTGTAGTGTATTCTTTTGGTGCTCATAAAGACAGTTATATCTCCTATATAACCATTAGATGAGGCAGGTGGATGCAATAAGCCACATTCTATCCATAATATAGCTCAGCAAAATGTCATATGCATAGGTATCACCTTTTTATACACATGCAGAGGTGCCAAGTGTTACGATTTTTTCGTAATTGTTACGATTTTTTACCCCTATTATGACCATTACGATTTTGGGTTCCTAAATTACGATTTTAGAAAACCTGGAGTTTTGTTTTTCTTTTATAGCTTTTAAGGCTTTTTATCATTTCAGTGTGTAACCGATATCTCTTTCATCAAAAGATCCCAAAGGCTCAGGCTTATATGGGGCTGGTCACCGTGGATTCACTCACAATGGCGAAGTGAGTCCGTCAGGGCACATCTAACTAGAATCGAGTCTAGCTCTTCTTTACTCGAGGGGGAGTGGTCACATTTACCGCCCGTGACCTGTGAGGACCTTCACCTCCACTAACCATTTTCTCTGACGGTGCCAACTTTGGACATGTTCATGCCCTTAATGTGTGGCCTTGAATCAATGCACCGTTGTGCTTGTGCCCATAATGGGTAGTCCTATGCCGGGACAATCTGCACTGGTGTCTATGGTGGATAGCTTCGCGTTGGGGACCTTCAGTGCTTTGCAGTGCGGAGCAGCGTTCTAAGAAGTCGAAGGGTGGCGGTCAGCCCCTTTTCCTTGTGATTCTGTTTTGCTGCTCTGGCGGTCTAGCTTGCGGTGTGGCATTGTTACTTCCGCAAGCAACAATTGAAGGAAGTCACGGCCTTGTCGGTTGGGCTCTGCTACCCATTCTACCCCCAGTGAGTGACACTCCAAGATGCGTGTGCCTTAGGATTATCCTATGTGCTCAGCATTTTTTTGTTTATGAATTCCTTTTCCTTTTTCCTACTCCTTGTCCTGGGTTCGTCTTATTGAGCCCTACATTCTCTAAATTCTATTTTTTTACTGCAATTATTGTAAATGTTGCTAGGATGTCAAAAATGCGCTATAGAAGTTTTTAGAATATTTGAAATATAGTTGTGTGATGGGATATCTTTTGATCCAGTTCCAATTTAATATACAATTTCTGAGTTTCGGCTACCTTGCTCCCTATCCTGTACCTTGCCAATATCTTTCTCCACAATGGTACTTCAGTCAGCAATTCCTCCCCCACCCACATCCTCTTTATACACAACGAGTCTTTACAATTGTTCTCTGACATCCTAGAATTAAGCACCCAAGCCATGCTTCAGTCCATCACATGTCCTTCCTACCTACCACTCACTTGTCTTTAATATCATCAATTTATTCCACACCATTCGTCCCTCTGGCTGCATGCCCTTACCCTGCCTTAAGTGTCACATGCCCCTATTGACGTTTAATGAGCCACCCTTAATCAGTACTGATCATTAAATGGATTGCGAGAATGTGCTTGACAACAAAATGACTAATATGAAGAGACTTGTCATGACAGGGTGGTGGAGGATTAGGCTTTAGCTGCTTCAGCTGGTTGATGCTTCTTACACATGGCTAATCCTGTCTTATATGGGTATTTTCCTGTTTGTCTGAACAATTCTCTATCTACGTGCTATAGTATGATACTGAAAACTGATAAAGATATAGGGAATTCTGGATTGCTAGATTGATCTTACCCCAAGTGAGTGAGTGAGTAATAGATGTGTAGCACCATTTCAACAGCTAAGGTCATATTCATGGCAAGAACTACATTACACAATATCACAGAGGAATGCGCCTCACGCATATGCTTACCACGCACATATGGGGGGGATAGAAAAGAGGAGATTTAGACCAATTTAAATGGACTAGGGAAGCCCATCTTACCCTAAGGAAGGATAATCGATAAATATAGAGCTATAGACTGGATTGAGTCCAGCTTCACATCTTCTTGGTCATAGTTATTGTCGAAAGACAAAAGATGAATAAATACCTTGGTGGAAAAGATAAGTTATGGTGCTGTGTAAAGTTTACTAGCTCTAAAAGTAGTTTCCTCCTAAGAAATTTATTGCCACAGCATCTGGTGAAGCATCGTTCTGTTTACTAAATCAAATTCCTCTTTTGATTCACTTTAGAGATGTTCTATCATTACCTAATCCACAATAAGTCCTTGTAATAAATCCTCCATATTTTCATTTCCTGTAATTTGAAAGTGCATCAATTTAGGCATGCAGGTGCTCCTTAGATCTTACATGTCTTGAAATTACAGATGAAAGTATTCTTACTGAAATATCCATGCATCTATATCTTCTAACCATTTTTGTCGTTTCTGTTCTCCTAGTTCGAGAGGGGTTGCTGTTTTGCCCATTATTTCCAACCATGAAAACAGTCTTGAAATCTGTCTTCATTTTCTTATTGAAACTCGACCATGTTTTTAAAGAGAGGAGATGGTTTCCTCCTTGGTCTTCCGCATCCGCTTTCCATCAACTCGCGACTGTCAGAAGAGGCAGGTAGTGCACGTAATAGGCGATAGCAGGCAGTAAGGAGTTAGAGACCTCTATGTTTTGATATAGTCTGGCAAACTGCATGCAATGCCATATGCATGTACCTGTGACGAGCTAGATTCTAGTATATTCGAGGTTACAACTCTTCCTGAATGAGCCAATAAAGTATTTCCCCTACATTTATGAAAGTTATGATATTCAAAAGTACAAAGAAATATAAAACACCCACGTTAAATTAATAGACTATTTTTGTCTTTACATGGGCTAAAGATAGAATATGAAATAATACGCTCTGCACCCTGTGCCTGAATACAAATATGGCTTCAATAAAAGTGAAGTTAATTCTGGCTGCGTACAAGTCCCCATGTGGAGCTTCTTGTCCACAAGACATGCAATAGAAAATGGCATGTCAATAACACTCTAATTAAGAATCCTTGTGCTTAAAGATAATATTCCACCATCTATGCCATCGCCACCTGGTGGCCAAAATTTTAAACTACCAAAACTTAGTTTTCCCTTTTGTATATACCCTTACTAATCACTATCAACCTGTTGAACAATTTTTGCATTCTTCCTACCACAATACTAAGATTCACCACTGGTCAACTTATTAGATTTCAGTCGTAGAGGAAAAAGAAAATATTTTCATAAATCTGTCACTTCTAGATTCTGAGAGTAACCTTACAATTCTTTGCTCATAAAATCTTCATAATGATTGGATCTCAATCCCTGCAAAGTCTGGTGAACAAATTCTGGGCACTTTCTTTCCTGTTTTGTGAAATGTTAAAAATTTGAATACTTTTCATTTTCACTTTTTTCGTTAAATCAATCATGGCTCTTTCGTTTGTCCAATGACCATCTGTTTATATCGCGTGATCATGGTACACATGATGTCTGCTAGACATATGAGAAGTTTAGTTAAGATAGCCATTGTCAATTTTTCAATATTAGAGAAAATGTTGAAAAATGGGGTTTTCTCCCACTAGCAGCAATAGTTAAGGACTCCCCATCTCCAGATGTCAATAAATCTGAAACTAGTACAATGAACCATGGTTTTTATTGCTTTAGCTATCTCATAATATAGAAAACTTCTGTAATCCCAAGTCATTTGGAGAAACTGATGGTAGTTTTTGATTTATTGAATAGTGGAATATACCTTTAAGCAGTCCCGGTGTTTTGCTGTACATGAGGAGGGCATGATGAAAATTTGTATGTTTTCCATAAGCAAATCTTGTGCGACATGTTCATATTCTTATTGATGATCTTACATATGGGATATTCTCTAAATCGCCCACATCTCAACATCAAACATTCACGGTGGCTTAGAAACTTGTTTTTAAGAGGTGGACAACTATTTCATTGTATGTTGGTTGAAATATCTTATATAATCCTATGATGGATGTCCACTTATTGTTGGTCGCTGAAGTGAGCAATTTAGAACTATATTCGTGGATTCTTTTCCCGTTTTTTTTTTTGTACTTGATCCAGCTATATGTATAATGTGCAGTTCAATTCCTACTGCTCTTTTGAAGTCAAATGCGAACTGAAGACAGGAATTTATGTTCACTGCAAGGTTTATTCTAGAATCTCCTAACTTTATGTAAAGGCACAATACATCCTATTTCAACTATATCTTAAAGTAGATTCTTGGGACACAATTAATGGCCTGCATCGTTGCATTGGAACTATACAAGTCCTGCCAGAAAATCGCTTTGATCTCTGTGGGAATGTACATAGCCCCCCTTTCTTGGGACCAAATGGAAATTCACTGTCAGACTTCTGAGGAATCCATTACTAGAAGGTTTTAACATATGAGAATCCCATCTTCTTGTTTAGATTTACCGCTGTTCCAGTCTCCTCTCCCACAGATCCACTATGTACACCTATATCAATGTGGATCTATCTTCTAATCATAGATCATTACTGTTTCTTAGTCCCACGCTTTGTTTTCCAGTCGATTGGTTGGTGTTTCTCTAGCTGCCAGGAAACAATCAAAGAGAAATGTTTTTTGTCCATAAATGCTGACAGTCTGCAATCTCCTGGCTCTGTTGAAAGGAGATATGTAATGGTCTGTACAAGGCATATTACCAGTTTTTATGTAGCAGATGACTGTGGAAGGCTAAATATGGTAAAAAAATATATTTAATTCTGTCTGTTAATGAATAAGGCCTAAACGCGAGAATATGAAAAGGTGCAGAAAATGTAAACGAGGGAAAGGATTGAAGAACAATAAGATACACTCTAGGGGAGAACTCTGCCCTGTATATATATTATAGGTGGGTACTGTAGAATAGGGATTGTCTAAAGAACCAGTCCACCTAAATTCTGTCCTATCATAGGAACTATCCATCTTTGAATGTAAAATGGGGAACTAGGAGAATATCAATCACCACATTATACTGGGAGGCTGCATGGACGGTCCCATCAGGGGCCCATCTCATCTGAGTGTGCAAACAGTCCCTCAAGTATGGGCTTCCCTAGCCCACTTAAAAGGGTCTATATCTCCTCTTTCCTATCCCCTCAGGATGTGTGTGGTGCACATATGCGCGGCACTGACACATTCCTCTGTTAAATTATCAACCTGTGAAGCATGGGATGGCCACTTAGTGCCGCTAAAGTGCTGTAAAACACAAATCAATCAATCAATCAAGTCCCTCAAGTATAAGAGGCAGGAGATGCTTGCCCCAGAAACCTTGCCATCTGTGATCTGATCTCTCGGGTCTGCTGCTCAGTAAGACACATGCTACCCCCTGTGGCTGAAGGTGAATGGGTGTATGCAACAGGATGATGTATTGAATCGATCAGTAAACTTTTGAGATTGGATTCCATGGTCTGAATAAGAATAGAAAACTACATTGGAAAACTTGGAGGTTCAGAGGCCCCTCAAATTTAGAATTTAGTGCAATTTCACATATGAAGTGCTTAAGAGCCCCAAAATTCTCAGAAGTTGGACCAAAGCCTAACTGACACCTTTTCACTGTCACTAAGACACTAACATCACAATCTCTGCAATCATTCTCAACATTAACAGATACAGACAGGGGCTTGCATTATCTTACTGCATCAGTCATCAGGGGCGATTTATGTCATGAGGTGTCACCACCCTAAATCGGACCACTTCCGGGTTTACTGGCAAAATAGTCCCTTCTAAACTTAGTTATTTTGAGGAATTTGGCCCCAAAGGAAGGGAAAGAGGAGCCAAACCCATTGTTATTTGGTATCAGAATGATGAGTAGGAGTGTTTCAATAGTCCCAGAATATTTTTTGTTCAAAACATAAATTCAGTGGAAGTTTATGGGGTGAAGGGTTCCTGATGTGTATTCATGTGCTGATCAGGCCTCACCATGCAAAAATCACTACCTGGTTACCATGGCAATTTGCGCAAAATCTAGCCTGACTATGTTTATGTGGACCTATCTTATTTTTTTTCTCCATTTCATAAACTAAAATACTTTCTTTCTGAAAATGTACAGACAACCTGCTCACTAAGGCTCACACCAATATTGCCTATGGCTGGGGATGGCTGTAGGAAGATGATATCTGTACCCGTCTGTTGGAATGAATCAGTTTGGAAATAGAGTACAGGCTTTAACACAGGTACTTTTTAGGTTTGATATTGCAAATAGAATTGTGAACATTTGATTATTTGAGCAGAAATATTTTGTCACATGTTCCTCAGGAAGGCCACAAACCGAAACCGATTGTGTGTGTTTTAACTATGAGTGAAGGAATTTCCAGAATATATCTCATACTTTTGATTTTATTCACAGTTTAGACATTTCATCATTTGGAGCCCTATGGCAGATTAGCATTGGAGCATTTTAAGATTTAGAAATGCATCTCTGTAGCCTTTGTTTTAGAATTGTTTCTTCTGAAACTACTATATATATATATATATATATATATATACATATATATATATACATATATATATATATATATATATATATATATATATATATTATGTAGTACAGGTTTTATCTCAGAGGGTTATGGTACAATTTTATCATATTTTCTGTATATGAACAAGGTATTCACTGTTAAAGATCTCTATGGAGAAATCAGTACTAACATGTGTTGCCATATCTGCATTTTTCAATATCAGAGGAGGTCTAAGTGTAAGGACACCTTGTGGATTGCTATGTTCTTCTCTACGTAAAAGTTTTTAGTTCACATTGAAATAATGCTTTCTCATAATATCTATATCCTGTTGGTGATGAAACATTACTTTAATTACTCGTTTCATTATATTTCACTTTATAAAAGATTTTGTGGAACACTGAAAACATGTATGTATGCAGGTGTCCTTACACTGTGCTCCTCCTCTACAGAGAGGTGGGGTGATCTGGCTAGTTTGCTGACCACTGGCCTGTGACAAGGTACAGAATATTAGAGGTGATTGGCAGTTGGGTGTGTGTGGGGGGGGGGCAAGGCAGAGCAGGGTACACTCATAATGACACACTTGTTGACTATGACATTGGACATTGAATAAGACAGGTCCCTGTGACAGCTGAGTGAGGTACATGCAGAATGGACAGTCTTCATGCTATAAGTATGTAGCTGCAGTGGGTACTTCGGGTTGAATTTCTACTATATACTACCAAAAGCCCATATGATAGTATGCCCTATCTATCAGTCTCACCAACTGAAACTAGACACAAGATTACAAGTAGCCGCGCCATGTCTCATCGGACTATTCTCTACTATTGTATTAAAATCTACAACACTATGGTTTTATTATATATATGGCACTACAAATCTAGGGGATATCCAGTTGATCTTCATTTAATTGACATACAGTCTGGAACAAAAAATGGACAGATCATTGCATAATTATCGATCACGTTTCAGGTGAACAACATTTTGGCCAAAAGACAGTTAAAGGGAAGTCGCATGCCAGTAATTCAAATTGAGAATCAGTGTGTTTCGACAGGACTAGTTTTTTTAGGCATTACATGATGAGGAACCTACAGGGGGAAGTTGATGCATTGAGTGATATTGAATCCCCAGCGCCTGTGTCCCTGTAATTTTAAGGGATCTTTTTAATATTGTATGTGGAACCTGCCTTGGGGTATTCATTTTTCAGCCTCCGGCATTAAGGACATGGCAATTTCAATAAATGCTAAACCAAATACGCTACTTGCACGGTTGATACCATTAAAAAAGGATCGCAGCTATCAAATATATCAAATCATGCCTCAATACTTTGGGTAACTGTTGCGATGTTTTGGGCGATTTTGATCAAAATGGAGCGGTGATTACATACTTTGATTTATGTCCATTAACTGCTACCAACTAAGTCGATTAACAATTGATACATGTACATGTATACGAAATAACACTTAGGTGTGTAATTCGTTTGAATATAATCAGGTTTGCACATAAGTTGTACACATAAAGCAGTATTTCAAACACCCGAATAAATCAGATATCCTGTTGGCAGTTACGCCTAACTTGTTACTGTGATATCTCCGCTAGGACGTCCTTGAAGGCAGGTCATTTTGGTCTTGTCTTCCACCAAAGTGGTTCATCAGTGACTGAAAAGGCAGACCATCCATGGGGATTCCTTAACATCTAAATGTGTAATCAGCCCTGAGGAATTCTCTCTCTGGTTGCCCATGAAGACTCCCAATTTCTGCTTGCCTGAACAACCATGATTTGAAACTTCCTGCTCACTGAAGTTCACACTTCTAGCTCTGGCTGAAGCTAAATAGGTGTATATGTATACATGTAAGGGAAGGGTGCATTAACAGAGTTTGTGATAGTGACTATGATTGGCTTTATTCAATAAATTCCTTGCATGTGTGGGTGTGTACAGTACATATTTGGCGTACATGTCTTTTGAGTGCCTAAATAGTACTGTTTACAGTTCCATCACACATCGTGTGTACTGAGGCATGCTTAGCCATATACATGTAGCTACCGTTTCCATTAAGTACTATGATACAGTGAACCCCCATTATCCGTAATGCATATCATTGCTATTTCCCCGCTCATCTCTTTTCCATTATCCTTCCCTTCCTTATAGCACGTATTGGCCTCGGGGATGAGCAATGCTTTATCATTTATACCCATAGTGCTCAGAGACTGTACATTTCTGGCAGATACCCCAAAGATGAATGTGTTCACAGTCCTAATGGAGTGTGAAAGCCTTCACCGTCGCTATGTGATTCTATTCTGGATTTTCTGAGAGAATGGCTTCTAGACTTTGCAGGCAGTGACATGAATGGAATAGTTCTACTGGAGGGGGTGGCTTCATAAAATGGGATCACTGTGAAGAACAAGTATGGCTCACTGGCTCTTATAATCCGTTTAATAAGAGTTTTATTCAAAGGCTTAATTGTTACAGGCATTGTTGCCTGAACAGTGATCACAGCTAGTGCTATGCTAAGGATCGGTCTGTATACTATGTACTAACTGATTAAATGTAGCATTTAGATAGAAATTATTGGGGAGATGTACATGTAATTTTCAATAATCTATTAAATGACGAAGATACTCCTTGCATCTCACTTTGTTACACCTCCCTTTTAGTGTTTGGGAGTTTTGTTCGGTTGTCTTTGTGAGATCATTGATCTACCCACAAATTGGGATGTTGTCAGCAAATTGACTTCCTCACAGAGAAGATGTGGACCTCATACCCATTTTACCAGTACGCTACACCCCAACGTCCAGAATATATCCATTGTATGGACTACCAAGTAGCCACATACATGCCAGGACCTAACACAATATTCCCACCCTGTTCCACACCTAATACCCCCAGCCTCATATAAAGGGCGCTGCTGACTGCCCTTCAACTATTACCTCTCACCTTATCTCACTCTCCAAGCACATCTCTTAGTGGAAGTAACGTAAGTGGAGGTACACATGGGGCGGACGGAATTCCGATAACAATTTATCTTCCCTGACAACAAATTGTTACAGCTTTCTCCATCAGAGAGCTGAAGAGCATAAGGACCCCTGTAAAGGTCATGGCCTTAGAGATTGCCCTTCAGCTGAGCAGTGATGGCCCTTTTTGTAGTAAGAAACTACCTCCATTAGCTACCTGAGTTGAAAGAGAACCTGAGCTTATCCACTTCAGGATGTTCATTTTGAAGGAGGACAGAGTGGCTCTTAAATTGGTTTTAATATTATAGGGTTCATGTTTATAGTTGATTTGATTGAACACTGGTGAGCAGAGAGAGGCACTCACTACAAAAATCAGACAGTAGGTGGGACACAAAGATGCCACATGGATGCCCTGGAGGGCGTCCCATAAAAAATGGAGTGAAAAAAGAAGTAGAATTTTGCTCGTCATGATTGAAATAACGTGAAATGGAATAAGGCCATATTCCTGCGTTGGGAAGTTCTCCAAATTAAGTTATTTCAAATTGAGGACAGCAAACTTTTGAAACAAGTCTTTTTCTATTTCAAAATAAGTTAACGTTTATGGGGCCCTACCCTGTTTTAGATTATTTCTCTCCCAATAAAAATTAACTTGAGATATCCAGTTCTCTAAAAGAAAAATCGATCAGGGCCCGCAGAACAAAAACTCTGCAGGACCGAATGGCCTGCATGATGAAAAACTTTTTGTGTCGAGGGGGTTATTACCCACGTTGGTTCTTGTTATTTCTATCTTTGGTTGGTTTTTGTTTTTATTTTATTTTTCTACAAAAGTAAATGACAAAGTCGGAGGAAGTGGGCTTTTGTGTAAGCAAGGGTGCACTTGTGCTTAAAAGCGGGAATTCAGGAATGAAATAAGACCATTGTGCTCAGCTGAGAAAAGGGTCGGAAGTGGACTATAATGTTGACCTTTAGTATTTAAAGAATCTCAGATTACCTGTTGTATTAATGGCCCGTCATTGAAACAATGTACAGATAATGTTACTTCATTAGCTATGAGATGCAATTTACCCAAATGAGAACCCAGTGTTGGCCATAGGGCGTTGGTTCAATCGTGTCCTTTGGTATTCTGGTGTATTTGGTTTGGTCCAAAGACATTCATCCAAATGTAAAACCTGTTTTCAAGAGGTTCCCGTTGAGAATTTACGTGTTTTTTTTTGTCTTTGTTTTTGTGTTCGGTCACTTTCATCCCTGTGTATGTGAAATAAAAAGACCATTTATAAATTTGATCATATCTATCGTTGCAGACGCTGAGTCCTTTCTGTACGGACGCCCAGAGCCGCGACCTCTACTCCAAGGTGCAGCACCACGTGGAGGTCCTGGAGCAGTCCACGTCCAGGGTCTCCTCCAGGGCAGAGGTCCATGGAGCCGTCCAACAGGTACGATATGAAATTCATATAAACCGCAGTACTGATCACTGAGGGTTTTAAGCGCTCAATTCAGATCCTCCAGTTTATGCAATTATTTGGTGCCCACTGCTGCTGATACTGTTTTGTTGTTGTTTTCCTGATCACACCACCTCAAGTAGGCCTTCAGAACTTTAAGTCAAAACTTCATGTAGTGGTAATAGCTATACTATGACGCCTTTTATCGTCCCTTTGACCTTTATTAAACATGTTAGTACGAAGTGGATATCATAGTCTATCTGGCATTGACATGGAAGCAATATGCCTGACATAAAAGGCCTCCATACTACCATACTTATATAAAAGCATCTTTAAGGCTACCATTAAAAATATTTCCGTTTCCTATCCAGAGGGTGGAATTTCTCAGACCCATGAGGGAGGGAGAGAAAATTTCTTTTTAGGAAAATATTTTTATTTGTCATAAACATCGTAAGCGGGAACAACATGAATTTATCATGACATCTAAGATTTTGTGATTAGAAACCTAGATTCTTGTGCTGATGGATGACTCAGGGAAAAAAAATTTCCATTCTCACAAAAACATCCACCAGGCCTCTGGACAGGGAAACATATTTTTAAGGGTGGCCTAATCTCTCCTATACCCTTCCCATTTATAACTTCCCTGTTCATCATTACGTTGCCTTATTGGCAAAAGTTTGTAACTGACATCTTGGCAAAATTGAGTTCACACATATCAGCCTACTATGAAAGTACTAAAGCTCTGTCAATGACATGTGTGCCTACAGGCCAAAGTGCAATAAGACTGTCTACTTGGTGATATAGTAATTGTAACAATTATTTTGCCTCTCCTGCAAAATTTGAAAAATGCAGTTACAGCATTGTTGCTCTAAGGCGACGGTTATTATTCTGTGAAGCTCTAGTCTTATACTGTCTCCAGTCCTCCACCTGCTGACATATTTCACGTAAAGCCATTGATTGCTGCCCCTGCACAGCAGGAAGGTCTGACATCTTTTTGCTGGCAAGGTAACAAAGGTGTGCCATGCTTTTAAAGCTGGAGGGTTGGCCGCCTGCTGGTTCACAGAGCTCTTGGTAATCCCTTCGACAGGCCCTATTTAGTGGGATATCCTGGGAGGGTCTGCTGGCATATGGTAAATAGCAGAGGTAGAGGCTGATAGGCGGGTTAGTTCCCACAAGTATCCAGACCCCGTTTAATGTTGATGGTAAAACGTATTAGCGTTGCATATACTATCTGGATTGTCGTGTCCCAGTAGGGCTGTGTTGAATAATCCTACCTACTGAAAAATTCCACTTAATCGTGCAGCTAGTTTATCAGTGGAAGCAATGCTGATAAAAAAACCTATGTTCTGTTACATTATACAATGAAATAAGCACGAAATACATATATTTCCCTATGGGATTCTATAGTATATGGTAAACACCGCAGGGAGTCATACAGTTCACTCTTCGGCTGACCAGAGCAACCCCTGAACAACCTTACGTTGGCTTTATGTTGCATCAAGAACTGTGATCAGGAGGGAAATCTATAAATAGCTAGATTTAGCTAATAATTCTCATCTTCCGCCATGAAGGACAGAGTGAAGCTGCAAGGTGTATGAATACTACCAAGTTAAAAAGGTGTGTAGCCTCCCCATATAATAGCAAATAGCTACGTAGGGGTCCACAGTTAGGAGACCAGAGTCATAGTGTGAGTGGCTGGGTTGATGTTTATCTGGTAGAGCAGAACGGCTTGACTGTAAATCGGTGTATAGAGCCGATATGGTGTGTCCTCTCTGCCCCCTGCCTGTCGGATCTGCAGCTTTATCCCTCCCACAGGCCGATGGATCTGCTGCTGAGCTGCAACAGGAGGCTGGTAGCAATCTGTAACAAGCAGAACGTTGTAAGGCACTGTGTTAGCTTATGGTCACTGAACTATTACCTCCGTGTATATCTATGGGTTCATATACAGTATTAGGCCTGTAGTATTGGAGCAGCAAAAGTAGAGGCTTTTAGAGGCGAAAGGTTTCTTTTCTTTTTGGGGATATGGACAAAGATCCCGGTTGAGGAGGCCCAGTTCAGTTTCATTGAGACTCATAAATGGGTATAGAGCAGTGTTTTTGTGACATTATGTTTGTGTTGGATGAACTAAGAATTAGTAAGGCCATTGAGGCTATGGGGAATCATGGAATCATGATGAACTCTTAGTTTGCAGTACAGGAACTAAGAATGAGTAAGGCCATTGAAGTAATGGCGAATTATGTATTTACTATGAACTCTTTGTATTACAGGAACTAAGAATGAGTAAGGCCATTGAGGTAATGGTGAATTATGTATTTACTATAAACTCTTTGTATTACAGGAACTAAGAATGAGTAAAGCCATTGAGGTAATGGTGAATTATGTATTTACTATAAACTCTTTGTATTACAGGAACTAAGAATGAGTAAAGCCATTGAGGTAATGGTGAATTATGTATTTACTATAAACTCTTTGTATTACAGGAACTAAGAATGAGTAAGGCCATTGAGGTAATGGTGAATTATGTATTTACTATAAACTCTTTGTATTACAGGAACTAAGAATGAGTAAGGCCATTGAGGTAATGGTGAATTATGTATTTACTATAAACTCTTTGTATTACAGGAACTAAGAATGAGTAAAGCCATTGAGGTAATGGTGAATCATGTCGAGAACCTGAAGCGCCTATATGATAAGGAGCACCAGGAGCTTGAAGAAACAAAGTAAGTAACTGAAATTGTAATGGTAGATTTACCGTTCATGAGTCTGACACATGCCTTGAGTTGGATACTATCTCTTTTTAGTGTTTCATGCATGCTGTGCCCCTTATTTCTGAAAGACACAACGTGTTTAATGAGTTGTTTTTTTTTCTAATAAGGATTTACAATGTAGTGTGGAAAATAGCTACCAGTATATATACTCTAGTTAAGCACTTGGACATTATTTCAGAAGTGCATAGAATTCATGTTTAGTGGTGCCGTCTCATAGGCCACATTGAATCCTTCGCAAAACTTCTTTATTCATGCTTCTACCATATGTAGAACTTTGGATATTGATTAAAACGTGTATGGG
The DNA here is from genome assembly GCA_949317995.1 of Acholoe squamosa. Lineage (NCBI taxonomy): Eukaryota > Metazoa > Annelida > Polychaeta > Phyllodocida > Polynoidae > Acholoe > Acholoe squamosa. The sequence continues at coordinate 65,516,859 of OX439037.1, read as the reverse complement.
TTGTAGAAGCAAATAGCCATTATAGTAATGTATGGAGGGAGAGATCTGGAAATTGGAACTAAGAAATATGAGACTCTGTATGCCTTGTTATTACCTTGCACATAAGAATAATCCTAATTATAGTCAACAGACTCATTATACTATTATATATATATTATATATTTCCAAAGACTCATTATACTGAACAATTTTTGCTATAAGGAATGTGTAAGGGCTTCATTTGATGGAATTCGCCAATGGAAAGCAGGGCAAACATAATTCACTTGATAGGTTAGTTCCCTACCTGGCCAAGATGTGGTGCCACTGAAGCAACACACCTGAACTTGGGCCAATAATTTTATTAGAGATCCTGTCTGAGGATGTACCTGATGTACCTAGATGGTAGCACCTCCCAGGAAAATTTCTATATACATTCCTATAGGTACAAATGGTATCCTTTCTTACTAATTAATGGTAATGGATTTATATGTATGGTAACTGGACCCTGATTCTACTACAATAGAACATAGAGGAAAGTTACACACTTGCATGGGCAGTAACTACATTTGCTCATGGTGTGCAGTTTGGCTATCACACACATTAGAATATAGTGAAATGCTGAGTGTGTGATTCATGTAGTCTAACAAATTTGGCCCATGAAGAGGTTTGGAACATGACTGGGAATGTTTACCATTTGTTGTCTAACTCATGCAGCAATGACATAGGACATAGAAAATGACATAGAACATAAATGTCAATGGCAACATAGGCCAATGGCCTAAACTTAACCTTTATAATTTCTGCCATTACCTTTTTCAACATTTGTGACCCATCAAGGTAAAACACCCCTCCACGGGGGATTTTTAATTCCCCATTTGGTCACCAGGGGATATTGAAGGGGCAAAATTACTCCAAAATCATTATAAAGATATGTTAAGCTAATTTTTTATGCAGAATTCAATGGTCTCATTAAAAATTCACCATTTTCAGTAGAAATTGCCCATATTTGGATGGTAACATTTTTCATGGGAATCAACCTATATGCCTGTTCCTGGTGGCCATGGCAAACATTTCAATAATCAAAATTTGCAGATTTTATGCCAATTTTCGGGGATATTCACCATAATCCCAAAACTGAAAACAGAAATGGAAAATTCCTTCTTGATCAAAATCTATGAAAAAAAATCACCATATTGTTATGTATTTTTTTTATGAAAAAGGCTGATTTATTTTGTTTTTAGATATTATTATGGTTAATAATGTATTTAGAGCGTAATCCTCAATTTCAAATATGAATACTGACCTATGTTCAAGGTGGGGTTCTGACATAACTACTGGGAATATTTAAGTCAATGATGTCTCATTTTAAAGAGGGGTGTTTTTGCTTGCCTGGTCACATTTATAGTTATAAATTATCCTCACTTCACATGAACCACTTTATGTATGTTCTATAATAAAAGGGAAACTTTTAACAACCGAGGAAAAGAATTAATCACAGGCAGATGCTTCACTATATGAATCCTGCCCTAAGGACTGTTGTGAATGTCAGCTACTGATATAATGGCTAGAGGAGAATGCCATCTTACCTTTCTGAGGGCCCCCAGAAGGCTACTTCTCTCACCCTCTTGCCGCCAGGAGTCAGGGTATGTCACGTGTGAAAATAATGAGAGCGGATTGGTGGAGGAGAGGTCAGTGCTGACGTCACACCACCTCCGGCACTGGTTGCCCTGGAGACGTGGTATTTTGGTACTGATCTATACTGGAGACATGTCACTCTACAGCTGCCCAATTTACTGAATACCCATGTAGCCAGTCCGCTGATGCTCTGAAGGCTTTAGATCCTGGAGAGGTACTCATTTTGATGAACCCTTTTTGTGTCCTTGGGAATTTTATCAAATGTTTTTTTATTCAATCACTTTGATTCACATATCACTTTGATTCACAATTGATATTCTAAAAAAAACGTCTGTCCTCATAAAATGTATACAAAGTTGAATCCCGAAATAGGTTCAGGGAACATTCTTTAATGTCTCTGCTTGCAACTTGATAAAGCCTTGTAACAAGAGAACCATTTTTGCCATGTGTCCAATAAATATGTTAGATTAATCTTGAAAGTAAATTATTGGTCATAAGAGTCAATAGCCACATCCAACCTTTTAACTCGGTTAACATTTAATGTCATTGTGATAGAGGTTTGACCTTTGAGAATATAAGCGTGACAAGCATGTGCTATAGTGATTTTCTTTCTAGCTATTAATAGATTTCCATCTGATTATTCTTCTGTAACATGTACAGGTGCCTAATGCTGGAAATGAAACTCTTTCTATGTAGGTCCACTGTCAATGACTTTAATGAAATAGAGCTAGCCTCTGGACTCTTACCTTGTGGAGAGGTGACCATAATGGCATTATGCTGGGAATTGCCATGATATATTACGGTGCTAGTGACATTTGCTGTGTCTACACTCAGATCCATTATGTCCTGAAACAACGCTGGGCAGTTTGCTTCCTTTCATTATACAAATATAGTTCTAATGGAAATAACGTGTCTTGGCTGAAGAGACATTGCCTTTACTCTCATAAATTCAATATCATTGCTCAAATAAGAAATAATTTGTATCCCCATCACCACATAATCGCCACCTACTTGGTCTGTAGTGTTTGCTTGGTGATGAAATATGAAGGGAATTGCACTTTTATGGTAGCCCCGGGGTAGGCCTAATGAGGATTGTTGAGTATATTCTACAGCTCGGTCCTATGAGTAAACAGACTAGGGATCCCACCAATCAGGGGAAATTGAAGTCTTTAATAACAGGAAACAATCCATATGATTATATAACATCCCATAGTTAATCAGCGTCCTCATACTTATAGCTTTGGAGAAACAGCTGTCACCGACACTCTTGCAGTTCCAGGCATTAGATGCTTTGGAGATGTATTCAGGTGGTACAGTAGTAGGCGTGTCCATTAACATTATATCAATTAATTTTCTTCCTCTTTTTCCTCGGGTATCACACTTCAAGACGTGACGGTCTTGCAATAGGCACTTAAATATGATTGTATACCTATAGTTGAAGTTTGTGTATATATATGTCGCTTCTTTCTAATCTTGCAGAAAATTATTACAAGAAAACAGAGCCACTGGGGGTTCAGATGGTGAGTACACGTTTTATTCATACTCATACTATTTATGGTTAGATGGCACGGATGACTTTACTACACAAAGTCTGAGAATTTGCAATTTGTTAAAGGTCTCTCTATTCCGCCATGTGAACAAGTTCATGTTACTTTATGAATATGAAATTTACTGTAAACCCCTCGCGTATTAGCCGCGGGGGGTTTGGACCATTGCAGATACGGGGTGGGTAGGGGGTAGGTAGCTACATGTATAACACTTCCCCTGTGCCTCTCCCAACCTTACTTGTATACAGCCCTGGGGGTATTCTTTACTTCTCCATAAAGTTACGAATTGTGAAAAAAAACATTGGCTAGTGTATTTACAAAAAAAAAAAAAAAAAACAATCCGCAAACCCAGGGTGCTGATTTTACATGGGGTTTTACGGTTAACATTAAGGTTAACACTAATAAATGCACATTGCCTAGAGCTCTGATATATGCCAGTTAATTAAACCTGTTAGTTCTGTCCTTTTGAATTGATCAGTGATGCACATCCCTTCCTCCACCAGGTGAAAGTCTTCAAAAACGATCCTACTCTTTAGCAGGAGGTGGTCTGAAGGTAAGAAATCCTTTATATATATATATATATATATATATATATATATATATATATATATATATATATATATATATATGTATCTTTATAACACCCTGTTTACTTGAACTAATATATGTATCTTAAAGCAGACTTCACTACTATTCTATGTCACACAGGACCCTATCATGATGTACAAACACCTTACTATGGGTTTTATCTATTCAGTGTGCCTCCTCTAGCTCATGATATGTAACTTGCATCATCAATAGCCGTCAATGTCCAGCCCTGCCAAACCACTAACCTAGGTCTATTGAGTTATATGAGACCCTATACATGCTCCTGCTTGCCTAACTCAATTTCCTAGTCCTCCTACACTAGGATTGCCTCCTTAAGGATATAAATGTATACTAATGACCAGTAGGTTATGAGTCTGCAGGATTTTGCTGCTTAAACTGAATACCAGCCATGCCTTCTCATCTTCATGTTGTATGAGTTAAATATTCTACAAATATGATTCTACAAATATTTGTACCAAGCCTACAACCACTTTTTTTGTCCGTTCTTGATTGAAGACATTATGGAATTGCCAATGATACCTCAGTTTAGCTTCACACTTTTTCAGAATCATCGTTTCTACATAAAACCTATCCTAAAACTGTTTTTTTTTCTTTCAATCTTTTTGTTAGTTTTAATCAGTTTCAGCAGAGAGACAATTATGAGTATTGGGATCTCATTCCTTTCGCATATGTCAAGCATCAGTTAGGTGTTCCTGTAAAAAGGTCCTCTATAGCAGAGCCATCCCATTAGTGTGGGTATATGCAATTTCTAGAGACAGGGATATTGCATTCCTTCCATCTCTACTCTTATCACCTTTACTTAGTAGGAATGTAGACCCCTTTGGCCCACTGGGAGGCCTGCATCGAAAGGTCTGTTGATGTCTTGGGACATTCCCTCTGTCCATGAGTCATTCTCACAGTGAGTAATTGGGATATTGTAAATAATGTGCTGCTCTCTCTCTCTCTCTCTCTCTCTCTCTCTCTCTCTCTCTCTTTCTCTTTCTCTTTCTCGCTAATTGATGCTTTGTAATGGATGGTGTTATATGGTAAATGGCTCATGGTCATTCCTTTATCTACTTTAACATTAAACATAGCGAGGGCTGTTGAATTTACAACCATTCAGCTTCTATTGTGTTTGAGTGCCAATTGCAATTGGCGTGGTAAATCTAGCAATGCTTTTTGAATTGCTGCATGTCTAGGGAACCCAGATCGCATAGTAGTATAGTGCTAATCTTATGGGGGATGTGATTAACATGTTGAGCTGTGGCCTCTCTTTATGGTGTTACCACCTGGTGTTGGAAATCTGAACTACCAATACATTTCTAATTATATTCTTGGTGGTTATGTATATCTTGTATGATTCTGAAGCCAAGCTGGTCATCCCAAATGTCTAGCAAAGTCATTTGGGATCCCCAGACATCTAGAAATCCAAAAAAGTATTGCCAGACTTACTGTGCAAAATTGGCTTAAGGGCTGTAAAAAGTCTTAAAAGAGATGTCTCCACTAGGTTCTCCCAATCTGTTAGTTCTTAATAGCGAGGACCCCTGGAGCGCACTGTTTTTCAGATGAAATGAGTTGTTTTGTACACAATAAGGTAGGTGTCATGTGCTAAAATTCAATTAACGCTCAGGCTTCTGGGGGTCTGGTTTGTTGGCCCTCAAATCGGTTTGCCACATTCCTCTTTCATAATCATAGACCCCCGCGTCCCCCAGACCCACCCAACCACCCACCAAGATTCATCTCCTTTATGCCATTCACATACCACCTACCCACTTCATCTGGGCGCCAACATCCTGTACGGTTCCTGCAGCTGGAAGAGGATGTTCCATTGCCATGGTAACCAGCGTAAGTTGGATGGAGGATTGGTGAAGATGAGTTTTTATGACTGGTGGTTATCTGAGATTGGACGCCTAGGTATTGTGTCCCCTGTGTACCTTCTCCTCACACAGCCTCCCGATGAAGGAACTTTACACCTTCCTGCTCTCATAATCTACTCACCATACAAAGGTAGAACAGATGGAATCTGGCTAACACTAGAGAACAATAGGGGTGTTCTAATAATGAATTGCATGGTGTGGGATATTTTCGTACTATATCATTGCTGGAGCACATGAGATCCTTCTATGTATTTATTCAGCTTGAAGAAGTACCCCTTATTCAGAATTTGATAATCTAATATGGCATGTGTTGGAGCCCTCATCACATTAAAGATGCTGACTAGTTACAGCTAGATTCCCACATTAGTATTGGAGTACTGTGGGATGCTGATATTATTGGATGGTCTCTACCTCCATCTTTGATGCCACTGCCCCTGAGCAGCTGGCACAGTGAGCATCAACCCTGAAAGATAGGGGCGTAGGAAGCAAATTTTTGCCCCCCCCCCCCTTTCCTACTTTAAGGGAAGTTGGCGCTTGTCAGATTTTATTATAGACCGAGGGGAGTGACCACTTGTGCATGTCCCCTGGGTAGGTACAGATAGCGTCAACAATACCCAAATAGCAGAAGCACTATTTGTCATTGATATTCTGCCTGCCTGCCCATCTGTGAGGTACAATAATTGGACTAATCCCTGGATAGGGACTGGAAAGGACAGAAGATTAAATACCCAGAGCCTGTGGGGAAATGGCTTGATGTGGGTATTTGTGTAGTATTATAGAGGCTTGTTAATTCTTAGTTTAAGTGGCTTAAACTATTGACAATTGATAACTCAGGGGCATGCACATTGGTGTGCCACAGTGTCGTGTATGATTGCTATATTCCATCTTGGCTACACCTTCGTTCCTGAAAATCAATGAGACACATGTGAAATTCCCACCAATATTTCCCACCCCATTTTATCATGTCAAGTCGCAATACTGTAATTGCTTAGACATATGTGTCAGACTTCTGCTCATGGTCAATGATTGCGCAGAGAAACAGTAGCAATTCTTTCAATCAGACCCATATTTTTCCGGGGAGAAATTAGAGGTAGCGGGGAATCTGAGAAGAGGGTTTAAGGTGGATGGCGCCCATAGGCTAAAAGTAGCTAAATGTTCACCAAATTTTCGCCACAAAACTTGAATAACATCTGCTTTCCAATGTTACTAAGAAATATAGGCGTCCCAGGCTAGTTCATGAGATACACATCCACGCAGCTACCATAGGGTTGTATAGTATTTTGCCATGATATGCATGGAATGGCATTGAAGAATAACTAAATATTTGTATAATTTTCCCAGGTAATTCTCAATAACATTCTGCATTCAGAAAATGTATTATGATCATATGGTCCCGGACACTTCCGTATTGTTTTTCAATTTTGAAATAAAAATCGCATGTAAAATGATATACTGCTAACAAGCAGGTTAAATACTGCCCCTAGACGGAGAACAGACACCCGGCTATGTGACCTAGTTATCAGGAATGCAGGGTTTGCGAATTAGATTTCCTTATAACTTCCTCAGCATTTAGATTATAAGCATATATTTGCAGTGATTGGAGTACTGACGGCCGTACTGACATATGGTCCCAGTCATATTTCTCATGTATTGGATTATTGAAAATTTTCCTTAAAGGAAATGGATAAAATAATAACATCTAGATTATATAGTACCTTCTACATTTCCTGCCCTAGATGCTTCTGTGGCGCATGTGTTACATCTTTCCTTCTACACAAGAGGTCTGGAGTTCAAATCCCTGCACATCCCTTCTCGAATTTTGCATATTTTGTTTCTCATAATGTCAATAAAGCACAAGGAAACCCTGGTGTCCAAATGGTAAACTAACAACCCCCGCCAGCCACCTTAAGTTGCATGTCCACTAGTAACAATCTTGTATTCAATGGTAGTAGTGTGAAAATGTTAAAACTGGACATTTGTAAGTCAAGCAGAGGAGGGAAATGAAGTGGAAGGTCCATGGATTGCCTTCAAACCTGAAATCCCATTGTGTCCCAATATAGTGCTGTAACAGCAATGGTTTGAGGGTAGAAGGATGGGTGCTGACAGGGCATGGGTCAAATGGCCCATGGGGACTCCAGCCTTCTCGTTGTCTCTGAAATGTGTGTTGGAGAGAACAATTTCCGTAGGTAGTCTTGGGGCGCCTTCCAGGAAATGACGTGTGGTATGGAAAGGTCGTGTGGTCTTGTAAAGACAGTAGCAGTTGTAGTGTTAGTGGCACATGGGGAATGGATAACAGGAAGACTGCTAAGTTTAAGCTATGTGGTAGTGGCTGTGTGTGATACAGGTCTAGGCAGTCCATAGAACCCTCAGCGTTGCTGTCTGGTGATATTGATCTCCTTGCAGTAAAACGTAGGTCATTAGATACATTGGGGAAATTGCCCTCATAACCATCCCAACTAAGCAAGGTCTCCTCTGCCAGGAACGTAGGAAGCATCTTTTGTGGGGGAGGGAGTAGTGTTCTCAGTTGGATGCAGTGAACAGAATTTTGTATGGGCTTGCAAAGGGACTCCTCTCATTCATGGGGGTCCAGAACCCGTCAATGACCCCTCCCCGTTTTCTACAGAAATGCATGATGATTCATATGAGATCTGCTCATTCATACTGGGCAATGACATTTTCATCAACAAAAAAATCCACAGAGCTCAATTTATCACATCCTTCCAACCTGTCGACCTTGTGTATTTCCATATATGACAACATGATTTTATGTCCCATCATCAACTGTATTTTCTAAGATAATATCCATCTTGTTTTACAGAGCTTACAGCTCGGTGGCCCTCATAATAAGTTTTGCGCCTGAGCAGGCATGTCTTGTTTAATGCTGAGTGATTTGTCTTTTTCTCCTGTGAAAAGAACTTTACAAATATTGATCACAAGGCGAAAAGGAAAATAATCCCGTGCAAAGAAGCTTCTCAAGGTGCAAAGGAAAAAGGAAATGAGAAACTTTAAAATCAGTTGTGCTCGTCTTCTCTGGTTCCTCATTGGTGTTTACAGAGAGCCTGGAGTGGGCCTTTCTCTTATCGATTTTCTGTTGTGGCAAAAGTGACTGACAGAATCTTAGTTTAGTTACATAACAGACTTCTTTTTTTCTGAGTGATAATCAGGATGATATATGTTAATGATTTGCCCTCCTTAGTGCCCCTGGTATCAATGTCCTAACAGTCTGTTAAATATGGCAAACTGAAGACTTCTTACTGCATATGTGTGAAGTACAAAATAATGTGTAACTTTTACTCTCATTTGTGCCTATTCCAAGTACATACCACACGGATGGTTTGACAGCACTAAGGGCATATGACAAAAGTTCTCAACAGAGAAATCCTGGTTCACATTCAAAATCTAAGGTTGCGTCATATTTTTATGTTTGTTTGATTTTCCAAACACATACCTCACAATATCCAATGACCTTGTTTTCCCACCATGACAAGTGGCATGAGTCCTTAATAATTTGTGCTAAATGAAGGCATTAATAGAGACGATGCTAAAGGCTGTAGGGTGTACTGTGTGAACTAATGCTGTATGTGTGCTCAGGGTGGTGGGGCGGCTGATGGTCACCTTACCTCCTATCCTGCTGCTGCTCTGTCATCCTCGGTTCAGGTATATACCCCTCTGTTTGTTAAAGGCACATGTTGTTAGTATTTTGTCCCCTGTCTGTAACGGTACCTCAGTCTACTTGTACAGAGATGCCACTTTTCCTACCTGTCAAGGAATTCTTGCTTTGATCCTTGAAATTGTCATATTATATTTGATTGATTTTCCAAGGGGAAATTGATAAACATCAAAAGGAAGTGGCATCATTTATTGTGAATAGTTTTCTGTGGACACCATCAACAAAACCCACCCTACACAGAAAGATACTAATGTATTCAATACAGTGCTATCAGCTATAGCTTGAATGCCTATCAACACATCTGTGTCTAAACATATTTTCATTGTTCCTGCCTCATTTGTAACTGTTACACTACTAGTTGTCAATTAGTATTGAGGGTTCAACAATGAAATTTAACAAGTTAGAAAAGCACAACCACATCTCGTCTGAAGTAATTTTGTACAACATGGAACACTAGCTCAGACTGTTAGTTAATTAAACAAAAATATGAGCAGACAATATTGCACATTCTGTACAATTTATATACGATTAGGTGTATTCACATGGTCTGTTTGATATCCGCGTCATTGGTCATGGACCTTTTGATCTACATCTATTTAGACTTTACTGTATCTGATAGTTATCTAAGGTCATAAAACAATAGTATGAAGCAACTGCCCAAACGTGCAATTTCTTCCCAAGAAAAAGTGACACAAGTATACCATATGTTGACTTGTATTGTATATCTACTATCGATTTTATTTCCTTATGTTTTATACTACATATGTACGTCCATGTAATTGAAATTGAATCACACAAATGCAAAATTTTCTGGCAGCAAAAGAAACAACTATGAACCATACATGTCTGAGCCATATTGCAAATATGGTTGTCGATACACCACACCTTCATAGCACAATCCATGTACTGAATATGAAGCGCATATAAAACACATTGCATTTTATCACTCGCTATTTTATTGCGTCTTCTTTGTTTTAAACTTCGTTCTATGTCGTTCCATTTAGCTACCCAACCATATGTGCCAGAAATTGCATCATTTTCAATCTTGTACAGATGTGCAAAAAATCAATGATGATATATACTACATACCATAGAATGAGTGTATTATTATCCAATCATTACATAGCTGGGATATATATTTCAGCACCACTGAGGTTAATGAAATAACACTGTCAGTGTGTCATAGAATACTGATTCATGTGTTTTATGATGTTTATGTTAGGGAGTGATCATTTTTTAACAACAGGCGGGCTGGTGGGTTTGCGCACAGCCGCGCGAAAAAAATTCCGACCCCCCTCTTGATGGGGCAAAATTTTTTTGACCGCCCCCCATAAGGGCCGAAAATCGCGTGCGAATGTGCCCTTTTACCCTATAGTAACATGCGGGATTTTCCACTGAAAACAGGTGAAATTATTTTGACCCCTCCATCAGAGGGGTTGAAAAAATTCTGACCCCCCCCCTCAAACCCACCAGCCCCCCCCCCTGTTGTTAAAAAATGATCACTCTCTTATATCCAAACTCTTTCATTTGCAATTATTTTTCATGCCTTCTTCAAGAAAATACATCCATTTTAACCACTAATATGAGTATTGAAAAAAGGTGAATCTAGAGTATGTGTCACTTCTGAGAGATACATGTTTAGAACCACAACTGTGATTAAAGTATGATTCAGGATGCTTGTGTATGATTGATCATGTTAACAAACCACCATGTTTAGAGCATCTCTATTATTCTTCTCTTCTAGACAATGGTGGTAGCTAGGAGGTTCTTGAAAAGTATGCGGTTTCTTACCTACTATTCCTCCTTATTTATTTCTGGGTGTTGTTGATGCAGTACTCTGATATTCAGTATGCCATCACAGACAAGACGTAGTGTCCCCCTTTAGCATCTTGAGGCACATGTAACACTTGGTCAAAAAGTGGTATTCTATATTTTGGCGGTCCGTTGTAGCGTGTTAATACAGCTAGAAAATCGCACCGTAGTAATGCTCAGAAAATCAGTATTGTGTATGTTAAGGCTTTTTGTCTAAGGTTATTCCTAAAGGTGGGTTTACACTACATCCTGATAATAAAGACACTGGTCTCATCTAGGTGTGTGGTGTAACCTAGCCTTCAGGTAGAAATAGAGTTTATGATAGACACACTAGATAAGGTTTACTCTACACCATCTTGGTCAGCTCATAAAAATCGTTAAATATATAAAATATTCTATTTATAATTAACTTTTGGTAGTATCATTGAAATGACTGAAAACATAGAGTGAGCCTTATGGTGTTGGAGATGCTGTGTGTGTGAAGCAGAGTAGACAGCATAATTGCATTTTTTTAAATCCTATATTTAAGGTCGACTGCTGGTCATATTTAAGTCAGTGTACCACGTTTACATCAAGTACAGGAGCATATAGCCTTTTAAGATTATAGGTCTTAAACACTTTTATCTTCATAAATTCTCTTGCAGAGCTGTTCAGAGTAAAGTATATAACCTTGGCTCTTGGACATAAAGGTTATATACAATAGTTACCTAATGAAGAGTTTATCTCATTGGGGTCTTCATCAAAATCGATTTTTACTCAATAAGCAATGTTGAACATTAAATTGCCTTCCTCTGCTAATATCAAACATGTTTGGTATAATTCCCCTGTTCAGTTTGGCCCCATGTAACTAAAATAAAAAGGAAAATGCTGTGAATTGACTTTGGTGGAAACCCCATGTTACCGATCTTATAGCTGATTCTAAGAATCACTATACCGGTTCTGTTGAATAGATTCCCCCTCTTTCCTTTAATTCATTTGAACAGTGGTATGATTCTCTTCGCCAAGAATGTTTTCTAGACCCTTGCACATCTTGTATTTCATTGAAGATCCTATATGGTTTGATTGCACTTTGGTTTAATTTTGACCCGCTCCCATCCTATTTGCATTCTTTGCACCGATCCAAGTTACTAGGCTTATGGGAAAATCAATTTTCTTCTGTTTAGGTACATTAAACACAAGGCTGTTTCCTTGGATATTTTATTGCTGACAATAAGGAATAAAATGACATTACGAACTCATTCACGAAATTCATAATTATTGGTGACAATTCTTCTTCGAATATGAGGTTTCTCCAAATTTGGTAAAATTTCAGACAGGAGTTGAGCATTGCAGTTGTTCACCACATCTTTTTTTAAGTTACCTTTTCCATATGCAGGTTTCTGTTACACTCTCAAACTAATTAATTGCACCAGTGCTTTATTTTTCATCTTTGGTTGATTCCCCCTGCATATAGCACAGCAGGGCGCGCGGTAGTTGATGTGGCCCATACAATGGAGGGATTATGTGTGATGTCTTAGGCTGGTTAAAATGTGATTGATATCGCGAAGTATGTGAAGTCTTTGGTGATCGCTTATTCTTTCTTTTCCTTTTATTCTTGACCTCCCGGGTCATTTATGACAGAGGACCACTATTTGTAAGCCATCTCGCGATTCTGCAGCCGCTTCCCTTTAATATCATTTCATACACATGACACAAAACCTTTATGAATATCATTTCTGTGTGCTTTCCTTGTTATTTTTGCGCAGATGTGACTGTTTGAACTCCTTTTCGTCCAGCACTTTGCGTGGTAGCTGTCATAGAGTTTTCACATTTTTTCTCTCACCGATTGACCCCTAACATATATCTAGAAGACTGCAACTGCCCTCTGCTAAATCACTTTAATGATACTTAATTGCTGAATGATCAAAACACCTCAGAAAATAACTTGCATGACCACCGCCCAAGGGCAATCTGATAACCCACATACTTAGCCTAACCTATTTTTTTTTTACCAGTTTTGACCATTGTTTTCCTGTTTTGCCTCATTTACTTTTGTGTTTTTTCCTCTTCTCACATATATATATATATATATATATATATATATATATATATATATATATATATATATATATATATATATATATATATATATATATTTCTTTTGTGGATTTTCATGATATAGTTTAAGTGGTTACAGCATCAATTTGTTATAATTTTGTTATCGATATAATAACTCGATATAACACCATGTGATAAGAAAAAATGGTGTCTCTGAACCAAGCAGTTTGACCATTTCCGACCAGTTAAATACCGTTCTTATATGAATAGTATCTTAGTTAGTTAAAGGCTCAGGAGTATATCTGCGTTGTGATCTAAGCACCGATTAGATATTTTAGGGGCACCTATGAATAGATATCTTATTAACTTGCACTTAGAGTGTCCTTAAATATCTAGAGAAATTTTCTAAACGCTCGTTCAAATGAAGATGTTTTATTCATATTAGGAAGCTAGTTATAAGCATTGTTCTAAGCTTTTGTATATATAGAAAATGTTTGATCTTTGAATTAGACTTGCTTATCTTCCCTTTTCCATGCATAGTTTTGTTCTGTGAATCCGAGGCGCATGGCAGTCAATCAGTATTTGGTGGATTTTCTAGAGCCACCAATGCTGAATAACATATTGCATGTTATATCAATCTAGACCCTCTATTTATGTGTAGACCTCTTTAGCAATGTAGTGTTAACAATATCTTTATGTTTTCAGGTTTAAACTTTCTCAAATCATTTTGCTTCCTCGTACAGCCCTATCGTATGGCTTGTATGAGTTTGATATTGAAAAGTCTAACTTAAGGCCACACCAAAAAAATATAAGTTGGTCAATGGATTGGGGGTTTGAAAATATGGTGCGAGCAAGCAAATTTTTCATTTTTTATTTTAAAGGTCTTTTTTTGGCATCCAATGGATTCTTTGCTGGAAATGTCAGGGCCAAGCAAATTTCTATTTAAACAAAAAATGCCAACATCACAAAGAGAGAACTTGCAAAAAATGAGGCGAGCAAAATCCGTAGACAAAATTCTTTTTCCAAGATAGAAAAAGTTCTATTTACAAAAAATGTGGAGAGGGCGCTCCGTAGACCAACTTATTTTTTTGGTGTGGCCTTACTGTTTCATTATAACCCCAATAATGGTGTATATCAAATATGCTGTGTTACGGCAGTTTCATGGTCGTGTTTATCAGCATTGGCAATCTAAGAAGCATACATAGAAATAATTCTGCTTGTTTTCCTTTTTGGATTTTTTTGGTGTTTGTTAGTATAGTCATGGAGTTTTCTTCTATATACCATTTCTCCGTCCTGACACAACACTCACGTGAATATGTATTATGTATACATACTGAGGAAACTTCTTTCAAATTTATCTGTTACATGTGAATGACATCTGGAATAGTCCAGTGATTGTAGAATTAGAACCCAGCTCATGCTTCAAATGCTTCATAACAAGTCAGTAATATCTGCGCTGTCGCTGAGCGTACAAGACTTCCATTTCTTCGGCATATCACTGGAGAGTGATTTACTCTTTTCAATTCATTAGACTGCATTGGGGTTATTTGGTAATATATTTTGTATCATTTCGCAGCCGGGAGGAAGACGTCGCGCGAGCGTTGCAGTGTTACCGAGAAAGCTGAGCACCCTGGGGGTGGGGTGTAGCACCAACTCTGATCACCCTATGGTAAGTAAAACTGTCTTATCTTATCTTGTTATTGTAAAAAAAATGTAATACTATATTGTTCAGTGGATGTTATATTTCCAGATTCATGGTTGAACATATGCTCCAATGGAGCCATGTCTATTGTTGAGCATGATATGTTCTCTCCTATTGATTTCTTCTCAAATTGAGATAACTGATATGAAAGCGAAGAGAACTTTTTGGCTATAGATAGAACATAGTTTAAAAACGCAATTACCGTAAATCCCCGGTCATAAGCCGGCCCCGGTCATAAGCCGGGGGGTGAGTTCAGGGAAATCCTATAAGCCGATTTTGGTGTCAAATTTTTCCCATTTTCTCTTTATTCTATAGTAAAAAAAAACCCGGTCATAAGCCGGGGGGGGACTTTGGGAAAAATTTAGAAGCCGGTTTGGGCCCAAAATAGAAAAAAAAATCCGGCTTATGACCGGGGATTTACGGTACTTACATTTGGTAATTAACTGAGAAATATAGATAGAGGGCGTATTTGAAAGAGATCATGTGTGGATTGCATGCTCATACCACCAGGCTTTCAAAGATGTCGTGTTGAGTGCAGCGTTTTCTAGTGTGGTGCAATCCAAACCTAACTGCTATACTACCATTTTATTAACTGAATGCCAACAAATAGGACGAATCACAGATAGGTTAAAACACTAGGTAGAGGTAAGAATCTGCCAACATTCATATATCCATGTAGATGATATAGACGTTCATTTTTTCTCACATTTCAAGTATAGTGTTTTCTCTTCTTTTAGACCACTGCCGTATGTATGTTGTACTATGAGTATGAATGTGGCAGTAGAATAGACGAGTTATGCCGTGTTTCTGTTGAATTTTGTGTTCATTCTATTAGGAAACTGCATCTCCAAAGTGGCTAAATTTGATCTGCCGAGATGTTGAATTCTAATAACATAGACTATTTAAAGAGTCTGAATATGGAGAATATTCATAAAAGCATTAGTACATGCAGTCATATTGAAATCCATTCAGTAGAACAAAAGAGATGAATTTTTTTTTTTTTTTTTTGGCAATATTTTCAAACTCAAGGTGCGCCTTATACGCGGGAGATTACTGTTTATATGAAAAGCCTATGGAGGTTATAATTTATACTGGAAAATTTACAATTATGTATCATAATAATTTTGATCCAGCAGTTTTGTGGGGGGGGACTTTTTTTGTCTTTTTTTTGTGTTTTTAGGGTTGTTTTTCTTTGTGAGTATATCTCTAATTTGTAAGTATGACAATCGCATCATTTTTGACACAGTTTGGCGGTCGATCCTGTTCAACCTCAGACTTGGAGGATGAGGTACAATCGCACATTCAGCACAATTACCTTTATTTGGTTCTAATTAAGCTTCACTGTAACTTTTGATTTATGATAACTTCTTCACCCATTATTTTGCTTGGCTCTTTCTATTTAACCAAACTCATTGATCGTTGCATAGTGATTTTGCTCAGGTCATCCGTTTTGGGAATTTGGTGTGTTTTTGTTGCAGTTTACCTTGACGTTCTTTATTTCTGATCTAATGGAAAGGGACAGATTATATGTGTTCTAACTGATGTGTCGATATGTCCTCATTGCACAGGTCACTTAATCGTGTAACAATGGGGTTTTTTTTCTAATCAACATAGTGATAAGTTAAAAGGATTAATTCTGGTCCTTTTACGTTAGATTATCTGATCTCAATTATGGAAACACAAACACTGTCATAGAGCTGCACTGTGGGATCTGATTCATTTTAGAAGTTCTTTAATTTGCCTCTGATTATTATCGGCGATTTTCGGTTCAAATGATTTGTCACCTTCGCTTAAGATAACTGCACAATGTTTCTAAATTTCAAGATCACAGTAACAAGTATTTGGGTATAATGAATCTATGATGTATATTGATTTTATAAATATGGTTTATAGTACAATACATGTAGTAGTAATGTGAATTCATCAAAAAATATAAATTTAATATGAATTAAGATACGGTAATTGTGATGATAAAACCGATACCGTAACTTTCTTACAGGACCCCAAAACTAGATTTCAAACACTGGTATCCGACACTGCACTGAAGAACTCCGTGCTCGAAGGTTTCCGCCGCTCCCTTTCATTAGAACAGTCAGCCATTCGATCAGCGGATGGAGTGTCTTCAGACTCGACAACCAGGTATCTAAAACACCCGATACAAATTATCTAATGTAGAGCTACAGAATAACAGTGCCTTGAGGCGTTTCGTACATGTGAGTCGAAAGAATCAGAACTCCACATCCAGGAGCAGGAATCACATTCTATATACTACTCACTAGCCTGGGGAACATGACCGTTTCCATATACTACTACCATAGTCAATTAACGACTCGTAAATACATACACGCTTAAAAAGGAATTATGTGGCCATTAATTCATGCGATTTAGCTGCAAAATTACATTTCTATGTACTGCTTATGAATAGACATTGCATGTTATTGATACAATATTCCAACCTTGTTTCCAAATGTCACAATAGAAAAGAAGATGATAACGCCTCTTGTACCTTAACTTACAGTCGAACAAACAGTGCCCAGGTCAACTCTTCACAAGGTCAAAATAAGATAGACGAGAAAGATATCAAGTCCAGACTGGACACCAAACCCCATGCTAATGAGGAAGCTGCCTTCCAGAAAGGGTAAGGGGCATTGATCTTGCACTTTACTTAATAGCAAATGGTTGTATTGTAAATAATATTCTACAAAGTATGGTTTCTTAGCATCTCTTTGGTATAGCATTTAGGTTCAATGCTGATTCGCGCTAGTATAATTTGGTATATTTCACATGCGTCTTTCTATGTCATGTGCATCTCTATCTATAGATAATTAATTTACATCTGCACACATCTATAGATACGAGGAAGGTGTGCGTGCCCAATTGGGAGCTGAGTTAGCAGCACTTCGAGAACAACATCGCCTTTTCTATGACAACCTGGAAAATTTGGTCGACCAAAACGAGGTCTCAGATGAAGAAGAGCAGAGGTGAGCAGATGAAATTTTTAAAATCAACATTAGGTTCCTACAGAAATCTCGCGTCTAGCATAGAGAAAGGGGGGGGGGGGCTTAAAATGATATTTTGGGTGGTGTAGCATATACAAATGCAGGGATGGAAGTCTTCAGGGATTTCCCTGATTTAAGGGATTTTCAAGTCCCAATGCCCTATACATTCATATACAAAATTGATATTTAGATGGGTTCTTATCGAGTATTTCAGGGATTTTTTACCTCAATGACTTTCATCTCTGCAAATGTACAAGAAGGATCTTTATTGCTGCCAAAGTAGGGTACGTTTCAATGAACTAGACAGCATAGTCGTCTTAAAAAAATGATGAGTACCCAGGTATATCTGGTGGCAGATGTAGATGAGATCCCCTTAGGGTCGGCATGATGCATGAGAAGAGCCCTCGTGAGTTACTCGCCAGGGCAGCGCCCATCCATCGTGAAGACAAAAGATGCAGTAAGGACTCTGCTGCCGTTGAAGACTAGGGTAGATTAACCATGAGTCGTCCATATACTTTGAGACGTTTAATTACCCCACTTAATGGCCATGAAAATAACTTTTGAACCGTATCAACATTGCAAACTGGTTGTATCAACTAATGCTCATCGATCAGATTTTAGAGTTGGTTCAGCAAAAAACTGATTTCTATGGCTAGCAAGTGCGATGGACATCTCAAGGTATGTGGACGACTCATGGTTTATCTGCCCTAAAGGGGTTAATATACCCCTCCTCTACCATATCAAGTAGACATTAATAACTATATTCTGTTATATTCTACAGGTTAAAGACGAGCTGGGCGGAGGTGGTATGGCGGCTGTGGCCAGGGCGGGGTGCCCTAGGACAGAGGTTACGGTTTACACTGGCCGGCTTTGTCTTCCTCCTGGCACTCGTCAGTTTACTCTTCACCCTCATCCCTGTGGGTTCAGCCTCAGAGCGCCGCCTCAGGCCCTACAGCTGGACGGCCGTGTCTATGGATAAAGTACTGTCTAACTATGTGCAGCTACATCACCATGAAGCACCACCCTTCTGAACTAATGCAGCATCCCATCCTGTCTATCAGTCAATGTATCTAATGGATTATTCATCTGTCAGCATATCACCTAGAAGCCTTGAGGCATCACACAGCCCTTAATGGGTTAATTCTTTAATACTTTAAAGTCCACATCATGCATTAATATATCATGGCCACCCTGCGGGGTTGATGGACGGACGTAGGGAGGGCATGATGCACCAATGAAGTGCTGGCGATTAGACTCGCCACAGTATTACATTGGTGTATCATGGCGACCAAGGAACCTTAAGCTTAAGGCATCAGGTGGTCCATAAAG
Source organism: Acholoe squamosa (assembly GCA_949317995.1). Classification (NCBI taxonomy): domain Eukaryota; kingdom Metazoa; phylum Annelida; class Polychaeta; order Phyllodocida; family Polynoidae; genus Acholoe; species Acholoe squamosa. Next base: position 65,497,684 of record OX439037.1, on the reverse strand, counting down.
GGTCAAAACTTGGCCAGGTTTGCTGGATTCATTACAAGCATCTACACGTACCAGCTCCCAGGGACTTGTCCCCAAACATAAAGGCGATGGTTTTATCAATATGTCAGGAACAGTCCTAATCCAATTGTCTCCCTGATTTAAATGCTGCAATAATATACATCCTCTAAGTATATATTCTGCAATTGGCATCTCCATGTGGTTGGTTGGTATTGGGAAAGAAGTTTATGATAAAAACAGCAAAGTCGTAGGCTCACAATGAAAAGGACTCGTAGACGACCATTTTGTGAATCACCAATATGCCCAGCTCTCAGCTCTTCACGTTGGGACATTTTGGGCCTATCCACCCCGTGTGAGCTTCAGAAGTTCGTCATCATCACCATCAATAGTATTAATAGAGACCTTCAACACATGCATCGAAATGACTAATCTAACGCCTTTATTGACATGAAAGCAATATTTATTTGCTGGTCTTATTGACAAATACCATTCAGATTTGATGACCTTGTATTAGATGACCTTGGGTCGTTTTTGTATGTTTTCTGTTTCTTTCATTTTTTTCGGAGCAGGCGAATGAAACTTAGATTATCAGGGAGCTTAGTCAGTGAGATTTAAGACACTAGATTATATTTTATACCTGAGATAACTAGATTTATTATTGAATTGATAAAAGAAAAACAGTATCTGCTGGATATTTAACGGGTCTTAGAGTTACACTGTCCACAGTGATAATATTGATGATCCCATGATTATGGATACAAATAATGAAATATCAGTAATGTGAATGATTGAATCAATACTCCCAGCTAAATCTGTGATGGGGTCGTCAGCTGGTTTGTGGTTCTGGACTGGAACACACTGTCTCTCATCACCTACCAGTGGATGAATCCAATATTAAACTCCTGTGTAAATATATAATGATACACACGATAACCAGAGCTATCTCTGGACATGGTCATCAACCCAGTGTCTTCAGTCACCGAGGGTGTCAAGGAATCTAGTTTTGGGGAATTTCTTGGAGAGTGTTTGACTTTCTTCATGTCTTATATTCTGATAATGCTACACAAACTGTCCGTGTATATACTCTGCTGTAATAATTATAATAATGTGTACATAAAAAACCCTGCTTTGTACAGCCTGTACATAGACCGCAGTTCGCCAGCACCGCCCATGGCCATTGGTCTCTCTCACGTTAGGACTAGGTAATTCATGACATAGAAATCACATTCTGTAGATTATGCCAATGAAAGACTTTTCACTTCGAGGAAGAAAAAGAGTGACAATGGACGTCGATGCAAGTAATTACAACTGGGATATCTGGTGGTTACTCGTATAAAAAAAATGGTGTTTGGAAATTTCGAAAGAAGCTACACTTTGCAGGTGTTTGAAAAAGAAGTTTATGTAATGGCTTGGTCTCGATATTTGAGGTTATGCCAGTCTGATTTCTCCAAGATCATGCATTAGAGATGCCATAATGCTATTTTTTTCAAGAGAGTGATCACCAAAGGTATATCCCAAGTTTACATATCTGGAGCAGTCAAGAAAAGACACATGGCAACACTACCAGGGAATGAGATGGCTTCCACTTTTGCTAAGTCCCAAGCTCAACAGAATAGGAGATTTAATTATTTCAGAATGATGATATAATTATATCGATAGTAAAGTAAGTCAAAATTAGATGATTATGTACTTCTGTTCAAATGTAAAACAAAACGAATGTTGATTAAACCAATCAGTATAGAATCCTCCTTGACGTCAGGGAATTTTTAAAGAATGATATTGAAATTTAACTCGTGAATGCCATTTATAAATGTAAAAGTTGTTGAATTAATAGTTCTACTAAAATGTGTTCCAATATACCGTTTGTGATTCAATTTGAAATTATATACACAAAGTAGTTTTACGAGATTGTAAGGAGAGAGTGTTGAGGTTTCCCCTCTTCATTCTATGCCATAGGTTGTCAAGGTTTATTCTATTACTGCCGAGATTATCACAGATCAAATTGTACGTCATGTTGACGTAAGAATGACGTCATGGTGAGTTTCACCAAAGGTTACCCTTAATATGACCACGTAACCTATCGATTATTTTGAGCAGGACTTGTAATAAATTGATTCAAACTTGCATGTTGTGTTATTTCTGATTCATTTTGGGCTTCGTGGTATCATAACATACTTGCAAATCTCTCATTTGTGGCAGTTTGATCACTTTGTTTAACAATCGATATGCCTGGGAAAATTCTGTGATTCTTCCAAATCCAATTAGATCTCAATTTTATCACATACATCAAATACAATCATTTCATGGAACATTGAAAAACTGTTTTTGGAGTTCATGTTTTGGTCCCATTTGGCATGTTTTTTCTTTAAAAACAAATGTTTGGAGAACTTGGAAACAAACAAAAAAAAACTACTTTTTCCGTGTTAAAAATGTTTTTTTTTCTGCCAAGTGGAATCACTCATGATTTTCTAGGGAGCTACCACTGCTGCAACCTGGCACCAGACGTCACTACCTCACTCGTAATTTAAAACCCCGTAGCCTATAGACCATTTCAGACCCTCATCCTGAAGTCAGGGTGCGGCTTATACAATCCCAATTTCCCTGTAAGGCCACACTTTTTTTTATTATTATTCTTTGGGTTATGGGACCGCCCGCACTGCAAAAGTCAAAATCCAGAATAAAAATAAAAGTTGAAAAATCAACTTTTTTTTTATTTCTTCTGACATATCATAACAAATCTAAAACACTTGTTACAGAGAAGGTTGGTGTATTTGGTATCAGAACGAAGCTAATCATGTCAGGAATGCATTCAATCTAGTGCCATATTAAACCATAGAAAATCAAACCCCCTATATCTAAAAACATTACAACAAAAAGCAACTCCCCGTATTACGGAGCCCCTAATAGGACATACTAAAAAGATTTTTTTCATGCAAAATATATTCCTGCGGGTACAGGAACATTCCTGCGGAAACAGGGACATTCTTGCGGAAACAGGAACATTCTTGCGGAAACAGGAACATTCCTGCGGAAACAGGAACATTCCTGCGGAAACAGGGACATTCTTGCGGAAACAGGAACATTCCTGCGGATACAGGGACATTCTTACAGCTACAGGGACATTCCTGCGGCTACAGGGGTATTCTTGTAGGTACAGGGGTATTTTTGCATGTACAGGAACATTCCTGAGAGTACACTACACAAGGATGATTCTAGCACCTACAGGAATTCTTTGTGCACCCACAAGAATTCTTTGTGCACCTGCAAAAATGTTCCTGTACCTGCAGGAATCTTCCAGTACCCGCAGGAATCTTCCAGTACCCGCAGGAATCTTCCAGTACCCGCAGGAATATTTTTTTCATGAAAAACATCTTTTTGGTATTGTTCAGTATCCGCAAGAATTCTTCGGTGCCCGCAAGAATATTTTTTCTGGGGAAAAAATTATTTTTGGTATGTCCTATTAGGGGATGAATTGTTCAGTATCCGCAGGAATTGTTCAGTATCCGCAATAATTGTTCAGTACCCGCAAGAATATATTTTTCCACAGAAAAAATTATTTTTGGTATGTCCTATTAGGGGATGAATTGTTCAGTATCCGCAGGAATTGTTCAGTACCCGCAGGAATTGTTCAGTACCCGCAGGAATTGTTCAGTTCCCGCAAGAATTGTTCAGTATCCGCAGGAATTGTTCAGTACCCGCAGGAATTGTTCAGTACCCGCAAGAATTGTTCAGTACCCGCAGGAATTGTTCAGTACCCGCAAGAATTGTTCAGTATCCGCAAGAATTGTTCAGTACCCGCAAGAATATCCCAGTACCCGCAAGAATACCCCAGTACCCGCAAGAATACCCCAGTACCCGCAAGAATAATTTTTTAGAAAAATAATTATTTTTGGTATGTCCTATTAGGGGCTCCGTACATAATGGTCATATAACCTGCACTCAAACTCTTAGACCATATCTCATAAGCTGTGGGGGTGAACAGTTGAAATGATGCGATTGTAGATTTTGTTTTATTTTTTATTTCGTCCTCCATCCTGGAGTTCTTATTTTGGGTGCCCGTAACCCAAACAATAAAAAAGTGTGGCATTACTCAAGAAAATCACACCTTGAACTAAAGACAAATAACAAAGACAGTCGGAGATTTTAAAATTTCATATTTTCCTGTATTGTCGGGTCCTTATAAGCACAGCCTGTATGGCGCAATGGTAGAGGGCCTGACTGGTAATCAGAAGTTTGGGGCTTTGAGTCCCCATCCTACCATTCTCAGAATGCCTTTGGCATTTCATCAAACTGCTAAAGCTTGTTTATAACCAAACTATTAAAAAGGAGAGATAGATTAGGGGGTGTGGATGGGGGGTCCCTCATGTCACATGTCAATTTTAAGAAATGGTTATGTCACATGTCACTTAAATCCCCATGTCCCATGTCACCTCTAGGAACCTCTCATGTCACATGTCGATTTTAAGAAATGGTTATGTCACATGTCACTTAAATCCCCATGTCCCATGTCACCTCGAAGAACCTCTCATGTCACATGTTGATTTTAAGAAATTGCCATGTCACCATGTCAAATTTAGTGGTCCACACCCATAGATTAGGACAAGACCTCATAGCCTTCATATTATAAGACACATCTTACCAACAGTAGTACCGGGCACTACCTGTCAAGCGGGCTTCCCTAGGCTTCCTTAGCCCACTTAAAAGGGTCTATTTCTCCTCTTTTCTATCTCTCAGAATGTGTGGTGCACATATGCGCGGGCACCGACATATTCCTCTGTGAAATTGTGTAATATAGTTCTCCACCTGGTGTTTAGATCTATCAACAGGCACTAATTTAGGGCCACTTCCCTCGTGCATCGGACAAAAGGCCAGTCTGGGACGCTAGTACGTAACTCTGGGACCAGTTCCCATGACCAGTTTGCCACTCCTGCTGTTGAGTCTATGTGTTCCTCCAGGTGGTGTATGTGTGCCTCTATGGTGATGGTATCTGTTCATCTAGATCCTGACCCTGTCCTTCCAACAAGGAGGCAGTCTCCTCCACCTGTAGATATATGTATACACAGTTCAGAGGTCAATACAACCTACAACAAACAGGGGTCTCCCCAGACGTAAACAGATCATATACCTGGAGGTCAGAAACCCAGGGTCAGAAGGTCAAAGGCCAACACCCTTCAACATAAGGAACATTCCTCTAGTTGTAAACAGGAGGTTATGTGTAGTTCAAAGGGACACCAGCCGACTGTTTTGGAGTCAAGGGTTCATTGATACCTAGGCCGACCTGAAATGGCTTGTATTCATGCGAACACAATGTGAAAGTTATCATTGATGCAATGATTTCCTTTATCAAGATCACACATGCGAACTCCGTTTTTCAGTTTTCCTAGTATCTGTCAGTTTCACTCTTGTGTTTTATACAGATTCAATGAGATTTCATTTTAGCATTTACATTGAGGTACCTTAGTAAAAGTTTGATTGGAGGGTGTCGGCCATCCTCAAAAAACACCATATTTTTCACTATTTGGCTTGATTCTAGATGTTCCAAATTTCTCTAAATGCCTTTACAAGGCAAAAAGTGGTTCAATTTTCAGGGTTATGTATGTATAATATATGATGTACATACCTTTTGTTGAAAATATGTTTTCTGTGCGATCTCTGACTGTAACTGACATAGGTGCTCTCTTGCTTCCCCTAGTTCAAATCCCTGTTGTTTGACATCAAATTGCTTCTGCCGTGCTGCAGAGGCAATGTATGAAAATAAAAAAGGTTAATAGTTTCTAGAAGCCTAAAGGGACTTGTGCTTAGAAGCGCTAGAATCAATTAAAACCCAAATATAGTGTTAAAAGGGACTACCCTAACTGGTTCATATCTATCTATTCATCCATTTATTTTTCTCTTCTATCCCCAGGCAAATAAATTCATGTAATGTTGGATTGAATTGGCGTACTTAATTGGTACCGGGGTACCCACATTTAGACCACTTATAAATCATGTAGGTTTAATTTTCCAGGCCAAAAGAATCAAAATTTGATGAACACCTGGTTAGACCATACCATATATAAGATTACATTGAGGAACGTTTTTGCACTTTCGGAGAACAGCTTTGATAAAACAAATTGATCATGGTCAATTCAAGGGTGCTGAATTCAGAAATCATAATGAAATTGCTAAGTTTCTTCTCATCTCTGAGCTGTTTCACATTTTAGATGCTTAAAACAGCCAATACTCATCAAAGATTTGGCAGAAAACTATTTTTTTCACCATTAAATTCATGTATTCTGGGAAATACATGTCTTCCGCATCAAGAAAGTGTGGTATATAATAACTAAGAACCTATGCATTGCCTATAAAAAAATGATTTTCAACTTCAGATTCTATGATATCAGAAAGCTGTTCAATAAGAACATCACACACTTCGTATATACTGGATGTTTTCCTATGGGGTTTCTCTTGCAGTGACATGCTAGATAATCATGATGATATTATTGCGTCACCCTAAGATAAGAAAAAAGTGCTTTGACCTGTATATAATTCAGGAGCATTACATAGATTCAGGGGCATTAACACAGAACTTGAATAACACTGTCAGCCCGGGTGTTGGGTTTTCCCAACACCAGAAAACCGGGACATTGGGTTTTCCCAACACCAGCAAAATCCAGGTTGGGAAAACCAAACAATCTCTGACATACACTTATTTTACCATCCCTGCTAGCACAACTCATCCAAATGATGTCTTTTTTACGTAAATCACATGATTTTTCATGTAAGAATGATGTAAATTGCACAAGTTGTGCTAGTTGGGATAATTCTGGTGATATGTGGGTAAGAGGCATATTTTTTTTCAGGGTTTGCTCTGTGATAGCTACCCTCCCCACAGAGTTTACTTATGGATAGATGATTTCTTAAATAGTGGAAGATATACATTATCATTATTTTACAAATTTCTACCCTTCTCTTGTGGATCTCAAGGGCAAAATCATCAAAAACAAAAGAAATTGATGTTTTTGAGTTTAAAAATTACTTTTGGTACTTTTTCAAGCTGAAACTGATAAGGTAAACGAATGATCAAATTTGTATACATATGGAATGAAGAATATAGTTTCCATGACAACTGAATGTCAACAAGAAGGCTGATAAAACATGGTTTTGTTGAATTTTGTGTTGCCATGGTAACGGGAAGCAATGGTTCCATTTGACATTTTATCATTGCATTCGAAAAGATAATGCTATAACCTTTTCAATAAACTTTGATTTCTTTAAATTAACCCACCCAATCCAGAAATATTTTATTTTGAACTCTAATTGATTCACCAATTACCGAAGGTTCAAGCATTGCTTTGATGGGCTCTAACTACATAGATATTGCACCCATGGTTGGGACTGATATTTACTTTTCCATTGACTATAGTGAACTAAAATTGCCATAAATCGATTAATATTAGGAGTATCTGAAAAATTCTTTCAGTTTTAGAAGGATAATTCAAATAGGTAGATGCCAAATCTAGCCAAACACCCCCAGGCCTACTGGACTTATTCTGATACAGAGGCGTAGGAAGCAAATCTTCATTGTAGGGGCCCAGTGGGGGGTCCAGCCGGGACCCCAGCGTGACCACCTTGTATTGTCGGCATAATCGCGATTACACCTATACATATCTATGTAGATTTTGTGTAGAAGTGTTATTTTTGATGACTTTTAGGTCTGATTTGAAGCTCTAGCCTCCATTTTCACTATCCCATTACCATATAAATCTATCCTGAAATGCAGTATTTTTGATGCTTATGAATTTTATTATGAGGTCTTGACAAATTTGGGGGGGGCCAGACATACTCAGGCCCCACCTGCTTTGTGATTGGGGGGGGCAGGCCCCCCTGCCCCCCCCCTTTTCCTACGCCCCTGTGATAAGGGGGCCTGGGATGAAAATGATAACTTACTGGTAGTTCACTTTTAATACTACTGATAAATATTATTTCAATGGTATAATGACTACTTCCTGTAGTTTCCTTTGTCCCAGTCTTTGTTTGTGAGGCTTATGCTGGGGCTCACCCCGCTTTGATACAGGCACGGAAGGCCATTATGTCCCATGTCAAAATTAAGAGAGTAAATTATAATCAATATATAGCGAACTCTAGGGATAACAAAGTTCCTGTGTGCTATAGATTATTGTGGCATTTGTGATCTTGGATAAAAAAGTGTTTAATACAGGAAGTCAACTGAAGTAAATAATAAAAAAATTTAACATGGCCAAAATGAAGTATACTCTGTCCAGTCTCATTCCGAATCTTTCATGTGGGACTGTTATCGCTAGCAGATGACATAGAATAAGCTTTACGAGTGAGTGAGTAATAGATATTTAACGCCATTTCAACAGCTAAGGTCATATTCATGGCGAGAACTTCATTACACAATTTCACAGAGAAATGTGTCAGTGCCCGCGCATATGTGCACCACAAACATCCTGAGGGGATAGTAAAGAGGAGATATAGACCCTTTTAAGTGGGCTAGGGAGGCCCGAGAATAAGCTTTACCCATAAGTGCATACTGTATAGGTTTGTACAGGAGCCATTGTGTATGGGACAAGGCTTTTGCAGGAAAAGATGTACCTCTATACACATGTATACTAGATAATTTCATGGAAATAAATGCCATATTTTATACATTTTATGCGTTATGGGATTCAGAGAGCCATGCTGTATTTGCAGTGTTTGATGAATTTTGGGCTCTCATAAAGGCCATTGAGCAATGGTATAAGGAACTAAAGTATTTTTGAAACACTAGTTCTTATGTACATGCATAATGTGGGGGCTTAAATATTGGGTGAAGTGTCACTTAGAAATAAGGGTTATACACATGGCATATTTTCTCGAAAACAGGAAAAAAACAAGAACTTCTATTGTTATCCCTATTGTCAGTGACCAAATCTTGTACCCAGCTGCTTTTTGGTGGTTCCTCAGTGTTATATATCATAAGATAGGGCTAATCAGAAAATAGAAAATATAAACCTGTAACGCACATTTTATGTGGGCGAGGGCCTGTGTGAGTAGGACTACTCTGTTGTCGGGGGCTCTGGTGCTGATGGAAAGTAAGGCTATCTTGGAGGCGAAGGATTCTATCTCTGTTTGGAGCATATTCCTTAGGTCCTGTGCAGGGTCATTGGTACCACCTTGTGTACTGTTCAAGGGGTCTCTTCCAAGTAGATCACTGATTTTGTCCAACTGCTCCACCATTCGCCTTTCTAGTAGCTCCGCCTGTTTGTGCGTAGAAATGATAGGAAAGAGTGAGTATAGAGGGAAATGGATGTATGAAATGAGAGAACAGTTCAGATCTAGAGTACAAGAAAATGTAGATAGATACCCTGTTATTTCCAAATGCAGATTGCTCTGTAATGTACAGGTTATTCATTTCGATGTGGCCAGCCCTTGATGATATTTCAGATCTTTCTAGCCAACATGTTTCCACACTTAACCCTCTTATGCATGGATCGAGGTTCATATTAAAAACGTTTCTTTAGTGAGCTACATCCATATTATAATAATTCGCTGTCGATATCAGTTTAAACCCCAGAGAAGAAACAGTATTCAATGTGCCATCACCTAAAGAACCAACGCACTCACAATATCCTTAGCCTTGAAGGGAAATGGTTCACTACTGCTGTCCATGAGTGTTTCAGCTTGCCTGTCCAGGTTGCCCCTTACACTGTGTCCATGTGTGGACATATCTTCTCCATCCTCCAGCATCTCAGTATTTTTTTCTGCCACTAGGATGGGTGAAGTCTGAGGTGACGCTATAGACTTTGGTCATAAAAGGGGCTTGCTTATTTCTTTGATTTCACAGTTGGAAAGAACCTGTATCATCCCTATATATCCTTTAAGTCCCCTGGGAATCTGTCGACCGATTTATAAAATCGGCCAACAGAGGCCAGGTGTACGTTGGTAAAGGGTTAAACCATTTCACCGAGCTTTCTTATTCGTGGTAGTTATCATTCAGATATGTAAAGCTTTGAGATGTAAATATTATTTGGCAAGCATGTTAGAGTATCTATAGCTTATTAGTATTTGATTAATACTATTGTCGGTATTTAATTGGTAATAGTTAATTGATTTTGTCATGTGTTTTATATCAGCTTTACCTACAGGTAGCTCATACGACGTGGGAAGTGCGTGGCTTGGCTTCTCATGCCGGTTATCTTCAGTCACCAGACATTCGTCTGCACACCAGTTGGTACATTGGCAATTTCTGTGAACAATTAGAGAAAGGATATGGGTGAGTCACGCTGTTAGTGCTATAGATACAGGCATATGCTTTTTACTGCTTCGCCGAAAACGTCATACCGTAATCTCCCGCCTATAAGGCGCGTCTTATACGTGAATCAAAAGCCTACTGCACCTTATAGAGCCTTCCAAAAAGAGGGGGTGCGTCTTATAGGCAGGGTACTTTTACTATAGAAAAGTACTAAACCCTTGACAGTCAAGCCCCAGGTGCTCCTTATTATTTCTTCTGAATTCAGCGTGCGCCTTATACGTGAGGTGCGCCTTATACGCGGGAGATTACGGTAGTATGTGTATTTGACGGCTTTCCTCTTGCACATTAGGCGATGCATAGGCACCTCCTGGGCACTTCCAAGTCTTCTGATATAGAGACAGATAGGGTGCCTCAAATTTCTGTAGCGTACGCCATGATCATCTCATGCCACTACAATCAGCCCTCACTTCCTCGACCCTTTGATTCCTCAGGTCCCTCATCACCTCAGAGAGAAAATCTGGAACTACCTCTATGTTTTCTATTATATTTGGACCTAACTCCTCAGACAATTTGCTTCCTCAGACACATTTCCTTGCATTTTCTATATCTGAGGAAGCAAGGGCTGACTGTATATCATAATGAATTGGATTATGTTTCCGCCGCTGGATTTGTTGGCGTTTAAAAAAAAATTGTTCTTTTTTTTTCTCTTTTTTAACATCTGGCCACTGTGAGTTTTCACGATATGAGGGTAAAAACAAAGAAGGAGGTGATCGACAATCTTACTTGTAAACAAAAAAAGAGTACTTCAATTGTAAACAAAAAAAGAGTACTTCAATTTTACCGCCCAAAATATAGCTGAAAGGTCTGGATTCTAAGTAATCAGAATTAAATAGCACGTTAAGGAAATATGCACCACAACCCCCCCCCCCAAAAAAAAAAAAAAAAAAGAAAAAGAAGAAAAGGAAATAGATAAATGAAAAGGGAAGAAGGGGGGGAGGCTTTTTTGAAAGGCTGAAAGTTTGTTTACCTTGCTAACGTTGCTGTATGTACAAAACATAAAGTTTGTTACCTGCGGTTTAGTATTCTGAGAAAATGAACAGATATTAATCACGTAGGCCTATCTGTTCCTGTTTTCCAGTCACATTACAAAAGTGCGTAGCTTCCAAACACATTGCGCTAAACGTGATTTCACTTTATTTCAAGCACATTTAATAAGTGCTAAAAACGGAAGCAATAACGTGTTCAGAGGAGTCACAGAGAACACCCCACAGCAGCTACATGTACTACAGATTATACCGGAGATAATAGGATAGTTGCCTGTCATTTACGAGGTTCCTAAAGGGCCCAATTCTTATCGTTTTCATTCTATGTTAGCGAGTCATTAATATCTAAGATTCTGTCTTGAATTTAGATACAAATGACGCTGTTATGAAAGAATGATAGACATTACCAGAATAGCCAATCCGGATTTAGACTGCGTTACCAATTTTTGTAAAGATAATGGCGTGGCTGTTGTAAATTACTGTGGTAAAATTACCTGGAGAAGTGATGTTTTCAACAATGAGCCACTGTGCCACCGTCTTAATTGGATTTTGACCATCTGTGTAAGCACCTTCCACATAAATTCATCGAATAGCGACAGTCTGGTTGTTGTTTTTTTTTAATTTCACATTCTCTTATCAACCCTACCGTTTTATTAATATGCTATGAAAATATAGATTTATATATGCATAGTGTTTTGAGCCTATAAAAGGCATGATCCTTCCTAAAAATAGTGAAACAAATTGGTCGTGTATGCAAAATATGGTCATGAGTGGTGGAAGAGAGTGGGGGTGCAACGGTGGCTGCACATGGGAGTCTCGATGATGTTGGGCCTGTGTGTATAATACCGTGCGTCCATCTCTGAATATTTACAATGTAGGTATTTTGGTATATTATCTTATATCTACAGGGAGATCTCTGATTCACTTAATCACCTTGTGCTTCTAAATAATTATGGGTCTTGACATGATGTGATAAAATAGACAGGTATTACCGAATTGGCATATTCGATGTCGTGGATTATCAAATTATCTCAGACGCACTCAATTGCAGTGAGTGGAGATGCATGGACAGTGGATCCAGACCCCATGCATCTGTCCTTTTCTCCAAGAATCTGACGCCTGAGACTGTCTCCACTGGCTCTGTGTCGACCTCATGCTTTCATTTTCAGACGCACGCATGGCCTATGCGTCGTAGTGGATTCACCGCTTAAGACGTGAACGTTCGCCCTGGGACCACTGCCTGTATTCTCCATAGTTTCTATATATGTGAACAACCCCTCAGATTCGGTGCCCTAATCAAGGGCCCAAATGTTGATGTTTTAGGGCCCTTTTCAGTGAAAACTCCAATTGTATAAAACAAATCTATGGGTGACTAGACAAAAACACCTCCATAACCCTGAGGGAAGCTGCATTAAGAAAATATACCTGCTTTTCTGGACCAAACAAATTATGACTTTGAATAAGAACTTACATTTTTGGCTTAAAAATGAACCCCTTTCCCCTCAAAATTGCCCAAATCCCATCTTTAATCAGGGGGACTCGGGGACCTGTGGCCCGTGACAAAAAAAAACAAAAAAAAAAAACAAACAACAGCTATGTTTCATAACAACCTACGATCACCAAATATCTGTACGATCACCAAAATACCACTAGGATCATAGAATCTGACTAAAACGTAGGATCTATCCCCTAAATATGTAGCAGTATACAGGGTTTGAATACATACATGTATATATGTATACACTGGTCCTATTTCTACTATAGTTTTGAAGAGCTCAAGACTATTTTCCATGATTTCTAATAATCAAATATCATGCAATTGGTAACATGGTGCTTATGGACCAATCGTGCAATAGATGATCGTTTGAAAGAGAATATGGGGGACAAATCGTTGCCTGTTATGAAACATACCCCAGCCCCCATCCCTTGAAATCATGTTCGCGCATGGTATCCGGGGACGTTCGCAAAAGAAAAGGACCCGTGCATACTCACTTGCCTGTGTTGGGTGACAACTGTATCTCAAACACAGATCGCTCAGTTCTTAAATTCTAAAAATATAACAAAGAGAGAGGATAGATATGAGACCTACCGACCTACCTATCTGAAATGTCCTGATGTCATTACAATGGCTGGATCATCCTAGTCTATATAGGCGACGTAAGAAAATACTTATCTATTTCATTACATAACCTAAGGGCATCTGGGAATATTCATTATACTACTTGCGTTTTAGCAAAATCAAAAAGTACATGAAATTTTTGTTTGATTTCTTTGCCTCCGGCTGTTGGGGTTCCACCACCAAAGAATACAATACTGGTCATGCTGAATGATAAAACCTCGTCATTATGTCTTTTTGTCGATATATAATTTGATGTCCAAAAAATGGATTTTCCAGACATTCTTCTAAGAATGCTCTGGAAATTAGTATTTATAAAGAATTGCTCAGTATTCTGCTTACCTGGAAAGGGGTAAGTGGTACAGTGCATATGCCCACATGTTTATGGTAGAACTGGACGTGACCTTCAGTGCAAAAACCTTCAATCACACTAACGTAGGTGCGACCTTGGTCACTCTCACTGGGCAGTCCTGAGTCTGGGGACCTGGACCCCTCTGATCCCTCTCTCAACAAGGGACACTTGTTCATTTCCCTAGAGTCTGCCCGAACACCATTTTCTGTATGAACATCCAAGTCGTTGGTTTGAGGTAAAGAATCAGGACTGCTATTTCTGTCAGGGTTGCTATAAAAGGCATTGTCCACAGCACGGGCGTGGTCTACAGATTTTATATTATATGAATAGTCTCTGGGAACCCTATCTTCATCTTCTGATTTACTAGTATACCCGTCTGATTCATTCCCATATATGCATTCCTTTGAGTTTCCTAAATTAGATTGTCCTGTGATGGGTAAGGTTTTGCAGGTCAGATGGTCTGGTGCGGGTTTGTGCCCTCTTTTCGTGTTCTCTGGTACACTTTGAGTATCCCTGATTACCCTTTGACCCTGAACTTGGCCCTCTATTAATCCCCCTGTCTTTGTGGCTTGGCTATGCTGTAAACCACCTTCTACTTGCTCCAGTCCCTGTTGTAAACAGCCTAATATTGAATGCAGTCCCTCTTGTAAGTGTGAACACCTTGTTGTTGGGGGAAATTCCTTATGGAAAGCCTCATCTGTAGGGTGCAGTTCCTGTCGTGAATTCCCTGCTTCATTCGCCAGACCCTGGTGTAAATCCCCTGCTTCTCGATCTAGTCCCTGTGGTAAACCCTCTGGTATCAGGCGTGTTTCCTGCTGTAAACCCCATGCTATGTGAGGATTCAACTTTTGCTGTAATCCCCCTAATTTTGTTTCCAGTTCCTCCTGTGACTCCCGTGTGGTTTGGTCGGCCTTCTGCTGTAAAACGTGTGCTATAGGGCCCTGTTCCAGCTGTAAAACCCCTGATTTTGTGTCCAGTTCCTGCTGTAAACTCGCTGCTGTAGGGTCTAGTCCCTGCTGCATGTCACCTCCCATATAATCCAGCTGTAATCTTCCTGATATTGGCCCCAGCTCATCATTCGTCATCTGTGGATAGATGGGTGTCAAATCACTGGTACTACTTCTGTACACTCTCCTGACCGATGGGAATAGACATCCATCGCCAAGTATGGCTCTATGCCTTAGATCCATCGTTAGAACATGAAATATAATAAAATATCAAAAGAATATCCAGTATGATGTCGGTGTCGAGCAAAACTGCCTACACATAGAGTGTCAGGCATACACCCAACACACCCAGTGGTTTCTGCAGTGAGTGCATGGATCACTAGCCATCGATCTCTGTGGGTCTCTGCATCTGATTGCTGGATGGAGACATGTTGCTTAGAACCAGGAGGGAGTGGCACACCAAGGGACAGAGAATGTATATCAACCCCTGTAGACTCAGGTATCTAATCGGCTATAGTCATATGACATTAATAAAGACTATAGCCTTCAGTACTGCAGTACATAACAGCATGGGTCTAATGGTTCACTCTATGCAGTTCTACCTGTAGCTTTCACAGATAGATCGATCTGTCTCAGTCAGCCCTTCCCTGTCCATCATTGGAATGAGCAGCACTGTGATGTCTATTGGGATGTCTATAACTCTATAGGCATGCCATTGATGTACATGTGGGACTGACATGCTTGAGTCTATATAGGCAACAATGAGGACTGGAATTGATTCTGGTGACATTTCATAATAATAGCTGATGAGATGCTTGTACCCCTGGCAGTGAGCATTGTCTAGGGACAACCTGCCTGCAATGTGTATTCCGACACAGAGGGACAAACGTACTCATCGTGTCATGCTTTATCAGTGTGTTTCAACACTCTCAGCGAAATTCAAAGTAATGGACAAATTTCTAGTCCTACCTCTTTGATCAATATCGGTCTGACTCCTATACATCACCTTTAAATTTCCCATACCATAAGGGATATCATGCACTCCCTCTCGTACCATGCCTCTCCATGTATTCTACCTGAAGCCCCGCCTAAATCCAAACCGTTATGATTATCATAAAAAATGTGTCATACTAGAGTGAGACAAGGCATGTTTCACCTGTGCCCTGTGCACACATAGGATGGCCGCCACCCACAGCTGGTGTATTTACTGTAATACCTCCTGAGCAAGTAAAAGTAAAGGTGCACTCTACGCATAAGGTGCACCCTACGCATAAGACGCACCCCATACATACGGCACACCCTGCGTATAAGGTGCACCCCACATATAAGGTGTACCCCGTGTATAAGCCGCATCCTCATATATTTTTATATACTTAAAAGGGGAAATATATGAGACACAGCTGGGACTTGAAAGTACTGTTCTACAGTACAGTATACTGTAAAATAGGTGATTAGTCTTTAAAAATAATGCTAAACACTTTCTTGTCCCGTTATTGAACACACTTTAGAAAGCTAAACATGTTTAGCCTCATAATGTGATTAGCTTTTGTGCTTAGAATTCCATGTGTTTAGGTCTCTGTTTAGGTTCATATTGTGTTTACTTTGTTTATGCGTTTGCCATTTATATGATTACATCTGAAATGCTTAGATGATGGTTCATATTTCTAGTATTTAGCTTTATGATATTATGTTTAGATATGGTATCCATGGATATCAAATTTATGAAGATGATTCCATTTATTCTACTTTATCTATGGTAGGTAGAGAGAACTTCATACTCTCAGAGAATACCATCACATATATTATACACCATTGGGAGTAACACCATGTAGAGTTAGTACACAGAATGGCTAGAAAAGTGAGTGACGAATTTTATCTCACCTCGTGCCTTCCTTGCGGCCGACACTCAAGGGTGAGAGGTCCCGCGGGTTGTATCCACACCGAAGTGAGATTACCCTTGTGGCGTTGCATGCCTGGACCCTAGTCTAATGGGGAGGGGGGGTGATGGTGACCGCATCTATGGGAAGGTAGAAATCACGCCCCTACACATTTACCGAGGCAATGGTTCTTTAACATCCGTCACTACATAGGCATAGTGAGAGATGGACAGGCCTGTTTCAAGTCATTTGTCTGCCATGACCGCCAAGAGACTTTCCAGCACAGCCTAGCCAGAGCAGGGAGGAACTCAAACGACACCTTACGGCGACGTTTGGAACCACCACTATGCCCCGGCCGGGCCGGGAACCGAACCCATGACCTTACGGCCTGTGAGCGGACGCGCTACCGACTGCGCCACGCCTCCCGACGGCTAGAAAAGGATACACTGTGACTTTAAATTTTCTCTATACGACACAGTACAGGTGTCTATGGTGGGCAATGCTCATTTACCAAAATGAGATAGGATCCAAGTGACCAATCTAACATGTTGAATTATTTTTATCGATTTACTTAAACATAGAATTACTCAACATTGATTTACAAAGTTCCTTTAGCAGATTTTAGATGAGAACAGCATATGCCTGCATTTAGAAAGTATATTTCTAAATGCAGGCATATATCTAAACACCTAAACAAATATATGTTTATTTCCTAAACACCTGAACATCAGACTGATTATATGCTAAACATCTAATCATGTTTAGCATTGCTGTTTAGGCATTTAGAATAAACGTGTTTAAATCCTAAACAGATGGCCAAGAATGTAACTACCTAGTCTATATGTTTAGACTTTCAACATGTGTAGGGGCCAGCTCTGGCTGTGAGTCCATGGCGGTATACTATCTGTCCCCGTTCCGGTTGCAAGGCTGGTCAGCAAGTGAACACTGCCCCCTTGTGTCATACCGATCCAGATGTAGGTGGAAGGTAGAGAACGTCAGGTCTGGGGATGTAGCTCAGTGGTAGAGGGCTTGCTTGCAAGTTGAGAGGTCCCGGGTTCGAAACCCGGTGTTTCCAAGTACGTTTTCGCCAACCTCTACACATGTTTAGACCTCAACATGTTAAAAACCTAAGCCACTTTTTTACAGTGTATCCTCGCCTGTGTAAGGTATGTTTCACAAGGCGCACCTCCAAATTTGGCCAATCCTATAAGCCGCAATTGAGGTCCATTGTCGCGTAGGCTGCATTGTCAGACCGGTGCAAGCTTTTAACATTAGATTGCTTTTATTTTGTGGTAGTTACTGCCAGTACAAATCCAATGGCCCAACAGTAGGTTCTACTTTACCCAATAGGGTGGTCTTTATAGCCCATTTATAATTGGGGCTGAGAGTGCGCGCCTTACACGCGGGGTATTATGGTATCATTAGACACGTGAGGAATGGCCACCTCCACAAGCGTAGTAGAAGTGGGTGTGTCGGTGGATGTCTACTCTACGTCAGTGAGTGGACGCAGCCCCGCTGGGAGCAGCTCACCTGTTACTCAGCAGCAGCTCTCACGTCCAAACCAAAGTGCCACTCAATCAGGGCTTACGAATTGGTTAATAGAACTCCTCTGCATATTCTCTGGCAGTTTAACTGCGGCTGCTGCTTATTTTCTTAGATTGATTTATAGCGCGTATTACATAATCGCCATGATGATATATGCCTAACTCCCGCGAAAATTGAAATTTTCTATTTTCGCAATTGCCACTCTTACGCCACCTCTTTCAATGAAAGGTTTCCTAAATTGGACCTCAATCGGTCTTCAAAAATAGACCAAAGAGGGTTTCCTCAATTGGACCATCCATTTGATACTTTAAGGGCTCCCCAAAGAACAAAACTTTAACTTTGAAATTTGCATCATATTGTAACGCTGGGGAATGCTACTAAGGACGAGATGAACACCGGAGCTTTGGTTGTAACACTGGTTTCATTTATTAATACATTCAGCTTATATCAGAGTTGCTCAAAGGGAGTGGGAGGGGCCAACAGGTGTCAATCATACATTCTAGCCTCAGTACCACCAGCACCTGTGTGGTGCTACCTTGCATAAATCAGTTATTAATCAGCCATGGTAATTAGTTATAATAATGATAGTCTCTTACAGTGTGAACAACAATTTGTGAATGCAATTCATATTTTACACATAAGAATATATATATATATATATATATATATATATATATATATATATATATATATATATATCATGTAATGTTCACATTACATCATCAAATAATGCCAGTCAGAAATTAGAGACGTCACATTCTTTATCACGTCTGTCGCAGATTGAAAGAAATTTGTTAGTGCAATTCAAAAGACAAGTGCCTAAATTGGACTGGATTTTTAGAAGTATGCTGCAGGAATACGTAGACTCCATTAAAAGGGAATCCATTGCAGGACATTCCCATTTTTATTTTACATGGGCCATCCTGTATGTGTTCAAATTTCCTTCAGGAAAGCAAATGCGACAAGCGCGGGAACCATTAATTGGTTGATACATTCATTTTATGTATAACGAAGGTTTAGATTATTATTGAAAGATGTAAAGATAGGCTATGAGAAATTCTCAGAAAAGATTAATTCTTTAAAAAATGAGGTCGGCCCTGTTTTCCATGGGCTCTATGAACAAACAAAAAACAGACTATCTCGATAGTATACAGCAACCAGGTTTCTAGTAAACGTATATATATGAATGCTTTTAAAATGCCCCCCCAATGGCCCCGGCAATCTTGCTAACCCCACCCTTGCCATGAATAATGAAGCCTCCCTTAGCTTGATTTTCGAGAATCGTCCACTGCATGCCTAGCTATGGGGTTGAATCACTAAAGTCGACATGTGGCATTTCCATTTGTAATTTTTGTTGTTCTTGTGGTCCTCATAAAAAAGATGCTAAGGAAATAAGTGACAAGACATGTCACATGGAGGGATTAAATTTGTCATGGTGCATGGTAAGTCATAAGAGGTGTCATGATACACGGCCTGTGATATGAGCATAATCTGAACATCGACATGTCACATTGGGACCCCCCCCCCCATCCAGGACCCACAGAGCAGTACCCCGGCAGTATAGAGCACTGAGGACGATAGAAATAGATGGAAACAGCTGAGAATGTAAAATTCAGGTCATTCTGACCCTAAAAACCATAATTTTGGTTAC
Source organism: Acholoe squamosa (assembly GCA_949317995.1). NCBI lineage: Eukaryota > Metazoa > Annelida > Polychaeta > Phyllodocida > Polynoidae > Acholoe > Acholoe squamosa. The sequence continues at coordinate 65,477,919 of OX439037.1, read as the reverse complement.
CTGGCACCCCCAAGAGAGAAGTATCAGGCTTGCGGATTGACACCAGAATATTTCTCATAAACCTCTCCATCCCATGTAGCAAGCCCGCTCGGGGCCAAATTGGTTTTACCCGGGATAAGGTGGTTCAAAGCTGGCAGTATTCAGTACATGGGTTTTAGGTTCGGCAGATGCTGGGTTTCCAGTCAGGGCCACACAGGGCAGCCCAAATCGGGCAAACCCACTTGAGCCCGTTGGGCTCCCAACGGGTTTTGTCCTCAGCATACGGTCTGGGCCACATTGGGCCGCCCGATTTGGGCACTGGTCAGCTTTAAAATGGGCAACCACATTGGGCTCAGGATGGTTTCAAAATGGGCATCCCAAGATGCATAAAGTCTTCCAAGTCTGGGGTGAGAGTGTGTTTGGACAGGGCAGCCTCATCTTCTGAACTGTTCTAAACTCTGTGATGAGTGTTCCCCCTCCCTCTCTCTTTTTTGTTCGTCCATCCCCTATCCATCCCCTACCCCTTCCATCTTCTCCTCATTCCACTCAACCTGCCCTGCCCTTTCCCCCTCTCACCCCGCTCTGCCCTGCCCTTCTGTCACCCTGCCCTCCCTGGGCCTCCCTAGCCCACTTAAAAGGGTCTATTTCTCCTCTTTCCTATCCCCTCAGGATGTGTGTGGTGCACATATGCACAGGCACTGACACATTCCTCTGTGAATTTGTGTAATGAGGATCTCGCCATGAATATGACCTTAGCTGTCGAAATGGCGTTAAACATCTATTAATCACTCACTCTCACTCTCAGCCCTCACCCTGCCTTGCCCTGCCCTGCTCTTGCCCTGCCCTGCCCTGCTCTCGCCCTGCCCTGCCCTCCTCTCACCCTGCACTGCCCTGGCATCTCCTTCGCTCACATGCCCTGCCCTGCCCTGCTCTCACCCTGCCCTGCCCTGCTCTTACCCTGCCCTGCTCTCACCCTGCCCTGCCCTCTCACCCTGCCCTGTCCTACTCTCACCCTGCACTGCCCTGCCATCTCCTTTGCTCACCTGCCCTGCCCTGCTCTCACCCTGCCCTGCCCTGCCCTCTTCTCACCCTGCCTTGCCCTCTTCTCACCCTGCCCTGCCCTCCTCTCACCCTGCCCTGCCCTCCCCCCTCCCTTCCCTCCACCACTGCTGTAGGACACTTTCCCTATACCATTAATACACAGGTAGGTTCATAGTAGGGATCCAGATATTTCATGTAAAAGGCAACACTGACTAGTCCTGGAAAGAACAGCTTCATGTCTTTCTTTGTACTAGTAGGCTTGCAAGGTGTATTTGTGGTGTGGGGGCAAACAGGTCCCACACTTGGCCAGGTATAAGAGGACTATATATAGAGGCAATTGAGAAACCAAAAATATCCCCTGCCCCTGTAGGCCAGTCCATGGCAGACTCACTACAAAGTGGTTTCACAGCACTCCAGGCAGAATTCTACTACCCATACCAAACTTATTTCTTTTAGACATAGGACAACTGGAATAGACTACTAAATCAGATATGAAGTAATAATGTGCAGACTTTCTCATAGTCTGGAAATACTTAGATGTTTCTAGTCAAAAGTGCAAATCAAGGTCATCTGAGTAGTAGTGGAATGGCAACACCATTTCTATTGCACTGAACTTGGAACAAGAGCAGATATGCAGAGGTACAGTCATTATGAACTTGAAGGCTCTCTTCTCTACTCCTACATAGGGAATTAGTGGGGGAAGATTGAGGCCAGAATGTCACTTTAATGAATCAAAGTGCCTTGTGTTGGCTGAATGAGTTTGATTCAAATGAATGGTACTGCTCTGCCTTTCCACTTGGGTAGATATTGCATTTACTGCTTTGGTGATGGGGGGGGGGGGGGTTAGATTAGCTCAAGGATTTGTTGCTTATTGACTTTTAAAAAAAAAAGAAAAGATTTTGGATAAATTTCTCAAAAAGAATTTTTAACATGTCACCACTAATTTTTCATCAAATTGGGCAGCCCACTTTAGGCCACACCAAAAACCCATGTCAAACTCACTTTGAGCCCAAATCGGTGAGCCCAATTTCAAACAGATCTGTGCCCGAATCGGTTAGCCCAGTGTGGCCCAGACCCTTTGCTGAGGACAAAACCCATCGGGCGCCCACTGTGTTAACCCACTGTGGCCCACATCAGGAGCCCGCTCTGGCCCAGACTCGGGCCACACCATTTTTGCTACCTGGGGCAAGGCCGAAACTCCGCTACTTCGATTTTCAGTGATTTCTCACTAATTTTATTGATTCCCTTGCCCTTTCTCACCATAACATTGTCAAACTGACTTACCCTAAGCAAAATAAACACATTTTAGCGAGATTTGACAAACTTGGTAGAAGGCCTTATATAGCCCGTAGAGGCTGCAGAACACTAATTATTTTTCCACTGTTGGCCTATATAGCTTTTGGGCGAAAATAAAATACTTGTGCAAGTATCTGGGCTTAGCCACTATTATTTTCTTGTAGATATACATTTTTCCCAATAATTTAGGGCCATGGCATGTGGTACAATGTGATTAACTTTTTTGCTATAGGCCTTAGAGTGCAGACATACCCAGATTTGGGGGTTTTGCAGTGAATGATTTCAATACATTCTCTAATTAAATAGAGTGCACCCCCTCAACTTACCATCAAATATCAGCCTAAATAACACTCAAATCGATTAATATACACCCTAAGGATTAATTTGACACCTGGTTTGCCTACCCACTGTCAGATTTTAGACCAATAATCATTGTACAACACCCTTTAGTGCGGAGCTACAAAGTGTCTCCTGCTGCCACCTCCCGCCAATTGGTGTTCTGCAACCTAAAGGCCTGGGTTGGAATCTTGGTGGTCAATGAAATAGCTTGAAAAGCTTTTATTCACTGGCCCAGTAATGTCTTATCGAGAATCTTTTACTTTTAGGCCCCTCAGGCCCCTCAAATCTCTCTGAGAATCAATTCCCAGAGTGGGTATCGGTCTGTGCGCTCTCCATAGATTTCATCGATTTCTAGCATTGACATGGAGGTATGGCCCTTTTCCATAGAAAAAAATGGTCACAGGGCCAAGAAATTTGACACGGTGATAGCCAAGGGGCACCATCTGAGGTGCTGAGTGTTATTCTCTCTCTAGGTGCTATAATTCACAGAAATATCTGGCTAAAATGTATGAAAAACCCTCAGAAATATAATGTCAAAAGGAATAAATTCAACAAAATGCATCTTAACTCCATGTTTAATGGCTTAGATGGCCCTATTTTCACATTATTCAAGCTCCCCCATGTGAGGATGAAAAAATAAACCAGATATGGTGAATACAAGGACATTTTATCAAGTGTCAGTAGACATTCATTGGCTGCATAGCTCGGGGAGAGAAAAATGATGTTTTCCCCCGATCCCGGGGGGGGGGCACTTCCCGGGGGGGACACTTCATATATTTTGCTAACACATGTGTGCGGCTGGCAAGGGCACTTTTTCATCAAAATCCCCCTAACAAGGGTCCTATGTTCAGCCTAAAATCCCCCTAACAAGGGTGAACTTTTACCAAAATCCCCCTAACAAGGGTGAACTTTTACCAAAATCCCCCTAACAAGGGTCAACTTTTAACCAAAATACCAGAAATCACATGGAAATGCCCATATTTTAGCCACAATTTTCCAGGTTTTTAGGAATTTGTCAAATCTAAGGGAATATTCTTAGTCAATTTGCACTAGCAAAGTTTATTGGTAAGATTTTTCTTAAAAAACATGTTTTTTTTTGGACAAAAGTGCACTAAGAAGGGTACAGTTTTGGGGGTGAAATCCCCCTAAGAAGGGTAAGGGTCGTCATAGGTCCAGCCGCACAGCTGTGTTAGAAAACAGGTGACTGTCCCCCCCGGGGGGCACTTCAATTTTTTTTGATACGGGTGTGTGGCTGAACCCCCGACTACCCTTACCCTTGCTAGGGCACTTGTTCACGGGGTTTTTCTTCCAAACCCTACCCTTGCTAGGGAACTTTGTACATAGTAGTCTTAGATTTTGCTCAAAATATCTTAAAATGAACTTGTTTGTGAGAAAATTGTATTTTGTTCATGCTATTTTCATGAAAACTTGGAAAATATTTGTTAAAATTTCTAAATTTTCCGCGTGAATTGGGGTATTTCGCTGAAAGTTGACCCTTGCTAGGGACATTTTGCTCAAAAGTAGACCCTTGCTAGGGACATTTGTGGCTGAAACAGGAGGCTTGCTAGGGACTTTTCCTTGAAAAAGTACCCTTGCCAGCCGCACATATGTGTATACATAACATAGAGAGTGCCCCCCCCCCCCGGGCCCCCGATGCATGAAAAGGCCTCCTATAGCCAGTCAGTGTGAATAGAAGGTCTTCCTTCAAAGGCAGCCATGGGATTGTTCATTATATAAGGGGGAGGGGGGTGGTAGCCTTTATTGATTCTCATGCGGACACACAAAAATGATTTCTACCCCCCCCCCCCCCCTTCCAGACGTTGATTCAATGAATTAGTTTACAATTACATCGCCCTGGGTCAATTCCCCCGACATGTTTGCTGTCGATCCCAGTATTTTGCAGGCTTGATTGCTAAAAGCCTAAAATAGCAAGAATTTCCAGCCACCCCTCCCCTCCACTCCATCCTGATTTCGGTTGAGGGAGTCTATTTCTTTCTTCTTTTTTTTGTCCGCCCCTCCCCCTCCACCGTTGTTACAATAATGAACACTCTCTTTTACCTGCTGGTCAGTGGTGGGTGGTAGGAAGGTAAAACCTTTCAGCACCTCCAGTCCACCGACCAAGGTCAATGTTAAAAGCACGTTATTCTGCAGGTGTTTCACTGTCTTCTGCAATCTCCCCGTGCCATTATCAATGGATCTATGGATAACAATGCTGAAACCTGTGTCGGAGAGTGAATTATGTGGCAATCGATTGGTCGACATTGGCATGAACTTGTTCAAGTCCCTGATTGTTAGATTGGGTGACAAAACAATTAACGTACTTCAAATTGCTGAAATTGTTTTCTCTTTTTTTCCCTTCAGTTCAGTCATCCGGTTTAATATCAAAATCGAGCTATTACTCTTTTTTGTAGAAAGAAGGAACTGTGTAAGTCTACTCTAGCAGACCCTGAGAGGCCAGGTAGGCCTTGTTATGTAAAATGTGAAGAGGCGCTGGTGGGGTTTCCAATACATCATAAATGGCTCACATCGTGCACACACCACACAGAGGATGCATTGAATATCAGCCACCCCAAACACGTGAGGGGCCTCCAGCTGACATTGAACTTCAATGTCACGGTCGCAGCTACCGCGTCCGTTAGCCAATGGGGAGACGCGCGGTCTGACTGTCACGTTGAAACCAACGTGGAGCTGGCGGCAGTGAGCTCAAGTTGTTGACATTTCTACACAGTACCAGGAGTACATGTATTACCTACCACAAGTAACACCAAGATCGGATATTCAAACAGCTACATACAATGTTCTCAAACACAAATACTGATAAAGACCCTATGTGGCACAAGAGTGTATCGGAGCCTTCAAAAGGACATACACCAAGGAAGAAGAACGTTATACATTGGTTTCGAAACAAGGGGTTGCGTCTACACGATAACCCAGCGTTGAGAGAGGCACTGCAAGGGGCCCACTCTTTTCGATGTGTGTATATTCTAGACCCGTGGTTCGCAGCCACTTCACAAGCAGGGATCAACAAATGGAGGTAAATCATCTCCATAGATATTTAATATCAGTCTATGTCTGTCTTTGAGTACTCAAAGCCTTGTTTAAAATGATGTATAAATGCCATGTGCACACTGGTCTGATGGGTCTGGACCACCATTTTGTAATACTAAGGGAGTGGTCATTATTTATCAACAGGGGGGTGAGGTGGGCGGGTTTAAAATTTCCAGACCCCTCCCGAGGGAGGCTGGGGTAGAACATTTTGGTCTCTCTTCAGGGGGGCTTAAAAAATTTACCCTCTTTTTAGCAAAAAAGCCCGCTCGGTACTATAGATCAAAGAGGGGCACGAAAATTCTTCGCGCCTCTGGCACGGGGGGAGCACAAAAAATGTTGACTGCGTATCTGCGTGAAAATCCCCCCCTCCCGTTGATAAATAATGACTACTACCTAAATTTAACATGGGGCCCTTGATGAGGGGGCTGTCCCCATGTCCCATGTCGATTTTAAGAAATGCCAATGTCCCATGTCACTAAGCGAAGGGGCCCTTGATGGGGGGTCCCCAATGTCCCATGTCGATTTTAAGAAATGATCATGTCACTGTGTCGATTTTAAGAAATGTCCATGTCACTGTCGATTTTAAGAAAAGCTCATGTCCCCATGTCGATTTTAAGAAAGTGCCAATGTCCCATGTCACTAAGGGAGTGATCATTTTTTAACAACAGGGGGGGGGGCCAGTGGGTTTGAGGGGGGGTCAGAATTTTTTCAACCCCTTGACCGGGGGGGGGGGGTCATAATTTTTTCAATACCTCTGATGGGGGGGGGGGTCAAAATAATTTCACCTGTTTTCAGTGGAAAACCCCGCGCGTTACTATAGGCTAAAAGGGGACGTTCGCGCGCGATGTTTGTCTCTTATGGGGGGGGTCGAAAAAATTTTACCCCCTCGAGAGGGGGGGTCGAATTTTTTTTCGCGCGTCCGCGCGCAAGCCCACCAGCCCCCCCCCCTGTTGTTAAAAAATGATCACTCCCTAAGCTCAAAAATGCCCATGTCGCCATGTCGATTTTAGGGGTCTAGGGCCCTAGCAAAAACCTATGTCACTAGTGTCACCAACATATCTAATCCAAGTAGGCATATGGTGATTATGATATGTGTATGAGCCGACCCAAAAAAATTCTTCAATTACCGTAATACACAAATACCTGGAAAACTTAGCAAAATAAAAGAGAAATCTGACTTACCGACCCTAATTGTAATTTTTTTCTGTTAATATACAGACAGGCTTTTGTGGTGCAGTCTAAGGTCTCATATTTCAGTTGTGACTGCACAGTACTATCTAGAAACAAAATTTTGATGATGCTCTGAGGACTGGGTTGGGGTAGCTTATAACATTGAAATTGATAATCATGCATACAAAGTCCAGACTTGAAAAAAGTGACACCTTGAAAGAAATCATTTGTTGTTGGAAAATTGGGGTGCGGAAAATTCTGAAGATTTCAAGGCTAAAACTTGTATCTAAAGCTTTCTGAGCATGGCTTTGACATTCTCTAGACTAGGGCCTTATTTTCATGTCACTAAGGTCCATGTCACATTTAATTTAAGAAATGTCCATGTCACATGTCACTATCATAGCCATCAGGGATTTTGACAGAATTATTGGCAATGCGCCAATTGCACGCTTTTTAAAATAAAACATCTGCACAAAAATGACCATATCTTTGGTTCTAATGGTCGGATTTGAAAAATTCTTTCATCATTAGAAAGCTGGGATCATTCCAGGCCATGCTGGCCTGCGTCCCAAGGCCCTACGTTGGTCATTAGGATTCTACGCCGGCGTCATTTCGGCAACACTGAAATTGCCTCACTGACTGAAAAACTAAACGTGTTCAGAACGTCAAGGAACCCAAAGTTCCAAATCAATGTGTTACCATAGGGCCACCCTAAAAAAAATATGTTTGTTTCCTGTCCAGAGGCCTGGTGTTTTTTTTTTTTTTGTGAAAATGGGAAATTTTTTTCCTGAGTTCTGAAGAAAAATTTATATTCTTCGTCCATCAGCACAAGAAACTAGGTTTCCAATCACAAAACCTTAAAACATAATGACGAATTCATGCCGTCCTCACAATGTTCATGACAAATAAAAATATTTTCCTAAAAATAAATTTTTCCCTCCCTCCCTCATGGGTGTGAAAAATCCCACCCTCTGGACAGGAAACGGACATATTTTTAAGGGTGGCCTAGTATTAAAATGAGGGGCCGTTCAAATATTACGTACCACCATGGGGGGAGGGATGTCATGAAGTTTGTTGCTATTGAATACATCATTCGAAGCATTTAAAACATCTCTATGTGATTTTGTCAAAAGAATTTACAAGAAGGCATATTGTTTGAAAAAGCCAGCATGTTGTCGATGGGGGGTGGGGGGTGGTCATTTTGTTAATGTTATGAAGCGTTACAAGTGGGGGTAAGGGGGTCAAAAAGTGAACAAAGTTGTGTTGGGCCTAGTACGTAATAATTGAACCTGATATAAACCAATGATAATGCTGTTCATACATGTAATATCCATAAGTTGGGACTGACATACACAAAGGTATTAAAGTACCCCCCCCCCCATCGCCGAGTCCCACGAATCATGCTGACCCCTCGCAGTAGTGCACATGGGTCCGGTCGCCAGAAAGCGGTACTTTTATCATCATGTAGGAGGCAGTCTCATGTGCATGCATAACTCAAACTTTGTTCCATTTTGTAATTGAGGTCAATGAGAGACATATTGGCCTTGTTATTTTTATGTGTTTGTTATGCAAAATGGGACATTCTTATACTACTGAGAGCAACTTTAATTACCTCCATATTTCATCATTTTGGTAATGGACGTTACATGACACTAAACAAGCAATAGGAATAGAGCCAGATGTCCTATTAAGTCAGTACCTTTGGTTTTCTGAGCTGAGGGGATGTCACTAAGCCTTTACAGGTTTGTTAAGTTACCGGTTTATAAAGTTGATTGTTAGAGAAAGTAATGTCTTTTTTTAAAAGTTAGGGTGAGGGTTATGCACGGGGTTTTATGGGACTACCATAATGGGAACCGATATGTATGTACATCAAAACAAGCAGAATCGGATGTCCCATTAGGGTATATGTTGTCACTGACTGTCTGACTCGACCACTTGCATTAAAGTCGGCCCTTGCTGATAACGTCCTTCAAACAAGACAATTTTTTTAGCAGATTTGTCATTCACACTTTATAGCATTTGGAAGAATTCCAAAAAAGCTGGCAAAATGTGTAGTATAAAACTGAATTACTAGAGCTGAATGGGAAGTGGTCGACCTGGGGTACCATATTAGCAAGTGGTCGAATTAAGGCTGTAGGCCTTTAAAGTATGAGGTATGGCTGCCCAGGGGGTCAGCCATTTGGAATTTCGCTGGTTGAGGTAAAACCCTCGACATAAGATAAACCTTGATGGGTACCTTGTCTCTGGACAACACCTTACTTCCAAGCTGGTCCCTACCCTCGCAGCAGGGCGTACTACCTTAATCTCCCGCGTATAAGACGCGTCCTCTACGCCAAACAAAATGCTGGGGGGTCTTATAGGATTTTTTCAAGTTGGGGATGCGTCTTATACGAGGGGTAATTTTACTATAGAAATGAACTAATCTAACAAATTTCAGCATTAAAATGTGCGTCTTATACGCGAAAATGCATTTGCTTACGCGCAGCGCGTATTCTACGCGGGAGATTACGGTAGTAGAGATGGGCTTTATCAGTTTAATGTGACCAGTACCAGTTCCAGTCACGCTTGCAGGATGGGCGATTCTCTGGTCTCTTGGTCTATGGAAATATTTCCTGCACCTTATTTTCCAAAATACAAATTTTAATGGTCTATGGATTCCGCCCGCACCATTTTCTGGAAAATTGTAGATTTTTTTTTTCAAGGAGCTTACAGGATCAATCAATAAAAGTACAGAAATGGCAGACCACTCATTGGTAAGGTAAAGATGTCATCGGTTTTATTATATAGGCCTATTCTGCACTTAGGAAAAAAAAAGGAGAGATTTCCAGCAAGGTTTCCAACCGCAAAATCCATGGACAAATAAATTTTTCTAGAAAAATAAGATGAAAATTCCTCCCACCTCTTTTTCTAAAACAGAAAATCCATAAACCATTTTTTTTTTAATTTGGTGATGCCTTATGGTGAAAGAAATTATGCTGGGGGTCATGACCGACTTTGTCCAGAAATGAATAGGGAAATGAAGGGAAAAGTTAAATTTTTGTCATGGAAATGTCATGGAATTTCTGCCTAAGAATCTATTAGGTGCCACATTTATCAAATTAAAGTCATATATACATAAAAGAAAACAACACTTGATCCTATCAGCCATTAACTAATCTCTCCGTGCATTTTCCTTTTCAACGATATGTTTCATGCTTATTGTAGCCACTTTGGCGAATTTTCATTGAAGCTGGTTGGACTTAAATTCGACACGGCTGATTTGGCGAATGGCTACCCCTGAACCTTGGTACAATACATGGAACGCGGACTCCAGTAGAGCGTGACACTGTGAATATCCGGTAGTATGGTATAAAGGAGCAGTGACTTGGCTTTGGGATTTATTTAGGGACCTGACAGAAGTGTGTCAGTGTCTGAGATAAGGGTATGGAGGAGGAGAGGGGTGACAGTGACCTCAATGTACCTGGCTTTGTATATAGATGGGACCTTGAACTTGGGCTAGGTATATATAAAGCAACACTGCAAACAGTAAGTACTGTTCATCTACAGTAATATTTGCTGGCAACTTTTGTTCCAGTAGATTTTGCTGTAGGTCTACAGCAACTGACTTGCTGTATATGTACAGCAATATGTACTGTAACTCAGCAGCAACATGTTCTGTTATTCGGCAGCAACATGTACTGTAATTATACAGCAACATGTATTGTAATTCAACAGCAACATGTTCCGTGATTTAACAGGAACATCTACAGTAACATATACTAGTCTCATACTCCATTTACCGGTAGTGCTGTTTTCATACAGAAAAAGTTGCTGGCAACTTTTGTTACAGTAGAATTTGCTGTTTATACAGTACATAGGGTGTTCAATGATATTTTCTTTAATGATCACTCACAATCCAAATTTTGCTCAAGGCTGAACCTCTATTGATCTGAAAACAGAATAGAAAAATACTTCAATTAATATTAGTGCAAGTTCAAAGCATGCACCTCGATCATCACATCATAATTTCAAAGGAAACCATATGTGAATTAGATTACAGGTAGATTTGTTCTAATTTTGTCATTTATAAACTCTATCTGCCTTTCTCTCTCCCTTTATCTTTCTCAACAAAACATCCTTCTATCTCTAATGCACTCCAGATCATCATTAGTATTCCTCTCGCCCTCTGAATAAATACTTTTTTTTTCATCAAATATACCCCTCCACCGTATATAAGTCCCACCTGATTTGTAGGTGCGACCGTTATCTTTTTATATTGCATCTAAATCAGGAATTTTGAGAGGATTTTTTGCAATAGGCAAATGGCTCACTCATGGCCAGAAACAATGGGCCAATATTGATTAAACAGAGGCGGGGGGGGGGGGGGTATGAGAATAACTCTTTATTCAGAGATCCCCCTTTCCTGGAAGGTCTTGTAAATCGATTTCCTGTAGAAGGAAGGACCAATCAGATAACGAGACGGTCATATCCGTAGAACGATACCAAAGAGAATGAGGAAACTACCGGGTGGTTTATTATATATTGGTGTTCCAACTTATGAAAGAAATCAAAAATATGAAACTTAATTGAGGAAACACGGTGTTTGACGCGTGCCTATAGCAGAAAGCAGATGAGTAAAAATAGAGACAGCCAACTGAAGAGGTTGGTTCTATAGTAGCCGTCAGGTATGAAGATGACATATGTGTAGGTGTTGTCCCACCTTTTTACCCGGTACTCTAAGCCTGTTATTCGGGGACTAACTGACTGTTGTTCCCATGGTACGTTCTGAGTATGGAACTATCCTGTATAATTCGGTGGTTTGACCACCATAAATATTCAGTAATGCAGACTTTATCTTATGTTGATACTAGTAATGCCTCTGTTTTTAACCAACAATGCATCAAGCCTTGATACACCAAACATTAAAGCCTGGTGAGATCAAAGAATCAAAACCTTGATTAGTCACCCTGGTTGGACAACCCATTTAACTTAAACAAAGAATCTACTCGGTTTTACATGTATATTCCTCTGCTTTGAGAGCTCCACCCCACCCCCACCAAATAGGAAGTGACATACCGTAATCTCCCGCGTAGAAGATGCGGTGCGCCTATAAGACGCACCCCTAACTTGTCAATGGTTGTTTCACGTATAAGACGCACCTCTTAGGTACCAATTTTGTAAATTCAGTACTGATCTATAGTAAAATTACCCCTCGTATAAGACACACCCCCAACTTGAAAAAATCCTATAAGACGCACCAGGCATTTGTTTGGTGTAGAGGACGCGTCTTATACGCGGGAGTTTACGGTATTTACATTTTATTAACATATCCATGGTAATATCCACACATTGTTATAACATCATAGTGAGTCATTATAAACTGTTATAAACCTAGGTTATGTTGGCCGAGCAACTGCTCGTTTGGTCAAAGTAGCTTCTGATGGTTGGTAGTTTCAAGCCCCGTAATTTTGTTCTTCATAGTTATTGTCTTTTCAAGTCGAATATCATCATTCATTACATGTAATTATGAAAGGGATATGTTTGTGCGTATTGAGAATCATTTATAGACATGGGTAATAAACGATACCAGTATGTCACCTATACCCATAGTCCACTAAGCCTTTGTCGCATGATTGCTACACATCCTATATAAATCTGGCGATAGAGGCCCATTTGACTTTGGGTATTAGGGGAAATTGACCGATAAGAATTGAACAATAAATGATTTCCGTCTTCTACCTTTAGCCAAGTAGTGTCCTAAAGGCCGCAAATGGGCTTATCATCCATTTCTATTGGGAAAAAGGGATGAAGGGACATGGATTGCTCATCGGTGGGCAGAGGTTGCGTCCTTTAAACTCAAGCGGTATGTGAGACGTCACAGCGTTCAAGTACTTCTCCTGAGTTATCTCCTGACCAGTTATTAACTATGAACACCATTATCTTTTCCTCTTTCTTAGATTCCTTCTACAATGCCTTGAAGATCTGGATAACAGCTTACGGAAATTGAATTCACGGCTATTCGTAATAAGAGGACAGCCCACCAGTGTATTTCCACGAGTATTCAGAGTAAGTAGTAGTTGAATATCTGTTTTATTTACTGCACTCGGCCAGCGCATTAGTATTTCCTAAAAAGCTTTTCTACCAACGTCAGTAACGTTTGAAAGAGCCAAATCACAGACGTCACACTTCATAGCATACCTGTAAATCGTAGCAATGTGGTTTGTCTACTTGTAACCTGCGCCACTGGACATTCTACAACCTTGGTATACTCGTAGTTCCCCATTCTTATTCCTCGCCATCATAGTTTTATCCACCATTGTTTTGAATGTAATAGCGTCAATGAATTTAAAAAAAGAGAAGATAATTTTGATTCAACATTGTCACCCTAACTAAGATGGACAGACAAGATTTAATATAGAAACAGTCTTTGTCTAACTATAATACTGCAAAAGATATAAGAATGCTATTACAGTTGAATAATTGCCCTTTCTCTGTCCATCCACAGGAATGGAACATCACAACACTATCATTTGAAGAGGACCCAGAACCATTTGGCAAAGAACGAGACCAGGCGATCTGTGCCATAGCACGTGAAGCTAAGGTTCACGTGGTGACACGGGTATCACATACCCTCTACCCCCTTAACAAGTAAGTCTACAAACGTTAATGTTCAACGGCATGGGAAACAAGGGGATCGAGGATGTCCAAGGGGATTATAGCGCCACATATAAGAGGGTGGGGATGGAGGGGAGGAGCGCTGGGGTTTTGTGGATATGAAGCTGGACGGTTTTTGGTATTTTTAGGTTTTGAAAACTGCCATTTTTGTTTGGAAAAGGTTTGGTAAAAAAAATATATATATTTTTACATCCCAAAAAAAAAAACACGTTTTAAGCGCGGGGGTGTGATTTTCTCAGCATTTTGTCTGATTTTAGAATTTTCTCAATTCCACATACCCATATATTTCAGTGGCGGATCCAGGATTTGGAAAAGGAGGGGGCGCGGCCCAAAAGGAGGGGGCGCACCACCTATTTTTGGGCAAATTTTGGGATCCAAAATATGTAGTTAAAACTCTTAAGTACTGGGAAAAAGGGGAGGGGCGCCCCCTCTAAAGCCGCCACTGTATTTGCTATAGATTTAATTAAAAAAAGTAACATTTTTAACTTAAAAAAAAACAACGTTTTATCCGTCAAGTGGGGAACCACTCTTCTACTGAGTTAAAATGAGAGAAATACTCGATACATGGACAGTGTGTATTATTTGTTTTTCATCAATACAGGATCATCAAAATGAATGATGACCAAGTGCCACTTACGTATCGGCGTTTCCAAAATGTTCTTGCCGGCATGAACCCACCAAAACAACCAGTTGAAACCATCACAGAAGAGACCATTGGTAAGGCCCATACAGAAGTTTCCCCAGACCACGACGACCTCTATGGGGTACCCTCTCTACAGTCGTTAGGTATGTATAAAAAAATATCCAAACAGACACTATAATTTCAGGCAAATGGCTATCAATGTCAATGAACCTGCAGTAACCACAAAGGGGATACAAGCGGCTCTAATTCAAACTGAGATGTTACAAGGGACAATTAAGTCGTTCCTTACCCTTTCTCCCCAGAACTCCCTCTCTCCTTTCTACTGCGCATACTACCCCTCCCCTCCCCCCTCTGTATTGAATTACCGTAATCTCCCGCGTAGAAGGCGCAGCTCACGTAGAAGGCGCAACCCCAACTCAGAGAAGACCTTTTCACATAGAAGGCGCACCTACCTCTTCTGAATCGATTTCTGGAAAAACCCATGTACAAGGCGCCCCCCCCCTCAACTCAAGGCAATTACCCTCCCGCGTATAAGACCCATGAACAATCTGATTCGTGTATAAGACGTGCCTTCTACGCTGGAGATTACGGTATGATATTTTCCTGGGTAAACGTGTCCAAAATTGAAAGTTTTCCTGTATTTTGTGGGCCACCATGTGGTATTACTGCGAAAAACAATGAGGGTGTATGTGATTGAGTGACAAGGGTGATGGGGGTCGATATGTGTAATGGGTGCCTGTGATATCTTCACCATTCCCATCTCTCAACATCACATTCTCTATTAATTGTAGAGTACCACTTGATTTCTCTGGGATTTAACTATTGAAAATGGAGAAGATTGAGGGAATTTCCTCATTTTTAGTGTACAGTGAATGGCGTCTCTACCAATAAATACTACCCTGATGATGAAAAAAGCGGATGTATGGTGGAGGATCTCCCCTATTACAAAGTGCTTACCGGTATTACTCTTTCCACTCACACCTGGCATACTTTCAAACATCTCCCCTATCACTCAATATCTTCACCTCATCGTTCAATTGGCTACAAGCGGGTTTGGAGCTGGTTCTTGCAACACGTACTGATAACAACTTATCAGATGGGACCAGCATGTCCATGGAAGTGGGTGTTACCCAGGGACAAAGTTCCCATCATGGTATATCTTATCAACCTGCGAAATTCAATACTCTCGTGTATATGCTATGGCTTATATGGGAGAATTGACAGTAGTAACAGACATCTTTCTGGGTGCCGATTTTCTGGGGCCAATCTCTTTTCTCGTACCAGGTTTTGACACTGATGGTCTGGGAACAGCGGTCTGGAAGGGCGGTGAGACAGAGGCATTGACCCGGCTGACCCGACATCTCGAACGGAAGGTGGGTCTACAATTGATGTCACTCTTGCTATTTATAGAGGAATTCTTACTCTTCCAAGTTGATATCTGTTATATCAAGGTCAATTTCCTGCAGGATATTGACCAGTATTTTGGGACTTCTGTATTGCGTCGAAGTGCCATTTTCTCTTATTTGTCTTAAACACTGTACATATTGGTATTGGTATTACAAACCTCAAAATATCCTTTTATAAATAACTTTTGTCATTGCTAGACGGATTCTTTGGTAATGTATACACATTATATGTTAAGTTGTACAGCCCATTACCTTAAATACGTCAAACCTTTATTTGATATATTTATTCATTCAACCACTAGAAATACATACATATTTGACAGCACTCGTTCTTTTGTATTGTAGGCATGGGTGGCAAGTTTTGAGAAACCCAAAATGACGGTGCAGTCTCTCATGGCTAGTCCAACGGGATTGAGTCCATATCTTCGGTTTGGATGCCTCTCCCCGAGGCTATTCTATTTCCGTCTTACAGACCTTCACAAAAAGGTAAGTGCAGACCTATATGTATTATCTTATTTGTCACTGCTTGATAAGATAAGAATAACCCAAAATCTTTTATCGATTGGCATCTCATATTCATAGATCGAAATTTAGATATGCACGAGGTAAATGTATCATCATGATAACATTCAAATAAATGTATATTGGTAGTCTTGGCTTGGGGGTGCTAGGCAAATAGAGAGCTTATTTCTTCCCGGCTTTATCTTTTAGGTTTTGATTGTTGTCAAAAACAACGGTTGATCGAAAACCTGGTGTCAAAAATGGCCACAGATTGCTATTCCTATGTGTCGCAGGTTGTCTTTAGTACTCTTCCCTTTTTGCACGTTCTATGTAATACTGGTGACTGACCTTCTCTATTTTGATTTCCAGATAAAGAAACAAAACAAGCCCTTGTTATCCTTGTATGGTCAGTTATTGTGGCGAGAGTTCTTTTACACAGCAGCAACAAACAATGTCAACTTCGACCGGATGATGGGCAATCCCATATGTGTTCAGATCCCCTGGGACAACCATCCAGAGGCACTGGCCAAGTGGGCAGAGGTAAGGAAGTGGTCATTTTTTCATAAAGGGGGGGGGGATAAAATATTTCAGACTCATCTGGGGGGGGGGGGACATTGCACCCCTTTTCAGCAAAAAAAGCCTATGCGTTACTCTTCCATGCAAAAAACACCCCTGGCCCAGACTACCTGGTCAGCGATAATCTGCGATGGTGCCTTTTATAAATACCGATAAGACAAGACCTTTGGATATTGTAAGTGATCTCTCAGGTAGGTTAGGCTAGGAAACAGTTTCCTGGAATCTGAGTGAATCGGCCACTACCAGACGAAGATTCATAATTCATTTAGGACAACCCCACCGTTAGGAAATCGTATTTTTGACAGGGCTAGTTGATGTCCGTCCTCCTCACACTAAGCTACCACTCAGAATGACGGTGTCACCTGATGGGTGTGACGTCAATCAGAACACCATTGCTTGGCAACAGTCACATGTGTTTGCTGTCACTTGGTGACAGAGTACACTGGTAACCATGGTACTGGGTAACATGGAAACTGAGCTCCCAGTTTGGTAACCGGTTGCTAGAGAGTAGTTTCATCCCATGGGGACTCATCAGGCTTATGTTTGTGTTAGAAATGTGACAACTGTAGTTGCCAGTGGTCCCAAATCCAAAGGGGTTTGGTGTTATATGGTCCTCTAAATGGTGACAGTCACCACCTACAGTACCGGTGTCAATATTAGCATATTGACACCTGACAGCGAATCAAGTGATTTACTGGCAATTTTAATTTTAGTATGGTAAAATTAAAGTAGCAAAAGGGCCTACTAGGTGGGTCCTAAAGTGTTCTGATATTTATTTAAAGTGCGACTTTAAATAAATAAGACTTTACTTGTTAATTTAAAGTGCGACTTTAAATAAATAATAAGACTTTTTCTAAAAAAAAAATTAAAATTAAAAAACTAAATTCCGTTAGGAAATCGTTTAGCGGACTTCAACATACTGAAATATAAATAGCTTACTTGGATAGGCTACAGTATTGAATTAAACAGCTAGAATTTTGATACTACTGTGTCTTTGATAACAGGCTAAGACTGGCTTCCCATGGATTGATGCCATTATGACACAGCTGCGTGCTGAGGGCTGGATACATCACCTCGCACGCCATTCTGTGGCCTGTTTCCTGACACGAGGTGACCTCTGGCTCTCCTGGGAAGAAGGCGCCAAGGTAAGAAATCTATAATCTCAAATTGTATCAGAGCAGATATTTAGACCTATATTTTCCTTTCTTTCCCACTCTCCAAAACGGAGAGTCAGATAGAAAATAAATGATTTTCTCATGAGCAGTAATAACATAAAACTTGATATTCCATTGATCACATCACATTCTTGTCATAATTTTTATATGTAACTCTAATGTACCATCCTCAGACCTATTTGTCCACTCCCCCTACCTGGGTCTGAATGGGTCTATCAACCGCGCCTCATACGCGAGTTACTAGGGTACATGTACTCAGACCTATATCTATCATGGGTGAGTCAGGTAAAAGAAGAGATGCCACTTTCCCTAACTTTTTAGGAATTCCGAATTTTGGACCTTCATTTCAACTGGTATTTCCTATTGGAGGTTGAGAAAATTGGGAGGATTTCCGAATTTTTGGTGATCAGTGAGTGGCATCTCTGAATTTAAAAAGCATACATATATTCTCACACTTAATTCTCCAATTTGTGTGACAGGTATTTGATGAGCTCTTGTTGGACGCCGACTGGAGCAGTAATGCAGGCAGCTGGATGTGGTTGTCCTGCAGTTCCTTCTTCCAACAGTTCTTCCACTCATACTGCCCCACGAATTTTGGCAAGGCGACAGACCCAGAAGGGAATTACATTAGGTAAGTAACCTTAAGCCTCGCTTGCTTCTAAGAAGGGGTTGAACTGCCTAAATTGCTCTCCCTCAGTTTAGATTTCGATAATCTCATTATTGTCTCCCATTACAAGTACCGGTACATTAGATTTTATCTGTGATAATAAAGCAAACTAAGAGCATATTAATTTATTGTTAAGATATCTGGATGTAATTCTGGACATCCACTTATAATAATGTTGACTCTCAGAATTTAACTGGAAGCAAAATCATCATAGGACATACACATACATGTAGCATATCTCGGAGGCATTGCTCAACTAATGATTTAAAAAAATATATAATTCATTTTCAGGAAGTACCTACCGGTCTTGAAGGGATATCCTGCCAAATACATCTATGAACCGTGGACGGCGCCGATCGATGTCCAGCAAGCGGCCAAGTGCATCATCGGCTTAGACTACCCAGTACCTATGGTGAATCATGCCGAAGCGTCCCGAGTCAACATGCAACGAATGATTCAGGTCTATCAGAAGTTCAAATATGGTAAGACAATATTGATATTGTATGCATGCAAAATGACCCTTGATAATGATAAGTTTTCTTAAGCCATTTTATGACGCTGTTACTGTTGTAGTATATTTAGCAATTTGTATGAGAAACAAGGAGGCCATAGCCGTTTTCAGATAATTATAATATCCTATTTACAATGTAGAAAAGTCGGTTAATTTCTTAATTAATTTGATCAGTGAATGGCATCTTGTCCGGTAGTATGGCGTAGAATTCATCATGCCGTTCGTATACCTTAATGCCATCGTGCTTCGTGTCAGCACCCCAGTAGACTGCACATACCGGCAGATCAACATACATTTGATGACATCGTTCTTTGCTTAGTCTAGTATGAATAAAATGTTGAAACTTGACTTGATGCATTGGTTCAATACTAAGCTTTTATTACTGTATATTCTTAGGACCATTCAGTCGAAAGATGGCTTTCAAGCAAAGTTCAGATGAACAACATAAACAAGGTAAGGGTTTCTAGCACAATGATATCATATATAATGTTACATTATAAGTTTCAAGTAGCTGCTAATTTATTCAATTTACCTATTCTTGGACATTTAGATAACCATGGGTGGTGGGGGTCCAACGGCCAACCCCTTTATTAGTGGTAGTGCTTAATCAGATGGATGTACTGGTACAAGCTAGCCCCCACCTCGACCACTCTTCACTGGCTTACAGGGATTTTGGGATAAAGTAGTTCTGTTCATTGGTTGCATTAGTAATAAAATGTACCGTAATCTCCCGCGTAGAAGGCGCATCTCGCGTAGAAGGCGCACCCCCAACTCAGAGAAGGCCTTTTCACATAGAAGGCGCACCTACCTCTTCTGGATCGATTTCTGGAAAAACCCGCGTACAAGGCGCCCCCCAACTCACAGGGGGGCTGTTTCGCATAGAACTGGGCACAAGGGCAAAAAAAAGTTGTGCCCAGCAGACAAGTTCTGTGCCCAGCACCTAACTTTGCTTTTGCTTTCTATACTCAAAATTACACAATTATCATTAAGATAAATAAAACACACATAACATATCTGGTGAAAAACCTTCATTTAATAGCATTGTGCTGAGATGTCTTTAGTAGCTTTTGGACAGCTGTGCCCATTGGGCACAACTTGAAAAAAATTCTGTGCCCAATGAATTTTTTTTGAGTCACAGGCATTGGGCACAGGGATATGTCGAGCCCTGCATCAGCACACGGTCTGCTTGAACCCCGCCGAGCGCCTGTACACCGACTGGGCTGCCGCACTGCTGGCTCTATGAGTTCAAGCTGTCATCGGCGCACGGTCTGCTTTATTGCCTCAAAGTACACAACTATACATGTTATGAACTCATAGTTAATATTAGATTGATATATAAAGGTTATCTATTGATTTTGGGGTGTTTTCCTTGGCCACATCAAACAGTCTCCCAATTGAAAGTCAGAAAACCCCGCATATAAGGCGCACCCCAAACTCAAGGCAATGCCCCTCCCGCGTAAAAGACCCAGCAGCATTTTGTTTGGCGTAGAAGACGCGCCTTCTACGCGGGAGATTACTGTAGGCAGGTATCATGCATAGTAATGTTCACCACTAATTGGGGACCCATAATGCCTAAATGCAAGAGAGGCATGCCCTAGAATGTGTCTCACGGCGAGATTAGTGGGTGTACTGGAAGGTATCTGTAATATTCTTGAATCTCTTTCAGGAAACCACGTCTCCAAGATGGCATTTGAGACAACATCAGAAACGACAACATCAGAGGGAAACCCAGCTAAGCGGCAATGCACATCAACAGAATCTGAGAGTCCAGTAGGCTACACCTACACTTCTCTTAATGTCAGTACACCACTCCGTTCACAGTCAATGCAATAGGCACACTGAAGAGTAACTGTACTGAAAAAAAATCATGACTGGCTGGCCAGTCAGCTTGCCCGTCCTTATCCTGCCAGCTGCCGTTCTTGCCGGACCGGTACCGGGTCGCTGGGAAATGTGTATTTGTAGGGACAAAATGGGTCAGATTGGTGTTCTGTGGGCATATTGTGCCCACCTCAAAGGCAGCTCGACCATACAAATTGTGCAAGGGGGAATATGAAACATTACTGAAGAATTTTCTGTCCTGTTGGTTTTGAATACATACTCTGATGGCAATGATTTGGCTTCGTTTTGATTTGATACAAAATGTAAATACTGTTGTAAATACTGTTGAAGGATGTATTTATGATTACTGTGATTTATATTACTGTCAAATTTTCCGTTTTAAGTGATTTTGTAAATAGTGTACATATCATATTTATGAAGAGTGAATGTGATTCATATTGTAGACTCTTGGTATCAAACATACCAGCACATGTTTTCCTTGTGCAGCTTAAGTGTATAGGATATAACGTGGTTGTTAACAGGATATCGTGTATTGTCCAGCAACTTTAACTCACTAGCCTTAATTTCATGGCCCACTCATTGGTCTAAATCTCTTCTACATGTTTCCGAAAGCTTGTGTATATAAATTGATGTTACTCTATTAGTTGTTGTATATATTGATAGGTGATTTGTAACAAAGGCATTTGTGGTATTATTGTAGCCGTACCACTGGGGATAGGGGAAATTTAAAAAGAACATCCCTCGGCGTCCATTTAAGAATTCCTGACTACAAAGCAGGTAGTTCAAAGAAGGGAAGTTTTGAAGGAACCTACCATAACACATATATGAATATGTCCAACCATGTGTTTTTTTTATACTGGTCACTATGATCAGTCAAACCAGTGTATGGCAGCAAATTAGTTATTGGTGTCTGTATGATAGTTTTGTATATATCCTTTTCTACTATGTGTATTTATTAAGGGTTATCGGCAAAAAAAGAGGCGATTTGCCTCATTTGATTATTACATCCCACTATATTAAGATTTATTTTTACATGTTTAGTAAGATTCTGGACTCCCATAGACTAAAGCACTGTAAAGCATATTGTGATTATTTACGATATATGGGTTCGTATTTGCCAAAAAGTTATTTGACATTTCGACTGTATTACCCCTCCTTCCGGCCTCATCACTCGGCGCAGGAATCTATATCCAGCATTTGAATTTTTTTTTCCCACATACCTGATGTTTGCAGACCTCATTAGCATAGATTTCAATGGAGCCTGGTGGAGTTATTCACAGGAAAACATTGTTAGATATCCTATATGAACATGCCATGCCAAATTCCTCCATTTTCTTCGAAATAAATAAGAATCCATTGATTTTCCACATCGATACGATTCGGGACCCGCCCAGTCCGGCCATTCCTTGCTCGACGCGTGGCTGACCTAGTCTCAACACGGGGCGCAGGAAACAATTGTTTTCTCGTTTAATTTTAATCCTTATTGGCTCCATCTTCTTGATACCATTATAAAAGTATTCAAATTTGGTTCAAAAATTAAAAATATTCATTCCATTAGCTCTAAAGCCTGACATGGCTACTCTTCAATCACATGTGTTTACTGTACTTAGGAGTATAATCTATTGAAACATCAGTTTGGCAAGTGTAGAAGCCACCGAGGTCAAGGGTCAACCTGAGCATCTACTCTCCCAGCAGATCATTAGGACGCTATATTAGAACAAAGAGGAAATGTGATACGCACAAATATTTAAACGAAAATTCTGTTCTGTAAGTTCTTAAGCAGCTTTTTTGCAACCTAAATAAGAATAACTAGTATAAAATAGTAATAAAAATGCGAGATAAAAGCTACTTTTGTGATTTTTGTGTCAGGGACTACTTTTTCTGCGGAGTAGTCCTAACCAGAAGTAAATAACCAAGATGGCGTATAACTCACTCGAGGGAAATATGACCGGCTCTCGATGTCAATACAAACATTCAATACACAAAATTCGTCATTCCTATATACGTATTTAGAGACGACATCACTTAAATTTACGGTATTTGAAATAACCTTATAATAAAAAAAACCCTCTTTGGTAGTAGACTGTGCTAGAGCTGTAGATTATAGTCCTGTACCAAACACTATCTGCTTTCTGTATATTCAAGGATAGGGCATGATAGCAAGGGAGCAATATAATTCAATTAAAATCACAGCAGAAGATTTAGACTAGGGTTGGGCGCATGCCAGGGGTTTAGGGGCAAATGCTCCTGCTTTTGACCAGTACCGAGGTATACAAATGTATTTCTTCTTCTCTCTCTTTCTTTGTTGATGACATTTTTGCCCCAAAATTTAGTATAAAAAGGGGCGCAACTGAGTGGGTAACCATCATGAATCAGATCTATTTGAGGTAGATTTGGAGGGGGTGCAATACATTCGCTCAAAAGCTTTATCAACACTCATTCCCAAATAAGGCCGATCGGAAGGTCTGGGAATGATTTATCTTTCCAACTCCCCTCGTGATATCTCTTCAGAAAAAGCCCTTTAGTATATCATAGTATCTATCTAATCTACCCAGAATTTTAAATTTCACAATTCTCATTTCTGTACTATACAGTGTTTGTATCATCCATCGATATTGCCATTATAAATATGCATTGTCTTAGGGTGTTGTGTCCAAAGAAACAGCACTTAATTAATCTAACCCTTTCACCCCTGGATTTCCATTACTCTGGGATTTGCGTGCAAATCCTGCTTTATGGGTGGAAGGGGTTAAACAATTAAAACTGCACATAACACCAACTGCCAAGTAATTCTCGTCTAAATTGACATCTACAAACCTTCTAATTACAAAACTGGCACATTTTATCCACCGAGTGGGTTTTCATCTTAACTGCGCATTTAATTTCAAAATTGTGATTTCCTTATCTGTATGTTATTTTGTGTGGTGTATATTATTATTACGATACACCACATAGTGTACATATATTTACCTAATGTGTTCTTGGTTCACAATTTGTAAGTTATGATACAGACCATTTTACTTAAAGTGCATTAGTGCTTCAGCTAATATTAAGACTAGTGAAACTAGTGAAAATAAAAGATTGATAAGCTTCAGCTAAATGCTGCGATGGTATATATACACGTGTAGTTGATAAGTACCAGTTATGTTTTGAATAAATTCGCACCAGGGCAGACCCAAAAATGATTTGGTGTACGGATTTTACGCACCTATGTATTTTTTTTATTGAAAACGTTTTCCTCTCATTGTCAGATTTCCTGCTCTCAGTACAGGACCCGGCGACTTTGATTTATTCAAATTAAGACTGGTTCAAATGGATGTGTCGCCTCGTGTCATGGTTGGTAGGCTCGGGGACACTTCTTCTCTTCACATTTTTGGACACAGTTGTCCCATTTTTGGTGAAAATACTAAATCAATTATTAGCAACATTTCAGGAAGTGACCATAGACGTAAGGGCTTGATTGGTTCACTGCTTATCTAATATTGTTAGGCTTGGCCCTTGGATTTGGTTACCTGAATAATCAATTTTATACAGACCCTACTGTGAAAAGTGTATAGGTGATTAAATCACAGGTAGAAAGTTTGGCTCTCACTAGATAAATTAGGGTGTGTGAGGGTCTTTTTTATGTTCAAAACTTAATGATAAGATGTCGCCTTCAAAAGGCAAACCTGTTCCTGGAGTGAGTCCTCATATTTCAACTATGATTCAATGCTGAAAGCTTGGTGTTTTTCCCCCGAATACTCACTGAGGGTAAATCCTAAACCCCGCCACCTTCAACGATTATAATTATGACTGTTTATACCCTTATATATTATATGATACCCGTGTATATATATATATATATATATATATATATATATATATATATATATATATATATATATATATATATATATATATATATATATATAACTATACTGCGATTGTTGTAATTGTTATACTGGATTCATCTTGTTTTATAGTTTCAGCAGTTTTCCGAGATAAATACTGGAAACATTTCAAGTTATCTGTTTATTTTCAAATCTCAGACATTTTTTGTAAATGATTAAGATTGTTGAATAAAAATGGAGTCCAAAATTGCTATGTTTATTGATTGATGTATATGTGCTGATAGATAACCATAGGAAGATATAGCTAAGGGCGGACAAGAGAGAGGGGATAGTAATAGAGCAGATAACCAGGGAGAGAACGAGTCTAATGTTAGAAGAAGAAAAAAGAAGGTAAAAAAAACTACAAACAAACAACTGTTTTTGAACGCAAGAAAACCTTATCCCAATCCATTTAGGGTAAGTTGCCCCTGACTCAACCACTTGAAGTTTCTATACCCTACACTGCTGGCCTGGACGAGATTATTCCTACAGAAGGAAATGACCAATTCCTGTAATACTGCATTATGGTATCTAATACATCGGTGTGGTACAGCCTATAACAAAACCACTGATTAGACTGCAGTATGGTGTGTCTTAGATAGTGTCAGACATGTTAATTAAACTGGAGTTGGTACCATGATTCAACCACCCTTGTACCCTATGTCAAACCGTCTCAATCTAGCCCAACATGGTACTAGAAAAGCGTCCTGTCTGAGTATGTGATTATAGGTCTGTGCACAGACTATTAGTCATTTTCAGTGGTCGAGTCAGGACTCAGGGTCCAGGGGCTGGTTGCCTTAGGGTACAACTAACAGGTGGAAATTGATTAATGAAAATAACAGTAAATAAATGAATATCTCATACAAATATGATCACATCATCTATGAAAGGCTATATGTCAAGGGTCAATGATAAATTAGAATGTAAGTTGTGATGTAGATCCATGATGAGGGGTAACAAGAAGTCAACCTACTGAACCCCTCTTAGGGAGTGGTCATTATTTATCAACAGGGGGGGTGGTGGGTTTGAGGGGGGGGGCATAAAAAATTAAGACCCCTCCCGAGGGGGGGCTAAAAAAATTTGGAACCCTCTTGAGGGGGGGCTAAAAAGATTTACCCTCTTTTTAGCAAAAAAAAGCCAGCGCGCTACTATAGAACAAAATTTTGACTGTCGCCGAGAGGGGGCGTAAAAAATTTTCGCGCGTCTGCGCGAAAACCCACCACCACCCCCCCTGTTGATAAATAATGACCACTCCCTTAGTTTCTAGTAACAAACATCTGTGAAACATGTATCAAACTAAGTGCACAAAAAATAGCAAAATATTTTCAAAGATGTAAGTGGGCGATGTGAATCATTATTTTCCATATTTACACACTTGCATTATCAGATCAGTGTGTACACTGGATATATGATGTTTTATGGTTGTTTAAGTGGTCGACATAGGGTACTAAAGGGTCTGGTGCCCGGGTCTAGAGGTCGAGTCAGGGGCGACGTACCCTACGATCATTCCCATACATTCCATGCATACCATACAGCCTCCAGAAAACATTATCAGGCTAACAAAAACACTTCTTCCATCACATTAGGTTGCATCATTATATTATTCATTCTATCATCTTTGGACAGATCATCATCATTTCACGTTTCATCTTTACTTAACCTTCCCACCTTGCCTTTTACATACTCGTTCCGGGACCACTCAGAAGTTAGGTACCAAATCCTTCTTCCTTTCCCTTCCTTTCTCATCTCAGGAATTTCTCACCTTTCATGTCAGAACAGCTCCTTACTTGGGGCCGATTATTGAGTCTCCTTGTCAAAGTTGTTCCACATCAATGAACCCTGTAAAAGGGGCCCTTGTTTATATAGCCCTGTGTTGTAGGACGAATAACTAATACTCATCTAATGCATCAGGGTATAAACAAAACCTCAGTATCCTTTTCTGTGCTGCTTGTAGGCATCTCTTAGTTTCTACCATAGTAATTTACATCCAGCAGAAAAGAACAATAGCCCAAATCTATGTGGAAGATCGATGGTCAAAGTTGATGGTTATATAGCTAATTGATTTTACTCTGAACCTTGGCTGCATTCTCCTCCATGGTCAGTAATTCATCAAATACTGTCCCTAAGTATAAATACGACGAAACCTATCATATGTTCAACCCCATATCAGGACAGTTATTATGCTTTGCTTAGATGCATACCAAAGACTCTTAGTCTAATAATAATAATAATAATAATAATAATAATAATAATAATAATAATAATAATAATAATAATAATAATAATAATAATAATACCCGATAATAATAATATATTTTTATTGACAGCAAAAAAAGAGGTCATTACTGACCTATGTGTCATACATAAATGTTTCTCTACATAACATAGCATGAATATATGTCCACTACTCTACTCTACGGCTAAGTCTCCCTCTCTCTCTCACACACACACATACACACAATGCACACTTATTATCTCTCTTTCTCTCACTCTCCATCTCTATATACAACTGGCACACATACCCACTCTTTGTTACAGTAATTATTACATAAATATCATACACAGCTAGCGTACATACTTAGAAGACACTAGGGTTGCTGTCTCTGTCTAAATGCATTGTATACAAACTTAGGGAGAGCTTTGATGACATCAGCATCAGTATTGTTCATAGCAGAAATGAATTTCTTTACATCATTCAATTCTTGATAGTTTTGATTTTTTCATTCATAACATTGTCGAACAAACGTCTTGATACACTATGGAAGTCACACTGGATGAGAAAATGTGCTTCATCATCTACATGGCCACTAGAACAATATAGACAAATCCGATCAGACACAAGTTTTGGAGGCCTACAATGCCTTCCTGTTTCTATACCCAGGTTATGAGAGCTAAGTCTGAACCGAGCTAGTGCTGTACAGTGGGCTTGGTTAGGGATACAGAATAAGTAACTTTCAAGCCTGAACTTAGTTTTGAATATTTTGTATGTTCTTAGTTTTTTCCCTTCACCAGCTGATGTTATTTCATTCATTGTCAATTCTATATATTTCCTATTTATCGATCCAGTTACAGCAGTTATAGTTTTAGGGTCATTACAAGTTGCCTGTTTAACCCAGAGCTGAGTATATCACTCACCTATTAAGTTCAACAGTTCTTTGACATTACTACACCAATTAATCTGTCCAGCTGTTTCAAGCAAAGTTAGTTTCTTATAATCTTTACATAGTATGTGTGACTCCTGGAGGTTTACAATTCTTTCCCAGTACCTGAGTGCTCGAATTTCCCATTGCACTTTTAGAGGTACCCTCCCAGTATCTGCATATACTGCAGCTGTTGTTGTCTGCTTTCTAACATTCAACGTAGATTTTAAGTACCTTAGGTGTATTGATTCTAGTTTCCCCATCTTATTTCCCTTCGTCAGGCCCCATATCTCACAACCGTAGTCCAGGCAGGGCCTTATCTGGCTGTCAAATAACTTGAGCCTTACTACCCTTGTCATAAATAGATAAAACTAAATGACCGTGGTGTACAAGGTGGCCGATCCACCATGAGGGGGGGGGGGAGACTCCCCCCGAGGGGTGGATCGGTCACCGAGGACACCAGGGGAGTTTAGTTCTATATTTATTTTATGTTTTTAGAGTCTTTAATTAACTGAAAATTAACAAAATCCGTTACGTAATGCCCCGTACGAGCGACGGTCCGCCATTTTGAATGTTTACATGCACCCAGAATGAGGCTACGGTACCGGATCAGCCGCTGTGGTGGATCGACACACGTTACGCCACTGGGGGTTTGCGGATCGGCCCTGCAATGCTATCTCTATGGGAAGAAGTTATTCACATAAAATAAAGCTGATCATTTGCATCAAAGAAGTTGTCTTTATGACTACTTGTTAGTATAAACCCTAAGCACTTATAATTTTCTACTCTTGCTAGTTGTGTTTCACCATACTTAAAGGTATTATTAGCATTCTTCTTTTTGTGATTAAATATCATGATATTTGACTTATTTATATTTACTAGTAAGTGCCATTTTCTACAATACTGAAACAAATCGTCTAGCTGGTTATGCAGACTCTTAGCTGAGGTGAAATTATAACCAAGTCATTTATAAAGGTATAATAAAGGGCCAACCCCAAGACAGAACCTTGGGGCCCCAAATGGTCCATTTCTGCACATCGATGATGTTCTCTTAGTACATGTATGTGTGCTCAGCTGTTATCTGTTAACTAAGCATAAAGTTATCCATTTTACAATATTAATTAGGAAACTCATCTCTTTTATCTTATCAATAATCAATGATACACCGAACCCTTTCACTCTTTGATTGCCGTTACTCTATGGGATCTGTGTGCAAATTCTGCTTTATGGGGTGGAAGGGGTAAGGCTTTGGCTACATCGAAATAACACAACGCTGTTATTTTCAAGAATCTTTTCCCGTGCCAGAAACAGATCTCCAACATATACCTTAACGCTGCCTTTGCTGTACTGCACAATTCCAACAAAACCCTAACTGATCCTTAAAGCAAAAAAATATTTTACAGGGTAGACAGCACATATCAAACAACGTTTTCAAATAGCTTCCCCTAGGGTGTACGTTTCATATTAATAATTTGGTCCTTTGGAGCCATCCATAAAATGACCTCATGCCAAATCCGACCATTGCCCCCCCCCCTCCCCTCGTTATTTTTTTGTTGTTGCAAATTTTGCAATGCTGAAGGTATATGGAAATTCCATTCTGTTATGCCGGGCCAGCCCCCCCCCCCCCCACCCCATCCCCCGTCCAGCATAATGTCATTTGTGGATGGCCCCTTCTTGAGACTTTGTACAATCCCAATCGTATTAAAGATGTCTACAATCATGGTCGTAGTGTGCAATTGCACAACAACAAATTGTACTGATTCTCTACAAGGCCACAAACTATCTACAATTATAGAATAAGTAGTGCTGTTATACATCTTTCAGGCATATTTGTACAATCACCTTTTACAATTATTTGATTTGTACAAGATAGTTGGTGATCATCTAGAAGGCTTACTTCCCACTATAACCTGAAGGTAGTGGTCTTAGGTCTATTTGGTAAGCATTAATCGTTCTGAAACATACCCCAGGATAGGGAGTATCGAGAAAAGACACCAGTCATCTTTTTGGGTAGGAGTGGCCTTCGATATTTTTGTCTCTTTCCTACACATGTCTTTATTTTGTTATCAAATATCCATAGAAAGTTGAGTACACTCTAATCCATAATTATATGCTATACATGTCGTTAAACATGGAGCTACCTGAACAATGTGAAAGACATTGTTATTGTTCAAAGTGAATGTAAAGAGGAGTTAGGTATACTCAGCCATTGAGCCCCTAACAAGCAGGATACGTATATAGTTCTCTAATCCAAAGCCAACACTGGTTATTCAGTGGCCTATTCTTCCTTCCTTCCGTCCACGACTCTACTCAATTGGACTTCGATCACCCTTCATGTGGCCCATGTCTACTCTCCAAAATAACATGGACTTCAAGATATTCCTCAATTCTATGATGATAATATAATCTACACAGCAAATACAGTATACTCATATATAACTACAATTTATTTCCCTATTTGGTTCAACATTCGGTTCAGAGGCATGCACCCTGCTGTGAGGCCTGGGGGTTAAACTAGAGAGTGCCCAGTACCTAAATTCTCCATCAGCACTCTAGAGTATTATTATTTTCAGAACAGTCAGGTTGTGGGACCAATGTGAATAGAAAAGGTGTCTCAGTGAGGTTTTGAGAGTCCTAGCAGGTTCTCTACATTCCTCCTGGTTATGAAAGTAGCAGCCCGAGGGGGCTACACCTAATTAATCTACAGAGGATGGAGAATACGTAGGTAGGTTCTTGAACATTGAATTTAATATAGACCCAACGTGCCATATAGGTATGTACCCTAGGTTTATACTCTGTACCCTGGTGTGAAGAGATCAGTAAAGGTTTGTATGTGGAGGAAGAAGGTAGTACACACGTTGAGCATAGCACTGCAATAATGTTATTCTATGGGCAGGTTGCTCGACATGTTGCGGTGACATACACCTCTTATATCAGAGGTAAGTTTTAAAAACGCTAGTCTTGTTTTGCATAGATATTTACTATATGATACTTTTTATTTCAATGTTGTATTTAAGTTCTGAGAGGACATAAATCTTGTAAATGTCAAAATTTAGATTAGACACCAAATGTCACACCTGATGCAGGAAGCGGCCAGGCTAAATGTTGGTTAACAAATGTTAGGGTGTAATGACCAGGCACTATTATATATAGGCAATGCATTTGCATACTCTTGCATGCATTACACATAGAGCTTAAGATAAGAGAAAACCTTGCGATTGTACATGGGGGGAGGGATAAGCCCCCTCTTTATCCAAAATGGATCTGCCACTGAATCGACAACGATATAACACGTAATACACATTTTACAGGGTTCCAACAAAATCCTCAGACCCAAAAGCCATGATAATTTCCATGACAAAAATCAAAATTTTCCATGGACTTTTAGAATGAATATATATTCTCTTTTCCAATTCTACATGACTCCTGATGAAATTTATAGAAATTTCATGACATTCCATGGCTTGCCCTGACAACTTTTTATTTCATGTCTTTACATGACGCCTGCATGGGAACCCTGATATATTGTCAAAGCTTCATGCTTTCTTTCATGATCACCTGCCTGATAATATGTAAGGTCGCTGCTATTGATTTCGAGTGTCTCACCACTCTTATGGACCTCCCCACCGCCTGCAGGATAGGCCTACACCATCTCTCCATCGTACCTGTTCTGTAAATGTTCTGGGCCCTTGTCAATATCTGAAGCAATATCATAGGCATTGAGTAAATATTGAAAAGCATTAAAACAAAGTATACACACATATGTAAACAAGACAGGATATAACATGGTAAGTCCACTATTATATGCAATGGACGCCTCAATATTCAGCGGATCAAATATTGAACCCTGATACCTCTATTTAGAACCTATACTGCTTTTGATAACTACCATACTGCCAACCACATGTATACGGTGCACCTTTTGTATAAGGTTTAATGTCAGAGGTACGTTGCAACATGAGGGACTATGTACTGTATAGGCTGCACCATTTTAGTACTGCACGGATGTATAAACTCCTAGCCTATAAGGCGCATCCCTAACTTTTGCTATACATGTATTCCATAAGGTGCACCAGGGGTGTATAATCAACTGTTCAGAGGGGGGGGGGGCAAAACTTTTGAATCCTTATAAGGGTGGGGCAAGAACGATCGTTTTTTCCAACAAAAAATAAATGAAACAAGTTATAGAACAAGGGGTCGACCAGGAAAATTCCAGCTGCTCCAGGGAGGACCCCAAAAAAGGTTTAAGAGGGGGAGGGGGGCGAAAAGAACCCATAGCGTGCATGCGACCAACAATGACCTCCGTTGTTGAACAGTGAGCACTCAATAAAAAGACAGATTTGCCTCATGTCTCTCCGCTTCTTATGCAATGTCCCTAGATTTCCACTCCCAAAGCATTCTGCATTGGGTATGATGCATTCAACCATGCATGCAGTTATTCTGAAAAGTCCCAAACTAGCAAGTCAATGAGACTCAATTACTATGACACTACCATATAGACATACATGCGTTAAATTTTGTTCTTTATTTTATTTCAAGTAACTTAAATGTCAAGTTCATACACCTCCCATTATTTCTATGCATTACAGGGAACCTACAGCAGTGACAACCAGCAAACAGCTCAGTAGTTGACAACCACCATGCCCCAAGTAAAAGGCTCTGCAACCTGGGTCACAAATGTACGCCAGGAAGCTCCACTCCGCAGGTCTTGGAATGACCAGACTCGAACACGCATACAAAATGAGAAGATTGGGGCAGCCCTGGCAGAGAAGCTGGACTCTCTGAGTCTTAAGCAGTATCACCGCCTTGAAGGTACTCGAAGGGAACTCAGAGAAGTCAAGGGGGATGCTAAAAAGTGGCAGGCCATGCGCAAGACACTGCAGAAAAGGAGCCAATCGGCAATTATTAGACCCCTAGCCATTCATCCTGGAAGTACCATAGAATGTCCACAAAAATGTCGTGAGGACCTGAAATTGCGTCACGATTCCAAAGTTTTCTTTGAAGAAACTGTGTACGACATTCTAGGATCGAAAAGTAACCATGCTAGCACGATAGAGAAGGGGGACCATGATAATACCTTCAACCAAAAGCAGAGACAATCTGAACTCAGTTTGAAAAATCCCAGTGCTTCACTGAAGCACTCTCATACTGGAAACCCTGGCGCTGTAACCAGAAAGTCGTCTGCTTTTTGGAGACTTGGTTCAGTCAGTGAGTGTGGGCCTTCCTGGGGTGATTTCAAAGATATTCTCCCACCTTGTGCACCAAGACAGCATCTCTCAGATAAAGCTAGACCCAAAACAGCCCCTGGTTCCCAATATGGCGGCAGACGCAGGACCACCAGAAGCGCCACAAGCAGGACCTTCCCTGGGGCCTCTGCAGCAGCGTCCTTTGTTGAACTGAAAGGTCTGTCACATCTCAACAATGGTTCAGGTGATGGTAAGAGTCTCAGAGAAAGGGAACAGGAACGCATGCTGAAACTTAAGCAGCAAGGAGCGACAGAGCAGTTGCACCTACAGACAAAAATTAGTGTGTTTTATAGAGAACTTGAACAGTTTAAAAAACGCCCCCATGTTACCTTTTAGAGGAAACCCCACATTTTTTCATTACATGTCCAGAACGCAAATGATTACTGCATTGTATAAAGCCATAATATTCTCTGATGGCTGAGTCTTATTAATGTACCTCAAATTCCCAACCGCATGTTCA
Organism: Acholoe squamosa; assembly: GCA_949317995.1. NCBI lineage: Eukaryota > Metazoa > Annelida > Polychaeta > Phyllodocida > Polynoidae > Acholoe > Acholoe squamosa. The sequence continues at coordinate 65,444,359 of OX439037.1, read as the reverse complement.
TATTTATTGAAGCTGTAGAAGAGATAACATAAAGCCGAAATACCCAGTGTATATTGGCCCATCCCTACTTGATGGAATCCAGGGAGACGCAGCAGTTCATATAATAATTTAATGCAGAATATCCTCACCTATAGAGTGCAACCCCAACTTCTTTTTCAATTCTATAAGGCATAAAATAGCCCTAACCTCGCGTATAAGCTGTACCATTTATGCAAAGTATTAGGGTAATTAATATAGATACATAATTAGAAGTGTGTGCCACGAAATATTAGCCCTATCCTATCTAAATGCTACTTGTTTAATCTTTAAAGGATTCCACAGTAGAAAGAGAGGGCACCCCTTTTACTTTCAACATTATTCTATGTTATTATTTTCAAACAAATGATTTTGATCTTGCTGCATAAAGACAAAAACAGGATCTAGTCCTAGATTTATGCAGGATAAATGAACGAATTTCAATCAACACAAATGTGCCGCTACATGTGCTATATTCAATGTTGCATATATACAGGTCGACCTTGTGCCAACATGATTGCAATTATATTTTTTACAACTACTCCTTTTGATAGTAATGATCCGAACTTCAGCTACTGGTCATGCCAATGGACCCGCTCCTATCGCCTATTAGCAATGGACTGCATGTATTGATAGAAAACAACAACAGAGATGCCACTTCCAACCTCATACAAGCAAAACCTTTGCAGGAAATTGACTTTCAAGGAGAAACATTCTTTGAAATGCATAAATTCCTGCAAAAACAGGAAAGCTGGCATCTCTGCAATATGTAGGAATCGTGTACTTAGTAAAGAATCAGTTTTGCTGAATAAAGATTCTGCAATGTTACACCAAAGATATAAAGATACAGGGATGCAGTCTGTGACATGGATCACCTGTTGAGCACCAACAGAACTACTTCAAAGGGTCCTCTAAATGACTGCCTGGAGAAAATTATTTTGGTGCACTTATAATTGTCACAGCAATTTGATTCAAAAAGGATATGAAAGTTCTACTTCTGAAGTTTTTTTACTGAACCTTTATAATTATTACAAATTCAAAAGGGGCATTCTGTGGAAATATGCCCCAAAATTTCTGATTTTTTCTTAAAATTTCCAGAAAATTTCTGAAGATTTGTGTTATCAATTACCAACCATTCCAGTTCCAAAGTACAAATCAGCCAAGTAAAACTATCCCCCATGGCTCACAGACTGGGTTGGTGTTCTTCGAACCCTGATTTTTCTTTGACAATGAGCAACTGGAGAAAATTATTTTGACTCACCTATAACTGTCACAGCAATTTGATTCGAGAAGCATATGAAAGCTCTACATCTGTAGTTTTTAACTTGACCTTATTTCTTACAAATTTAAAGGTGGGTGTTTTCCAGAAAATAGGCCCCAAAATTTCCAATTTTCCAAATAATTCTCACGTATTTGACCCCCCCCTCCCCTCTTAAAATTAGTGTGATCAGATATCAATTAGAAACCACTTTGGTTCCAAAGTACAAAACCGGGGCTTTCTGACTCTTTTTAAATCATTTTGATATGAAATTCTATGCGGCAAAGAAAAACTGTCCCCCACGGCTCACGGACTGGGTTGGTGTTTTACGAACCCTGACTTTTCTCTGACAATGATCTCTGATTCACAGATTGGTTCGGTGTTCTCTGACAATAATCAACTGGAGTTTTGGCCCACTTATAATTGTCACAGCAAATTGATTAAAAAACATATTGAAGCTCTTGTAATGGTTTTGTTTTACCAGTTTGGTGGTTCGGGCCTTACAGCCCTGGTCTTTATATATGGACCCTGGTGTTTGTCGCTAGATGTCCCACAAGACCGGATCGGTGCTGCCACCTATCTGGAACCTTAAGAACACCCAGCGACTGGACTCACCCGCCACACCAGACGGCACCTGTATATGTTACAGTATAATGCCTCTACACGACTCCCCCAGACATTAGGCAGGAGTTATAACTATTATAGATTATATTATATAGGGATAACATTACATTATGTCTTAGCCTAATAATAGAGGTATAACCATAGATATAACAACCACAGTTTTAAAGTAACATATGAGAAATATTTAATATATTTGATAGTATTAATAGTTACAAGTAATGAATAGGATAGTCGATACAATTCGACAATGTGGATAGTAACGGATCTGTTTAACTTTTTAAATAAACTACATATTAATACCTTAATAAGTTTGTTATTATAACAAACATGATATGTATTTAGTCTTGATAAAGACTTTAAACGTAACCATACTATCTAATGATACATTTAGTTAACCTATAGTTCTATAATAGAACTATTTGATATGTTACCGTTTTAGTTTTATACACTTGAAAAAAGTACACATATATTACAATCTCATGCATCTAAATTACTATCACCAGCACCAGATAATTATTATTATACAATGATATGTCATAAATAGACAATTATGACAATCTGGTGTATTATAGTGAGTGAGTGATAGATGTTTAACGCCATTTCGACAGCGAAGGCCATATTCATGGCGAGAACGACATTACACAATTTCACAGAAGAATGTGTCAGTGCCCACGCATATGTGCACCACACACATCGGAGGGGATAGGAAAGAGGAGATATAGACCCTTTTAAGTGGGCTAGGGAAGCCCGCTGGTGTATTATAACTTATATCGGATCATATTAAACATTATCACAAGTAAAGATAGATCCGGTTATTTTATAAACCCGTAAGATAAGTATAACATTAAGTTAATACAGGTATGAAAGATAGTTATATAAACATTAGAATAGTGTCAAACACAATTCGCATGAGAACATTTATACAAAATACAGATGAGTCGTTCTGCGTAGTCTAGAAGTCTGTCCAATGTGGTGTGTAGAAAAATTTGTGGTCAGCTAACCACGGGATGGAAGTGCTAGTGTCTATTGGATCCTATATGTAGAAATATATATACACGGAAGTTGAATAGGGCAACTACCCATAATCCTCTAGGTGTGCTATAGTTCATAGAAGTAATCCGGATGGTGTTAACAGGTAGTCCTTATGTCAATATGCAGTAGTAGTAGTCCTTTTTGGTATATGTAACAAAGTAGTAGTCCAAAAGGTAGATCTGGAAGTGTAGATATAATACAGGTAACAGCAATATTGGTGAATAGGTAAGTCCATCCGGTAAGTAGAACAGGTAACATCAGGAAACAGGTATGTACATCCACATCAGGCAGCATTCGTAACAGCACAACTACTATTCGGAATTATTATATAGGGTATTTTTAATCCGAAACAGATACATCAGGAGATAGGTTTCATATGCTATATCCTGATAAGACTAATTCTGGTTATAAAGGAACCCGGAACACATAGAATAGACTAAGTGTTACTCATATATGATCATCAGGAAGTAGGTATAGCTACCTTCTGCAAACACTAAGTCTGGTCGTCAATAATAAAAAAATGAGGGAGACCCGGAACACACTAAGTGGATTTCTTAGTGTGTTTCTTCCTTAAAAGGTCGACTCGGGAGTGCCGTCCCATTCATCAATGTCGACCCCGAACACCCTCATGAACTTAGTGTTCAGATTGGTGTTTCGGGTAATCTCCTCTTTCACACGCTTTTCCAAGACGTGTACATCCATGGCTGCCTGTTCTTTTGCAGCTATGGCTTCTTCCTCCCGAGCCTTTACCTCGTCCCGGATGATGGATTCTAGGCGTTCCTTTTCAGCATCGCCCACCTCCTTCATGCACAGGAGAGTGTCATTCAGAAGACCCTGATGGAATTCTGTAGCTCTCTCCTTCACACATTTCTCCCAATGGGTATAAATGGCCTTCTGGACATCAGCCTCCCCTTGGCGTGACTTCTCAAACCAGATTTCAGCGTTACCGGTTTTAATGGTAATCGCATCCTTTGGTTGTGCAACACTCTTGGGGGGTGTTGCCACTACAGGAACGACATTTCCGGATGTTGGGCTTCCGGACGTACCTGAAGGTGCCACAGTAACCGGATGGAGGGTTTTGTTTCAACCCTATCTGCATGTACATTTGTACCTGCTCAGGGGTGGTCAATATCTGCTGAGGAGATACGACACCTGGGGATCTGGCAGCGGCAGGTGCTGGGGCCTTTTTGGATACAAGGCGACCCCCTTTCCCAATGACCAAGGTCTGGCTTTCGGGTCCAGGACCTTGTGACATTGACGGGAAACTATCTTTATCTAGTTTCCCCGGTTTAGCTGCTACTCGAGCGTAGCCCGCAGGGCCAGGTTTCTTGAAGACAAGAGTACTCTGGCTCTGCTCGTGTGGGTGACGTGCCAGGGGGGATCTGAAACGATCATCCGCCCTGGGCTGGGTGCTAGGCTTACCCTGACCATTACCGGGTCCACCCCGGCTCTGGTCTCTCCTAATTCTCTGTCGTGCTTTTTTCCAATCTTTTCCCGACTCTTCGCACTTCTGCCAAAGGCTCTTGTGCATGTCCAGTTTGCCCTTGCCTGGAGTCAGGACAAACTTTGCTCGAAGTTTCGAATCCTTGGATTTCGGAACCTCACAGAGGGTTTGGTCCCCTGGTCAGATCTTTGTCCAAGCATCCACGCTTAAACTATCGAACTCTTTCATGAGTTCCTGATGCAGCTCCATGATCCGTTTGCGGGCTGTATCGAGACCTTCAGCATGTCCCTTCTTCTAGTGTCTTGCCAGATCACTACGCCGGTTGTAAGTGACCTTTGTAGTACATTTCTTCCCCTTCTTACCATAACTTGGGTCACAGATGTAGACCGGGTGATGGTGGAAGTGGGTTTCTACCAAATGTCTCTGGAACCAGGCTGAAGTACTCCAGGTCCGGACCGAAACATCACTTGCATCCTGGCAGATAGAGAAGGGACAGGACATTTGAGTGTCACTGCACCACTTCTCAAGTGCCCAACGTAGCTTCCGCCTCTGGGTATAGGTATAATACCCTTCTGCATAATTTAGCATAAGCCACATCTTACGATAGGCCTTACTCGGATTGGGATCCTCGTCCGTAAGACGCATCCAATCTTCATCATCTGATTCCCCATTCTTATTAATAGGATCGGGGCAAGCGTACAGGGTGGAGCCGTCTTTCTTCACTCCATACGCACAGTCCTGGAAGCAGGTTGGTACTCGGGTCTTAAAACCAGATTTAGCATTAGACCAACGCTCTGCTTTCGTCTGAGTAGATGGGACGCTTTTCTCATCATACTCTACTGAGGACTCGTCTAAAGAATCCTCATCGGACAAGTCCACCTCCATGGCGGCACTCGAACTGCTGGCACCCGAGGTACTGGGTTTCTGTTCAGCTTTAACAGAATCAGGCAGATTCTTAAGCCAACGTGAGGCAGACCTCCTATTCTTTGACACTTGCCAATCTTCCGGGTCCTTGGCTTCAGGTTCGGCCTTTCCAGAGGAAGAAGCCTTACCCAAGGTGCTTGGGGTTTCCGGATCCACAGGTTTTCCGGTAGTACTACTAGAGGCGGATGTAGGAGTATCCGATCCTCTAGCATCTAATTTCAAATTAGGGATCAGAGGAGCGATTGCCTTCAATTCTGTCTCCGCAACTCGTGGTCTATGTCGAGCTTCATCTTCAGCTGCCATACGACGTTGGATAATCATATGGAGAGCTGCGTAACAGTCCAGTTCTAGGAGGGAGGAGTTCCTGACCTGGGTAATTTCGGCTTCAACTATGTTGTAACCATCGTCCCATTTTTTTAATGTGGAAGCGGCTTCTCTGAACTCCCTCATGGTATGAAGGTCGTGTTGGACAGTTCTAGGGTGGGGATATGTTTGGCCTCGGGAATATGAGACACAACCCACCCAGCTGACATTTTCACGTGTCACGTGCCACTGAGACTTATTGGGCTTGGGATAGGCTCCCAGCTCAAAGGCTCTGTTTGCTGTCCATAAGCCACTCCAGTGGCGTCCTCTCGAGTTAGAGCGGGTGCATCACATCCTCGATAGCATCGCATACCTTAAGGTCCAATTTAATCGGGAATCCTTCGGAGTCCACCGTCTGTGCCTGTAGTTCCGGATGGACGTACAGATACCTCCCATCGTAATATGCTGGGAAAGGGTTATCCTCAATGGGTTCCCTATCCCTTCCTTGGTAGTCCTTGGATCCATCTACCTGGGTAGTTTCGGATCCAGTTGCACCTAGCTGTACTTCTACTGGCTTCGAAGCGTCTCCAGATCCCTCAACAGGAAGTGGTGAAACCGGCTTTTCTGGCTCATTCAAAGAGAATGAAGCCAACTTGTCCTCGAATGACCGATCGGCGGATTCATCCACCTCCATCAGGTCATTGTCCGCCTGTGTTACAGGTGATAATGCTTCCGGGAAAGCATCTGCAGTCGGAGTCAGCTTATCTGGGTCACCGGATAGCTTGGCTACGGTTACGGATTCCTCAGCCATGACTGAAGGAATCGAATCGGGAGTCTAACAACTCCTTTTCAGTGGGTGGGGTGAACTGTTCTTTAGCAGAGAATCTGCGGACGGACAATCGCTCGTCCGCCTCGACTTCTACTAAAAAACAATATGGCGACACGCCAGCTTCCGTGACATCATTTCCACGCTTGCAAGCAGGGTCACAAGAGGTCAGTCGAGACTGGACGCAATGATGGACGGAACATAAACAAACTGAATGTTTTTAGGTAATTATCGCTCATGCTGTTGACTAATCTAGGGATTTTAAGTGGAGTTTATGAAAAGCTTAAGCAAATCCACTGGATTATCCATCCACTACCCACTGGTACATCATACAGCAACAACAATTAGACCTTGCGGGTCAGTTGTTATCCGTTCCATTTTAAATGTAAAACATAACACTTGTTGTGTTTACAGGTTAGGTCACTGCAGACCTCTGGGCAATTCGAGGGCTGAGGCAGACGACTATCCCATCTTTGGATAGTTCCTTTTCAGACCTGACAACTCGAAGAGCCTTCGAAACACCCTTCCTCTTTTTATTGTCTACACCTGCCGAGACTTTTTTAACACCACCACGCTTAGTCTGTGTTAGCGTTGGCAGTACTGATTTAGATACCTTCCTAGGCCTACCCCTGCCTCTCTTCGGTATCTGGTTCTTCTCCTGGTTCACTATTCGATTCAGATTCAAAATCTTATCGAATCCTTCACCATACATTTCTGTGGAGGTCTCCCTCCCAGACCATTTTCTTAGTCTAGCCACGTTCGACTTGTATAGTCGTCCAAGATCTGATTTGATGATCACTGTACAATCACTAATAACCTGGGTTATTGTAAAAGGACCATCCCAATTAGACGCTAATTTAACATGTCTAAGTGGTTCGTGCAATCTCAGCACTCTATCTCTGGATTTGAATTTTCTAGTTTTCAAAACTGTATCATAACCTACTTTCTGCCATTTGACACTTTTCTCTAAATCAATCCGCACAGATTCATATGCTTTTTTGAATCTGTCCCGTAAACATTCAACGAAAACTACATGGCAAGGTAGTTCCGGATCCATACCTACAACTCCGAATACCAAATCTGCAGGCATTATTCAATCCTCTCCTAACACTAAAAGGTTAGGAGTACAATTAGTACTCAAATATACCGTACTGTTATAAGCATGTGTCACGAAATGGCACTGCTCATCCCAGTCATCCATGTTCTCATTTACGAGTGACTTCAGGACCTGAATGAGGGTTCTATTGAACCTTTCAACCAATCCATTACTCTGAGGTCTATATGGATTGGTTCTAGTTTTGCAAATGGCTAAGTATTCGCACATTCCTTGCCAGAGATTCGATTCGAATTCTCTACCTTGGTCACTGTGTAGCATAAGTGGTACACCAAAGGTCAGTACCCAACCTTTTACAAAGGCTTTGGCACAAGTGACTGCTTTGTGCTCCGGTAGCGGGAAAACTTTAGTATACTTCATATAGTAATCACACACTACCATCATACAGGTATTGTCATTAGCGGTTGTGTTGAACCCACTAATGATATCTATTCCGATTCTAGCGAATCTAACTCCAAAATTTCCTGAGATAGGGCAAGTTTACCCATCCCGGGTCCGGGTTTGTTTTTACAACAGTCCGGACAGGTGGTTACCCATCTTTGCAAGGCCAATGGTATTTTTTAGAAAGTCCTGCTAACGAGCGTTTCCTTCCAAAATGACCACTGGTCCGATGGCCATGACAATAATACATGATGTCATGCCTCATTGCATGTGGTATAACCACTTGTATGAGTCTCTCACCATTATTACATGGCTTCCAACAGTATAACACGCCTTTCCGGACTTCAAGCTCAGCCCATTGAGCGAGAAACCTTCTCATTTCTCGATTTTCCAGAGAGACTTCATTGCTTCAAATGTAGCTGGTGCATTGCACAAGCCAAAAGGCATTAAGTTGTATTGGAACAATCCAATATGACTCGAAAATGCTGTTTTTTCCATATCTGGTGGATTCATTCCCACCTGCCAATATCCTGATTGTAAATCTAGGGTACAAAACCAACTACTGCCTCCTAAAGAGTCAATGGTTTCATCTATTCTTGGCAATGGATACGAATTCTTTTTCCGTTACTCCATTCAACTTTCTGTAGTCTATACAGAATCGGATAGTACCATCTTTTTTGGTTACCATACACACAGGACTACTCCATGGACTGTTGGATGGGACTTATTTATTTCTTCTTCAGCTACTCTTTTCTTTGCTAAAGGTAACCGTCTATAAGGTATTTTAAATGGTTCTGCTTCACCAGTATCTATCTTATGCACTACCTTAGTTGTCATACCCAATTTTTCACCGGGTTTGGCAAAGGCAGTCCGATACTGATGGAGCAAATCATAAAACTCTTTCCGATGTTCCGGATTTTCTAATGAAGTTTCTTCATACAACTTTAGTAAGTCATCCGAGATATCATCATTATCTGTTACTCTGGGTAACTTCAAATTACTATCAGTTACTGTTTCCGAAAGTGTGACATTTCCGAAGACTTGTTCCTTTTTCAAGTAGATAGTAGCGTTCCCCGTATTGGAGACCGGTACTACTGCCCAGGATGCGTTTGCTACCATAGTATCTACGGAAGTTAATCCGATACTTGACAGGGCAACTACATCCGGTTCTATCACTGCAGTCTTATTATGCATTACAGGATCGCTCCTTAAGAGCACATCACAGGCTACACCTGCGGGAATTCGGACAGTGTGTGCCACACTACTTACTTGTCTCAGTACACATCTCACTTTTACAGGATACGGGTATTTCACACTCAACACTCCTGATTGTAACTCCAAGACCACACCATACAGGGATGCGAAATCCAACCCGAGTATCCCCTCATTTGATATATCTGCAACGGTGGCGCTCATGACATAGTCATGCATTCCATCCAATTTCAATTTCACACAAGTTCTACCATATGTTTGCATAGTACTGCCATCGGCCGTCTGAGCATTTCCTCCAGATATGAGAGTATCATGTTCATCCGGTATAAGATCGTAGAACCTCTTGGAGATACAGGAGTGGCTAGCACCCGTATCAACGAGAAATTCAGCGGATCTTCTGTTAACAGTGAGGCAAACATAACACTGCCTTCCATTCAGTAAGGAGGGGGTGTCCGTGACAATCGAAACGTCATTGTTCACACCAGGAGTCAATCCACATCCTTTTAGGAATTCCAGACAAGGATGACCCGGGGGTAGGTGGGCACTACCAACCCTGGCTAAAAAATAACCGCCTACCTCATTACCGATACTGTGCTTCCCCTGTGCTCCCTGGGCACCTGGTGTATCGGCTTCCCTTACCTTCCGGGTGTCTACAACCACACCGGTGTTAGGCGAATTTGTTACTACATGTGAACTATCATCACGGATGGCGATATCATGGCAAGATTTGTTATCGGGATCCCCTTCTCTGCCCATTAAGGGACCCCTCCTTAGTTTTCCTCTGCATTTATACCATAGATACCTCCCTGTCCCCTCGGAACAGGTTTATCAGCCGTACATTCGACTGCATAGTGTCCTAATTTTTGACATCTGAAACACCTTCTCTGAGATTTATCCACTCGGGGCCTTCTCAGGGCATCAATTAGTCGTGGTACTAGTGTCTCTAGTAGATCGGTAGGTGCAGCAGCAGCTGCTACAGTGGGGATGTTTGTAGCTATGCTATGACTTGCCTGGGCTGGCCCGGACGTTGTTTTATTTATAACAGGTCCTCCTTTTCCTTTTGGATTCACCTTTCGATACCGTTTCTGGCGGTAATATTTTCCGGCTACATGGACATAACCAATATACTCTCCGTTATCACCGGAAATATATTCATCTTCCTGATTAACTTCCTGTAGGTCAACTGGGGCCAATTGGAATGTTTCAGGTATTTGAGCAGGTGTTGCTCCATATTGTAACGGAGCAGCGGGTTAGGTGCCAGACCTACCAGCCTTTTCTTCATATCATAACCATCAATGGCTATGAAAAGATCGCTGAAGGATGTTTCATCCTTCCATGAATCCCAGACAACCTGTTTGTGATCCGGATCTCGCAATCCGCTATAAAATTGTGTGAACAATTCCTGCAGATAGCAATCATCGTCATGAGCCCAATTCGGACATGCTTTTGACAGCAGGTCCTGTAGCTCCAACCCGAAGACTTTATGAGACTCCTTAGGTTTCACGGTCCTCTTTTTAAAGCTTACCCATGGATCTTCTCTTATGATAGAACCAAATAGGTACGCGGCACACTCGATTAATTGGTCATAGGTACCGTATATTCCATACGCTGCCCTCCGTTGGTTAAGAGCTACTTTTCCGCCCTTATTTAACCAACAGATTAGGTAAGGTAGAGCTTCCTCTTTTGTCCAACCACTACAGTTGACTTCATCGACAAATGCTTGATACCTGTCCTTCCATGGATCATTTGAATCATAGGGAGGAGGTATTCTTGCCTGTCTATGAGCTGGATTATTACATCCTTGTAGTCTGTCAGCTTCTCGCATGCTCCAGTTCATGACTTCCATGCCATCTGCTCCCTTCTGGTAACAGTCAATGCCCAAATTTTGGATGCATTGGCTTCTATCAAAGATGCTCTGCATCCCTGCCGGCATGGATGTTCTCCTATTCAGTTTCCTACCGTCTCCACCCGATCCAGATCCTCCTGATCCAGGTCCACCGGGCCACCTCCTGGGGGTCCATTATTAGGATAACCTCCAGAGTAACCACTAGAGTAACCACCAGAGTAACATCCACTGTTGCCTGTGTTTCCGGATGAACCGGAAGGCGCATACCTAGGGTAGGAATTATTTTGATTCCCTCCCTGATTATTAGAATTTCCCATATAGGAATACGCTCCTCCCCCAGAATAATAGGGACATAAGCACCCCCTACCACATTAGGTTGTGGTGGTGCCGAACTGGGAACTTGCCCGGTTGCTGGTATATTACTGGGACCAGGATTGGGGTTAGGTAATCTTGGTCCTGCTGGAATGCTATGGCTGGGTTGGGCAAAATAAGGAGGTGTTAACAGGTTTCTTATTGGTCCCGGTACACGAGGTTGGGGCGGCGGTGTTATATTTGGTGTATTTACCTCTACATTAACCTGAGTCGGATTGATTTTATGACTCAGATCAGGAATCGGTGGTGCAGGACCTACTCCCGGATCATGTTTTGGAACATGTGGTGTAGGCGCACTACTTACAGAGGTTTGGATTGAGCCGGCTTGTACGGTTGTACTGTTCGGATCACCTACTCCCCCGGATGCAGAATGATCCGGTATCTTATAAATACCAGAATTTACATTCTTTTTTTTTTTTAAATAGTTTAAATCACACAAAACCAAACATCAAGAAGTTAAGTTTGAAATTTTTATTTGGCGTTGATAAATATTTGATGACAAGGTACAGATTGGTGTTGGTGATCTTATGTGCAACATTTCGGGTAATTAATTACCCTTCATCAGGCAATTTACATTCTTATCTGCCCCATCAGTTACAAATGGATTGTATCTGGTGGGCGTTACGGTTTGGTCCGTATTTGCCAACATTGTAGACACCACATTCGGATCTATATTACCTATAGTCAATTGAGCGGCTTCTACATATTTGTCTAGTCAGTGCAGTATTTTGCAAATCCTGAAGCTCATTAGTGAGTTTCTGTCTATCTTCTTCCAGTTGTTTATTATATGCTATAATACCCGTCCGGATTGTCTCATTGTCTTCAGCTTGTTTGTTACACTGAAGTTTCAATTTCTCTAATTCACTTTGATAGTGACTTATATCAGCTTCATAGTTGACCTTGTCGTGACATAGCTGATCGTTCGTATCAATGTACGTTTGGATACGAGTGTGTCTATTGTCATACTCTTTATTGAATGACTTTCTCATTTCCTGAAGTTTCATCTCTTCATCTTGCAGTTCTTTCATATATTCTTTCTTCCTGGTTTCGAATTCGGCTCGCATACCAACAAGATCATCCTCAAGATGTAGTTTTTCAATAACCACTTCATCTTTCGCTTTGAATAAGACATTCAAGTTCTCATTCAAAGTCATATAGGTCTCGTTTAACAACAGGACATCCGGTTGTTTCAATTCCTCACCTTCCGGTACTGCATATGTTACATCACCATCGATGACGCTGTAATCCAAAATAGGCAGTCCTGGTCTGGGTACACTATATGGTAGTTTCCAAATGTTACCCTTTTTGGTATTGGAGCCGGATGTTCTGGGTTAGTGCTACCACCAATTTCGATCATCGAATTGCTTAATTCGTCAACAAGAGATTGTTGACCTATTAAGGTACTCCTTCTCTGTATGGATTGTTCTCTCCGTACAGAGTCAGGTATATTTTCCTCACTATCCAGAGTATAATGAGGTCCGGGTTCCCTCGAGGATGCAGCGTCTACATCCTGTGGGTTCGAATGGGTTTGGACAGTTAATGTCCCATTGCCATTCTCTTGGACAACTAATTGTCCATCAGGGTTAGCTTCCGTGAGGTTGTCTAACCCTTGTACTAGCCGTTCGGACGTTATTACGTCCGGGCTATACACCAGAATTAACTGGTCACGGCACCAATGTAATGGTTTTGTTTTACCAATTCGGTGGTTCGGGCCTTACAGTTTAGGAAAGGAAAAGCAAGGCAGCGATTCAAGTGTATGCCAATGGTTTTATTCGGATACTCAGCGGCTACCCGGAAGGTGATGGTGGGGCAGCTAATCTTGGTTAAGAAATACCTATAAGCTCGGAGGCCTGGAGGGCCTCTGACGTAGCGGCTGAGCCCCGGTCTTTATATATGGACCCTGGTGTTTGTCGCTAGATGTCCCACAGGCCTGGATCGGTGCTGCCAACTATCCGGAACCTTAGGAACACCCAGCGACTCGACTCACCCGCCACGCCAGACAGCACCTGTATATATGTTACAGTATAATACCTCTACACTCTATACCTGTAGTATTTAACTGAGTCTTCATCATCACAATGTTCAAAGGTGGGGGGGGGAGGATTTTTTGGAAAATAAAAATCATTTTTATTCAGTGCTGCCACCTGGTGGATATTTGCACAACTCAACACCAGGTGACAGCAGGGGTGGCATGTCACAGATGGACAGACTACTGGCTTAGTATCTTATCTCTGTGTATCTTTATATCTCTGGTTACACAGTCTAAATACGTTATTAGGCTTAAACAATGCTAACCGTCTGTCTCACTATTGAAAACAGCTACTGCACAATGACAAACACTCAAACTGGAGTGCGAATTTATAGTTCGCCCCTTCTTTACCTTGGCGTACCGGGGTTACTGTGTTGCATGATAGTATCCAGAAAAAAATTTGTTTCTTGGTGTTGGTGGACTGGGTTACCAATATAGTAAGGGATCATGGTGTGGGGAAATAATTGAGTTTTTTTTTGTCGTTTTTTTAAGAGACGTGAAATGGCGTCTACCCCCATTGGATGAAAAAAAAGAAAGAAGGAGTTTCCTCCCTATCTCATTATCCAATTAAAGGCTGCCCCAAAAATGATATCCAAATGGGACATGGTTTCTTCCCACCATACCAAAAGACGTTAATCGATCACATTATTAATTTTACAGAACAACATTTAATGAGCTTTATATAATATACATTCGGGGTGCTTTTACACTCTCGTAAGGTTGAAACTAACGACTAAATTGGAAAAGTATATTCTTTATTATCTTGCACAATTTTCATCTTCCATTTCATATGGGAACCTAATGGTAAGTAGGACAGATCCGCCATACAACATACTGATTTTGTGTCATTTTCATATTACCCGTATGTAAAATTATGGCTTTCATTTATCGTAATGATATAGCTGTACATCAAACATTTACGAGCACATGATGGCTAATGTATCGAAAAAGAGAAAGAAAAAGAGAATACACTTCAGCTGAATATCATAGTGATATGAACTTCTTTCTTTTTCATGATTTTTTTCATGAAATATCCTGGAGAAAAGAAAAGGTGACATTGAATGTAAATGTTTTGGCATTTTGTCTCTCTTAAACCCGCCGATCCATAGATTTCAACTTTATTTTTGGAATAATTTGATGTGAAACAAACTTACTTTCAATTGCCTGAGATATCCAATAGATATACATGAATGAATGGGGCATTTAGATTGGTGACCGAGTGTGAGTCAATACAACAAAAGAATGTCCGTTTGCAACCAGATATACCAGATACCATATAGCATTGCAGATCAAACAAGGGAAATATTCTGTTGAGGGATTTTTTTTTCTGTTGTGGAAATTTCATATTTATATAATTGACTGACAATGGAGGTAAGGAGTGCCCCTTTCTTCCTAATGAAAAATGAGACGACCGCTGGACTATATAAGATATTAGTACTCTATTTAGGCTGTCATTCAGGGGGTACAAATGATATTGTGTGCCAGTATGCAAAAATATTGAAGAGAACATAATAACGAAATAGTATCAGTTCTCATATTTATTTTTTTATGCGCGATTTAATTTTTGTAAATGCTTTTGTAACCTGGGGCACTATTTCACAATTATTTAATATTTGTACAGATATATTTACATGCATTACAATATATCTCAACTTAAAGCACAAAATCCATCATCATTTAAGCACAACATAAGACTGTACTATCTTCGACATTAAATTACACTAACTTTGCACAAGGAAGGTGATGCATTCCTACTTTGGAAAAAGAAATGAGTGCTTAAGCAATTGTAATCGCTGGTAACTCGGAAAGGAGCCTTTTTGGTATGAATGTGATTTAAATTGCACACACTGCAATTTTATGGGATTTTATATGATTATTTCCCTACACAGGGGAGTCCCATGTCCATTGTTGATTCTAAGAAATACTTCTTGCATCTTGTCCCTCCACCCCCTTTCCCTTTAACTACACGAGTGTTACAAATGTGCCCATTCATGAAAAACACCTCAGTCTCCTCTGCTAAATAATGATCTACAGTAGGTGACAGGATGTAGGTGACATCAGCACTGTTCTATAGAGGTGGTGCCTCCTGGTAAGTTATGAGTGACTTAGGCAGTTGCAGCTGGCTCATATTTCAACAGGGGGGGAGGGGGATAAAAGAGTACTTAACATAGGTGAACCAAATATCAGAAAATGTCCGCTTTCAATATATCTAATCTATTACTATATTCATTTCATATTGAGTGTCAGAATAATGCTATTATACAGTTATATACTGCTACTTTCAAATTGGAATCAACCAAGAAGAAAACACTTCGGTATGGCATATTCATCTCCCATTGCCCTTTAGCTGGAAATACCTCAGTTCCCCCCTACTAAATGATGAACAATGAGAACACCATCCTGCTGACAAGGGCGGGAAAGCCTGTCACCCAAAATATCACCCTCATAGAAATACATTGAGTGCACTAGGTGTCTAAGTTGAACTTTCAGATGACCTACTTTTTTCAAACCTGAATATCAGACAGATAAGGACCATATAACAGGTAACAATTACACCTCTATGATCTTGAATATGTACCCTATTTCATGATATGTTTCTTTAGGCAACTTAAAATCGATAATCAGCTTTGCAGACACCGCCCGCACCCTTCAAAGAGGACCGCATGGACCCTTTTTTCTCCTTTTTTAAGAAAAAATGGTTCCATTCATGAAAAGATCCAAGAAAAAAATATGAAAATATCATTATCTCAGCCACTAATTGGTGTAGATACTTATTTTAAAAAGCATTATACTCCTCCTTTTGATGCAGAAACATCTGTGCCAATGAATTCACTGTAAACAGTAGCCCTTTTGGTATTGATATAAAAATAAATTATGATCGGATGTGGAGTAAAAAATAAAAAAGGGCCGCCCTCATTGAACAGAAATAGTATAAAAAATAAAATAAAAACCCTACCGCCCTCACCACTATTTTTCAAAAAGTGTCTGCAAAGCTGATAATCAATTTTAAGTGGCCTTATCTCTCACATTTGAGGATTTTGATGTTATTTGGGGATGAACTCAAAAGTCCCATCTCTGAAACATGGATTTTGTGATCTTAAAATACTGCCCCCCCCCCTACCTGTCCCTTATAACTCGGCTTTCCGAATTAATGACCTTAAGTGTATACAGACCTTGCAGGATGCACTATTGACCAATGAGATAATTCCCTTCATTCAGTGTAGACTTTTTTGGGCGCATTACAACAACTGGTCTCATCATACTGGCTGTTATCAGTGCTTATCTCTCTAGGAACCAGATCAAGCAATGGCGGATCCACTGGACGACCTGGAACCTCGGTATACAGTCATGTTCTAAATTAGGTTTTCTCTATAATCTATTGTAATAAAATCAAGGTCATAAGCCAAGGATAGACTTTGATAGAAATTTTGAAGTCGATTTTGACCAAAAAAAAAAAGAAGAGCGGCTTATGACCAGGGTTTTACGGGTAATGACAATGCACCCATTTAACTTTTTACCTTATTTCATACTCAATTTTACAAATTCAAGTTTGTTGCCAACTTTACTTTCGTTAATTAACAAACAAAAATCCGCTCAGCTATATAAAATGACTTTGTCACAATACATGATAAACACACCATTATTCTTACATAAATTAACGCTTGGCATCTCAATACCCTTGATGTGTACCACTAATACATTGAACTAAATTGTACTTTTTTCTAAGAGAATACAGTTGACAGTGTTCAATATGAACACTAGATGCTGCTTAATTAGACTCGCCTTCATCATCTTCGGGTTCTGGTCCCTTTGAGGCATCATGAAGTAGCACATACTCTCGTGAACTGAACCCAAACTTAAGAACGTCTTTCTCGAGAAGCTGCACATAACGCTGAGCTTCAATACGCTGATTGTTGACATGCGTCCCATTAGTGGAACCCAGATCGATAATGTAGGGACGTACAGCATGGCCAGTCATGCCATTATCTCTCTTATATGGTACTAGGCGATACTGTAGAACACTGTGCTGCTTGGAACAGGACGGGTGGTCTATGGGGATGTCTACAACCTTGCGATCCCTTCCCATGAGGTAAGCGCTTTGTCTGTGAATGTGCCATACCGGCAGTGCTGTGCCATCTTTAAAAGGATACAAGCGCCACCGCTTCTTGGGCTTACGTGCCTCTGGTGGCTCACTATACTTGATGACAACACCCTTGTATGTATTAGTCTCCTCAGTCAATTTACCAGACAACTCAAAGTTTGGTTTTTCTTTTTCAACAGGTGCTTCAGGCTCTTCTGCATCCCCTGATCGACCATACTGCTGATCAGCAGATGACTCGTTGTCATTCTGGAAACGGCTGCCTTGCTTCCGCCTATGCTCACGTCGCTGTCTATCATAGTGCTGTCGCTGCCTTCGGTCATCATTGTCACTGTCTGGCTCCTGCTTGACCTGCCCTGGTTCTCTCTTGATGTGTCGATGGTGGTGGGGATGTTCTCTATCTTCAGGTTCCTGTTTAACCCGGGGAGCCCGATCTCTGTCCTCACGACCTGTACCATGGCCCCGATGCCGATGTGAACGACTGTCTTCTTCACTGTCTGATGTGTCATGGGTGCGATGTTTGTGTTTATGGTGCTTCTTTACTTCATAGTCAGACTCAACGTCGGAATCGTCGTGACTCTGTGTGAAAAATATAGAAGAAAAACAATGTGCCGTTATTTATAGATATAAAAAGAATGATTACAAAGTCTCAAATTTCGTAAAATTCAATGGTCCGAAAGTGCTTGGGTAAATCTCAATGAAGGGTAAGCTATTGGGATTCTGAATGTTCATACCAACATCAAAAACTTTGACCCCTCCTGAGGGGGTTGTAAAAAATTTACCCTCTTCCAACTTTAAAGGGCGGCTAGCTTGACTAAGACATACCCGTCTTAGCAAGTCACGTGCCATCCCATTGATCAACCACGGTGCCGGAAATTTTTAGCTTGGTCCCACAAATTTATGAAGATTTGAACCAATACTACCCATATTGTTTTTTGCCATGCTAGACCCCCTTTAAGCAAAAATGCCACTCGCTACTATAGATGAAAGAGATGCGAGGAAGTTCTTTGCGCCTCCGCACAGGGGAGGGTGGGTGGGTGCAAAAAGTTTACATAAGGGGGGGTGTAAAAAATTCCCCGCCCCGATTGATAAATAATGACCACTCCCTTGGAATAAAAAAAAATACACAGAATTAAACAACCATGGTGTACATTGTGGCCAATCAACCCCGAGTGAGGCCGTCTCCCCAGAGGGCGATAGCCTACCTAATTAGGCTATTAAATCTAAAGTGAGTGACAGTAAGGGAGTAAGAATTTTTTAACAACAGGGGGGGGGGCTGGTGGGTTTGAGGGGGGTGAGAATTTTTTCAACCCCTTGACGGGGGGGGGGAGCGAGAATTTTTTCAGCCCCTTTGAGGGGGGGGGGCAAAATAATTTCACCTAGGTCCTAGTTTCAGTGGAAAACCCACACGTTACTCTAAGACTATTCTTGTAGACGGCAAAACTGACGTCATACCCGTTTCAACCCTACACTGGTTCCCTGCGCTGTTAATTCTAATTACAGCGACGTCACAGGCGATGAGTGACGTCACAAAGACGTCCGCCATTGTTGTGGGGGAAAGATAAGGATACATTTGCTGTATGCTTGGCACCAAAATGTGCAAATTACAGTGTAACTAAGTACATGAGATCCCTCTTTTTGGTCTATTTAGATAGCTAACTATTGTTTTCTCGATTCATTTGCAATCTTTTCATGAATGAAAGCTTTTTTAACAAAGAAAACAGCATTTTCTTCTCTCTGCCAATCACATCAATGTTGGTTTCCCCCCACATGAATGGTGGTGTCGTATCCCAAAAGTCGCGCATCCCAGAAGTTGGCCATAATTTTCAAAATAATTAATTCGACCTTTACCCGTTTCATAATTCTACGGAGTAGGTACAGTATCATTAGGGTTGTTGTCCTTTCAAATTCTATAAGAAGAAAGGGATGTTATCATGGTTTTTATGTTTTCAAAATATTATTTATTTTCATTGATGTTTGTGGCTCGTGAGCGATAATAGGCTTAAACAGGGATTGCGCATGCGCAGCCAACTTCTGGAATATGACAGTGGTGTAGCAGCGCCCCCTACATTTCCATCATAAACTCGTCTGAAAGAATAGGTTAAAAGAGAAGAGGGGACATCAAAATTTGTCGCACGGACGTGCGCAAACCCATCAACCACCCCCTGCCCCGTTGTTCAGAAATGATCACTCCCTAACAACTAGTAACAGGCTAACTTAGTTACTTACCGGGGCAGTAGTCTTAGGGAGTGATCATTTTTTAAAAACGGGGTGGGGGGCTGGTTGGTTTGTGCGTCGACGCGCGAAAAAGATTTCACCCCCCCAAGGGATGATACGTGCCGTTTTAACCTATAGGTTAAAACAAAAAAGGGCACGTCCGCGCGCGATATAGTATAGGGCATTAGCACATTAGGCTATGGAGGCCGCCATTAGACCCCGACTGCACTATGACTCGGTGCGTTCGGGCAGCGGTTTTCTAACCATATGCAGTGCATTGTGGGTGGGGGTGACCTCGAACGCTAACTACACCACCTTAGCTTGTTCCCTCCACCCCCTTCCACCCCAGCCAGGTCTGGCTAGGTACCAATCCTTAACTATGCTTGGGAGTGTAGTAAGTTGACTTGGGGATCAACATTGACCCACATGGGGCAGACCAATAGGGGGTGGCCTTACAAACAAGCATTGATCCCTCGGCCGTACTCCGAACGCACCGACTAACACCTTCAGCCCCCGTCTCCACAGTAAATGCCAGGGATGCTTCCCATTGGTCAATAATACAATAGCCATGTGCCGTATAGTAATGCGCGGGGTTTTCCACTGAAAACAGGTTAGGCACTGACATAACTGCCGTGCGCGGAGGCTAAAAGTGTGATTTAGCAAAGATGGAGCAGCTGAAGTTGACATGTCTTTACTTATTGATTCTGAAGCTGTTTACAGGTGTATTTGGACAATTAGGGTATCATTTTAACGGGCTTGAAGAGGGCTTCAATATGCATGTATTTGTTTAAAAATTGAAGAGAAAAAAAATCATGTTTCTCCCAGGTGAACTCAAAACTTAAGTTCAGGAGCATTTTATGGTATGAAGTATGCATTTCACATTGTTATAAATGGCACTCACATATTCCCTGGTTAAATAAGGTCTAGAAAATGTCTAGTTTTCTTCTTTCTAATAGGCAGCAGTATGTTTTTTAAACAACTACAAAATCATGACCTATTTACTCAGTGAGGGGGAGTGAGAGATTAGCTCTAACACCTCCCCCACTGCAGCACACCTATAGCCACCACTGGAGGGACCACCTGGAGGTGGCCCCTACTGGAGGGCTGACAACCAGGACTTCTCTGACTGACAAGTAGGGCTATTCCGAGGTAGCAGGTTGTCCCATGGGCGCCGCCATTGCTGGAGCTTGTTACCAGCGAGTTCTACTGATAAGACCTATCAGATGGGTACCAGTTGGCCCCCGAAGGACCACAGGGAATAGATTGGAGCTCTCTCATTGGCTAAAAATTAAACCTGCTAAGTCTGTATAGTCCGCGCCCATGTGACATAATTCCTTGCTGCAGAGTAGTGTTGGAGGTACTCCCCTGGAAACCCTACCCACGCTCCCATAGAGAATGCACTGTGATGATTCACTACTCTCTATAAAATTGCTATTTTTTCAGTATCTACCTGGCATAAAAACAAATCCTCTTCACCATAGATGGATATTGACCATGTGCATCCAAATATAGCTCATTTATTACTATTGGCCAAAAATAAGGGATGGAAAACCTAAGTAGAACTGGAAATTGCCCTGTGGCTGATCTGCACTCAGGGGTTGACAATGGAGTGGCAATGGCTACTATAACAATGCATTACCCTCCAAGAAATCTTTATTTTCTCTGGATCTTACACATCAAACTACAAATACTCTTCACCGAATTTTGATATAGACCATGCGGATTTAACCATACCTAACTTATCAAAATTGATTAAGTACGGTATATTAAAGTGGTAGAAAGATTTTGTGGAAGTGAAAGGTTTTGTTGCGCGAGATCGGCAATAGTCATGGGCACTGTAGCTCAATATTACCCTGTACAACATCCCTATTTTCTCATTGATTACTGCACAAAAATATAAAACTTCTTATTCATAGATATAAATACATCATAGCTATCAAAAGAGATCATAATCGCTAAGATTGGTGGAGATTAAGTGATGGAAACCTTATGTAGAAGATGAAAAAAATTGCCATGCGAGATCGGTTGTGGCAGTGGAGCAGTGGCCACTATGGCACTCTGGTGAAATACTTCATTCCACAAAGTCCTCATTTTCTTTCTAGTTAGTGCACAAAAAGACAAACTACCTTAACTGTAGATAGAAATAGATCATAGCTATCAGAAGACACCCAAACTAAGATTAGTTGTGAAAAAGTGCTGGTAACTTAATGTGGAATAGGAAAGTTTTGCCGTGCGAGATCGGTAGTAGCAGTGGGACCATAGGTGAGATGTGCAGTGTTTACATTTGGTATTTCCACAATGACCACGGCTGACAGGAATACACATACAGTGGGCACGCTCTATAGCTCACATAGCCATTATCAGCTGGGGGCCGCCATTAGACCCCGATGGCACTAGGCCATCCATAAAAATAATTCTGTTTCCGGTGGACCGGGTGGCCTAAAAAAAAGTCACCGGGCGGCCGCAATCTTTTTTTTTTTTTTTTTTAATTTTTTTTTCTACTGGGGAAAGGCCCAGTGCAGACATCAGTGTTATCGGTATACAATAACCCTGTAAAACATACAGAAGCCCTTTAGATACAGCCCTAGAGAGACTACTTTTCTTCTATCAGCATTATGGCACCATGCCGATCTTTGGGGAGAGTGATACAGCCCTAAAAGACCAGCATTATGCATCAATGTAGTGTAAGCAAATAAAATTCTCAGTGCTTCATGTTTACATCATACTGGAAAACAGACACATGATTTGAACCATTATACAGCCCTTAAAGGTAAAAAGAAATAAACATCCAACACATAAAACAAGTTAAACATATGTAATCTTTATTGTAGACATTACAACTACAAGTTAGTGTCCTTTAAGGACCTATTAAATGATGTCTCAAAGCTCTGTTACCAAGATCTACCAATGCATTTCTAGTGAGTTACTCACTGGCACTGCATCAAAAATCTGAGAGGTCTATGCAAGTCTACATACTACCTCTATGCACAGACCTTAGTGTTTTACTATTACTTGGTTCATTTATCAGCTGACAAACCACTGATAGTAGTAACAGGAACCGGGTGAGGAGGGGGTGGTGGAGACAATTAGGTGATGACAGAAACAGGGGCCAGCTGTTTGTGTTCTGTCCCTGGTGACTATATGTACCATAAAACTGCTGTGTATATATTACCATACCTTAAAGAATCTGCCTAGGTCAGGGTTAGAGTTAAGGATCCACATTCAATTTGATCCATATTTAAGTGCATGTGAATCTAATTAGTGTATGTTTGATCAGTAGTTAAGAGTTTAATTGGACCTCAAAATTGGAAAGCTTTTGGTAATTTTGAGTAAAATATCTGAGCAAAACAAAGTGGTGTGCACTTATTATGGGATGTGCGCTCATTGCATTGAATATGATTTTTTTATCTTTAGAACAGTATGTAACCTGCAAATTTTCTTACTCTTAGATGGGGCCTATATCTCCACTTTGAACTCAAGGTACATGTTGTTTGGGGGTGCTGCTTATACCAGGAAGTTTACGGTAAATACTCTAGTACACATTTTACACCCTCCCCCATCCAGTACCAGGCCTTGTCTCCCCTAAACCTATAAATGGAGTGGTCATTATATGACAGAAACCGGGGGAGGGGTTGTGGTGATATTTTGGATGGATATTAAAAGATTATTGTAAAACCCCATGTATAAGCCGTGGCTTGTAGACCATTTCAGGAGGGTGGGTGTGCAGCTGTAGCCCCTTCAAAAAGCTTTCCCCAACCAGCATGCAGAGGGGAAATTAGTTAGCATGTCAACATTTTTTGAACATCCCTTTTGAAAATGAAAAACAAAGACATTTTGCTGTAAAGGTGTCACCCAAATAAAATATATAAGCATGCTTTTTGTGGAACAATATTTGACCCCTTACCTAGGAATCTGGGAGTGGTTATTTTTTAACACAAAAGTAACAAACAATTTCAGCCCCTTCACTGGAGGGGGGGGGCAGGAATATTTTCACCCCTTTCCAGTAAAATGGCCTGTTCATTACTATAAAACAAAAGTGGGGTGCCGTTGACAGATATACACGGGAACTGCTGCCCCACCATGATGCCGTTCATTGATAGAGCCCCACAAGAGCTATCTCTGTGGTTGTTTCGAGTTACAGATAACATTTCCCTGTGTGGTGTACTCACCAGCTATTTGGGGGGAGGGAAAAAAAAAAAAAAGATTATACCCCGGCCGGGTGAGATGAGGAAAAAAAGTCACCCGGCCGGTTGACCGGAAACAGATTTTTTTTTATGGATGGCCCTATGACTAACACCTTCAGCCCCCGACTCCGCAGTATATGCCAGGGATGCCTCCCATTGGTCAATAATACAATAGCCATGTGCCGTATACTTTGAAGTATGAACATCAGTCAGAGGGTGGGTGAGGGGAAAAGCCCCAGGTCCTGATCCCTGAGGCTGGGTGAACTCCATTCTAGTCAGGTGAACCTAGCCTGGGCCTAAAAAAAAAAATCAATAAATTTGACCCTTGACCTTAAAATGACCTTAACCTTACCTAGATCAAGGTCAGGCCATAGGTCATTGGAACCACCCCTTAATGACATTTATTTCAAGTTCCTAGTGCCAATAAAACAATATCTTCTGAGAAACAGTTATTTAAGTGTTCCAGGCATTTCTGACCACAACTAGCATGATCACAAAATTTGAACCCTTAAAGGGGACCTGGCATGGTAATGCATGCCCGCATTAAAAAGTCACGTGATCACCCCTTGACCAATCAGGGCATCGCGATTTTTCCGCTGGTTCCCGTGATTTTATGATCGCTGTTTGAATCGGTACCCATGTTGTTAATTTTCCATGCCAGCCCCCCTTTAAGTATGGGTTATTGTGGCAGAATATTGGGCATTTGGGGTCATTTTGTGGTCTTTGGATGGTCATAACGTCACTTTGAATTAAGATAGAGACTTCATTCAAAAAGCAAATCCACTTCTTTTCTTGAGATCTATCCAATAGTATGCAGATAGAATATAAGAATAGATTTTGAAAAACTAGGTAAGTGCCTAAAGGCTAAACAGGTGAAATTATTTTGACCCCCCATCAGAGGGGTTGAAAATATTCTGCCCCCCCCCCAGTCAAGGGTTAAAAAAATTCTGACCCCCCTCAAACCCACCAGCCCCCCTGTTGTTGAAAAATGATCACTCCCTTACTAAAAAAAAAAACACTGACTGACTGAGACTGAGTCAGTGTGATACTGTGAACCTATATTATTCATAAACAACTCACGCGTTTCTTCTTTCTGTGTCGTTCTTTACTCCGTGGACTCCTCGACCGCGACCGATGCTTGTGCTTATGTTTCCTCCTGGGTGATCCGGGCATATCTGCGCCTATTCTTTGAAGATAGATACTCGAAATTTAGCAAAGTTTCATTCAAAATACGTTTGCCATTCGAACCGGATGTCGGCTCATCCGCGCGGTGCTTGCGCGATATGTGTTGCACAAATATTGTTCTGCAAAGATTTACTGCTACAGCAGCCCCGTCTAGTCGCCGTCTAGTCTTGTGATGAAAGTTTGTAAACAATCGACACTCTACTTTTCAAGGGTAATACCGTCTAAAGTGTCATAATAGAGGCAATACATAAAATGAAGAAGTCTGTCACAGTTGTGCAGGGTGAAGCTTCTGAATCTGATGAAGATATCCCAAGTTCTGGACCTCAAACAACAGTGACAAGACTAGCCAGTCCAACTGTAGCAGCCATCAGGAACCCAGTACAAAAGGTAGGTATGTCACTAAAAATTGAAAAGCTGTCTGATCGCTTAGCTTTTAGCACAGCCTTTAGAGACACATGTTAGTAATAATATGCTTTTGGAATTTTTCATTTAAAGTGAAAATTGAGGAAGTTACAGTGGTTTTCATGATCGAAAGTGGGCATTTTTTTCGTCATCATTTTAAACTGTACAAAGAAGGAATATGTGTGACCTTTCGATGATTTTAGTCTGCTTTTTAAACTTGCTGTATCATGGAAAAGCTTACATCCCCTGAAAGCCTGGAACTTTGCCATCACAATACAGTTCATCCCAGGTCATTCTGACCAAAAGAAGTGGAAATATCAATTTTTAAAAATAAAAAGTTAGTAAAATCCCTTAATTTGGGCAGAAATTATCAATTACAAATTTCTGCTGATCCTAGAAAACTATGTGCTCAACGATAGATTTTCTTTATATTTGGCAGAGATGATGCTAAGACCATATACTACCTCTTCTATATGTTTTTGAATGACTTCTTAAATTCCTTCATGTATTTGATCAGGGTGTATTGATTACATTGACCTAATTAAGGTGACGATTAATTAACTAATTAGAGTTGTGAAAAAAATCAAACACTAAATTATAGGAAATTTTGTGTACTTGGGGTACAAATTCTCAGGCAGTTAAACCCTCCAATATTTCCCATGGTTATAAGCTGATCACTGAGACCTGTCCCTGCACAAACCTTCCAAGCCTGGCACAGTTTTCCATGACGCAGTCCAGGCTCATATCAGCCCCAACGCTGACATACCTACAAAAGGTGAGGGTCAGGTTAATACTGTAAGTTGTAACCGTGTACATTATAGATCATTGTCATGTGTGTAGCATAGCCCAAGACTGGCAATAGATAGATGCAAGTCTGTGTGGTGTGTATTAATGCTATGGGTTACCATTATACTACTAACTTGTTAATCTGCTGTCTTGAGACAACAGTTTGCATAGGAAAGAATATTCCACCTTAGGGAGTGGTCATTATTTATCAACAGGGGGGTTGTGGGTTTGAGGGGGGGGGCATAAAATTTTCAGACCCTTTCCCAGGGGGGGCTAGAAAAATTCACCCTCTTTTAAGCAAAAAAGCCCGCTCATTACTATAGATCAAAGAGGGGTGCGAAAACTCTTTGCACCTCCGGCGGGGGACGCAAAAAATTTTGACTACCGTTGAGGGGGGGCGTAAAAAATGTTCACGCGTTCACGCGAAAACCCACCATCCCCCCCTGTTGATAAATAATGACCACTCCCTTACCTGCTGAAAAAAAGCGTCTTAATTGCCCAATTCCCCTAGGAACCAAAGTGTTATTTCTACCCCCTGTCTACCCCCGAAATCTACAGCCCAATGCAATCCTATGGAGCCTCGTTTTCTTGAGAAAGTAAGTCAAACATGTCAGGTTTTTTCTTCAGCATTTTTCATAGCTAAAGAATTTTTTTTTCAGGAATTGTACATGTACAATGAAAGACTAGATCCTAAAGATTATGTTTCCATGATTTTTTGTTTAATTATCCCCAAATTTCGATGAGCAATTCCCATCTAAAGTCCCAATTATCGATCGTCAGTTTTTGGCTGAAAAGGCGCCGCCAATGACCCAGAAAGACCTTGGCCAATTAGGGGAAAATGAGAACAGAAAGGAAATTTGGTCGTAAAATACGATGCAAAGACTACTGTGACTTATGTACGAAACTGTGTACAGAACTAACATGGTAGAATGGTAAGGCTACGAGATAACTGTCTGTAGAATGTGTTGTTGAATTTATATTAAATTTCAAAATGCCATAGCTGAATAACCATATATATAGAAATAAGATATAAAACTAACCCTAACAGACATAGGATAAGAAGAAATATATGGAAGAAAGAACAGGGATTTACTGCAAATAATTTTAAGCTAATGGCAATCACGCAACTCTACTACCGTAATCTCCCGCGTAGAAGACGCGGTGCGCATAGAGGACGCACCCCTAACTCGTCAATGGTTATTTCGCGTATAAGACGCACCTCTTAGGTACCAATTTGTAAATTCAGTACTGTTCTATAGTATAATTACCCCTCGTATAAGATGCACCCCCAACTTGAAAAAATCCTATAAGACACACCAGGCATTTGTTTGGCGTAGAGGATGCGTCTTATACGCGGGAGATTACAGTACTTCCGTTTTGACAGTTCCGGTGGCCCGCAGTCGAGAGCCGAGGTATTTTATAAATGGTAGTTTAATCACAGCGCACCTAAAAATAAATGGTTCCCACCTGTTCTATGGTTAAAAATGATTTAGAAAATGTCTAGTTTTTATCTTTCTAAGGGCCTGCAGTATATTTGACAGACCCTGCAAACCTTTTGGGTGAGATTACTTTGTACACTTATCCCCACCTCCCCCATGTTGAGCACTTGAATATCAATTAAGACTTCATCCTATACATTTTATAATTGATAGATATGATGAAGATAAGTGATTTTGCTTTTTAAATGAAGTTTTTATGACAATTTGAATGGAAGTTACGATCATTTAGATATCCTGAGTCAAAGATGATATTTTGCCATGATTCTGTCAGGGTGCGCAGTTCGCGGGATAAGATGATTGTTTGATTATAATGAAATGTATCATTAACTCGAAAAGCAAGTTATAAGAGCCAGGTAAAAAAAACCTGATTTTCAGTGCCTCTGGCTTAAGGCAGATAGGGGACATGAAGTGGAAATAAATGTCTGAAATAAAGCATGAAAATAGGTAAAAAATTGCAAAAAATGTACATGGTGTTTGAGGTTAGAATGTTTTCTTTAAGGTATTGAAAGATTTAAGTTTTTACTGTTTTATGGTTTTGGAGATATTGATTGGAACAACCAAAGTAGTCAGTCACATTTTCAGAGGAGTAGAGTTAAGACACTTTTGGGCCCAATGGGATGTTGATCCATGGAACAACATTCCCGCCCTTTTTGACTGAGGTGGTGCAAATAGGCTAAGGTGGTGCAAATACATGCAAATGAGGGCCCACAATGAGGCAGGTGGTGCGAACAGGAGGAAGAGGAGGGATGGTGATGCTGATGACATCAGCATACAGGCAGGAACTAGCTCCAAGCAGATATCAATTAGTGTAACCTGGTTATAATGTAGTTCTAATACCACAACACATCTGCTTGGACAGCCAGTAAATGTCCATGGTGGTTAACAGCACCACAAAAAGGCAGGAAAAAGCTTCCCAAAGATTTCCAAATGGAATGCATATACTTAAACATTGTAGCGTCACCTTGCAGTGATGGTAGGCATGCCTTAACTTTCTCACTGATACCAGCATATCTAAGGGAGATATTACAATAATATATATACAGTTTCAATTTTCATATTGAAACTCTTCTTTCTCTCAAGCAAAAAAATAAAAATAAAAAATCAGCTTTTCGAGTTACCTGCAATGCACATTGCTATCCTATATTTTTTTTTTTACATTCTTGGGGGTAAATCTTGCTTTATATCAAAGGAACTTGCACAAAATAATCATTTTAGTGATCTAGTCTCCATTGGATCTTGCTTGATTACAGAATCGAATCTTAACTATGGCAGAATTTTGGGTCTGATTTGATACCTTTGATTGGTCGTAATTCCACTTTAAAATGGCATAACGGCTTCATTTAAAAAGCAAATCCACTTCTTTTCTCAAGATCTAGCCATTGCTCATTAGATAAGCTTAATGGGATAAATGTATATAGACGTTGCCTGTACGTTACCACAACCGCAGTTCAAAGAGGCCGCTCCTTTGGCACCACCTGCCTTTTATGCCAAGCACACACTCTCCCCTGTGTTGTCACTTCCAGGATACAACATGTGTCCAGGATTTCAGGCGCCCCTGGTCCCTTATTGGTCCAGTGCCTCCAAGCCTGTATATGGTGAGTGTGAATAAAAAGTTATATTCAATCACTCCTCACTATTGTTAGATTATATATGCTCATTCTGGGAGAGGTTCTTTTATGATTTTTAGAAACCATAAAGTATTTTTAAAGTGCTCTTTGAACCCCGGTTTCAATCATAGATCTCATCAGGTGATACTGTATGTACCAGGCAGTCAGAGTTCCCTCAGACTAAAAATAGATGGGGATATACCCCATGTGTTGGTGTGTGTTTGGGTGAGTGGAAGCACTGCTGTGTGCAGTCCTATATAGGGGTGGTGCATGGGAGCTGGCCATGTCCCCTTGGTGGCGATGGATTACTATGGTCACTTGGGAGTTCCAATTCTGGAGACCTATTTAATGGGATAAAGTCTTAAAAACTAGGTAAGTGCCTACTTATGGTAATTTGGTTTACCCCCAGGGGATCAACTATAGTTGCTAAGGCCTAAAAAAAAATTGTTGTGTTCAGGTAACGGGGTCGAAAAAAATTAGGGTGGGTAGGTAGGGAACATTTTTTTTTTACGCCACCTGCAACATGAATGGAGGAAACAGGGATGCAGCAAGGATGCAACATTGATGCAGTATGGATAGGGATGCAATATGGATGCAACATAGACGTTGCATGAATACAGCAAGGATGCAACATGGATGCAGGATGGAAAGAGAGGGATGCAATATGGATGCAGCATGGGTGCATCATAGATGTAGCATAAATACAGCAAGAATGCAACATGGATGCAGCATGGATAAAGAGGGATGCAACATGGATGCAATGTGGATCCAGCATGAATGCAGAGGGATGCAACAAGGATGCAATATGGATGCAGCAAGGATGCAGCATTAATGCAGCCTAGATGCAACATGGATGCAGCAAGGATGGTGCATGGATGTAACTTGCATACTCAATACAGCAGATTGTGAAAGATTATGACCAAGAGTTGTAAATTTCAGCATGTAAGGATATATTATAGGAGATACCGTAATCTCCCGTCTTATACGCGAATCAGATCGTGACTGGGTCTTATACGCGGGAGGGTAATTGCCTTGAGTTGGGGGTGTGCCTTATACACGGGGTACCTCCACTTTCCAAACCAGAAAGATGTACACAGAGTCATGTATTTTCTTTAACCAAAGAAAAGGTGTAGTCTATACCATGGTGCTCTAAATACCCTAAGTATGACAGGATTATTGATTATAATGCTGCATAGATTCTCTTGATTAAAAGGTCAATAGTGTAATTTACAAAGCTCTCAGTGAGTGGGGTGTACACACATTTTCAAACACTTTTATGGTGTGCAGAATGGCATGTTTCATTCAGCAGTTTAAGGGTATTTGGAGCACCATGGTATAGACTACACCTTTTCTTTGGTTAAAGAAGATACATGACCAGTTGGGGTATTGATAGTTGCAGGCAATACTTGAAATGCCCCTTTGGGTTGGGTCCTTTGTGTGGACCATGCTCCTTGAGTTAGGGGTGCGCCTTATACATGGGTTTTTCAAATATTAGACTCAGGAGTAGCAGATGCGCCTTCTATGCGGATCTGCCTTCCCTGAGTTGGGGGTGCGCCTTCTACGTGAGAGATTACGGTAGTGACAGATTGTTGCAGAAAAAGTCAGATAACAACAGATAGTGGTAGGTTACATCAGATAGGGCATTAAAAAATGTTGTGTTCAGGTGTTAAACAGGGTCTAAAAAAATAGGGTAGAATGTAGGTACATTTGATATGCTCCCCTCAGATTAGGCCACACCAAAAAAATAAGTTGGTCTACGGATTTTGGTTTTGAAAAAATGGTGCAAGCAAGCGATTTTTTTAAAAATTTTTTTTTAAAGAATTTTTTGGCGTCCAATGGATTACTTGGTGGGAAAGTGAGGCGAGTGAACAAATTTTTTTTTTTTAAATTTTGCCAAACATCACAAAGAGAAAACTTGTAGAAACTGAAGCGAGCGAAATCCGTAGACAAGATTTTTACAAAAAAAAAAAAAAAAAAATTGTATTTCCGAAAATATGGAGAGGGCGATCCCTAGACCAACTTAATTTTTTGGTGTGGCCTTACCTCGATCCTTTGGGTTCCAGGCCTCTCAGACCCCACCCCCACTCCATCGCTGTGATGGGAGCCTCACGTAGCATGCCAGTAGTGGATATCCTATTTGCCCTTGTACGGTTTGACATCTCTCCTACTTGTTGTGGCATGAGACTCACCTGCTGGAAGTTCCCACATAATTCTCAGTTTCATGCTAATTTGTTTTGCAGAAATTTAGTAACTGTGTGTTGATATACTAAGTAACAATGTTCACATCATTACTGCGAGACATTTAACTATGTTATCTGTCTTCAAACCAGGTATCACCACCACCTGTGAAACAACGTGTCACGTCCCAGAATATTGTCGTATCAGGAGAAGCTTCAGAATCTTCAGATGAGGAAATTGAGATTGACACGTCAACAACAGAGTCATACTTAACACCACTTCAAGGTATTAGTGATATGCACATGTACTTAACATTGATTAAAGAGAGCAAAGCTTATGGCTTGGCCAAGCTCATGCCTGATGGATTTATTCTGTGGCTGTTATACACAAAGAGTCCCCAGTAGACACTGTGTAATACAACTGTATTATCTAGCTATTCCCTTCTGAATTGTGTTTCAATAGAACTTAACCTGTACTGTATTTGTTTCTTGAACAGTTAATCAGACAGGGAAGGGGGATTCTGTGGACCTTTCTCCAGAGAGCGATTCACGCTCCTCCTCCAGACTAAGTCAGTCCAGTGATCGGGAACCAGATCCTAAATATGACACGTACGTTCTAAATATCAGTTTATCTTATTAGTTCATTCATTGATTTATTATTTTGAAAGTCATCTCAATCAGCCTTTTTTTCCATATGGAATCTATACTGTATTGACCTGTAATTTCATGAAGTTATATACTGTACATGTATAACATGAATATACTGAACTGATCCCTCCACCCTCCTGACACTTTTCTCCCATTTATTTTACAGACTCTTGCATGGGAAATTGAGTAAGTATCAAATATCTCACTTGAGAAGCTTTAGTTTCTTGAATTACAATTAACCAAAGCAGGAGTAGGGGAGTAATTGCATTTGCAACGGGAACTTGGAGAGGCATGCACAACTAAATTTACCAGCAATACCTCTTCAAATATTTGAGCTTAAGGTTGGTCGCTACTCTTTAGCAAAATTATCAGAAAATCTTTATTTTTGGTCTATAGGTAGCTTATATCATATATAATTGAATAATGGAAAGAAAAGGGAAGGGTCCTGAGATACAGAATTTTGAAAAATAAAAGTATTTCATATATTTTCTCTAAAATTAGAAAAATAGTTAAAATTTTCTTGATTGTATTTCATATCAACCATTGATCACAGAAATAAGAAAGTTTGCTTATAGGAAGCCTTTTTATTACAGAAAATGACAAAAATAATTTTTTAGCCATATAGCAAGGCATTCTGGGTAAAACTTGTTTTAGGAAGAAGTGAGGTCAATTTGGTATAATTTTATAACACTTTTGCCTAAAAACAGTATTTAAAGTCATCAGAATTTTTTTTATACTTTCTCAGAAAATACCTTACATAACTATCTTTCTTATGAAAATAATTTTGACATTATGGTCCCATGCATAATTTGTGGGTTTCAGACTCTTGAAATAAAAAAGTACTCCAAAAATGAACAAAATCTCACATTTGGAGCATTGCATTATGGGTAAAATGGTAACAATTAAAATATAAAATGGTTTCTAGCTATACCCTTGGATATTCTGAGCATTATGATCACTTCCACAATTTCATTTAAAATATTTGAGGGTTATAAATATAAGCCATAAAAGAAAGTCGTTAAAATCTAAATTAAATCTCGATGTAAATATAATACAAATTTCAAACCATCACAAAGTACTTCATTTTCAGTAAAATGACCTGAAATTTCTTGAGAGTATTGAGAACTAATGTAAGTTTGGGCCCACCAAAAATAGTGCGATTCTGACCAGTTATATGCGCAGAGACCTAAGGTGACCATAAGGTGACACATACATATACATCAACATGTACTCCATTCGCCTGTTATTCTGATAATCAAGAAAGGCCCTCTGGAGCCAGGAGTATATGGGATCTTCGAGAACCCAACCTTTAGCTCCAGAATAAATATCACATTCAAAAGAAAAATGTACTAGCTCCTTCTAATATGTGTGATGATACAGTAGAAAATACTCATTTGCAGGAGAGTGCAATGTCAGTTTAAGGCGTCATCTCTGTGACTCGTTGGGACAGGTGTATTTGTCATCTGCGCGGGAGATCCGTAACATGACACAAAACTTACTCCGCTCACAGACAGCAATACAGGTAAGAGCTCTATTGACTTCTATTAGGCTAAAGAAGATTGTTTCAACAAAGCATCAGAAATGCATGACTTTTGTACACTCCTAGAGCCTAGTGTATTATATCACAAAGACACCTAGAACTTGAGCATCGGGTACATACTTAATTTGTGAAGTATCCAATACAAACAGTGGGATTATTTAGGTAAGGCCAATTTGGTAATGATAGCACAAATTAGAATCATTGAATATTACATGTACATAATATACTTTTTAATTCTCCTTTGTACAGGATGTATCTCACAACATGGGCCTCCTGACAAACAACCTGTTCCACCTTGAAGACAAAATAGACATTATTGCCTCGTGCAACTTGCTGCCCATCATTGACATTAGCCCAGCCCCAACGCCGACTACACAAGCAGCCCCACTACCAGGACACTAAATGTTAGCCCAGCTCCAACATCAACGACACAAACACCCCGACTACGAGGACACTAAGTGTTAACCCAGCTCCAACATCGATGACACAAGCAGCCCCACTACCAGGACACTAAATGTTAGCCCAGCTCCAACATCAATGACACAAGCACCCCCACTACGAGGACACTAAATGTTAGCCCAGCTCCAACATCGATGACACAAGCAACCCCACTACCAGGACACTAAATGTTAGCCCAGCTCCAACATCAATGACACAAGCACCCCCACTACGAGGACACTAAATGTTAGCCCAGCTCCAACATCAATGACACAAGCACCCCCACTACGAGGACACTAAATGTTAGCCCAGCTCCAACATCAATGAAACAAGCACCCCCACTACCAGGACACTAAATGTTAACCCAGCTCCAACATCAATGACACAAGCACCCCCACTACCAGGACACTAAGTGCTATCCCAGCTCCAACATCGGCGACACAAGCACCCCCACTACCAGGACACTAAGTGCTAACCAAGCTCTCACATCGATGACACTAGCACCCCCACTACCAGGACACTTAATTGTTGACACAGTCCCAACACACACTACGCAACTGTCCACACTACTAGGAAACTGAATTTTACCCCAGCCCTAACATGGACTACACAAATCCACACACTAAGTAAGACACTAGGTATTACCGTAATATCTCACATATATAAGGCACACCCTGAGTTCATACCAAACCTATAAGGCACACAACAGATAGAACCCCCTACTTCATCTTATAAACGGCAAAAGTATTGAATAGAAGTAAGCTGCTCAAACTCGAACCATAGCTACGTCCCTTAGAATGGGTCTGGGTAGGGAATGCGCCTTATCTGGGAGGTGCATCTCATACGTGGAGTACATTAATCATGAGCGGTGTAGCACTGTTCTATAGTATATCCTCACTAATGAGGCATATCCTGACTTCAGATTCTATAAGGTGCATCAAGGGGCTATCCTCGCGCCTCAGCAGTGCCTTCTATCCTAGGTATTATGTATAGAGTACCTCAGCCCCAAGACCAACTACGAGATGAGACTTTTTACAGTAATAATATATATGTATGTCCAGCATTATTCATATAATAAAAACATTATAATACCGAAAAGATTATGTACTTGTACATAACAGAAGTCATATTGAATTAACAGGCGACCATTTTCATTTGTATCATGTCCAGACACAATTCTTTTCAAGTAATAGAAATGTTTAACTAAATGGATGTGAAATATCCAATCCGAAAACAAATTCGTAAATTGGTGCGTCACGAACGTTCCAATCACGCTATCATCTGACCCCCGATATACGATGGTGCTAAATTGAGAGTTTTAGGAGGTTTGTGACTTATTGAGATAAAAGCCCATTTGCTTGTATTCAAACATGTAAATATGAAATTAAACATTTGACTTAGTAGACTCGCCTGATGTTATTTTTCGCTTGGTATAATATTTAATTTTGACTGCTCTCCCCCCCCCCCACAGTAAAACAATGTAAAATTACCGGAACAAAGAACGCATATCGCTAAGCATGTTTATTTGTGTTTTTTATGTAATAGACTTCATAACATAAATAAGTTAACAAAGGTATGAAGTAAGACTGCTGACAGTTTAAACTTTCTAGTACGGTTTCACATTCATATGTATTTTACTTAACCATATAATCAAGTATACTATAGAAGCCTTCTATAAAACACCTGCACAACAAATTACGGCAAAGTATTGTACAAAATTCTAAATCGTTTCCGTATGGAGATGAAAACAGGCACGTGGGTTTATTGCTTTTAATGATTACTTCTGTTACCTTGCCTTTCATGACACAAATACAGGAATCACTTGTGTTCCTGAGTAGATAAGTGTTCCCTATGGGAGACTCGACCCAAAGCCAGCGGGTCCACCATTTTAAAGTTTGCTGGGTCTGCCAAAAGCGGCAAAACACACTGATAAGGCATTGTCATGATGGGTACTTTGTTCCCGGATAACACCCACTTCCGGGGGCAAACTGACTTTCATTGTGCCAGCTGTTATCACTGCATTTTGCCAGAGCCCACATCCAGTCCCGTTTAGAGCCTATAGATGTACCATATTTGACGTGATAAGCACACATGCCCTCACAACAGACACACATATCTTATCAGCCACATTCTAGATCAAATACAATCCTCAAAAATTCTTTTGGAGAACAATCAAACTCTTTACTAGGAATAAATTTCAAGATTTTCTTAGTGCACTATTCACTAATCACGTCAATATGGTATTTCTGTTTCGGTGGTTCAATAAATATCCACGGGTCATTTCAAGGGCGCTCTCACAATGTTACGCTTTTCAAAGTCAATGTTCACCTCATCTTAGGCGGGGCATTTCCTTGACCAAATGTATTCCTTTTAGATAGGTTAAAATCTGCCAACCACCCACCTACTTCTAGGCTTTATATTACCGCGGTACTTTATATTCTTTCCTGGATGTCCAATAATTAAACATAGTGAAAAGGGTACCCTGTAATGTACCCTCACTTTTGTTCCCGTACACCCTTGTGAAAATATCCCCCACTTCCCCGATTCATACACAACATAAACAGACATCTAAAATTTCTGAAATGAATAAAACAAAGATAAACGGTGCACTTGAAAATTGAATGATTATGTGCGACCTTAATACCACAGGCTTCTGTAAGTAGCTACAGGCATTACAAATCGTCGTACATATATAATATCGTATGTGTATACTTAGAGCCTACCTATGTGGGTATTTCTAACAACAGTCTAAATACATATCAAACAGTCGTAGGCCTACTTCTTCATGAGGGATACAACTGGTCACTTTATCTTAAAGCATATATAATATGTCATCAGTGTATGTGACTCATAACTATAATGTAGAATACATGGGACACAAACATAGGTAGGTCTTATTCTCTAAGCTGTGTAAACGTGCAGATTTCAATTTCCATCATTTAAATCATAAGCTATTAGCATACATGAGGATATGTAAGCCATGTTAACTGAAATGAGATTTCCTATGTCCTCGCTATGTCCTTGTGCAGATATGACCTTGGTTTGAGTCATCTCTCTGTTTGATAACCTCATCAAATAAATACACTTATCTAAAGTTCTCAATTTACCGTTACTGGTAATTTACACACAAAGTTTTCATGATCAACATGCATTTTTCATTTTTTCACATAATATACCACGTAAATTTATATGCTCTTATATTTGTTTGTAGTCGAATGGAATGCCTGCTTAAAATCTGTCGAGCAGCTTTCACAGAATTGCAAATTTTCTTATTACCTACAGACTGCTACATTATAGGAAAGTCTGTGTATACAGACAACAAATACATTTATGAATACTAGAATCATTCATATCTAAATCTTTCAATTGAAGTAAAGAGTACACAATGTACTTAAATGATATGACCACAGACCTACATACATGTGCAATTTATGTTTGTCTAAGATATGGCTTAATGAATCTTTTACATACACACCTCACATAAAACATTAAGTGTTGCATTGATGACGATGATATGATCAAGCGGGCAGTTAAATGCACAGGGACGGGATAAAGCAACTATTCTATAGACACCGGGAAGTGAACAGAGATCATAGTACAATTGACTCTTGTAGGTCTGACTCAAACACCTTATTCTGCTATATACATGTACAAGCATAATTTCATCAAACACTGAACAAATACAGCTGAAGATGCAAAGTATTGCACTCTGATGAGAAAATGATAAAAGTAGTGTCAGCATGATAGCCAACTCATAAGTATAAGAATGTAGGATCTGTGAACCCACACATCTAATACAGGCCCGGGAAAGCCATGACTGAAGAGAAGAGCTGCAGTGCACACACAATATTTTATCACTATGGCGGTGCCGTTTAATACCGCCAAAAACACTATTAGACACTGGAATGTTGTCAGATTAGGCCAATATCAAAATATTTTGTACCGCTAGTCACCTAAAATGATGTACCGGTATACGGTATTCAGGCTACCATAATCTCCAGCGTATAAGGTGCATCCCTCATATGAGGTGCACCCTGAAATGATATAAAGGGGAGCTGGGGCTTGATCTCTGAAAGGTTAGTACAGTTCTATGGTAAAAGTGCCCCGCCTATAAATATAAAGACACACCCTGACTTTAGGCCGATTCTATAAGGCGCAGGAATCCTCAGATTCGCGTATAAGACGCACTGTATACATGTGAGGTTACGGTAATAGCTAATACATAGTCAACTGTAGTTTATACTTAAGCTATAAACTTATAAGCTCCTCAATAAGATAAGTAGAGTGCATGGGAATATATATATATATATATATATATATATATATATATATATATATATATATATATATATATATATATATATATGTAATCGTTTTTAACTTACTTCTTTCTTGGTACAAACCTCTGGAGTTTGCAGGTATCTTAAAGGAGCTATGCGGAGTTATGCCCTAGATACAGTGCGCCTTTAACAACAAAGCTCATATTTTTTTTTTATATATCTTTTTCAGATCAGATTATGCAATGAACCAGTAAACCACCAGGCCATACCTCCATAATAATCACAGAGATATATCTTCTGTGAAACAAAACATTAGCACACGCTTTGACAACATTGTGCATGTACTGGCAGTACCGTATTCGTACCTTTCTTTTTCTCAGGTACTACTTGTAAATTGATATGAATTCCATGCATTAAAACAATAAAAAATACGTGTTAAAACCAATCGGTGGAAAATCCCTCTTACGATAATTGAACAATAAAGTTATTATTGCACACTACATGAGCTCCATTGATATCAAATAATAGTAGATTTCTACATATTCGTACAACATCAAAACTATACCTTGTATATTTATTGTTTCATTGTAAAAATGAATGATCCTCATATATACATAATTCGTTTCCTTTATACAAAACAGATATGTATATAGGCGCAGAAATTATTACTTGTACTAGTAGCTAAAGTACCGGGGTACTTCTGAAACTGTAAAACTGAATGAAACTTTTGGTTTGTCGTTAACAACTAAATGGAAAGGACTGTGATAAAAGAAACACTCGAGTAACAGGTCAACGTCTTTCGCGTGGCCCCTAATACAGTGTACCATATAACCTTGTGTATATGAATAAACCGCTCCTGCATAATTATATATAGGCTACACACAGAGTTTATGAAGAAGCTACAGCTTAAGCCACAACTGGAAGTCCAAAATGGACTGGTGCATCATGGCGAACCTCCGGGGGTGTGACCAACCCAATAGGGCAGGAGGATGAATTATTCACTATGTGGCCAAAACAGGTTTGAGAAATATCATGATTAGACACTACTTACTGCAATAAGATTAGTGCCTGAAAATAACTGCATATTGCTAAATACCCAATTGACTTATTCGGAAGCCATGCAGATCTGGAAACAGTACACATCAAAATACATAGAACCATCTATTGGATAACAACATGACCTATTATATTGTACAATGTTAAGTATAAACTATACTCCTATCCCTATACTCAGAGTATTATCAAGAGTAGTCTCAAGACTAGAATTACACATTTACTGGATCCATCTAAAGCATAACTCTTAGTAACCTCACCCATACTCTTTAAATCAGATTAAAAAGAAACAAAGGACCAACATACTGGATCTTAGTAATTTGTATGACATATGTTGTGATGCACACAAAGACCTCACAGGTGCGCGTCCCTGTGGAACGAAATAGGCCTCACAAATACGGTCAGATACAGGGCACCGTCCACTATGTGAGCACTCTCCTCAGCTTTCAGGCGCTCAAGGTCTATGGTGTTTTCTATTTCCAGTGTGCCATATGTCTCAAACACATGGGACTCTGTGATCGCATAATCAGCATAGCGCAGACCCTTGTTGTGTGCATAGACTATAATGCTGATTTCTGCCTCTCGCAGCTCGACACCGCCACGGTGAGAGATAACTAGCTTGGTCTGGTCTGTCAGCTTGGCCAGATTTAATTGTCCATTCCACAGAGATGTTGTGTAGTAGCCCTGGGGGAAGTATGTCACCTTGAGTTTGCACTGTTCAGCCTGTGTGGTGTTACATATGTTAAGTGGGAGGCTCAGTGGTTTCTCCACTTTGCTGCTCACCCGCGGACAGCTGCGGAACCCTTTACGTACAACATCCACATTGATTGAGTAGTTCTCGTCTGTGTAGTTACGGTACAGGAATTGAGAAGGCGGTACATCTGAGATGGTCTCTTTCTTACCACGGATGGAGAGGGCGTGGTAGCGGTATGCTGAAAGCAGGTAGCGTGAGAAGAGCTCATTGTGTTCGCGTGCAAACTCTGACTCTTCGAACTCGCAGAGATGCTCGGGCAAGATCATTGGAAAGCGGATATAGGGCAGAATCATTTGTAAATTGCGCTTGACCGATCCCGCTCGACCCTCTTCGCGAATCCACCTCACGACTGCCTGTAGCAGTACATATTCGCTTTCAACAACTATATCAGATCGCTGAAGTAAAATGATAAGGTTTTCCTTGTCGATATAGACCCAGTCAGGGGACATGATCACTGTGTCCAGGTTGAGGCTGATATAGTTGAAACAGGCATGTTGTAACTCATGTGAGTTACATGCAATGGCATACTGGTACCAAGTGATGGACTTGTTGTTTGGGGGAGGGCTCACCAAGTGACAGGACATGTAGGTTGAGCAGCAGTCCTTGAGGTCTGGTACATTGTACTTGTCGGCCAGAACGAGAAGGCCAAGCACCGAGTGTGTGGTGAGTGTTATTTGTCCACAGTACATGTACCTGTAGGAATATACATGTTAAGTGTAAATATATGATTTAATTATGTGGGTCATGTATCTCCATATTCAGTTTTCGATAGAATGTCTTCAATATATATATATATATATATATATATATATATATATATATATATATATATATATATATATATATATATATATGTCCATTTGCTAAATTTCCAAAAAACAAATGAGAAATATTCTGCAGCAGCCTACAGGTTGTCATGCAAGTGGTACAATAGAGATCCAATACAATTTATTTGTACCAGTTATTGTGCAGAACTGTTATGGGATAAACCGAAACCAAAGCACATATAAATTTTCACCTGAGAAAATCGGCAAAGACAGGAATGCAATCGTCAGACTCTTGTAGGTGCACTTCATGTTTCCCAGCGTCCTGCCAGTGTTGACTTGTCAGCATTTGTCTGTGAGGAGTAGTGTGAGTCAAAGTGTACATTCAATATTTATTGTAGTCCAATAATCATAGGATCATGTCCTACTTTAGTACCTTGCATATACGCTGCTTCTGCGCAAGGTGCGCCTTGTACCTGGGGTGCTAAGGTACTTCTATTAATGATTCATAGCTATTCTATTTATACCATCTCACTATGTCATAGACCTTTAGTTCTTTCCACTCATCTGATTTATATTTTATACTTAATGATGTACAGTGTTTGTACATATACTTACTCAAAGACATCACTTGCATTAGCCAGTAGCAACTTGTGTGCATAGAACTTCTCGCCAGCCACCTCAAGTATGATATCACTGAATTTGGGGTTGTTGCACAGTCGGGAAAGGCGACCGCTGCATTTACTGCCATTATCAACAGCCTCGGCAGTGAGGCCTGGGGAGTCGCAGCGGAGTGGTACAATACCGACAGGACTCACCACATCTTCTTCCTGTTCGGGGCTTCCTGCCGCTGCTGCTGCTGCCATATTTGATACCTAAAGACACAAGGACACGTGGTTCCTCTGGACATATTGAAAATTTTGAAATCGATGTGGTGAAAGAAAGAGACAATGCTAAGTCAGCATTCAGTTTAAGACATTACAATTGTTTTGGCCCTGTTTCATTTTTACGTATAAACCACGGCTTTTGCCCTTCCTACCTACAGGGCAAACCCTAGATTTTTTTTATCTTCAATTCTGAATAAAATTAATGTTTTGGCGTGAAAATGTGTATCAGAAAGGGGCAGGTGACTTGATCAGTAGTGGCCTACCATACATTGACTTTAGTGAATTAATGAGTTTGATTTCAACATAATGGTTATAAATACATGTGTAGTCAACCCATTTATATGGCCACGGGTACAATAGGGGCCTGTCATTTAATTAGTGACTCCCCTGTCCAGAGGGCCTTGTTGAATATGTGAACGAACGTCTTTATTACGTATCAGGCGTATTGAGTTTAGACACTACGATGATTGATTATGGACATGATGTCTTAGTCAGTATTAGTTTCGAGGGTTTACACCAGGCGGCGTATACGAGCCGTAAGCGCTATGCGCATATATCACACTCCTCCACACTACCGTAATCTCCCGCGTATAAGGCGCGTCTTCTACGCCAAACAAAATGCTGCTGGGTCTTATACGCGGGAGGGACATTGCCTTG
Source organism: Acholoe squamosa (assembly GCA_949317995.1). Taxonomy (NCBI): domain Eukaryota; kingdom Metazoa; phylum Annelida; class Polychaeta; order Phyllodocida; family Polynoidae; genus Acholoe; species Acholoe squamosa. The sequence continues at coordinate 65,401,802 of OX439037.1, read as the reverse complement.
AGTTTGGGGGGTGCCTTATATGCGGGTTTTTCTGACTTTCAATTGGGAGACTGATTGATGTGCCCAAGGAAAACACCCCAAAATCGATAGCTAACCTTTATATATCGCTCTAATATTAATTATGAGTTCATAACATGTATAGTTGTGTACTTTGGAAAAAGCACGTTGACACCAGTAGGTCAACTTGCTCGGCAGGCAACACGCCGACCGTGTGCTGATGACAGCTTGAACTCATAGAGCCAGCACCGCGGTGGACCAGTAGGTGTCAAGGCGCTCGGCGGGCAACACGCCGACCGTGTGACGATGACAGCTTGAACTTATAGAGCCAGCAGCGCGGTGGACCAGGCAGGCAACACGCGACCGTGTGCTGATGACGATGAGTTGGGGGGGCCTTGTATGCGGGTTTTTCCAGAAATCGATCCAGAAGAGGTAGGTGCGCCTTCTACGTGAAAAGGCCTTCTCTGAGTTGGGGGTGCGCCTTCTACGCGAGCTGCGCCTTCTACGCGGGAGGTTACGGTAAATGGGTTTGTTAATATGATACTTCAATAAACATATTAGAACATATCAGTTCCTATGACTCTTTGAATCATAAAGTCTTTGGTCTCTTCTTGAGATAATGTTAAGTCTTTGGTAATATATATATATATATATATATATATATATATATATATATATATATATATATATATATATATATCAATACCATGATAGATGATATCATATCTTTGAATACCTTGAGTTCTCATAAAAGTCTTTTGCATATCAACTATATATCAAATGTCAAGTCACTTGTTTCAAGTTACTGTTACCATAAACCTTAGATGTTACTTTTAACATAACTAATATCAAAATCTCCGAAATAAGAATATCGGTATTAAGTCTCTGAAATAGAATGAACAGTTATTTTGAAACATAGTCATTCAATTTCACTGGAACCTTTCTAGCTCTTGTAGATGCTCTTCTGATTGGTGTCACAGGTGTCACAGGGCCAACTCTTCTGGATGAGGACACCACAGGTGGTGGGGTCTGTATCACTTGTTGTGGAACAGTCTGCTGTTCAACAGGCACATCAATTGGCACTGTTATATTATCCGGTGGTAGGTTGTGCAGACCCTTGTTAACAACTACATTACTTAGAGACCTTTGCTCAGGCCTCAACAGTTCTTTGTCGATATCATCATCATTATTATCATCATCACTTGGGACTTCTCAAGATTTCAGCAGATGGTCAACATGGACATAACGCAGATTACGTCCAACTCTTACGAGGTACTGTACTGGACCCTTACGCATAACAATTGATCCAGGTACATACTTGATGTCAGTTCCTCTAGCTTTGGTACGTGCTCATCCCGATAGTCTTTCATTTTTCCCTGCTTCTCTTCCACCGTCACACGAATGTCCCGTTTTATCATAGACAGTCAAGTGAGGAGCTGTCGCTTCATAAACAACTCAGACGGTGAGACTCCTGTCACTGTATGTGGGGTTGAATTATATGTTAGCAGAAAGCTGCATAACTTGTCCTGGGTGCTAACTCCTGGATTTCTCTCGAGTGAATGCTTCTTTAGAGCACTTTTCAGTGTCTGCACAGCACATTCAGAGAGTCCATTTGATATGGTGCCGTCAGCGGGTGCTTTATGCCATTTTCATACAAGAATTTACGGAACTCCTCAGCAATGAACTGGGGTCCATTGTCACTCACAAACTCTCGTGGGAAGCCATTATGGGCAAATATCCAGCTCAGAACACTTTTTGTTTTCTCTGCTGTTGTGGATCGCATCAAAACCACATCCATCCACTTGGAATGTGCATCTACCACTACTAGAAACATCTCTGACTTATATTCCACAAAGTTTATATGTAGTCTATCCCAAGGCCTTTTAGGGTACCTCCAGGGATACAGCGGAGATAGAGGTGGATCAGACATATTTTGCATGCTTTAGCCAATGCTTTGATTGTTTTGCCATGCAGGGAAACCAGAGCTTTCATGCGCATGATTCCAACATGTTCAATATGTAACTCCTCTAGTATTCTCTCTTGTAACTTTTCTGGAATAATCACCCTCATCCCCCAGAGTAGACAACCTTGATCACATGATATTTCATGTTGTCTTGTAAAGTACGGTGCTAGATCATCGTCCGCTACATGATTGGGCCACCCATTTAGGGTATACTCCAGAACCCTTGACAATATTTTGTCTTTACGAGTCGCTTCTTTTATGTCTCTGGCATGGATGCGTAGTTTATCTGTGTGTGTCTTCCTAGGAGTGTCATTGATATCCAATTTATTTCGATTTTGATTATCACTATTTTTATCTCGATATCCCGAATATATCGACTATCATGATACAGGCCAAAACGGCCTTGATCTGGACGTTCTAACAGTGAAAGAATTGTTCAAATACTCCAATTAGAACAGATGTTAGAGCCACTTGTATATTTCCTCTCTTCGGCAAAAAAGTGAAGCATTGAAAAATAATTTTTGAAGTCCTTAAATATTTTATACTTGATTTTTTTCCATACCACCAGGTAATTTGTTCAATAACTCTGGTTCTAGTAGGAATTTTTACAAAATTCTTACAGTTTTAGAAAGGTCTAGATCTGTACTTTTGGGGTAATAAAGACTGTATCGATATAATGGTATTATCGATGCGATAATCGATGTTTTGTAAATGGCGACGTATCGATATGGTATGTATCGATGACACTCCTAGTGTGAAGTAATTAACTTCCGCCTCGATATCCCTTTTTGCTTTTTCAACTGGCATCCAACTAAGATAGTCCGCATTAGCATGATCTGCTGATCTCTTGTAGCTCACCTCATAGTAATAAGTCATAAGAATCACCGCCCATCTTTGTAGTCTCAGAGCTGCTTATGTTGGTACGTCCGTCTTTGGACCGAAGATTTTGGTTAACGGCTTATGGTCCGTTAAGAGATTAAACTTTCTACCGTACAGGTACTTGTGAAACTTTTTCATATCAAATATTATTCCTAAGGCATCACATTCTATTTGAGCATATTTCTGCTCGGCTGTAGTCAGAGTGCGAGACGCATATGCTATGGGTCTTTCTTCATCATTTTCATCTATGTGCGACAGCACAGCTCTAATCCCATAGGGTGATGCATCGCATGCTAGTACCAACTTTTTGTTGACATAATGCATCAGGACAGTTTTATCTGTCAAGTGCCTCCTTCACTTTCTCGAATGACTTTTTACACTCAGCTGACCATCTCCATGGCACATCATCTTTCAGCAGATTATTTAGTGGCGCCATTATGATAGAGACATTTTCTGGGGCCTTCGCTTCTGTGACTGCTGTGATTTTCTCTGGTACGGGCCTTCGGCCATCTTTGATGAGTATGTGTCCCAGATATTGGACACTAGGAGCAAGAAAGGAGCATTTCTCCTTCTTGATTTGGATGTTATGATCACTCAGTCTCTGAAATACCAGCTCATGTCGCTTTAAATGCTCATCTTTTGTTGGGGCAGTGGTGAGTATATCATCGATATAACAGAAAACTCCAGGAATCCCTTGCAGGATCTGATCCATGATCGCCTGGAATATGTGTGGAGCTGTTTTTACACCATATGGTAGTCTGACTACCTCAAACAGTCCTTTCACAGTGTTTCTAGTGAGATTTTTTTTTAACTTGTGTATAGTCGTTCGATAAAACTCCCTTCCAGCGGGCGTAGCAAATATATCATCAGCCGTCGGGAGTGTGTATGGCTGATCGATAACTGCACTGTTTATCGAGACTTTATAATTATGGCACAAGCGTAACTGTCCATTCCCTTTTGGAACCACTACCACTAGTGATGCCCAGTCACTTTTGTCGATTCGCCGTATGACGCCGTTATCTTAGAGTCTCTCTAACTCCTTTTTAACGCCATCGACTAGGGCATAGGGAACAGCAGGGCTTTTGACAGGGCTGCGCAGTGCGTAATACACACATTTAATGCTTAAATGTCGCATTTAAATGGCTAGAATGGCCATTCATTTACAGAATGGCACATTGTATTTGCTAAAAAGTGTGCAATTGGCGCATTGCAAAAAATCCTATCAAAAGCCCTGGAACAGGTCAAGCTTTGTAGAACTTTGGAGTTGCATCTGGTTTCAGCTCGACTGTAGCTTCATAGTTTTCTATTTCCCCAACACCTTCTTCAAACACAGCTTTATGCTTTAGTAGAATTGATCTAGTGTTGAAGTTTCATTTACTGCAAATATACTTGACCAGTCAATGTGTATGACTTTTAACCATGTACGACCAAATAATGGAGTGCGTTGACCTTTTGCAATGACCAATGGCAACCGATTTTCCTGATTACCATACTTCACTGTTACGTCGATTTCACCAAGTAGCTCTACCCGATGTCTGGTGTATGACTTCAAGTTAACACTGGCTTCACTGAGTTGAAGATGCGAGAAATACTGCCAATAATCACTTTCACCGATGATCGATACCGCCGATACTGTGTCTAAGGCCAAAGTCATTTCTTGATTGTCGACTGTGGCTTTTAACGTTATCTCGCCATATCTAGGCCATTTAATTCTGAATACTTGGATTATGGATCCGGCGGCAAGATTTTGGGCAAATAAGAAAAAAAAAATTTTATTTTTATTTTTTTTGCCCCTGGCCGATGGGATTTTTGGAGAATATAGCAAAAAACATTTCTTTGAAAAAAAAAAGCATATCGTGAGCAATCCACCTTTGGTATTTTACCCCTTGTTATTTACACGTCTTTTATATGCATAATAGTGACCTTCCCTGCCCCTTTTTTTTTTTTTTTTGTTCTGGCCGATGACATATATTGGTAGTCAGTTGGGGGCTTAGGGTACCTTTTATTTTTATTTTTTTACTGATGGCCGACCAAAGAGTTGAGTGAAAAAATTCGTAATCCAAGTTATCAGAATAATATGGCCTTACCAGTGCTATTCACCTCCTAGAGTGACATGTAACTTACTTTCTCTTCAACATTTAAGTTATCATCAACATAATTTGCACGACCTTGTCCGCGACTTTTACCGCGGCCTCTGCCTCGCTGCGAGCTACCTTTCGACTTGGACTCATTTTTGTTGCTATCATCCACTTTTGTTTTACAGGCTTTTGCAATATGGCCTATCATACCACACTTGAAGCACTTTAATTTTATATGTGGGCATGGGCCAGCATGATCACCATCACACCTATAACACTTTTTACCAGTTTTGCGGGACTGTCCACCATACTGATGACCACCGTGCTGAACACGGTTTACCTCTTGAGTGTCTTTAATAGCTTTACAACCCTTTCTTGCTGTGTCCATGGAGGTGCTGATATCTACTGTGTGATCCCATGTTAAGGTTGCACCTTCAACTAACAGTCTAGTTTTAATAGCCTCATTGTGCAAACCTGTCACTAGCCTATTACGAAGTCAAAGGTGGCGGAGTGTCCTCAAACGTGTTGGGGATGGGTTTCGTTGGGTGAGAGTGGGGGGGGGGGGGGGGGGTACAGTAGAATATCAGGGGCAATAATTAAGGACCTGCAAGGAAAATCTACAAAAATGCTTGTATTGTGATGTAATTTGGATGTTTATGGGGGGCCCAGGAAAATTGTGAAAATATAGGGACAATTTTGTGTATTGTGGTACACTTTTTACCAAATCATTCACATTCAGATCACAAAAAGTGTGGGGGATGAAACATGCTCCATCCCCCACACTAGGAAAAGTGTTGGGGATATATCCCCCACAGCTCCACCGCCTTTAGGAGTCTTCTCTTTATTTGGGCTTCATCACCAAAACCACAATATATGCCAATTTTCTTCAATGCAACTATGTACTCAGCAACAGATTCAGTCTATTTTTGGACCCTAGCATCAAATATGGCATTTTCCATCAGTTCATTTGACCCAGGTGTATAATGTCTTTCTATGAGACCAGTCATTTCATCAAAAGTTTTAGTCCAATCTGTGCCAGGGCACAGAGGGAAACCAAAAGATCCACTACTTCAGGGCCTACCATAGATATGAAAGCATCAACCTTCTCATTATCTTGGATTTTATTTATCCTACTACAAGCATTGAACCTTCTTTGGTAATTTTCCCATTTTTCTGTTTGTATTCACCAATAGCATTGACAACATTCCTAGCCTCAGCCATATTTTCAGTTTCAGTTTCACTACTTTCACTTTCACTATGGATAGACCTATCTTCAGTTTCACTTCCAATGTCACGCATAACAGAAGGATCTAGGCCTATTTGTAGTGTATAGATGTATTCTATACTACACAGAACACAGTTCAAAGCACATGGTTGAAGTTGGGTTCCAGTGGGGGGCACACATTTTAACAAAGTTTTTCACTTTTTTCATTGATAGTTCATCCAATTTGATGTAAACTGGCTTCTATGGCCTTTAACCTATCTGTTGTTGTCATCTGCGGAAGAATCACTTTGTGTGATGGCAGGATGATCAACTTTTTGTGTGTGGGTTTCCTTTTTCCATCCTCATTCGATAACTGTTGAATATGTGAACAAACATCTTTATTACGTATCAGGCGTATTGAGTGTAGACACTACAATGATTGATTATGGACAAGATGTCTGAGTCGGTATTAGTTTTGAGGGTTTACACCAGGCGGCGTATACGAGCCATAAGCGCTACGCGAATATATCACAGGCCTAAATACCGTAGGTTATAACAAGCTAGATGCCCTAACTTAATACCCCATACTGCCCGCTCCATCCATGCGAATCCAGTCATGTTTCAACTCATGTACACTTAGTAAAAGTCTAAATAGCACCTATTAACATTAAGATATTACTATGAGAGGTTAGTATACATTTTCCCTCTGTGTATCTCAGTTTTCTTAGAGATCAGATAATCTCTTCTAAGGCAAAATGGCCTGGTTGGAAAGAGGTGTCATTTCTCCTTTGCTAAACGTATGCCTATGGGAGCCTGAATTTGGATGGTAGGGATGCCCCCCCCCCACAAGACTCGCTGCACCCCTAGTAGATAGGAACTGTACTAGCTTAGTGAAATGAATGTTTGGCCTTAGAACGAAATGTAATGGTCAGGAAATGAGCAATTCGCCAAGACCATATCGTCGCCTTAGTGCAAGAAGGTTGTAACTGTCATTTTGGAAACAAGAAAAATGTGGCAAGGACCACGGATAGGAGTTGCCACTTCTATCTGTGGTCCAAGCCACATTTTTCTTAAGCTCTCAAGGGGGCGGGGCGCCAATAGTCTGCTGATGACTTTTTGTCCCTCCCCCCAATCGGGAAGGGAAATTCAATTAGTCTATAGGCCTAGACATAGCATGGAGGCTAGAGGAACACTCTATGGACATAGTAGTGTGCTGGCTTAGTTTTACACTAAAAAGAGGCAAAAAGGGTTCAATAATTAACTCGAAAGACGAGTTATAAGAGTCAGGTAAAAAAAGCACACATTCAGTGCCTCCTAAATTGTAGGTTAACAGTGAGAAAAAAATAAGACGTTTTTAGGCCTATGTTAAATCCCATAGGTGGTGCAAAAAACCAAACATTCCCGCCTTTTCGGTCCGGAGTGGTGCGAATAATTGATGAATGTTGATGAATTTGCCGTAATTCGATCCGTTCGCGCCTCTCTATTGTCGTAAAAATGGTTGTTATTAATTTTTTTTTCAATTATTCTCTGTTATAATATAGAAATATGATACAAAACAGCAAAAGCATATCATTTGAATCGATATGTTTGATTAAAAATGTAAAAAATTACGCGTTCGCCCTGTCGTTAATTCGCATCACAAAGCCGTGGTCGTGCAAATTGACCCAAATAACCATGGAAATTGGGTCGGGCATGCGCAGATAGAACCAAAATCCAACATGGCAGACAGCGAGACGATAGATTTGTGGGGCTATAACAGTAAAAACATAGGATATATTCGATTCAATTCGATTGATATTGCCGAAGATGCTTGGATTATATTCAAAAAGCCATTAATTTCAAGTTAAATCGATAAAATATATCATTTCTCCGTCGAAAATGCTACTTCCGGCAAGGAGGGGTCGCGCATGCGCACAGAACGTCAAAATCCAAAATGCCGGACAGGGAGACGATCGACTCACAGTGCCATCCAAACTGCTGGATTATAACAAAATGGAGGAGAATTACACTGTCTCATGCATTTTTATGGTTAATATGGATCATTATTCAAGACCTGCTGGTATTGTGCAATGCTTAACTCGCCAAGAGAGGAGTTATTCGCCAATGAAACATACAAGCGATAATGGATGCATTCTCCATAGGCTTAACCATTGACAGTCATAAGGCTCGAGGAAAACATGAGGTTAGTATCAGAAGGGGCCTAAAAGAAGAGATTAAGTGCCCTTTCGAGTTATTTGCATTGCAAAATGCTGTCCTATATTTTTTACACCCCCCCTCCCCAGAATCATCAAAACTTATAGGCCTATGGCTATGCCACCCCCTAGCTCATAAGGCCACACCAAAAAAATAAGTTGGTCTACAGATTTTGGTTTAGAAAAAATGGTGCGACCGAGCGAATTTTTTCTTTTTTTCTTAAGAAATTTTTTGGTGTCAAATGGATTCCTTGCTGGGAAATTGAGGCGAGCGAACAAATTTTTTTTTTTAATTTGGCCAAACATCAAAAAGAGAAAACTTGTAGAAACTGAAGCGAGCGAAATCCGTAGACAGAGGGCGGGCGATCCGTAGACCAACTTACTTTTTTGGTGTGGCCTAAGGAACCAAATCCCCCCCCCACACACACACATACCCTCGACACCCCTTCCCCTCCCTTGTTGATAAATGATGACAACTCCATATTAATGTGTCAGTCACTTGCTCCGTCTACTTTGGAGGGGCAAAGAGTGGCTATCCCACTCAACAAAAAAAACGTTATTTAACGTTATGAAACCGTTTTTAACGTTTTAAAACATTTTGCCATGATGAGGAGCCATAGGGAAACGTTCTGAAACATTTTGTAACGTTATTTTGTTGACTGGGTAGGTGTACGTCATACAGTTTAGACCTACCATATCCCAGAGTGTCCTGAGTGTCCCACATTCTATGTGAGTGATGTAACTAGCGGTGACACTCTCCAAGCAGATATTTAACCACTACTCACTGTGACGTCACCCAGTACTGTGTGACATCACAGAAGACATCACGGCGCTGCCCAGTAGCCAAACCGAAAACATGAGTTTCCTTCCGTTTTAACATCTACTGACATATATCTAGCTACTATGAAAGTATTGAAGCTCTGTCTATGATATTCGTGCTTACAGGCCCTGGGCAATATTGCTGTTTTCACTTTGTTCTATAGTAAATGGAACAATTCTTTCTTCTATACACATATCAACTCTTTACACATGACTATCATATAGTCAAAGGAAAAAAACACATTGAATACCGGTAATGGGAATGGAGGAGGGGCCCATTAAATGAATGGTGGAGTGTCATAGGCCTTGAAATTCAAAGACAAAGTTATAGAATATAGTGATAGACATCAATTTACTTATTAGATCTATATGGACATTCAAGTACATGTAGTAGGAAGCTTATAACTCTATAATAGAGTCTATTACATCCTTTAAGTTTAGCCTAGCCTGACCTAATTTTCACTAGAGATCTATATCCTCCCTGTCTATAAGAAGTGCATAGTTATGTTATACAGAAAATGAGTGAGTGAGTGAGTAATAGAGGTTTAACACCATTTTGACAGCTAAGCCTAAGGTCATATTCATCGCGAGAACATTACACAATTTCACAGAGGAATGTGTCGTAGCCCATGCATATGACAATTTATTATACCCCCCATACGATACTGTATAGCAAATGTACAGGATCGCCGTACGCCTACCATGGGGGCATACGGGCGAAATATGCAGAGCAGGGGGCATACGGATAGAGGAGGGGGCATACGGAAAAGACCATGGGGCATACGGAAAAGTAGTGCCAAAACACAACCCTACTCCTGATATAAGCTAGCACTACAAAATATAGTTCCCCTCATTATTTAGGTCTCACATAGGGAAATCCCGGGTTCACTCAGTGCATCCTTACTGCAGAAGATCTCCGCACTGAATACTACATGAGTTCTGGGTGGATAAATTAGTTAGCTGTGCCCCAGAGGTATTGAGCAAAAAATCCCACGTATATCTTTAGGGGCAACCTCGATTTAAGACATATAAAAAAAAACCTGCGCATCGATCACGAAAATCTGGAATGCTGGCCATAAATGTACAGACACCTGCATAAAACCTGCGCATCGATCACGAAAATCTGGAATGCTGGCCATAAAGAATACTACATGAGTTCTAGGTGGATAAAATAGTTAGCAGTAAAAATTCATAACTGGTCCTGAGTAGATCTAGGTATTATAAATTCATATGATATAAAATAAAACATGATTATTGCAGTGATGTCCATTCATTTTTGGGCTTGTTTGGATTGGGTCTGAACTGAATTTATTCACTGCAAAAAATGCCAATTACTGAGTGACCCCGGGATTTCCCTATGTGACACCTAAATAATGAGGGGAACTATATTTTCTACCATCCATGAATCCATGAGATAAGGCCCGAGATTTGCAACTGGAGAACAGTCTATGCAGACAAATTGCAGCTAGAAAATCGTCATTTTTATTTTTTTTTGTGGGGGGGGGGGTATAATAAAGCACAAACATAACTTTTGATTTGTCTGGTTCCGTTGTATGCTTCACTCGCGTATGAATATTGAGAACAGTCTATGCAGACAAATTGCAGCTAGAAAATATTCATACGCTCGTGAAGCATACGGCGGCCCAGACGCATCAAACGTTATGTTTGTGTTTAATATGTGCACCACAGGTCCACACACATCCGAGGGATAGGAAAGAGGAGACATAGACCCTATTAAGTGGACTAGGGAAGCCCTACCCTACAGAAAATGAGACGGTCAGAATCAGTGGTAACAAGTCAGGTATCCAGGGCAGGGGGTGGGCCCCGGGGGATGGGCAAATCCAGGGACCAGTCACCAGCCTCCTAGCCTAGGGCCACAGGCTCGCCCCCTCCAGCCCGACAGAGTACTATTACTACTATCAATAGCCGCTGGCCGAGGCTGAGGGTCAGGGCCCAGGACAGTCACACAGTGACTGACACTGTCACAGTGACTGTGTCTGTGACAGTGCCTGTCTTACAATCAACATAATTAGTGAACTTGCTGATAGCGACAGTTGCAGGAACCATGATACCCACGATGTTTTGACATTCATTAAACTTACCTGAGATATTATTACGAATGCATGTCTGTATTTCGCTGAATAAAGGCAACTGTTTCTCCCCTGGTTCTGTCAAAGTGACAAACGTTAGCATGTAAACATTCAAGATGGCGACCACAACAGTGGGAATCCCCCTTACTATGACGTCATAAATAGGTCAGCGCACTCCGAGGAATCCCGGAAGCGCAATGCTGCGAGCGCACTCGAGGCATTGCAAGCGCACTGGACCATACTTGCTTTGGGAGTCGTCGGTGGGTTGATTAAACCTATAAATAGTATCCGTTTCTTTCTGCCTGGAACTGCCTAAACTAGCTGGCTAAGGGAGTGATCATTTTTTAACAACGGGGGGTCAGAATTTTTTCAATCCCTCAGATGCAGGGGTCAAAATAATTTCACCTATTTTCAGTGGAAAACCCCGCGCGTTACTATAGGTTAAAAGAGCACGTTCGCGTGCGATTTTCGCCCCTAATGGGGGGGGGTCAAAAAAATTTTCTACCCTCGAGAGGGGGGCGTTGAAGTTTTTTTCACACGTCCGTGCGCAAACCCACCAGCCACCCACCCCCGTTGTTAAAAAATGATCACTCCCTAAACTAGTCAAATTTCCTGCCCCCCCCCTTCCCATGAGTCATGAGAGTGGTTTATATTTTCGGCAACCGGTCTATCGAGATGTATATAGACTTAAGCAGAAAAAAACATTGCATGTTTTTGACGCGCGGACCCACGCATGCACCCATCAGGAAATGCCTGATAGGTGTTTTCTGACGCCCTCCCGCATACGTTGGCATGGTTACGTCCCACCGCGTAGACGCGACATGCTATGTTTGTTTTCTGCTTTAGCGGTATCAATTATCAGCCAATTAAATAATACCAGCTATTCAGTGCGGTCCTCTCAGGGGCAGTGGTACCCATCAGATAGCTGATATCAGTGATAAGAGCTGGGAACAAGCTTCAGTAATGGCCGCGCCCATTAGACAATCAGCTTCCTCGGTACACTGATATTTTTTTTGGGGAAAATTGTAGTATATCCAGTGTATAAAGGCAGAACTGAACGACCATGCCCATGGGATATATTTTCTTCGATCCACCCTGAGGGCGCTTCGCCCTCAGTGTAGCTTTGAAATGGTAGGAAGAAAGCTGATGGGTCTGGCCTACCTTGGCTTGGGACAGATTTAAAAGTGCTCGAATTCTTTTGAGGTAGCATCTTAATAATGTACATGACCAGGAGTGATGATTGAGACACGTTATGCCACTGGTGGTGTGTCAATCGGCCATGTGATGTTATATCTATGGGAATTGTTAAAAGCTTCAAATATAAATCATTTTTCCCATGCATATAGTAATACGAAGTCAGCTGCGAGGAATTGCTGTATATCATTCAATGTTATTTATTCAATGAGGCTGCAACGTACTTTATACATGTACAAAATCTTCCAGATACGAAGTAATCACTATCAATCACAGTTCAAAATGTAAAATCTACGTTCTCTTCCTATATACAATATATTATTCAGTATTTACATTTTTTACCTCAAAAGATCGTATAATACTACTTGTAATCTAATACTTAACTTTTCTAATGCTACATACGGCTATCTCCTTGTACAATCTTTATCATATCTAATACTGAAAATTCTTTAATAAAAGATAAATACAATATAAAGGTAACGGAAGCGGTGCCTTACACACCGTCGACCACAATTCTGTATTCTCCTTCTGTTTTCACTGTATATTAGTTTCACAATCATCCATCAGATTGTAATGTCAAATATCAAACCGGTGCCATGACTAACCACTGAAAATTAAAAGTGCATTCGCTTAAAACTTACCATAATTTACACTGAACATATAAGGTCTCTGATCAAAGTAAAAATGATCTTGTTGCCATCTGCCTCGTAAACAAATTATCAATATTTAGGTGCAAGCACAGCTCAAGTCTACAGGATCTCTACTGGAATGTTTTGAGACAAGGAATAACAGTCAAATCTCGACTGGCATGGCAAGCATCAAATGTACCAGCGCCATTTGGCATAGCAGTTTTTACCACTTTGATAAATAATGTGATAATTTAGTTAAGTATATACACATAACTTCTATAGAAGTCGATGTAAAATGTATAGAAGTCCAATTCATCTCTAGCTTTAAGTATGAAAAAAAACAAAAACAATAAGTGTATGTTCAGTCTGCCATTGGAAGCCACATAGAATATGGCATTCACAAGACTGATTAGGATAACTTTGCATGGAGATTATGTACTTTTCAGGAATACTGGACACCTCGGAAGCAAGGACAGGTCGGAAGCAGACATCTCAGAAGCAAGAATTGGGACGTCTTGGAAGCAAGGAATGTTTGGGTGCAAAAGGAACCATGATAATATCCCTCACCTCTAATAGAATTTGAAAAACAACAACCCTAGTGATACTGTCCCTACGCTGTAGAATCATGGAATGGCAAAAATATGTTTTAAATTTGTTAAAACAATTATTTAGAGAAGTTATTTGCTTCCGAGATGTCTGCTTCCGACCTGTCCCTGCTTCTGAGATGTCTGCTTCCGACCTGTCCTTGCTTCCGAGGTGTCCAGTTACCCTTTTCAGTTTGACAGAGCCGGTGATGTCATCACAGAACATAAACATATATCCAGCATATGTGAGCAATCTTTAACAGCAATCTTTATAAAGTCAATACTAAAATGTAATAACAAATGTCAATGATTCCGCTATGGAAGGTCAGCTTTCATGGAGATAGATCTATTATATCATTTTAGAATCACGCTACACTCCCCGCATGACTTGAATTCGGCGTGTTATGTGACTGTCGTGTGGATCCTTCTCGCATCTGACCGGAGAGTGTGAATTCATATGGATCTCTACCAGCTGTCGTCAACTCCATGCGTTCACCTATATATGTAAAATAGCACAGAGAAATGTTATCAGAGGTCAAAGACATTTGATTATGAAAAAAAAAGAAGATAAGACTTCAACCATTACCCAGAAAGTATAACCATTAAACCGATGTTACATCCAGAATACAAACTACTGGTACAATGGATGTTCGTTAGGCCAAGAATACTCGGGTCAAGTAAAGCAAATATCCCCATTTATTTAGAAAAAATATACATATTATTCTGGTCTAATACCAGATGTAAATCAAACTTACGGACAGGTTTCTCGGAATTAGCACTTGTTGCGATCTCCTTCCAACAATCGAGGTATCTGAAATGTTGTTATTTCATTTTTCATTATACCACACAGAAAAATAAATGTTTTGCTCTTTTACTAAACAGCGATAATGCACGAAAAAAAAGCTCATTAAAGTTTCATACCAGGAGGCGTATATTTGAGGAATTTAGGATTTCTTAAAGGAAATTTGCACAGCATAGCTGTGATGAATTATTTTGTTATGGTTAAGGAATGTAGATAATATGAAATACATTTTGACTACAGTTATCCATTATTTTATTAGCAGCTTCTATTTTAGATAAAAATTGCCTAATTTTTTATATAACGATGATGTGTATTGTGAGTTAAAAGTACACCAAAGGTGTAATAGCCAATCGGTTAATTGTGATAAATGTTTTTATATTCACTAATTGCTGACAAATAGTGAGTAATTATTAATATATATATATATATATATATATATATATATATATATATATATATATTAAATAATTGCTGACAAATAGTGAGCAATTATTAACATATATTGACTAAACGCTGATAAAAAGTAAGTAACTACTACCATGTATTAACTAATTGCTACCAAATAGTCTATAGATACTGACATATTTTGACAAATATCAGTCAAGGCAGGATGCACAATTGAATCAATGGCTATTTCTCTGTTATATATTGACTGATTGCTGACAGATTGTGAGTAAATACTGACATGTATTGATAATTGCTGATATAGAGTGACTAAATACTGACATATATTGACTAGTTGCTGACAAATTGTGAGTAAATACCGATATATATTGATTAATTGCTGACAAATAGTTAGTAATTACTAACATATAGACTAATTACTGACAAATAGTGAGCAATTACGAAAATATATTGACTAAATGCTGATAAAATGTTAGTAACTACTACCATGTATTGACTAATTGCTGACAAATAGTGAATAATTACTAACATATATTGACTAATTGCTGACAAATAGTCCATAGATACTGGCATATTTTTAGAAATACCAGTCAAGGCAGGATGCACAATTGAATCAATGGCTATTTTTCTGTTATATATTGACTAATTGCTGACAAATTGTGAGTAAATACTGACATATTTCGACTAATTGTTAACAAATAGTGAGTAATTACTAACATATATTGATTAACCTCTGACAAATAGTGAGAAATTACTATCATACCATAACACTAACATAACCTGTTATAGCCCTAAACTCAATACATGTACCATAAAAACACAGATTATCCTGACTGATTGCTGACAAATAGTGAATTATTACTGATATATTTTGTCTAATTACTAACACATAGTGAGTAATTACTAACATATATTAACTAATTGCTAACAAATAGTCCATAGATACTGACATATTTTGACAAATATCAGTCAAGGCAGGATGCACAATTGAATCAATGGCTATTTCTCTGTTATACATTGAATACTTGCTGACAGATTGTGAGTAAATACTGACATGTATTGATAATTGCTGATATATAGTGACTAAGTACTGTCATATATTGATTAATTGCTGACAAATTGTGAGTAATTACAGATATATATATTGACTAATTGCTGACAAATAGTGAGTAATTACTAATATATATTGATTAATTGCTGACAAATAGTGAGTAATTACTACATACCATAGCACTAATACTAACCTGTTATAGCCTTAAACTCAATACATGTACCGTAAAAACACAGATTAAAACACAAATTAAAACACAGAAGGGCGTCAACATTTTCAATCAAACACCAGAGAATGGAGAAATGGAAAGACATCCATTCAGCAATGACACACATCTGGGTCAGGTCGTCAGAAAGTGTAAGATTTAGCCCTTGAAGGCCCTGAAAAACTAATTTTCTAATTGCTTTATATAACCTTAACAAAACTGTCAAGGTACATCTCCTCAGCTCAGAAGACCAAAAAAAATACCGATCTAGGCCATCTGGTTCCATTTTTATTGCTTGTTTTGTGTCATGTAACGTCCAGTACCAAAATAATGAAATATGGAGGTAATTGAAGTTGCTCTCAGTAATATAAGAATGTCCCATTATGCATAACAAACACATGAAATAACAAGGCCAATATGTCTATTATTGACTTCAATTACAGAATGGAACAAAATTTGAGTTATGCATGCAGAGTAGACTGCCTCCTACATGATGATAAAAGTACCGGACGTTACGTAACGTCCAGTACTTTTATCAGAATTATTTCACATAAGCTGCTCTCATATGGAGACAAATGCTGGTAGACACACAATTTCTTCACCAAAGTAGGGGATGATAGGGCCCTTCATATGGGTAATAACAAAGATTTTGAAGCTTAATTTTTTCCATGTTTTATAACCGATTTAGATTTAGGTACCGGACATTACAAATTACAGATTTCCATTTTGAAAGACACATCATGAAAAATTCTCACTTAATAACATGTCCAAACCTCATGGAAATGATACCTATATGATCATATACAATACAAAAAATAACTTTGGGATACTCTATAGTGTTCTTTAGTCAATACAGAACACTTGTAAAAAATAAAAAAAGTATAAAAAAGAACAAACTTGGCTGTTTTTTCACTTCGGCAGGCTATAAGTCCTAAAGTTTTAAATGGATGACCATAAATTTACATTTTTCTGATAGCCCTAAGTGTTCCCTATCAAATGAGTCTATGTAAGACAAGATTGGTTCAAAACTTCTTTCTCCAGAGCCATAAAAGTCCAAAATGACCCAAAAACACAAAATCTACTGCTTTCTGGCGACCTGACCCATCTATATATATGGAAAAGTACCAAGATACTGGATAATTATGCTAATTATGCAAATAATATGCATGGATATGGAATGTTTGGTATCAATCTGGGGTTTCATCCCCCTAAAGGACATGCCCCCCTAAAAAATCGGTTTCGAAAAAGAATAAGCGAAATAATTTTTTTGACTAGGTGCCTTTTCGGCCCAGCCAGTCCACCTGTGCCCTTACCATGGTGTGAGCGCACTACCTTCTGCCAAAAGATACCTGTTTTGCGCTCAACTGGCGAAAAAAATGATATGTTTAAGGCAGGAAGAGGTCGAAAAAGGGTTTTTTGAGGGGGGGCCTACATGCCAGTGCAGGACTGGCAAAAGGGGGTCAGGGGGTAGTCAAAAACCTCATATAGGAGTTATCCAAAAGTGTGACCTATGATTTAAGGGTATTTCGAGCTGGCGATCATCATGGCGATATTTATTTTCAAATCTGCACAATGGGAACAACGTTATCGACAATTTTAGCGATGTTTTGAGGGTATTAATGATACCATAGGTTTAGATATTGATGTTTTAAAGCTATGACATCACAAAAATGGCTATTAGAACTTTGCCAATACATACTATACTACTCGAATGAGCCAAAAACTCATTACTACAGTAATGCTTTGCCAATACACACTATACTACCGAGATAGTAACTGCACGTATCTTGGAGGTAAAGTACATTTACTTACATGTTTAGTGATCTTTTGAACACAAATAATTTATTTCATGGCGAAATACAATGTTGTAGGGGTGTATCAAACTTATGTTTAGTGTACTTTGCCCTTTAGTCATTATGATGCATGAATGCAGCCCTGGTGAGTAACCAGAGTAGCCAGCGGATTTTGCCTGGCTACAGGTAATGCCCTGGAGATAACTGTGCTAATAATAGCACTAGGGCCAGGCAACAGCAGAGACCAAAATGTGTTTGTGTTTGGCCCTGTAGGCACCTCAAGGGCCACAGAGGGATTTAGGTAATTGGATGCAATAACTCCTCCAAATATAATAATGCTACGTGATTGGGGCTCCTAATATGGGAATGGCACGCATTTTTAGTCCCAAGACTCCAAATAAGCCAATGACATGTCACTTAGAACTCCTAATAAGGTGCATCATACTTATGTGTACATGTATATACATAATATATATGTAGGTGGCCTTTAGTGGGTTAATAGTCAGCGTATAGGGGACGGGGCACGTGCTGAGGGGTGACTAATGGGCCAAGGTAAGGGAGAAGGGACAGACGGCACACAGGCTTTTACAGCTTTCTGTATACATAGAGCGTATTATTGAGGGCATTGGGAGGAGAGGTGGGGGGGGGGGGAGTATGGCTCTACCAATGAAGTAGTGGTGCCTACACCTAATTGGTATTAGGTGTAGGACAGGGGACGTTAGGGATAGCCAACCATGCGGGAAGTAAATTTGCCTAGGGTAGTAGTGTTATATATTCAATTATGGGTTAAGTATTAGGGCTAGGAAAAAACAGATGAGGAGACCAGTGACCAAAGAATGAATAGCCTAGGAGACCCAATGCACATGTACAGGGTTAGAGGAGGCCGTGGTCTAAATTTCTAGCGCGGACCCAACACATGTAAATGAATCATTTTCATAAATGAAAATAATTCAACTAGCAGTAATTCAAGGTTGGGTGGACAAAGCATTCATATCCTGAGGTCGTGCAGAAAGACTATCGTTTTAAGGATTAACTTCATTTTGCATATTGCCCATCCAATACAGGGCTTT
Organism: Acholoe squamosa; assembly: GCA_949317995.1. Classification (NCBI taxonomy): domain Eukaryota; kingdom Metazoa; phylum Annelida; class Polychaeta; order Phyllodocida; family Polynoidae; genus Acholoe; species Acholoe squamosa. Next base: position 65,382,847 of record OX439037.1, on the reverse strand, counting down.
GAAATTTCGAGTTCTTCTTATCTGGAGGGATTTCAAGTGATATAATATATCATATCTGTCTGCAGCTAAACACATAATCATACATACTCCTCAAAGTTAAGGCTGGTTGTCCAGTCAAGCAGTTCATCTACTTCCCAGTCTTGTACTGCCTCCGGTCCGTGTCGCTCAATAGTCGCTACCATACCTGCCGCTGCGCCCTCTATCAAACCGATAGTCTCTTCATCATCCACCTTTGCTTTCAGCATACCTTCATGGTACCTGTATTTAAAGGGGATTGTACTTCCCTAGTATAACTCACCTGTATATATATCTAGTTTAAATACATTTGGATGGGTGAAATACCAGGAAGAATTTGACAATAAAACTTCTACTAAAGAGTTTAGGAACCAGTTACCTTCAAGCCAAAGCCTGGATTATATTTAATACCCTACTGTTGGTATTGATACAGCGTGTTTTATATAGCAGCATCAATAACACACATTATCATATAGATAGTTATTGAAAGATCAGCACAATATCAATTTGTTATCGTCCCTACATAAGAACCACTTACATTTTCTTCATCCAATCAATTTTCTTTTGTTTGCGCTTTTTCTCCACATCTTCTTTCCTTTGTAACTAACAAGTCAAATTTAAACAAAGGAGGATACAGAGGAAAATACAAACAATGATAGCAATCATAAAAAGGAGACCAAATACTCATGTATATTGTAATAGATATGGATTCTGAAAATCCTGAAGCAAGCAATAGTAAGTAGTGAGAAATGTGTAATATACGATGCCGTGAAACGTGTGACTGTATATATTATTTCACCATACATATACAAATGTACATGTATTGCATTACATATTTGCAATGTGTCATGTTGAAAAACTTTAAGATATATATGTGTGTGGTACCCGTGGTTCAAGCTCACCCAACCAGTAATGCATTCATTTCAACATTTTATTGTGAACAATCAGATTTGTAGAATAACTTCCAAAAGACGGTACAGTTAAACACTTATCTTGTAGCTGAAGAAAAATGTGCGTATCTAAAAGACTGTTGAGAAATAAGTTGATTTCAAAAATGCTTTCATCAAAAAGCCCTACCTTGTTGTGGTGGAAAGTGATTTTTTTCCTTGATGTGTCCCATGTTACAGGGTCTGACAGGACATGGTGGATGAGGCGGTCCGATACCAACCGCCAACCATTATTCTCCCAGCGCTCATACCAACCTGCCATAGCTGTAGGGATAAGTAAAAAAAAAATACCGTCTATAATCACTGAATCAGATGGTATTGAGGGCAGCATGCAGGTGACCGGTCAGATGGACTCATGGACCAAGCAAAAGGAATTTAAATAGGAAAATTACACTCAGAAGGAAACTTGCATTGATCTAAACTTTAAACCGAATCCTTCATTATTAGCCACTACATTTTTTCCATATATTTCTGGACAAGAAATTATGAAGGTCGTTCAACCTACTTCTTTCCGGTACCCGGTCACCCTTATTGTGGATGTCTCGGGCCAGTTTCCTCTTGGTATCTGCACTGGTGTAGTCCCTGGGGGCATTAGCACAGAGGTCCTGAATGGGTCGGTGTGTGAAGATCTTGTAGTAAATGTTGGGTGGAAAACGGTCCTGGAGAGAGTAAGAACACAGCTGTAAGTGGCTGACTTAATCAGAACTGTTCTGCTCTAAAGACTAATGTCAAAATGGAAGCACCTTTCAGCTATAGCTACCTCTCAGTGACAGACTACATCTTAACATATCGTGTATAAGGGCTGAAAGTCGAGTTGTTCAGACAAAGATGTTATCAGTAAGACCATATTGGCATACATCTTGTAGCAATGCCTAGGCCAATTGGATTTGAATTCCCAAATCGATAATGGCCACCCTGGGTGCTTAATGAGTACCTATTGTAATACCTCGCATATAGGGCGCATTCCACAGTGAAGACACAGCCCTAACTTCAGAGTAAGTCAATTAAAAGACGCATTTGGGGTTAGATCCTGAGCACTTAAATAATGTTCCACTGTATGACACCCTTGCCTTTAAAATACCCCAAATTTTGCTGATTTTGTAAGGTGCAATTGAGGCCTATCCTTGCGTCTTCCGAGGTAGCGGGATCCTTAGTGGGATGCCACTGCTTGATATGGTACCCTGCGAGATAAGCACTGATAACAGCCAGCATGATGGGCCAGTTACTATAATGCACCCTGTAAAGTATACACTGAATGAAGGGAATTATCTCATTGGTCAATGATGTATCCCGCTAGGTCGGTATACGACACACCTTATACGTGGGGTATTAAGGTTATGATATATCTAACTTACACCAGCAAGCCTGAACTTAATGTGGATTCCTGCTGCAGCATCAAGGAGCTTAGCCTCCTGTGGGTTAATACAGCGCAGCATCATGGCGGGATCACCTCGGTTCTTAAAGTTGATGAGATCCCGGTAGTAGCGATACACTTGTACATCCTGAAATAAATCACAGGGGAATATGTAAAATCTTAAACCCTTTCTCCCATGGACTTCAAGTAACTCCTTCCCTTACTCCTTTGCCCCGAACTGGGTTGTGTGCGAATAAAATTGAATTGAATCGAATTATAACTCATTTTGGGGGGATGGCTTAAAAACCACAAGAAAGGACTTCTTTGTTTGTTCTTATAAAAGCAGAGTTGCATAAATTACAACCAGAACAACAACCAAGAGCCAGTCTGACACAATTTAAAAAACAAATTCCCATATTAGCATGCTATTTTAAAAAAAAAACATCAGCCACCAGATCACTTTAATAAAAAAGTCCCTAATGTACGTACAATGTGTCTCCTCCATGCCTTCTGTATGGCAGTTGCTGCTTCATTCTGATTGAGCGGCCCATCGCGCATGCGCTTTTTGGGCTGCCTTCTTGTAGTGGGTGCGGTGGCTTTGGTCGACAGTGTTTCTGATGTGGAGCTTGTCCGCTGTCGACCCGCCCGCCACCAATTCTTTATGGAGTCGGCACAGAAGTCACTAAACCTGGAGCAACATCATATATGGCATACATAATAAAGTTTAACTACAAATGGGATATATTATGATACAATTTTGGAAACACAACCATTCACTAGGCCCAAGTACATATAAGGTAAATTAGAGCTACAGCACCTCTGAACAATAGGCTCTTTATTGTGTTGGTCTATGTATTTTATTTCTTTGGTCTGTATACACCACATGGAGATTCCCAAAATTCATGTTTATTGTGTACTTGATCTACTACCAAGGAACATGTTGTATATAGAAATGCACTGCAAAGGGATATGCATATTCATGTGGATACTCATGCTTACGAAGGGATTTCATCTGAATCAGGATCCAGGCCAGAAGCGATCAGTTTGTTCACCATGTTATTGTAAGCTTCTTCCAACTTTTGACGAGCGATGTGCTTCTCCTTAAATATGAAATAAAAAAGACACCAACATGTGTAGACCAAAACGGACTGGTCACTTCACTCTGATTATAAAATTCAGTTTGTATAGGTTTGTACTTAACTCTTTTTTTCAAATGTTTGAAAGGTTTTTTTAAACGTCACAAATTGAACATAAACGTGACAAAATCTGTCAAAAACGATGATACTTCCTTTTCTTAAATATGATATTCGGTTGTTCAACACATATTAATCTCATAATAATGGAAAGATATGTAAATAGGTGAGATATGAAGGAAAAGACAAGAATATATGTACAAACTAGACAGCAATTAAAAGATAGAGGAAAAAACATGTAACAAAGTAGTACTTGTATTGGGGACTTTAGTTAGACTGCTCTACCTTGGAAAACATACCATCAATTATATGACTACTCCTCCCTTACAGCATGCCTGTCTCATACATCTACTGACTTAAAACTAATTCTAAATCTTCCACTTGCAAGTACCAATTGAGTACGGTAAATTCTCTCGTATAAGCCTCATCCCTCATATAAGCCGCACCCTGAGTTTGAGAGGAAGCTATAAGCCACATCTGGGGCTTGAAAATTGGTAATTTAGTACTGTTCTATGGTATAAAAAACCCTCATATAAGCCGCACCCTGCCTTTGGGTATCTCCTATAAGCCTCATTTTCATTTGGGTTCTGGTACTACCCGCGGCTGAGAGAATTTACGGTAAATACTCCTCCCTTACAGCACGCCTGTCTGAGCTATATATAGCTACAGCATTACACTGTATAATTATAACAAGCAAGCGTAGTACTTTCAAGCAATGTCATAAATTATATAGTCTTTAGAGACTTTAAGGAACGAGTCAAAGTTTGGCTGTGCAAGTTACTATCCAAAGAATTAGTGTGAATGCAGTCCCATTGAAGGCCTACTTCCGATATTGTCATGCATGCAACGCAAATAAGCGCACAACCTCAGCACCACCTAGAGGGTAGTATTGAAAACAAGCCGCTGAAGCAGAAATAGCGATTTTTTTCTGATCGACTTCTCTGCTTGTTCTTGATCGGTAACTACCTTAAATAATTGATTGAAGTGGAAATAAATAATGCATTCAAGTCTTGTAACTATTAAGGAACCCAGAGAAAGTAAAGACTTGGATAAATACACAACACATTTAACACAACTTTTAGATCCAAACTTGTGATTGTTGCTGAGAAGGAGTGCATCATACCAATCAGGGTATGATGCACAAATGAATCAATGCCTACTTCTTGGCTGTTTATTGACAGATTTCAACATGTAATATATCAGTTTCAAGGTTTTCCACCATGTCTATTCCATTTTTAAATTTTTTAGATCCATATTCCTGATGGCTGCTGAGATAGAATGCATTTTGCTGAAAGTTGACCCTTGCTAGAGACATTTTGCTCAAAAATAGACCCTTGCTAGGAACATTTTCAAAATGTGAGACAAATGTGTTAACCGCTATACTATCCCAGACACTGCTTGTAGACATAGAGCTGTGCATACAAGTAGGACTTGGACAGGTGGACGCAGGTGTATATTCTAAAGGGATTGAGGACAGGTTGCTAAAATCAAATTAGGATCCTGAGTATATGACATATTATGATTGGACAGACACCGGGTGGACATGTCCATACGGACAAAGATCATACCACCACCACCAGCCAATCAAAGACAGGGACTGCGGGGTTTCAGCCAATCACGGGGAGCGAGGAAGCGGCCAGCATGAGTGACGCGCCACCTAGAGGCGGGTATTGAAAACAAGCCGACTAAGCAGAAATGGCTATTTTTCGAACGACTTCTCTGCTTGTCCTTTTCTTCTTGATCGATAACTACCTTGAATAATTGATTGAAGTGGAAATAACTATGACTATGACAAAGGGTTAATCCACCTATTCCAGCCTACTTTTTCACAAAAGAGGTAGGAGAAATACGAGAAAAGTTGGTCGTTTTAGGCCCTTCACCCCATTCCCATAGGTGGCTGCTGTTTATGATATTACGTTAAACTTGAAAAGGCAAGATATTTTCGCTTAGAAATAGCAATGATAAATAAAAAATAGGATGGATGACTATACTCCCTTGGTTGAACATAATGACAACTGAAAAAGGCAAAACTTCTTTTTTATTTTTATTCAAGAACGTAAAAGCACATTCCCCCCACCCCCGATCTGAAGAATGACGTCAAAGTTTTCAACATTCAAGCTTGTTGCCATGGAAACGGTTATCGTCGAAACCAAACTTTGACTCGTAATAACATGAAATATATCACCACCAATCATCCTTAGGGGAACATCCAACCAATTACAGAGAATAGCCAACCAAGGTAGTGAACTACCTAATTAAGACATGTTTAGACATGAGGTCAGCACTTGTTGATAAAAGTACACATCTACAGCTGATGCAATGTCTCACACCACCCAGCCTGTTATCTATTAGGCTATTTAATTTTACAATAGACTAAAAATCAATCTTCTAACCATAGGCCTTTGCTCATATTCTCGGTTTCTACTTCCTTATCTACTTCCTAATGGCACACAAACTTGTAGTTAAAAAGCTTCATCAGTTTTGGAGATTTTACTATGGAAATCTATGGGAAAAACACAAACTTCCACTTTCCCTATCCACTACCCAAAATTGAGCGACAGGATTTCACTCAAATACAAACAACATAATTAGACAACACTTCTGTACACTTCATTAAATTTTAATAAACTTCTATCTACCAGTTTTATCACAAATGCCATCAGTGATTACTCCTTTTTCTTGCTAAGGGAGCATTCATTATTTATGGCAGGGGGGGGGTGAGAATCTCGTTCAGCAAATACCTGAAAATGAATTGTCCCCCCCCATGTGAATATTCCAAAATGAACCGCCTCCCCCACAGAAATATCCAAAAATGAATTGCCCCCCCTATGTGAATACCCCAAAATGCAGTGCCCCCCCCCCCCCATTGTGAATACCCCAAAATAAAGCGCTGCCCCCCACTCATTAACGCTCACTATAATACACTAAAATTGATTCCCTCAATAGAAATATCCTAAAATCACTCTTCCCCTTAGCACATGAAATGGCACTTTCCTGTGCTAAGGGATTTTCCTTTGAACAACAATGCTGGCTACCTGAAGGCACATAGCACCTTACTATGTGTGCACCCTTTATGTTGCTGCAAGCTGGTGTAGTAGAAGGTGTGAAAACTCCTGTAGACACAATCACTACCGATGGTGGTACCACTTACCGCTCAAGGGGTCAAAATTCTTTTGACCCACACCTGAAGAGCCAAAAAGCATGTGCGAATGCGCCCTTTTAACCTATTCCGATGTAGCAGGTTATCCCATGGGCATGGCCATTGCTGGAGCTTGTTACCAGTGAGTTCTACAGATAAGACCTACCAGATGGGGTACGGCCCCCGAGAGGACTGCAGTGAACAGTTGGGATCATCTCATTGGCTGATAATTAAACCTGCTAAGTCTGTATAGTAACGCATGGGCTTTTTAGCTGAAAACAGGTGAAATTGTTTTGACCCCTCTGGTCAAGGGGTCGGAAAAACTCCCTTAGCCCTCTGTATCCTGACAATACATACTTGTGAGCAGGTAAGGGGTAAAAGACATGCATGCGGGGGTATATGGATGATCGTTTCTGTTTGCCTACTCACACTTTTGAATAAAAAATCTGCAAAATTAAGTACACACGCAAAATGTCTTTTTTACCTTTTCCACAAAAATTCATACACACGAAAATATCTATGTTTACAGTAGATATTCTGAATTTGGGAGAATGCTATAAGTTGCACCTGATGCCTAATAAGGTTCTGATTGCCTAATAAAGTCTATACACTGCTTTCAATGTAATTAGCGCACATACCCTAATAGGTGCACATCCCTCTTTTAGACTAGGAATTGTGAAACCCTGTTCATAAGCCGACCTCAGTCGTAAGCCAGGGCTAGAGTTTGGGAAAATATCATGAGCTGATTTTGGGTTGAAATTTCAAGAGGTTTAGAAAACTCTATAATTCATAGCAATAAAACTTGGTCATAAGCCAGGGGAGACTTGATGATTTAGAAGCCGATTTTGCTCGAAAATAGGGAAAAAAATCTGGCATATGACAAATACCAGTGCCCTAGAATAAAATATCCCCTTGCACGAATGTCCTAAAATGAAGCGCCCCCCCTACATGAATATCCAAATATGAAGTGCCTCCCCCACAGAAATACCCTAAAATAAAGTGCCTCCCCCTCGCAAATGTCCCAAAATGAGCTGCCCCCCCCTCGAAATGCTCACCCCCCCCCCCCGCCATAAATAATGAACGCTCCCTAACCGCCTCTCATAAAATTGGGGACTGATGTCATATGCTATCTATAGCTGCAACGTTACACTGATGGTCCCTAATAATAATAATATCCCTAATACAAATTACCTAATTGACAAATGAATTCCTTCTGTCGAAAAGATGTGATATGATCATTTAATCCCTCCAATTTTTCCACTGTAACAAATAAAAATCGAAAATGATTTGACAACTCTCACCTCTGTTGGTGAAGGGACATCTTTGATGCGCTCGACATCAGTCTTGCTCTCTCCATATCGAGCTACATTGCTTGTGTTATCTTGTAGAATATTCAACAGTCTACATCTGTTCAATATAGAAGGAATGATACCGTAATACACAACGTTGAACATATATTGATTAGTGGTATTTTAGATTTCTACCACAACTTACATGATGTCCAACCCCCAGCTGCGGATCATAGCTCTCTCTCTCACTCAATATAAGAGTGCAGCTTAGGGAGTGATCATTTTTTAACAACAGGGGGGGGGGGGGCTGGTGGGTTTGAGGGGGGGTCAGAATTTTTTCAACCCCTTGACTGGGGGGTCAAAATTTTTTTAATCCCTCAGATGAAGGGGTCGAAATAATTTCACCTGTTTTCAGTGGAAAACCCCACGCGTTACTATAGGTTAAAAGGGCACGTTTGCGTGCGACTTTTCGCCCCTTATGGGAGGGGTCAAAAAAATTTTCTACCCTCGAGGGGGGGGTCGAAATTTTTTTCACGCGTCGGTGCGCAAACCCACCAGCCCCCGCTGTTGTTAAAATATGATCGCTCCCTTATATGTGGCTGTGGTTTATACACAGGGTTTTACGGTATACATGCTAAACTTGTATGCAGACAGGTTTAATAGTCAGATTGTTAGCCCATTTACTTCTAATTCTTCTCTAGTCTATTTGACTATGATTATGGAAATAATTCTCCATTTTGATGACTCTAGAGCAATATCCAGATGACAAAAAATACCTTGCACCATAGGACCGATAGTAACGCTGTATCTCTATGGCAGCAGCATTCTGAGCATCTTTGGATCCTGGATTTTCACGAATAAGTGTGAGTCGATCCGCCTTAGGGCCAGAGGCAAGCTTAAATGTCCTTGTGAAATCTCCATCTAGGGTAAAGAGATACACAAAATTAGAACATCGTCTGTAATGTGCATGACTTGTGGGTCCTCAAGGGTCTCTCAATTGTTCAACTATGCCTATGTCATGTACAAGCACTGGCCTGAGGACACTTGAGTTTCCAGACAAACAAACCAGAGCACGAACCAGAATCTAACCAAATTTAGAACAAACTGCAAGCAACAACATCTTTGAGTTTTACCATAGCCAATCTTTTGTGTATTTAACAACAGGCACAATATACTGTGCTTCACCATCGGCATTGTGCCTTAACCCATCTCGTTTAAAATGATCACAATTTAGGAGATAAGAGACAGTTATACCTGCTGTGCGTAGTTCTGCCCTGTGCATGTGTGAAAGATGCATATGTGATCATGTCCAGCTGTGACCTCAAAATGTCTTTCCAAATTGATTTTGAAGCTATTATTATTAGAACCAGAACAACCAAGATACCATTTTAAAGGGCTTGAAGAGATCTTTTAGATGCATATTCTTAATTCAAGTTCAGTGGCATTTGGTTTACTCCAAGTCTTGCTCCAGCTTCCCTATGTTCATGGAGTTCCCTGTTTTCCAATACTCTATCGTATGCACTCTATCTGTTGTGCACCGGATAGATATGATAAAAATAAGGGAATTAAGTTTCTATGTCAATGTATTATAAAAGGGAAATCATGACAGCTCTCTGGAAGGACCCCACAATTCTGTCTTGACCGCTAAAATGGGGGTGGGGGATTTGAGTCTAAATAAATAAATTTGAATTATTGTACTGAGATAAAATGCATCAATATCCATAATCTGAGGCACAATTTTGCATGTCAAGAAATCATAAAAAAAAATAGTGGTAGATCTTTTAGTTGAACTACATTCTCCTGTACTCAACTTACTTGAATAATTCTGATCACAAATGTGGATCATATTTAAACTCTTAATTACCGTAATCTCTCGCGTATAAGGCGCACCTCACGTATAAGGCGCACCTAGAGTTGAAGAATATTGTCAAAAAAATAAAAAAATCATAACTTTGGTTCTACTGAATGGATTTTCAAAATTCAAAAAGCTATGTATAGCTAGGGCCCCCACACCTCCTTGAATCCCCCTATGTTATTTTTTGAGTTAGGGGGAGTGTAACATATCAAAATAAAGCTCTTGGTGTCCCCCTTGTGGACCCAGGAAGAACTAAAACCCCTTGTATAAGACGCGCCTTATACGCGGGGGATTACGGTATGTCATACTACCCTATGCCATAGTCCTATGCCATAGTCCTATGCCTATGGCAGAATTATGGGTTTTATTTGGCATATTTAACTAGTCATAATTTTCCTTTAAATTGATATAAAGACTTTATTCTAAAGACTAATCCACTTCGTTTTGTTAGCTCTTTCCGATGCTCAATACACAAAATTCAAAGTTTTGAAAAATATTTCAATGTTATGATAATTGTAAGTGCCTACTGACACTGGGTCCTGACAGTGACACAGTGTAGGTATGTGACTAAAAATTTCAAATGCATGAGATCTCTTGGCTTTTAGAATAGTTCTTTCCATAAGTATGTGAGAAGTAACATGCTTTTTGAATTGTAATTTTAGGATCATTTTTGGGTGAGTTATTGAGGTTTTTGTGAGACAAGGTTGGGCAAATTTTTGTCATGAAATTAAACTCTACAAAAAAGGAATGTCTGTGACCTTTAGCTACATTTTTGCCGAAATTTGAGAAGAGATATACCTCAGTAAACCATATATGTCCTAAAAGCCAATGACATTACGGATACAATGCTGTTTAAATAAAGCTTATCCGACCTCTAGATGCAAAGATATGGATTTTTGAAAATAAAAAAAAAAAAGCTAGGAAAACCATGAAAATTGCCCAAAATTAATTAAATACTTTAATTGCTGCATCCTAGACACCTATGTTTGCATCGATAGATTTATTTCATATTTGGCATACTTAATGTTTAGGTGATTTCCTAACTCTTTAAATAGTTTTTGAGTCACTTGAATTTGAAACATTACTTCATATAAATAATGAGGTCTTAATTAGACATTGACCTAATTAAGCAGGTAATTAATTAACCAATTAGAGTTGACCTAAATTCCCAAAACTAAATGAAAGGAAATCTTGTACACTTGATAACAAAATTCTAAGAAATATTATCCAACTAATATCAATTGTACTTAAAAGGATATAACAGAGAGCTGTCCCTGCACAACCCCTCCCACAGCAGCATAGTTTTCTATAACAAGGTCCGCGCTCATAGCAGCCCCTCCTTTTCACATACCTACACAGTGACACTGTAGGCTACAGTTAACTATTAATAATGTATTGTCACGCCATATTAGTCTGTATTCAAATCTAGTCTTAAGATAGTTTGGTGTTGTCTTAGCTTGTATAAAAGTTTTTTAGTTAGGAAATATCATGAAGGATATGTGAGACTAGTCCTTAGCTATTATTCAGTTCATTATATTGGAGCTATGTTACAGTATAGATATGACAGCCAAAAGTAAGGACTTCAGTGAAATGATATAACTCATATACCACATTAATCAGGGGAATATTTGCAATCTATAGCTTTTTGAATGAAGTCGATACTCCTTCTAGAACCATTTTTTATGCCACTTTATAAATTGGAAAGGTGAAAATCTCTCTGTCATGCTTTGCCAAACAGTGTTGGCCAAGAAGAAAGAGAATAAAATATGTGCTGCATGCACAGCATTTTGGCATATTTTATTTAATCATTCATAACTTTGGATTGAAAAAGTGAATCCACTAGCTGATTTCAGCAGAATGTAGCTGAGAGTTCATAGATTGACACTTCAAGGCAACATAATATTATTAGGGTGATAAGTATTTTAAATATCAAGTCAAAATCAGTAATTTTATTTCTTTTCTTTTTTTAACATTTTGGTGTGATGCCCATCAGGGGATAGCATCGGCTGCAGCAGAAACATCTGTTCTGCTTCTATATGACAGACATTTGGACAGCCAATTCAAGTTGTTTTATGATAGAAAATGCTATTCTATGATATTTCAAGGATAAATAAATGTGGTATCTTGATTGGGGTGCCTATGTAAATGGTCAGAACAAGTTTTATTGCAAGCCTAGGAAAAAATTACTACAATTTACTCTCCCAAGATCACTGTTCATACTGTAAATTTTGCACAATGAGTCATACCATAAGGGGCAGGCTGCTTCCGTACCCAGGATATACAAGCGACCACTTCTGTACTTAGGATACACAAGGGATTGTGTACCTGGGATACACAAGACACTGCTTGTGAGAATGTAATATATAATGAATAGACTTGCACGAGTTGGCTTCAGGGGGTGATAGAAGCATGAGCCGGAGGCGAATGCTTCTATCAAACCCATGAAGCCAACTCGTGCAAGTCTATTCATTACATATTGCATTTATACCACGATTTCCACCATTAATTCTAAGTATTTACCCTTAAAATGGATAGAATCCATTGTTTTCTTTTGCGAGTCGATAAGACGGCCCTCCACCATCTTGGTTTCATGTTAATGTATGGTTAAGCTGGTGACCTCCTGCAACTCTCAGTCTCATAGGCCTACTACCGCGAACATGTTGAGACAGAGCTGCGCCAGTCTAAAATCTAATCCATTTTGTACACACCAGGCAGTGGCACCTGTAGTGTTGACAGAATAGCGAAGACGCACAGCCAGTCGCTCGCTTCGAAAGTTTAATCTTTTTTTTTTATATAAAATACAGCCATAATATCAAGTAATCTACCCGACAGGGAGTTAGAATAAGGTTTCAACTATGTTATGTGCAAAGCATTTCGCCAGATTTGGTCTATAAGCTTCAAAAATGGAGGATTTACTTTCGTGTCAACTCGTTGTCAAGGTATGTCTGGTCCACTGTCAATTTTGGGTTCTATATCGCTAGATATGAGAACTCATATTATTCACTTTATGAACTGAAATCAGTGCCTAAACTCGATAATCGTGGTATAAACTTGGATACACAAGGGCTTGTGTACCTGGGATATACAAGGGCTTGCTGTGTACCTGGGATACACAAGGGGTACACAAGGTATACTGCTTGTATACCTGGGATACACATGGCCTTGTGTACCTGGGGTACACAAGGGGCCACCTTGTGTACCCCAGGTGCACAAGGTGCTGCCTGTATATCTAGGATACACATGGCCCTGTGTACCTGGGGTACACAAGCGGCTGTTTCTATACCTGGGGTACACAAGTGGCTGCAGACATAAAATCAAAGTCCTGTGTGGTGCAGGTCAGCAGAGAGTTAAACCTAGAAAAAATTTTATGGAATGGGACAATTTCTCATTTCACTTCATTTCTATCCATTCTGTCAACATCCTCGTGAAAATACAGCATCTAACTCTGGAAAATAAGAGCTGAAAGGAGCATATTTTTCCTACTCCGTAGACACCTCAGAGACCAAGTGTGTCTGTTGTAGTCTGTTTGGTCAGCCAATCTGGCAGAGTGGCCATTTCTCACAGAAGTACTTACTGTTCAGGTCCAATGCTTCCACCAACACTTCCCTCAATGTATATCCAAAGATTCACAATACACAAAGCACTTGAAATACTTGTGATAATTAATAATCCAGGTGATTTTCAAATCTCCCTCCCTAACTCCAAATCATTGTCGGCCATCTTGAAGCCAGGTGTAGCCACCTAGTGCCAAAAAGACTACACTATTCTTGGTTGGTTAGCTCTGTAGCGCGCGGATCACCAATCTGCACAATACTCAAATTGGGCAGCGCTGTTTGTAAATTGCGCAAGATCTGCGCCGCGCAAAGCTCCAATCTTGCGCAAAGCAGCAATATCGGCAATTCGGCAAGTAGGTCTTGCACTTCAAGTCCTTTTTAAAACTCTAAGCAGGAAAACTTGGCAAACCATAGACCAATGTCTGAATAACATAAAAAGCTATCTTCCAAAAATATTAGAAGGATCAATTCTATAAATTTGCTAGAAAATTTATTAGATTCTCGCTCATTTGTACCTGGCGCAAAAAAGAATTGGCGATCGGTGCAGATTGGCGAAATGCGCCTAACAGCCCTATGTTTCAAGAGCAGTCTAACACCAGGTAGCACCCCAGCATGTTGACAATGGAGGCCATTGAGGTAGTGATATCTAAGCTCAAGATAAACATGTCATATTTATTGGATATATCTCATGTTTCAGTCAATATAAGCTGATGTACATGAAAACTACATGTTTGTGAATAGGAGGGACAATTTCCAGGAACTGACAGTGAGTACTTAGTTCAGACTAGCCATGTTTTTGTGCCACTATAGACTTGTATACATCTTGGATCCTGCCTGTGAGCAGGCAGGTATTTCGGCCTAATTTTTCCCTGAGGTGGAGTGTGGAAGAGATCCACCATCTTGGAAGCAGCAGATGCATCTGCTGAGCAGGTGCTTCTTCTGATTTAGGCACTTACCTAGTTTTTCAAAAGTTGATATTATCTATTCTATCTGCATATTATTGGATAGATCTCAAGAAAAGAAGTGGATTTGCTTTTTGGATGAAGTCTCTATCTTAATTCAAAGTGACGTTATGACCATCCAAAGACCACAAAATGACCCCAATATTCTGCCACAATAAACCATACTTGAGTTTAATCAGGGTTCAAATTTTGTGATCATGCTAGTTGTGGTCAGAAATGCATGGAACACTTAAATCACTGTTTCTCAGAAGATATTGACACTAGGAACTTGAAATAAAACTTGAGAAAAGGTCATTAAGCATTTAAGGGGTGGTTCCAATGACCTATGGCCTGACCTTGATCTAGGTCAGGTCAAGGTCTTTTTATTGATTTTTTTAGGCCCAGGCTAGGGGAATGTTCACCTGACTAGAATGGAGTTCACCCAGCCTCAGGGATCAGTACCTGGGGCCTTCCCCTTCCCCCACCCTCTGACTGATGTTCATACTTCAAAGTATAGCCCTACTAGTTAGTCAGAGAAGTCCTGGTAGTCAGCCCTCCAGTAGGGGCCACCTCCAGGTGGGGGAGGTGTTAGAGCTAATCTCTCACTCCCCCTCACAGAGTTAATAGGTCAAGATTTTGTAGTTGCTTAAAAAACATACTGCTGCCTATTAGAAAAAAGAAAACTAGACATTTTCTAGACCTTATTTAACCAGGGAATATGTGAGTGCCATTTTTAACTATGTGAGATGCATACTTCATACCATAAAATGCTCCTGAACTGAAGTTTTGAGTTCACCTGGGAGAAACATGATTTTTTTCTCTTCAATTTATTAAACAAATACATGCATATTGAAGCCCTCTTTGAGCCCATTAAAATGATACCCTCATTGTCCAAATCCACCTGTAAACAGCTTCAGAATCAATAAGTAAAGACATGTCAACTTCAGCTGCTTCATCTTCGCTAAATCACACTTTTAGCCTCCGCGCACGGCAGACCCACACATGGCAGTTATGTCAGTGCCTATCTGATTGGTCCATTTCTTGTATATCTGGGATACACTTCTGCCTGTGTACCTGGGATCAACAGAAAGCGGACCCACGGCCCCGCTGCACCTCAATTCCCCCATTAGGGTTAGCTTTCTCGCACTAACTCAAGCCCTCTTGAGGCTGTTTGTCCAAGGCTTCGCTGATTTTGTGCCCTTTGTTAAGTTTACTTTCACCTCAAATATCTTCAATATTCCTCTGATTTCACCCGGAATCAGGACGATTTTGGATAAAGCAAACCCATATTTATCAAATATCTATTTGGGTTGCATTTTTTTTTTATTTGTGGAAGAAACTACGGATGCTCAAAGTAAACATAACAAAGAGGAAAAAGTTGGGGGATCCTCAAACAAACAGTGGCGAGATGGCGAGTTTTGCCACGAGAAACCTAACCCTATAAATTTAATGAGGTGAATGAGGTTTAGAGAATAAAAAATCATCATCATCGTTAACTTGATTCTAGACCTATAGGCTATACCTTTTTCTTTGCTTCAGATATCATTTTACTTGTGCTCACCTTCAATCTCAGTAGATTTGTTTAAAATGTCGAGCGCTGTTCTCTGGCTGATCATTTTGAAGGAATTTTTTGGCAATTTATTGAGTGTTTTGTGAGCGATAATACAAGAAATTCTGATTGTTTACTCGTATCCAAGTGCCCGTCAGGAGGTTGCGGTGGGACGTATCTTTCACTTCTGACCTAATACGAGTTTTATACTGTATCTATAATGCTCTATATACACAAAATCGGATCAAAAGTAATCATATTCCCAGTAATAAACGTGTTACGGGACGATTCTGAGCAAATATCCCCTCAGAATCTGCTCCGTGCTCCTCGGCGCCAAGCCATTTATTTAAAACGCCGGTTACAAGTTTCAGCCAGAACGTAAACTTCCGGTTCGCAGTGAGTGTCGAGTGAGTATGATTTAGTAACCCCCCAAAAATACCCCCTTATAGGTAAAAGAAAAAAGAAGAAAAACATCAGTCCCAATGCGGAACAGACTTGTTAGACAGGATGCCTTGGCTTTGTTCCAACTATTAAGCCCATAATAGTAGGTAGGAATAACACCCCTGCATCCTCTCCCGCGAGTCCCTATCTGTCACTATACCGTACTCCATACAGACTATAGTAAATCAATCAATTCGTAATGACGAAAAGCAAGCTAAATGAAGGAAAAGTTGTCTGCACCTTGTTGCAACTGGTAGAACCACCATTTTATGGAGGTGAATGCTTACGCAGGCCTCCCATGGGAAAGGTGCCATACAGGCATCCTACACTAACAAAATTAATCATTTTCCGATGCTTCCTCTGGTCAGAATACTTGCAAACTTCACAGACAACTAATTCAATGTATAATGACGACTCGCTGAAAGTTTGCTCAAGGTATTATGAGGAGAAGTGCCATTTTGGAATAATTTAACTTAGGGTTTGTGCCCTGCGGGATAGATGTTAGAGAGTTGCACTGGAATAATAATTTCAAAATTCATTCTCTTAAAATATTCTCAAAAAAATTTATTCATATTCACACACAATATCTATCAACATCTAAAGGTCACTCGCTAAAAGTCTCAAGCATTTTGATGAAACAGTGTTTGAGAAAACTAATATTTTCCGAACCCTCACAATCTGTCCCATGGACTGTCAATGGTGAGCAGTGGTTTGTTATTCACCTCCAAAGTATGTCTACCATAGGTGCGTGGTGGCGCCCTCTATAAACAACTCTTTGCTTTTCGTCCAAACCAATATGATTTTCTTTTTTAGGGCTCTTTTCCACTGTCAATATTAATAATATTCAAGTACTTAGGGTAAAAATAACCAAGGAATCAGAATTTGTGGTTCATTTTACTCTATAGATCCAGTCATTGATTTAATATCTTATCAGTTCTCATGGGGTATTAGTGTGCGCAGACTGGAATTTCTATAAAACCTTGAAATATAAAATGCTGACATCTTTTGTTAATTCTTGGTCAAATTTTACATTTGAGACCTCTATTGAAAGCTTAAAGGAGTTCTGAATCAGCTACGTCCCCCACAGTGCTAACGTCAGTGGACGTAGGTCTTTGATTCAGAGCGCCTTTAAGACAGTATCAGTGACCATAGAGGAAGAAAGAATGAAATATCTGGACAGATTGCATATATTTCAGAAGAGTTTTGTCTTAAACCTAAAAATATCGAAACTAAATACCGCAACGTTTTTGAACTTCTGTAGGGATAACCACAAAAGTGTGTACTTTTGTTATCTTTTATCAGCTATTTATTATCTATAAGCCCAAATTGGCCCAAAGCTAAAAGAGTATAGGAGAGTTGAGTAAAAAAATCCAAGAATTTTAGGTCAGCTTATCAGTACCGGTATCACACTACCATTTATAAAGTTTTGACTTTCCAACATAATCTAAAATTCTTATCTTAGTTCTTTTTGATGCAAAATATAGCACAATAATTGCCAAACTGTTGTGCTTACAGTGGTGTAATTGGTTACGCTCTATGGTCATTCAATCAAATTTGATTTGAAATTAAGGTCTGAAATGTGTGAGAACCAGTGCAGCCTGTGTGCAGTGGGCATGGACTGATAAGACCCACAATGGCTGGGTATCCACTGACAGAAAATGTTATAGAAATTCCACATTCAATCCCTCATAACTTCTGTTCTATTACCATTAGAAAGACAATTTAAACACCATTAAATTACTCAAGTTGCCAGCTTCCCGGTGGTGTAAAATTTTCCACGTAAATCCAAAATAAACATTTGGCATGTTTACCCTACATTAGGGCATGTAGCTAGTCTCCCGGCCGGAGGCCAGTCCTCGTTCTAGGGGCCCAGAACGTAGGTATGGAGAGGCGGTTTTGCCGAAGATCTGCTTCTGGAGACTAGCGTGAAGAAGGGCCAGGAGTGCGCCCCTTATATTTGCACGGTTTTGTTTTAGATGTGCAGGTAAGCGTGTTGTGAATAATGGAGGTAATGTAAGTTAGGCCAGGATCTTTATTGGATTTCCAAAGGCAAAGCCAAACCATGATCCTGAAAGCGAAAGACAGACTGAAGGGTGTGGTCGTTTTTTGTTTTTTTTTCAATCAAGGCCAAGGGGCCATCCATTAATGAAGTCGTGCAAAATTTGACCATTTTTGAACCCCCGTCATGTTTTTTGGCCAAAATTTGCAATGCTGAAGGTGTATGGAAAATCAATTCCGTCATGCCCGGCCTGACCCCCCCCCACCACTCAGGCTCCATTATTACTTGATTGACTAGACGTC
Organism: Acholoe squamosa; assembly: GCA_949317995.1. Lineage (NCBI taxonomy): Eukaryota > Metazoa > Annelida > Polychaeta > Phyllodocida > Polynoidae > Acholoe > Acholoe squamosa. The sequence goes on along the minus strand of OX439037.1, from coordinate 65,364,269 downwards.
AATCAAGTATTTACATCTATCTAAACCTTACCATATTTTGCAGATACAGTGTCTCCATGAGCATTGCAAAGCTGTTACCTTATAGAACAGGGACCCTGTATAAATCTATTGTGCTGACAAGGCATATTAGGAGGGCTACCAGCAGATTATTTACACATGGGAATAGAGTATTGATGTTGTCACACCTCGGGGGTAATCCTTAACCCTTTAACAGGCCACCTTTATATATATGTACAACCATACAAAGGCCTTATTGCCCTAAGGTTGGTATGATGCACTAACATTCTGTGTCCCTTGAGGTACTCAAATAGTTCAGCTCTACCCAATCTCAAAATACCACTACAAGAGTGTTGTTCAGTCCCCACTGCCACTCTTAGCCCCCCCCCAAAAAAACACACACACACAAAAAAACAACAACAAAAAACTTCCAAACTCCCACACCTGGCCAGGTGCCTCTCTGAAGGGAACTTTAAACCTTGCACATATGCATCACTGACTTTTAGCCCTTTAAAAACAGGATCACTTACACACTCTCATTATCTGATCGACTAGACGTTAATGTCTAACATTGCAGCCCTGGTGAGTTATGGCCATAATACATGGTAGTCAATCATACTTGTGCCTGTGGCACAGCCTTAGACATTTTGATATCATTTATGGATGGCCCCCAACGCCAACCGGGGGGGGGGGGGGCGCCCGGGCCGTGGGGTGGGGTGGGGTAGGTGGGTTTTCACGTGAAATCTTTTTAGGTTCCATGCCAGATGCGCGGAAAAACTTTGACGCCCCTCTTTGATCTACATGCACCTCCAGTACAGTACGGTAGCGCACTTCTCATAAATAGAGGATACATGATCTTTTTTTAGCCCACCCCCCTCCTCCTGGAAAAGGGTTCAAATGTTTTTACGCCCCCACTCAGCTCAGCCTCAGGAGGGGTCAAAAGTTTTTATGCCACCCCATTAAAAGGGGCTGTGTACTAACGACGTCATGCTTTTTTGGACCATTTTTGACCCCCCCTCCCCCCTTGCCAATTTTGCAATGCTGTAGGTATATGGAAAATTAATCCCATCATGCCGGGCCTAACCCCCTCCCCCCTCCTGCATAACATCATTTGTACACAGCCCCAAATCAAAAGTTGAGTACCGATAAGTTAATAAGGCCACACCAAAAAAATAAGTTGGTCTACGGATCGCCCTCTCCACATTTTCGGAAATACAAATTTTTTTTTTCTTTGAAAATAATCTTGTCTACGGATTTCGCTCCCTTCAGTTTCTACAAGTTTTCTTTTTGTGATGTTTGGTAAAATTTTTAAAAAAATAAAATTTGTTCGCTCGCCTCAATTTCCCAGCAAGGAATCCATTGGAGGCCAAAAAAATTCTTATAAAAAAAAAAAAATTTGCTCACTCGTACCATTTTTTCTAAACCAAAATCCGTAGACCAACTTTTTTTTTGGTGTGGCCTAAGAGAGGTGGGGGCGGTCAAAACTTATCCGTACCGTACCCAGTACTGTATGAGAAGAATTCCGTTGCGTTTTAGCAAAAGAGCCTGTGTGTTGCTACGGGGCCATCCACAAATGACGTCATGCGGGAAGGGGAAAGGGGGGTCAGGCCCGGCATGATGGAATTAATTTTCCATATACCTTCAGCATTGCACAATTGGCAAAAAACATGACGTGAGGGGGGCGGTCAAAAATAGTCAAATTTTGCATGACATCATTTATGGATGGCCCCTACATGGAGAGTGGTCACTTTTTTTACAACGGGGGAGGGGGCATCCATAAATGATGTCATACAAAATTTGACCATTTTTGACCCCCCCCCTCCCCCCTTGTCATGTTTAATTTTGCAATGCTGAAGGTATATGGAAAATTAATTCCATCATGCTGGGCCTGACCCCCCTCCCCCCTCCAGCATGACGTCATTTGTGGATGGCCCCTTGGGGGGGAGGGGATTTTGGGGATTTTTCCCACCTGCCCTCTCAGAGGAGTGAATCTTTCGGAATCCCCCCCCCCCCACCCCCTTTGTCCTGTACCAGTATCAGGGTTCTTTGCAGACACAAATATTACACCATAAATCTTGGTGGTGACTTATAGCGACTCTTGTAAACAAGTAAAAAAAAACAAACTTAGGAAAATTCTCTAAGAAAAAAAATTTGCCACCTCCCAGTCAAGGGGTTAAAAGAATGTTGTCCCCCACCTCAAAAAGCAAAATTAATCTGAAGCCCTAATTGATCGAAATCATGTCTCAAAAATGAGACTTCTGGTGTCCTTTAAGAATTGATCACTCCCTAAAGGGTTTTTGAAATTGAAAGACAACGCCCTAGTAGCCTTTATAGTTGGAACAAAGCCAAGGCATCCTGTCTGACAAGTTTGTTATGCATTGGGACTGACGTTTTTCTTCTTACTTTTTACCTACCTTAATCTCCTGCATATAAAGCGCATCCCACATATAAGGAGGGGGTCTAGATAGGGGTCCCTATGTCACTTGTCGATTTTAAGAAATGGCCATGACCATGTCACATGTCAATAAATCTCTATTTTTCCATGTCATTGTCACTAAGTTCCATGTCACATGTCGATTTTAAGAGAGGATCCTGTAATCCTGTCGATTTTAACTTTGGGGGTCTTTACCCAATAAGCCTATAAGTAGCACCCCGAGTTGAAGGATATGCTCTAAGGCGCAGCTAGGGCTTCAGTTTTGACTGTGCCATAGAAAAAATATCCCACCTGTAAGATTCACCCTGACTTTGGGCTTATTCTATAAGGCAAGTCTCAGGTTCGAGTTTAAGACGCGTTTTATATGTGGGAGATTATGGTACTGTTAACATTGTCATCATGAAGTTATGACGTCATCAATAAGTTACATGACCAGGCCGTGTAAGGCGCACATCCCACATATAATATGACCATTTAATGTGATCTCTATGGCATCCTATTATTTCAAAGTATTAATATTAGATAAAACACAATTCCCCCCCCCCCCAGTACTGATGCCTCACACTGTCCTCGACATTGACCTCTATATCATGCCCTGATTATTAGTTCTGGTTAAATTTAACATCGCCAGCATCTCGCGCAATGGGAGCACATACAAGGTGATGTGTGTGGTGCACATATGCGCGGGCACTGACACATTCCTCTGTTAAATTATCAACCTGTGAAGCACGGGATAGCCACTTAGTGCCGCTAAAGTGCTGTAAAACACAAATCAATCAATCAATCAACATACAAGGTGATAAAAATGAAGTACTTTAATATAAAGGCAGGCGGTGTAGTAGGCATATTAGGGCATTGGTAGCCCAGGTTATTCATTTGACCGTAAAATGTCGTACAAGGCAGAGATTAATTTCCTTGGAAGAAAATATAGAAATTTGAAGGGATTTAGAACCATTCTTTTTAGATCTAGAACCCTGAATTTAGTAGACACAGTCCAGTGTGTTGAGTAATCCAAGGTTTCTGTTGACTGAAAGGCATATGACAGTGCACTATAGGGCTCTGTATGGAGGCATAGTGGAACGACCATTGCTTGATCCAGCACCTGGCGAGATAAGCACTGATAAGAACCAGCATGATGGGTACGAATAATGTCATTTTGTGTGATACAACGTCAACTCTCACTCAGCTTGACAAACCTTCACTTACTTCAGTAAGACCTGAGAGAGCATGTGTCAACATGTGTCAATACTTGTCAACTCTCACACCGCTTCACATGTCTTCACTTATTTCCATAAAGATGTGAGGGGAACTGGGTGAGCAAGTGTCAACATGTGTCAATACTTGTCAACTCTCACACAGCTTCACATGTCTTCACTCATTTCCATAAAGATGTGAGGGGAACTGGGTGAGCATATGTCAACATGTGTCAATACTTGTCAACTCTCACCCAACCTCACATGTCTTCACTCATTTCCATAAGGATGTGATGGGAACTGGGTGAGCATTCGTCAATACTTGTCAACTCTCAGGCAGCTTCACATGTCTTCACTTACTTCAATAAAGATGTGAGGGGACCAGGGTGAGCACATGTCAACATGTGTCAATACTTGTCAACTCTCACCTAGCATGACATTTCTTCACCAAGCCTTCAACAATAAGAGACTATGGAAACTGTATAGATTCTCATGGCTTGTACTTTGCAGAGTGGGCCTATTGAGTAAATGTCAATATGAGAATTTATGTTTCACAGAGCAAGTTTATTTTTTACATGACATGAAATACATATGAATCAGGAACATAATGATAGCCAAGTATATGTGATTTAGTGCATACATTAGACATAATAGCTCATTAGTTTTGTCTATGGGACATAGCACTGAATTGGAATTGCATATGTTTTACATGATATCTAAGTATCTGTTTGTCCTGGTTTGATGGGATATGAAGGTTTAATGTCTACTGATCAGATAGGTCTCAGCTGATTAGAGCAAATATACAGGATCTCTTCATAGGCTGGTTAAAAAACTCTGTATTGAGTGATAATAGGGGCAGATACTTTGTCCAACATTAGCATGACAGACTGTGTGAGGAGATGTGAGCATGCGTCAAGATTCGCCAACTCTCACCTACCATGACACAACTTCATGCACAATGACACATTATGTACTATTCTGTGTTTTGATTGGTCCATTTCAAATTTCCCTCCCATTCCTTTGTTCTCCTCCTGCTTTCAAAACAGTCAGGCAGAGGCAGCCATGGAGAACAGATCTTGTGGTAGGTGGTCACACAGTTCTAGATTGATTTGACTTCAAATCCTATGTGATAGGCATTTATACAGTAACACATTGATATTATCTACAATCCCTGAACATCTATCTTGTTGCTGAATTCAGCTATTTGTCTCAACACCCCAAATTAATGTAGAACTTTCTATGTGAGCAAGGCTCAGGGAAATTCTGGGGGATTCAGGCTGCCATATGGGAGTGGTCATTGTTTATCAACTTGGATGTGAGTGGGTGGTCAAAACTAGATTGCTGCTGTTTGTTTATGACCATTTTTTATCATTTCAACAGGCATTCTCAAGACTGATGCAAGGAAAATTCAACTCACACAGCTGACAGAATATCTATCCATTTTCAAGCAAAGTGGGCAACACATGACATGCAGAGGAGAGATATCTTCAATGGGAACCAGCATATGAACATCTGAATTGATGTTAATAAAGTTATGAAATATCAGAAATCCACAACCACCTGCAACCCCCCCCCCCTGCCTATCCCCCACCCACAAATTATCTGTGAGTAAATATATGTGATACTGTGTCATGACCCATTTGTCAGTGTGTGTGATAATGTGTGATGACACATGATGTCATCATGTGTCGTTGGTGAAGGTTCACGCATGTTGACTCAACTTCACAAATTTGGCTAGGATGTTCACGCATGCGTCATATCTTGTCATGGTCCGTGATCACCCATGCGTCGAGTCCTAAGAGCGCATGGGGTGAGGCTGGCGCAGCATGACAAAAGTTGACACAGATTTGCTGGGCAGGTGTTACATAATGTACCCAAAAAAATCTGCAGTGAATACCGGGAATTTTCTGATTGGTCAATTATACATCCCGAGCTAACCCTATATGTACCAGCAACATAACATTATGTCATGATGATACCAAAAAATCGAATATAGATAATCCCTGTATACATGTACTGATAACACACTTATCATATCAATCACTTATCTCTGACCCGAGGAGAGCATTGTATGCCCTCTGTAATATACCGTGTGCATGCCTGTATCACCGTTAGTCTGCCATTATCAATTGTGTGAGTGTTTCAATGACTTGTGTCAACAACTTGTAAAACCTGAGTGCACTTTACATACATCTGACGATAAACGATTGCATAAAAGTGTCATCAACATTTTACAAGTGGCAATATCCCTGTTCGAGATTAATTTCTAATGGAAATCAATATCTTAACAAATTGCATAGCCATGTTACATAGAAATAAGCCCTAATCTTCCTTATTATCTATAGATAATAGTCTAGAATGAACATAATTACCGGTACATTGGATTCCTAACTGTTAACCTATTTCAAATGTGACTCAAATATTAAAAGAATATTTCCCTCTTACTACACTAACAGACCTATCATGGACATTTCAATCACGCATATTAGTATCCATAAAAAAGGTAGCATTTCCCCTTGTTTCACCAGAGAATGCAAAGGAACTAAAGATCTGACAGCAAGTACAAAGTTCTCTGACCAGATGTATGGTTGGCAGCGGACTCTTGGCTTGAAGAGTGAAGGGTACTGTCCAGCAGCGGACTAACATACTGAAAAGGACAACCATGGCAGAAGGTGAGATAGAATGCAGTCCATATTACGTATTAAACACTGATATGAAGTAGTTTACAAATCAAGATTTGAAATTGATAATTTACTGTAACAGCAGGTCAGAAGTAGACACAAAGACTGTCCCGATGGCCATGATTTTTTTTTCTCCTTTGAAAGTGCCCTGCGAGCCCTGCTATATATCATCAGTATTATCCACAGACTGAGAATTCACATCAAGATACATGACTGGCCGACATATTTAAGGTGTTGATAAAACAATTTTCTCAGCACTCCTCAGCATAGATAGCACAGCTTTTGGTTGAAGTTAATCTAAATCTAAAGACAAAAAAATCTAAATTGAATATTTCTTCATCAGTGGCGGATTTAGAGGAGTTTAATTGCATATTTTTCATCCCAAAAGTAGGGTGTGTGAGTGCGCCCCCTCCTTATTCAAATCCTGGATCTGCCACTGATTCGCCATTTTATAGCGACTCTTCGTTCAAAGGTTTGGTAAAAGAGGAAAAGCTTCTGTTCTAATTGACTTTCAAAATTCTTTGGGAAGCTAAAGTTACATCGGCGGCGATTTTTGCAGAATTGGACACCGGCAGCAGTGCAATTTGGCGAGAACCTTTTTATATAATAAGAATTTAGTGCCGATTGACATGGATATATTGGTATGATAAAACAGCTGCGATAAAGCATCAGTATCATCAATGGATTATGGAGGAAGATAACCCCTGACATGACCCTAGAACTCACATGTTTTGTTGTACATCTATTACCACAAAGATCAAAGTTAGTCCGTGCTCTCAATCAGCTTCCATTTGATAGATATAAGAACTCAGATGCACTATTCTAATGTTGTATTCTTTTTATTTTTCATGTGCCATAAACCAGATGGAGGCTGCATTGCATGGTTAAAAGGTCCCACCGCAGCCATCTACGCTGCCTATTTTCTGTCATCATGGGTAAGTCTAAGCATTAAATGTTCGGTATGACAACTTTGCCTTGCTCTGAACACCAATGAACTAAAAATAGGGAACTATGATAATTTGAAAACCTAATTGGTATTTCACTAAATCCATTGAAGAAAATATTTGAACTTATATACCAAAGCACCCTGCATAGAAGCCGTGGCTTATACAAAAAATCAGACCTAGTATGCATCTTATAGGATCGGCCTGAGTAGTGGGTGCGTCTTATACGTGAGCTGCACCTTCTACAAGGGTTATGGTATGTCCTGCCTTCATTCAGTGAAGAATCAAAGGATAAAGGGATATTTGAATAATGTAACAGAATAAAGTGTGATTGTGAAACCATACCTACATACGTGTACATACAGGGTGACCGGATGTGGCATTTCGGGGTTGGCATTTACCTAGTGTTCTTTGACGGTAACCAGCTCCGTCTGGCGGCTGTATATGGCTTCATATCCAGTGGTTGTGTTCTCCTCCTGGGTGGTGTCATCGGAGACTGGGTGGATAGAAACCGGCGCATGAAAGGTATGTTGAGTTGACAGTGCTATCCATTAAGAGAAAAATTGCAGCTTAGGAGCTTTGCTTTTACAGATTCTAGAAAAAGTGAAATTGAATGGTTCATATTTCAATGTCCGGAGGGTTCTTGCAGCTGAATACCAGTCTGGTAGAACTCTGTCTCTCTGGGATGTCCTTAAGTCAGGGTGTGCCTTATCTGGAGGTTATTTAGAGAATAGACAATGATCTTCTTCACATCAAGACTGTCTGTTGTCCTATAATGCACGAATGCATCTGAGTCAAGCCATCTTGAGGATAATTTTGTATGGGAAGTTTATTTCACTCATCTGTTTTTGTCTAAAGTTTGCTACATTCAGGATCCATTCTACTCCCATCGGGCCATGCTGGACTCCCGGTCAGTGGGCACATCACCTCTCCCATGTCTACAGCGTCTGGTCTGTGTGTGTGTGTGTGAGGGGGAGGGGTACATATAGCTCCTCCATATACCGATATTGCAGGATGTAGAATGTGTGCAGCCATTTCTTAAGCTGATTTCCAGCATGCTACACTGATGGCTATCAGATAGCACTTGTACCCAAATAACTCAGGACTGAATCTATCAAGGCCTTTAAACTTCTCTGTTCTATGGTGTTTAATTGAAAATGTTGACGTCATTCTGTGTTTTAAATTGTGTTTTAATGTGTGTTTTTATGGTACATGTATTGAGTTAAGGGATATGACTGGTTAGTGTATAATAGTAGCCATAGGGACACCTCAACTACCTAATTTCTTTTGTTTTCCATGTGTGTCGGCCATCTTGGTTTTTCGGAAACACAGGGATCCAGGCCATATATGGTGGATTTTGATCTTCCAAAGTTATCAGATAGTTATTAGTGACCATAGGGACACCTCAACTACCCAATTCTATTGTTTTCCATGTGTGTCGGCCATCTTGGTTTTCGGAAACACAGGGATCCAGGCCATTTATAGTGAATTTTGATTTTTAAAAGTTATCAGATGGATGTTAGTGACCTTAGGGACACCTCAACTACCCAATTCTATTGTTTTCCATGTGTGTCAGCCATCTTGGTTTTCGAAATTGATATATTACATGTTGAAATTTGTCAATAAACAGCCAAGGATTGGCATTGATTCATTTGTGTATCATGCCTTGACTGGCATGATGTACCATCGTGTACCATGATGTACCATGATGCACCGTGATGTACCATCATGTACCGTCATATACCACAATGTATTGTCATGTACCATGATGTACCGTCATGTACCATTATGAATCATCATGATGTACCATAGTGTACCATGATGTACTGTCATGTACCATCATGTACCATCATGTACCATCATGTACCGTCATATACCACAATGTATTGTCATGTACCACGATGTACCGTCATGTACCATTATGAATCATCATGATGTACCATAGTGTACCGTGATGTACTGTCATGTACCATGATGTACCATCATGTACCGTCATGTACCATCATGTACCGTCATATACCACAATGTACTGTCATGTACCATCATGTATTGTCATGATGTACCATAGTGTACCGTGATGTACCATGATGTACTGTCATGTACCATCATGTACCGTCATATACCACAATGTACTGTCATGTACCATCATTTATTGTCATGATGTACCATAGTGTACCGTGATGTCCCATGATGTACTGTCATGTACCATGATGTACAATTATGTACCGTCATGTACCACGATGTACGATTATATACCGTCATGTATTATGATATACCATCATGTACCGTGATGTACCTGATGTACCATCATGTACTGTGATGTACCATTATGTACCGTCATGCACCATGATGTACCGTCATGTACCATGATGTAGCATAAATTAATTAAAATATGTCAGTAATAATGCACTATTTGTCAGCAATTAGTCAATATATGTCAGTAATTACTCACTATTTGTCAGCAGTTTGTTAATATATGTCAGTAATTACTCACTATTTGTTAATATCTGATTGAATATTGAAAATTGCATTGGAAATTGCATTAAAAACTCGGGTCTTTTAGGTCTTAGACCTAACCTGCTCCATCTTAATGCACTCAAGGTCACTTCTCTCGTGCAGCAGAGCACTGCCAGCCTTTTTATAATTAACAATGTTGAACACTGCTAAAACTGCAAAAACTTCTAAGCCCAGTTGCACTTTTATAATACTGCTTCCTTAAGCCATGGTGAGCCTTATGCTTAAGATGCACCTTATACTGATAGTTCTATAATAGATGAAAGAACCGGTATTTGTATAGAAATGATTTGTTAAGATTTTAAACTTGGAAGGGGTGGGGGATTTAATTCTGAAGGTGCTGGAGAGTTGCTTTATATTGTATACAATACTGGTTTTCTGTCATTTTATAGTGGTGCGGACATGTCTGTTCATACAGAACCTGTCTGTGGCATTAAGTGCAGCAGGAGTGGCAGTTCTCCTGGTCCTCCGTCCCTCTGTCCAAGGTACTGGCCACCATGTAATGGAGGTAGCTGTCGTTGTGTTTGCTATTGTGGCTGTACTCGCTAGCTGCGGCTACAAAATAGCCATTGAGAAGGATTGGATTGTCGAAGTTGCTTCTGGGAACTCTGATAGATTGGCCCGTAAGTATGAATATGGTGTGACATGGCTTTAAGACTATATCATCATTATGGTGCATATTTTAGATTTGATTTTCCCTTTCATAAGAAGGGGGGGGGGTGGGCATGTTTTAGGTACATGGGTCGATTTCATTATCTCTTAAGTGATACGAGATCTTTTCCAGTGCAGCGGGAAAGAGTTCAAATATGCCCCCTGATAACTTTTGCCCATCTAAATTGTCGCAGTATAAATAAGAAAACTGATGACATATTTCCTGCACTGAATTATTGTGACTTTATTGGGCTCACCGAATCTTGGCTAAATCCTTATTATGATGCCGCGCTGCTAAAATGGGATGGTAAGAGTTTCCACCGCATAGACAGAGTAGGAAGGGCAGGAGGGATCATTTGTTATATGACGGATAAGATATACAAGTATGCAGTTGTAAATGATAAATTGAGTGTCATAACTCCCGATATCGAGTGCCTAGTAATTGATATTGATATACCAAACAACAAGAAAATGACAGTCTCCACAGTATACAAACCTCCAGACGGAGATGTGAGTAATTTTGTGGATTATCTCAAGAAATTGTTTAGGCGTGGAAGGGAAAACTGGTTTCTAGGGGACTTTAACGTTAATTTCCTGGACAATAAGGATCCGGGAACACGTCAGGTAAAAGGCTTTTGTAGGGATTACTCGCTATCTTGGCTTTTTTCTGAAATAACTAGAATAAACCCTGGTGCGCCAGACCATGGAACATGTTTAGATAATATTCTGACAAACTGCAAGTTTATTAGGCACAAGAGCGTTGCCCCTATTCTCATCAGTGATCACCTCCCTGTGTTTGCTTGCCGTAAGAAACGGAGAAATACAAAAGAGCTAAACACATACATGGGTAGATCATACAAAAAATACAACAAAGTACTCTTTGAAAAATATTTAATGGACACATGCTGGAACTCATTTTACACTGAGGTTAGCATAGATGGTAAGTGGTGCATGATTCTTGAACACATACATGATTTTCTAGATATACACTGCCCTTTGAGGGAAGTTAGGTATCGAGATTATAAAAATCTTTGGATGGATAATGACACTTTAGCGGTTATACAAGAGCGTAATACATTTATTAGAAGATTCCTAAAGTACAAGAATAAGACAGACTTTAAGGAAGCACAAAGACTGAGATGTAAGATCAGCACTATGGTACGTAGGGCTAAAGGAAAATTCATTCAAGATAAGCTTGAGTCATATAAAAACGATCCTCGTAAATTCTGGGCTATAATGAATTCCTTTTTTAAAGGCCCTAAAACGCATCCTCCCCCTGCCCTGATCAATACGGACACTGGGGATTATGTCAGCAACAATGCCGAATATATAAATGAATTTTTTAGTACTGTTGGAGAAAAGCTCTTTGAACTGAAGAAAATACAGGTGGCACCGTTTGAAGACCCAGAGGAAGATAATTATATACAACTAGACCACTCTGAACCTAACTTTGACCAAGCTGAATATATGAAATCTGTCAAGAGTATTGATATTGGTAAACCCTCTGGTGTCCCTGATATAAACGCTAACGTCATCAAAGATGCTATGCTGATATGTCCAGACCAGTTTATACATCTGATGGAATACAGTCTATTCTCTGCCACACTGCCTGGTCAGTGGAAAGTAGCCACTATAACACCCTTGCCTAAGTCTGGAAACCTTAAGTACGTAACAAACTGGAGACCAATCTCCATACTACCTATTCCCAGTAAAATAATGGAAAAGATCATACAGGCATACTTAGTTAATTTTATGAATACTTTAGACTGCTTGTCCACAAAGCAATATGGTTTTAGGAAACACTTTAGTACTGCAGAAGCTGTTTTTGACTTCACAAATGATTTATTTGTAGCAAGAGACAATCATGAATATGTGGCCGCCGTATACATAGATGTCCGCAAGGCATTTGACTGTGTTCATCACAATATGCTATTACATAAGCTAAGGAGTGCTGGCATAAATTGATCAGTATTATTATGGCTGCATGACTATTTATCTGCTCGCCAACAATGTACTAAGGTTGAGGGTAGTCTCCCTACTCTGAAAGATGTACTATTTGGAGTACCGCAGGGTTCGGTGTTGGGCCCTACGTTATTCATTTTCTTCATAAATTCATTATTAAACTCTCCTAAATCATGTAAAGTACAAATGTACGCGGATGATATAGTCGTATACAGCAACTCCCGGTACCCTGCGGTGGCGCTGCGAAATCTGCAAGGGGACATAGATATTATTAGTAGAGAATGCAATGGCTTAGGGTTGACTATAAATCACGACAAGACTAAGTTAGTCTGGTATTGCGCTGCTCATAAAAAAGTTTATTGCACTGGCAGGTATCTCAGTGTAAATGGAACTAAAATCCAAGAGGTTGATGCCTTTAACTACCTAGGTGTGCATCTAGACTCTACCCTGAGCATAAAGAAACATATTGAGAGCATTGCGAATAAAACAAACCATCTGGGCTTTAAGTTTTCCCGCTTGAGATATTTAATGAGAGAGCCAGATGCTACTACATTGTATAAGCAAGCTATTTTACCGCATTTTGATTACTGCAGCTATATTATAGATGTGGGAAACAAAAGCGACATTGATCAGTTGCAAATCATACAGAATAGAATGTTGAGATGTATCCGCCGTGTCAGGGTCTGGGAAGATTCTATAAAAAATCTGCATGATATCTGTGAAATTCCCTTTTTAGGACCTAGAAGAAATGAATTGCTGATGTCACTTATATACAGTAAAACCCAAAAATCCCCACCTGTTAAGCCGGTTGCACGTAGGACCAGAAATGATTATAAATTAAACTATAAACTCCCCTTCCCTCACACGGCAAAGCTCAGAAAGAGCCCTAAGTACAGAGGATTAGTATTATAGAACAAATTATCACATAGTATCCAAACAGCGGAAACGAAAGAGAAATTCAAAAAGAAAACTAAGAACTGGTTCATGACTAATATGAGAGGGAAAAGGGAAACTGCTCTGAGAAACCGTCAGCGCTAGGACTTTAATGCTACATATAATTGTGATTATGATCAGTGCTGATTTGACCTGCTGAGGTCCCTTATAACCTGATGAGGTTGTGCCCACAAACTCTCGTACATGCTCATGGAGGACACATTTTATTTCCCTTTACTCACTCATTTGTAAATACCTCATTAAACTGTATATATCGTGTAACTTGATGTTAATTGACAGCCTGTCTAAACATTGACAGCCAAACTCCAACTGCAAACGCTACAGATCAGTCAACTATAACATGGAACTTTGGAGTAATCATGCAAAATTATAAATAGTACTTGCCTGTATATACTGTAACCTCTGCAATAGAATACAACAATGTAGCACTAATGTATAGCACATGTAGATGTTATAACTACAACTGTAATTGACAACTCTGACCGCTGTATGTTTGTATGAGGACAAAAACTGAAAACAGAAGATCATCAGTAAACGGAAAGCTAATGATGTTTTCAATAAAAAAAAAAAAAAAAAAAAAAAATACTGCAGAGCTCATATTTGGTACCAATTATCTGGCAAAATCCCAACCTCAGGGCCATTGAAGTAAACCTATATATGTATACCAAGTATGTCTTAATCCCTTTTAGAAAGTTTTCTTTTTTGGCTGGACATGATTTCAATATAAAAAGTTAAGAAGGCACAATCATTGGGCATAAAAACATTCTACGCCTAACTGACCACCAATATTTCGGTAATTTCTAGAACAGGAGTATGTGTGTTTAAGAGAGTATGTGTACTACATTTACCACCATATCTCATTTTCTCAACATAATATTGCACTTCAGACTTAAATGCAGTGACACGCTCAGTTAACTTAGGATGTAAAGTGGTGTCTCCTCTGCTGGTGGGCCAGGTGATGACTTATGGATCCAGGTTTGCAGGGGCACTGTTCATGGCTGGCTGGAACCTGCTCTCTGTATTGGTGGAATATGCTTTACTCTGCAGAGTCTACCGTCTTGTGCCCAGCCTGGCTGTAAAAAGTGGAATCGACATTCCAGGTAAATACAGGCATTTGATTCAATTCCATGTTTATACAGGGATACCAACTGTTACAATATTTCCAAAATTGTTAGGACTTTTTATGCCAGTTACGACCATTACGATTTCATAGAACAAACTTAAGATTTTTAGATACTTCTGTAGAGTATGATATGTTTAGGAAATATTACCAAGATATAAAGAAATTGGTCATCAAAATCAAGTATAGTCATCCATTATGAGCCTCAATGTCACCCTCATGATTTTCCGCGAAAATTTATATCAGTGAAAATATCTATGACCACAGTAAATCTATATCTTATTACTGTAAACTCCCGCGTATAAGACGCGTCCTCTACGCCAAACAAAATGCTGGGGGGTCTTATAGGATTTTCTGAAGTTGGGGGTGCGTCTTATACGAGGGGTAATTTTTCTATAGAAATGTACTAAATTTACAAAATTGAGCCCTAAGAGGTGTGTCTTATACGTGAAAATGCTTCTTCCAAAAAGGGGTGTGTCCTATACGCGCAACGCGTCTTCTACGCGGGAGATTACGGTAGTGGGTTACACCTCAACCAACGAAATCGAAAATGGTGGACCCACTGGGTATGGGTCTAGAATCCTATATACACTCTCTTCAGAGATGAATATCTATGGTATTACAGAATTCCTGAAATGAATTCTTAAGTTGCTTTTTTGTACATTTATAACTGTATGGCATTGTCATAACCTTAAAATACTATTTCAGCCACAGAAAACAAGCAGCCTGCATTGGGAGTAAATGAACAGGTTGAAACGGATGCCCTTGTGATTGGTGGAGAGAAAGGCCCCTCAAACAAGAACGCAAATGAATCTGACCCGGTAGATAAACAAATCTTGCAGGAGACTGAGACAGAAGAAAAGCAGACAGAGAAGACAGTTGTTTGCTGGCGACTGATATTTGCTCCATGTATCCGGCTTGTTACTGGTTGGTCAGTCTATATGAGACAGCGAATTCTTCTCACTGGATTATCACTTGCTGCTCTCTACATGACTGTTCTTGGGTTCGACTCAATAACTATCGGTATGGTCCATATATACATTTGTTCAGGTCTAAGTAAATAAAGATCAGAATTATAAAGCCTGAGTGTGGGCAGTTGAGAGAACTATGTTCCGTTAATGCAATCTTGGCTCCAGGCATTGATAATGGATAATGATATATAATGGACATTTAATCACGCATGAATGTGATCATTCACCAAACATACAAAGCATATACATTCAGGGGTGGATACCTATGATTTTAGGCCCGGGCCCATGAATTTTCTGTAAATTTCATTAAAAAGGCCAGTCTGACAAATAGGCTTTCTCAGACATAGTATATAGGACTGGGCACGGGTGGCCAAAGCCCCAAAATCTTAGTATTTACCTTTGTTAACATTGTACTAAACCTAACATGAATGTTCATCTTTTCATTTTTAAAGGATACATTTACTCACAAGGAGTCTCGGAATCAATACTTGGTATATGTTGTGGCCTGGCAGCAATCACCGGCATCATTGGTACCTTCCTCTACACAAGATTCCAGAAATGGCTTGGACTATACAGCACTGGTATCATATCGCTCTCTGTGCAAGTGTCACTATTATTATTCTCACTCATCTCTATCTGGACACCTGGAAGCCCTTTCTACCTATACGACGCTGGTGCTGTAAATTGTTCCTTCTCACCGCCATCCACAGAACAAGTTGTCAATATAACCATAGGAAAACCATTTGTTACAGGAATGAATCTTAGTGAGACACGTTTGCGAAGTTATGTGCCTTATAGTGTGGCTGAGAATGAAACTGCTCAATCACAATCAGAGTTGGACCCATGTGACCCAACCAATCGATCAAAAACTTCTGTGATTCTGTTCTTAATTGGAATAATTGCATCTAGGATTGGTGAGTACATGTAGTTACCTAACGATCTCTATTTTTCAGGGTTTAGATGTCTTGGTATGCCTATTAAATTGACCTTCAATATTGTTTTAGCCAGTTTGATGTCATATTATTGATGATATGAATTGAGCCAGCCAGATTTTCCTAACTTGTGAGAGGTAAAATTCTTGCTTAATCTAATACCTTTAATATATGCTACTGAGGGTATTAGCCTACTGGTAAATATTGAGAGCACGAGGAGACCAGCCCTTCCCTTAATGGATGTGTACCAGTTGTAAATAAATCTTCCTGCTGTCTTTCTGCTAACTGGTAGGTTTGTGGATGGCTGACCTGACAGTGACCCAGCTGTACCAGGAGGAGGTAGTGGAGAGCGAACGAGGGACGGTTGGCGGTGTACAGACCTCGCTCAACATGCTGCTCGACATGCTCAAGTTTGTCGCTGTTATACTTCTACCTAAGATCCACACTTTTGGCTTCCTGGTCATCATGTCGTTTACATTTATTGTACTCGGTCTTGTGCTATTTACAACTCATGTTCTGCAAGAAACTAAATGTAAGCGCAGAGACAGACAACAAGCAGAGGATGATGAGAAGCAGCCTCAAGGAAACGTGATCTACATTCCAAGCCAGAAAAAAGTTAGGGTCTAATGAGTAAATGTATGAGTTGCCAATGAACTACATGCTAAATGTTGACTCCACAGCATTGACCATTTTCATAAATTGTTTAAAAGACTTTTGCCTTGTTATAATTGTTTTATGTTCGGCCAGTATTTTGCACCCAGTGCAACAAGAGTTTGAGTCATTCCCAGATTGTTACCATTACATTTAAGAGATGAACAAGCATATTTAATCTAAAGTGGTGTTGTACTTATTTATAGCTTTTATATGTTTTCTTTATGTCAGTACAGAGCAAACCTCAAATAAGAAGTGCATGTTAGTTGAATCTCATAGACTCTAATCCCAAGAAGGGATTGAGGTAAAGTCTTCTCTATGTAATGCACATCTACAACTAATATCTGGTAATGGAGAAATACAGAGTTTTATAATTTGCTAATATTCATTCATGTGTGCAATTGTACGTTATCAGCAATTAACATGGGGGTATTGAAATATCAGTGTACCAATTTTAAAGAAACTTACGGTATATATCATAATTCCCATTGTACTATGGCACTATTTTATTATCCCATTGTACTATTGCACTATTTTATTAACACATAGTGACATTTAACATGGCCCATACATGTTAGTATGGTAACTTAGTGGGTGCATACATGTATACATCGATGTTGTTGTTTAGTACAGTGCTTAACCATAATGTCATCCCATTTTTTATATACTCGTGTAAATATCATTTTGATATGTTGTTGTTTATGTGTATGTGTGTGTGAAAACGTTTAAAAAATAGGATGATCATGTACACAATTGGTTACACTATAAAGGAGATGGCATCCCTGGTTTAATAAAACTCAGTTTTATATTTGCGTGTAGTGGTGTAGGGCCAATATTCTAAATGTGGGGCATGCTGACCACCTGGTGGCGCATGTGTTAAGTATTGTGGCACTCAGGGGCATATTAAACTAACAAGCGTATCATAAAAGTACTTGCTCGATCGACTTTTGTCACTTGACTTGTGCAAAGGTCGCTAAACTGAGCAGAAATTGATGGCTGTTCTGCAGCAGCACAGCTATAGGAAGGATAAGCAGCGCGCTATGAGAGTAATGTGATATTGTCTATTGCCAGTAATTGTAAAGGGGTTTACATTTCTATACCTGCTCTTAACAAAGACTATATATAGAATACAATTCACTTAATACAACTGTACTGTTCTGCGTTGTTCTAACTTGTTCATAGTCTGACCCTAATGCTGTGTACATGAATATGCCGTTAATATGGAATGATAATGATATAGATAATATCGGTAAGAATTAGAATGATTATATCATAAGTACCGTAATATCTCACATATAAGGAGCAGCCCACGTATAAGACGCACCTAGAGAATTTTAGAGTATGCTAAAAAAAAGTTCATAACTTTTCTTCTACTGAATGGATTTTAAAAATTCAAAGAGCTATATGTAGCTAGGGCCCCCCGGACCCCCTGTTTCATATTATGATTTAGGGTACCGGGTAGTGTAATAAATCAAAACGAAGCTCTTGGTGCCCCCCTTGCGGATACAGGGAGAACTAAAACCCTGTGTATAAGACGCACCTTATATGCGGGAGATTACAGTAATACATGTACCTTTACATAATTCGACATAATTTTGCACAGGCGATTTAAGGTTCTAATTCAACATAAAGACCGCCTAAGTACAGCCATTGTCTTGAATAATAAGTCCATAGGGTCTATATAGTAGTAGTCATGCAGAAATTGATACGGTATTCAAAAATATAACATCACGCTAAACTGGTGGAGGTATCGTTTTGGAAATGTGTAAATACCATCATTAACTTTGTTTCCCGGGGGGCACTCCCTATATGTCCTATAGTAACCATTTGCGTACACCACCCTCGACTTAGTACCCCTTTTACCGTAATCTTCCACGTAGAAGGCGCAGCTCGCGTAGAAGGCGCACCCCGGCGCGCACCTCCAACTCAGAGAATGCCTTTTCACGTAGAAGGTGCACCCATAAAGGTTGAATTTTATAAGATTAGTACTTTTCTATAATAAAAAAAACGAGTATAATGCGCACCCCCAACTCAAGGCAATGTCCCTCCCACGTATAAGACCCAGCAGCATTTTGTTTGGCGTAGAAGACGCACATTCTATGCGAGAGATTACGGTAACGGAAAATTTCCACCAAAATGTACCCCTTTGAATGGGGATCACCCCATAGTACACTCGTTCTTTGTTAAGAGTAACAATGTCAGATTAATTTTGGCACCCCTTTGAACGGGGATACAACTCAAAAAAAGAAAAAAAAACATCCCCCGTACAATGGGATAACCCCTTCAAAAACGCACCACTTTTACTGTACATTTTGCATATTTTCCTTGGAAATCTGACAATAAAAAGCATACCCCTTTTGGCCAAAACCCACTAAAAGCAGGCCCCTTATAGAGGGTCCTGCAGGATCCGTTCATGGGGGCAAAAAAATACCCCTTTCCCGCTAGTTTGTGTACGCACATGGTTTCCAGTATTCTATTAGTGGCCCCCCGGCTTTGTTTACGATGGGCAACGGACAAAAATAAAGAACACCATGTCAAGGAAGTACTATCACTAACTAGAGGAACTGTGTGGGGGATTAGCTGTGTAAGTTCTACTACATTTCATTATAATCTATGGCGAAACGTGCAAAAGTGTGGGGGATGCACCCCCCACGGCTGCGCCGCCACTGGCACCTACCACCAGAGAAGAGGATCCCTGGGATTCATGGCCCCCCTTGAATACCCTAGGGAAGGAGGATGGAGGGACAGAAAATGTAGGGGGCCCCCCTCCCAAGGTGCCAAAGGTGACGCCCCGTTTGGAGCTTCGT
Source organism: Acholoe squamosa (assembly GCA_949317995.1). Classification (NCBI taxonomy): domain Eukaryota; kingdom Metazoa; phylum Annelida; class Polychaeta; order Phyllodocida; family Polynoidae; genus Acholoe; species Acholoe squamosa. Next base: position 65,344,458 of record OX439037.1, on the reverse strand, counting down.
GCATCCACGTCCTGGGCTGATGATCCACCAAGGATCAGGAAGCTGCCAGGGTTCTAGCGGAGAGAGAGATCTATAATTTGAAGCATGTCCAGCCTCACTTTGGAGCCACCTGCTGACCCAACTACTATAGAGCAGGTGGTTAATTGTGTAGTCAACCCTCGAGAGTACCACAAATTTGAGCCGAAAGGGCCCTAGCCCTGCTCATTTTTTGCGTGTCCCTACTCCAAGTACGCCCATAGGTACCTACCCCATTTAGGGAGTGATCATTTTTTAACAACAGGGGGGGGCTGGTGGGTTTGCGCAAAAAAAAAAATTTCGCCCCCCCTCTTGAGGGGGTAAAATCTTTTCGATCCCCCCCATAAGGGACAAAAATCGCGCGCGAATGTCCCCTTTTAGCCTATAGTAACGCGCAGGGTTTTCCACTGAAAACAGGTGAAATTATTTTGACCCCCCCCCCATCAGAGGTATTGAAAAAATTCTGACCCCCCCCGGTCACTCCCTTACCTACTTCACCTACTGCGACCCCCTCTCACCTTGAACAGTGCAGTGAAAAGGTGCCCTCACAAGACTACATCAGGGGCCCAGTACTTAAGCAAACTAGATGCAAAGGCCGGATATTGGAGTGTCCCATTGGAAGAAAGTAGTCATTTACTAATGACATTTCAGACACCCTTTGGGAGGTTTTCAACGTTCACCATTTGGCTTGAACACAAGCCAAGATGTGTTCCAACAACATATGGATGAGATTTTGGAGAACCTAGAAGGGTGTGTTGGCATCGCTGATGAAGTATGTATGTTTGGCTCCACCGAGGGTGAACACAGTGCCAGGCTCTTAAAACTGCCAAGGAATATGGTCTCATATTTAACTTGGAGAAATGTGCCATAAAGAAGCGGTCAATATCATTCTTCAGCAACATATACAGCAAGGAAGGTATATCACCTGACCCTGCCAAAGTAAAGGACATCCACGAGATGCCAGTACCACAAAACCGAGAAGGACCTCATATGCTTCCTTCTCACATATATGGGAGCATTCATTGCTAAACTTAGTACGCAGGCAGCTATACTATGTGATCTTTTCAAGAAAGACGTTCCATTTGAGTGGTCAGAGGACCACCAGCATGCATTTGAGAAGCTTGAGGGTGCTATATCTGAACAAGCAGTAGCGGCATTCTATGGCTCGTCCAAGCCTATAACAATTGAGGTAGATGCTTCACAAAAGGGCCTTGATGCTGCTCTGATCCAGGATGCTTTGCCTCCAAGTCCCTCACCAAAACACAGTCTAACTATAGTCTGATCCACATACCTGTATGGGAGATGCTTCCACATTGTATCGAACCACAAGCCCCTGGCGATGATCTGTAAGAAGGCTATTGTACCAGCACCTCCTCAGCTCCAGAGGATGCTACTAAAGATCCAAGGCTACGACTACAGTGTGACATACTGACCAGGGGAAGAGATGGTTCTATCAGACATGCTATCACGCCTCCCAAATCCCAGTTACAAATCAGAAGTCAAGCTAGACTTAGGTGTCGATGGAGTGTCAATTGATCTGATTAGCTTCAGTACAGACAAACAAGCACATCTCCGAACGGAGCACCAGCGGTGCGCTGCCCTGAACGCTCTAGCAGAGGTCATATATTGTGGATGGCCATTAAAGATATGCGACCTACCAACTGTCTCCGTATATTTTGGTCATTCAAAGATGTGATTGGCCTCGATGATGGGATACTATTCAAAGGAAAGCAGGTCATTGTTCCAGAAACAATCCAGAAGGACATTCTACAACAACTTCACTGTGCTCATCTAGGCATAGAAAAGACAAGGTTGCTGGCCACGGATCAATGCCGATATTGAGAACGTGGTCAGAGGGTGTAGTGCCAAGGTCACAGTGTAATTGGTTTTGTTCAGCATCTGATCAAAATTGCAGAGAATGCAGATACAGGTTTGTTTCTGGCATAAGCTCTGGTTAATTATGATAAATTGGTCAAGAGTAAGGTTGTCAAGCACAGTTGTAAACAGTTTGAGAAGGCTGGTTTTCGTTTGGGTGGCATTTTTCTCTTGTTAATACCAAGCTGGCAGCAGCTCAGTGGACATATTGTTTAGGTGGTGGTTTGAAGAAGTCAAGTAGCAGAGGGATTTGTAAGAGTTACAATTCTCCAAATGGTTGCTCATATGCCAAATTCAAATTTAGGCACGTTTTTAAGAAATGTTATTCTTCTAGTCATTCAGTTCAGGATTGTTCTGGAAGTATGGCTGAACAGAAGCCTTGTTTGTTGGCAGGCAGTAAATGAAACGGGGCAGCCATGCAAGTATTCTGTAGGGGAGGTGGTAGCACTTGTGTTAATGTTTGTTTTACCAAAGGTGTTGACGTCACATCTAGTTCAACACAGGCAAAGGTGAGGATGTGTTTTATGTAGGTCCATCTAGGTTTGAGTTTGAAAATGGCTGTGATGACGGTTTACCCTTGTTTGTGGTTGAAAAGGCAGGAACAGTTGATAATAGTGTATCAGATAGATGTCTTCAGGGCTTTTGTAATTGTGTCCATTCTGTGGGGGCTTTTGTTCTCGTGACCATTTTGCAGGGTCTGTAAAGACCCAGCCACTTCCATGTAGGGCAGCTAGATTTTTATTTAACGCGAGTTTTCCAATTGTCAGTTTTGAGGATAGGGATTTTTTTGTGGGATGGTCTGGTCAATGGCTTTAGCTTAGTGGATGAAGATTGTCCGGCAGAATATTTATGCAAGAATTATAATTCAATTCTAAGTCAAGAGACCATTTTGAAAGAATTGGGTGAGGGTAAGGTTTAGGTTGTTGATAGTGTAGGGATTCCTTCCCTCCCCTGGTGCGTTGAGCCTCCAGAGGCCAGCTCACTTGGTGGTCACTCCCCCTATGTATACCATACCGATCCAGAGGTAGGTGGAAGGTGAAAATGTCAGTGGGGCCGTGTTGGTGACAGGGTATGTCAGGCCAGGGGATGTAGCCCAGCAGTAGAGCACTCGACTTGCAAGCGAGAGACCTGGGTTCAAATTCCGTCAGCTGACTACTACATGTACCTACTGATTTTTCCCCTATAATTGGCCCAGGCCCCAGTGCCTGGGGTATATGAGACTGTCCCTGGCATCCATGTCTTGGAGGCCTTGTCTTGGATGTAAATGTCCTGCCCTGGGTATAAGGGTGGCAGAGGTTGACTCCGTGCTGTCTGGTCGTATTGCTCTTTGGCCTTGTCTCGCCTCTCTTCCAGCCTATGTTTGATGTCTTGGTCAATATCAGCCTGATGTGCGTGTAACATAGTAGCTACCTGCCTTCCCAGCAACATTTCAGCGGGTGATGGCAACCGGCTTTTAACTGGGGTAGCCCGTAGCATCAGCAGGGCTTCCTGGATACTTCCTTTTGACTTGATACACTTTATGATGACTGGCTTTACATAGCGTACTTGATGCTCAATATACCCATTGGACTTGGCCTAGTGTGGGGAAGATGTTGTATGCTTTATTCCCCACTGCTGGCAAAACTCCTTAAAGGTCTCACTAGCATATTGTGGGCCGTTATCTGACCTGATCTCATCTGGTCTTCCAAAGGTGCAGCAGGCCTCCTCCACTACATCTTTGACAACCTCAGAAGTCACTTGAGGTTGTAATTCTTTGACAATCAGAAATTTTGAGTAATAATCTGAAATAAGGATAATTTGACATCCTTTGATCTCAAATAAATCTGTCCATATTATCTGCCATGCACAGGCAGGGGTTTCACTTGGCAACATTGATTCCTTTCGATTAGCGGCTTGATCCTCTTGGCATGCACTATAACCCCGGACCACTTTCTGAATGTCGGCATTGATCCGTGGCCAGTAGACTGTGTCTCGGGCTGGGCTTCCCTAGCCCACTTAAAAGGGTCTATATCTCCTCTTTCCTATCCCCTCAGGATGTGTGTGGTGCACATATGCGCAGGCACTGACACATTCCTCTGTAAAATTATCAACCTGTGAAGCACGGGATAGCCACTTAGTGCCGCTAAAGTGCTGTAAAACACAAGTCAATCAATCAGTGTGTCTCGGGCTAGCAACCTTGTCTTTTCTATGCCTAGATGAGCACGGTGGAGTTACTGTAGAATGTCCTTCTGCATTGTTTCTGGAACGATGACCTGCTTTCCTTTGTACAGGATCCCATTATCAAGGCCAATCAAATCTCTGAATGACCAAAATATACAGAGGTCAGTCAGTAAGTCAGATATCTTTGATGGCCATCCACGATATACAACCTCTGCTAGAGCCTTCAGGACAGGGCACCGCTGGGTCTCCCTTCGAGGTTGTACCTGTTTGTCGGTACTGAAGCTAATGAGATCAATTGACACTCCATCGACACGTATATCTAGTTTGACTTCCGACTTGTTATTGGGATTGGGGAGGCGTGATAGCGTGTCTGATGGGACCATCTCTTCCCCTGGTCGATATGTCACACTGTAGTCGTAGCCTTGGATCCTAAGTAGCATCCTCTGGAGCCGAGGAGGTGCTTATACAATAGGCTTCTTACAGATCATCTCCAGGGGCTTGTGGTCCGATACAATGTGGAAGGATCTCCCATACAGGTATGTATGGAACCTTTCAACACCAAGTACTAGGGCGAGTGTTTCACGTTCAATGTTACTATAGTTAGACTGTGTTTTGGTGAGGGACTTGGAGGCAAAGGCTATTGGCTTGCCCTCCTGGATCAGTGCAGCACTAAGGCCCTTTTGTGAAGCACCTACCTCAAGTGTTATAGTCATAGAATGCCACTACTGCTTGTTCGGATATAGCACCCTTAAGCTTCTCGAATGCATGCTGATGGTCCTCCGACCACTCAAATGGGACGTCTTTCTTGAGAAGATCTTGTAGTATAGCTGCCTGTCTACTGAGGTTAGCAATAAATGGTCCCATATGTGTAAGAAGGCCAAGGAAGCGTTGGAGGTCTTCCCGGTTTTGTGGTACTGGCATCTCATGGATGTCCTTTACTTTGGCAGGGTCAGGTGATATGCCGTCCTTGCTGTATACATTGCCGAAGAATAATATTGACCACGTCTTTATGGCACACTTTTCCGAGTTGAATACGAGACCGTGTTCCTTGGCAGCCTCCATTAGTTTTAAAAGCCTGATGTCGTGTTCCGCCTCGGTGGAGCCAAAGACACATACATCATCGGCGATGCCAACGCACCCTTCTAGATCCTCCAAAATCTCGTCCATACGCTGCTGGAACACGTCTTGGTTAGTGTTCAAGCCAAATGGCAAACGTTGAAAACAGTATCTCCTGAAGGGTGTCCGAAATGTCAATAACTGACTGCTTTCTTCCAGTGGGACACTCCAATATCCCACCTTCGCATCCAGTTTGTTAAAGTACTGGGCCCCTGAGAAATAGGGAATGATCTCTTCTAATGTAGGGGTCCTATGAGGACACCTTTTTACTGCATTGTTTAAGTGTTTTGGGTCTAGGCATACCCTTAAGCTTCCATCCTTCTTTGTACTATATACTAGGCTTGAACACCAGTCCGTGTGCTCCTTTACTTTCCTGATCACTCCCATCTTCTCCATACTGCCAAGTTCAGCCTTTATTTTGGGGAGAAGGTTTATGTTACATGGCTCGGCATCTGGCTTAACCCCTAGGTGCCCAATCGCGCATTTAAGGGCGGTTTTGGGCTTAAATGCATGTATATTGAATGGCATTTTCACCCAGAAACTTCTACTGGTCCAATCTGCAAAGTTAGACCCTCTTTGGAATGCTTATGACTTCCTAGTTATGATACAACCATCCATTTGGCTCTATCTCTATTATACCAGGCACAGGGAGTCAACAATTGAAAATGAGCTGTCATTTTATGTAATTTATTTAAGGGGAACCCTCCAGGGAGCTAACATCTGACATGTTACCAAAATGATGAAGGGTCATACATACACAATTTCCCATACTCCTATTAGATTTTACAACAACTGATCATATCCATAATGATATGCCATGCAGTGTTACTAACACATTATGTTCCCTATTTGGCAGTACCCATGCAGGCAGAATTTGCGTTGCAAGTTCTCTAAGCTCTCAGGATTGCAGGGATTATGGCTATAATATATGATTATATAGCACAAGAGAGACCATATACTAGAAAATAACAACAAATGGGAGGTTTTGGTAACTATGGTTACCAGACCTGACCAGAAATACCCTGCCCTTAACAGAAAGTCTTCAGCATTGTTCACTGGGTTATGAGTATCGGGAAAATGTACTGCAGAGCCCATATCAGAGGAGAAGATCAAAGTAACACATGGTCTTATCAACAAGGTGATACAATTGTGAAATAATGTAAAAACTTCAAATGATTCTGGGCACAAAAGGGTTAAGTAGGATCCTTGCTGGGTCTTTGAACTTCCCGATATGGTCAAACTGTTCGGGATATGACTTCTTAGGGTCCTGAAGGGAGCCAACACTCTGTCCTGGCTGAGCTACTATAGTCTCCACATGACAGTTGATTTCAACCAAGTTGAGTGCCTCGCACATAGGTAGGCCTAAAACAACAGGTCCAGGCACATCAACAACATAGAAGGTGGCTTTCACCCACTCAGACTTGCATACTTGCACTGTAGAGATAGCTTGCTAATACACTTGATGGTGTCTCCAGTATATGCCGTGAGCCGGGTCTGCCTAACTGGTGAAAGTACTGTTGAAGGGTCAACATCACCGTACGTCTGCCTGAAGGTACATATTGGTAATGCATTGCCCTGAGCTCCAATGTCCAATTTAAGCCTGAGGCCCTTGTCTTCAAACTCGCATAGAAGTGCTTGTGTATGTGCCCGCGTAACAAAAGCATCAAGTGACTCTGTGGTCTTCTGCCTGTACACAGAGAGAAGACCACTGATCGCTTTGACACATACTGCACAGGTCACAATTTGTCTCCCACATGACATGTATGAAGGCATGTCAAATCAGGTTAACGCTCTCATATTTGGTTCGTCAACTCTACTTGACAAGCGTAATGAAGACATGTCACATATTTCTGATCCATTCACCTGAGTGCTAGGTAATACTGTGAGACAATTATGTAAGGGTCAAGAGCAGTCAATAGCTGTGTAGCAATGATTCAATCAAGGCAGGCCTATGGTAGAAGGCAGGAGATATCATAGTCCCATAGGCCTGCAACACTAAGGCACTTTGTCAGGGTGACATATGGGCACATGTCCCAATGACATGTGCTCTCTGTGTCAAATCAAGTTGACATGGGTATACATGTCACTTTGTCAGGAAGAATTTTTTCAGTGTACTGCATCAGGCTCAAACGCTCAATACGGAAATTCACGGCAACCCTCAACTGTTTTTCGAAGAGCTCCCACAATTTCTCTGGTTTCTTAGAATCTGCGGCATTTAGACCGGCATTTAGACTGGACCCGACACTTATCTTTATTTTCCTGGCTATTTTTGCAGCATCAGTAACCTCATTGTCCTCACAAACCAAGAGTAACCTCTGCTTAAACAGTTTGAATGTCTCTGCTATGTCAGCAGCATCCCAATTCATAGAAGGGTATTTGGTAGCCGTTTTTATTCACTAGTTTGTGTATTGGGCACTGGAGCTATTAATGAGTTAGTCCGCCTGCCATAGTTAGTCCGCCTGCCACTAGTCAGCAGCACAATACTACAACAGGCCCCATTTCTTACATACGGTTCACCCTGCACTTTGGACTGTCACTCCTCACTTGGTTCTCTTCAAGTTGACTTGTGGATATAGGACAGTGGAGTTTGGTAATATACCAGTCATGTGGCAGTCGCGGATTCAAGGGGGGCGGAAGCGGCGTACGCCCCCCCCCCCCACTTTTGAGGTGCCAAGGAAAGTTTTGAAATCAGTGAATTCTCAGCTTCATGCCATTTTTTACGGTTTTCAAATCGGACTATTATTAAGGATTCTACAGCTTAAAACATGAAAGATAGTGGAATTGTATTAGGCAGGGTATATGATACTGGGGGCGTGGACAGGGACTGCTACATGATACTTCATCATAACTTGGGGCATGGACGGGGTTTGCTATATGATATTGGGGGCGTGGACAGGGTCTTGTACATGATATTGGGGCATGGACAGGGTCTGCTACATGATATTGGGGGTGTAGACAGGGTCTGCTAAATGATACTGGGGGCATGGACAGGGTCTGCTACATGATATCGGGGGTGTAGAGAGGGAATATGAGGCAGGATATGCTACAAGATACTGGGGACTTAGACAGGGTATGTAAGCTCGGGGGAATAAACAGGGTATGGTTTGTGATACTGGGGACATGGACAGTGTATGTAAGCTTGGGGGCATGGACAGGATATGATGGTACATGATACTGGGGGTATGGATAGGGAATGTGACCTTTGGGGCTGTGACAGGGTGTGGTACATAAGCAAAGGTTCACGAGTTGGAGGAATGTGGGGGGGTTATCGCACGCGCCGATCAGTTGCCGTATCGCACGACGCCCGCAGGGGGGAGTGCGATGCGGCAACTGATCAGTCATCTTGGTGGTGCAAATAAGTTTAAAAAAAGATGGAAATTTTGTATAAAAGAGGCAGAATTACTTAATGAATTTGTAGTGCCATTAAAGGAGGAGATGTAGGGGTCTTGCAGGAAAAGGTATTTTATTACAAAGTTTTGTAAATTTTGAGAAATTGTCAATATTGTACAGCCATAAGAGGCTTTTTGCCTCCAATGGTGAAGGTATATGATGTTGATCCATGTATCAACTTTCCCGCCTTTTTGGGAAACGTGGTGCGAATAGTGCAGTTTTGGCGGGAGTTATGTGAATAGTGGCTTGGTGGTGCCAATAACTGGGTGAGGGAGTGCTGATATCAGACCACAAGCTAGACTTGCTCAAGGCTATTGTTTTCTTTCTTTTCGAGTTACAAGCAATGCAAATTGCTGGTGTATATTTGAAACATAGAAGAGGGAAATCCTTACTTATATGGCTGTAGATAGCTTATCAGGAGAGACCTCAGACTCCACCAGAATGCACTATTCCCCTTCAATATTTCAGAAATGTCCTGGAAGGGATGCTATGTTACACTTGCAACATCACAGTGCTGCAATTGTTGCTCCCCTGATGTCCAGGACCCAAATTATGCCCCCTTTCTGAAAATCCTGGATCCACCCCTGAGTATTCCCTCCTTCTTTAAAAAGAAACCTGGATGAAACCCTAAGTGAAGCCTCAAATACTTCAGTCAGTAGAGCTCTCAGAATCCAACAGAATGCACCATTTGCATTCTAAAATTCAAAATTTTCCTGAGGGAGCATGCCCCCACACCCCCGTAACAAGCTTGCTGTGCTGCGCTCACAACATCATAGGTTTCCACTTGTACCTAACATCTATGCTTGCTGCCCATGGTCAGATTCACGCCCCCCCCCCTTTCTGAAAATCCTGGATCCTCCCCTGTGTGGGCACTGCGGTAGGTCGTACCTGTGTTTGTTAGGACTTTTACTGAGGTCATTGTTACTTTTATTGTGCTCATTTATGGACTTAGTGACGACTTGATTTATATAACATTGTGTGGGCTCTTTCATAACAACATTCTAGAGGCTGAGAGAAGTTGCAAGGCGTGTGTACGGTCGCTACTCACGTCGTCGTTATTGTCGCCAATTCTAGGCCTTATTACTAATATTAGGCTATATTACATGCGTTCTGGTAGTGGATCTTTAAGAGTGAATGTCAAGCTACAGGCCAGCGAAATCTGGGTTCAAAAATTCTGATTATTAAGCTGGTTTCATTCTAAATTGCAGGGTCTGGGTGATGTTTTCCTTCCTCTGTTTGGGAAGGGCCAACCCACCACCTCTATTGAGGCACAAGTATGGGGTGATATTTAGGCCAATCTCCTTAAAGACTGTTTCACGACACTGTTGATGTCCAACTTCATGTAAATCTCTCCCTCATTCCTCCTGGGTATACATGCTCAAACATGCACTATTCATTACTCAAAACACTATATGATAGATAGGGATATTTTGATTGCTAAATTGGCACATGCACATCATTCCTTGATAAATCACATTACAATTCACGTGGAAGAGGTGGAAAATGTGTTCCTTCAAGTATCATTTAATTTTGAGAAATTACAGAAATTTGATAAGGACATTTTGCATTCTATAAAAACAAGTACTGCCCTATATTTAGGCCCTGTGTACATTTGAGGCTTTCATAATCAATATAAGATCAAGCTTTGCAATCTTTATCAAACCCTATCAAATAGGTTGATGATTTGTTAAATAAAATCTTGTAGTCAGATAGAAACACCTATTCTGTGGTAATCTAGACAAGTAAAATACCATACCCACAGATGTACAGTGGCCCACAAGGGTCAAATTGAAGTTGAAGCAAAGAGTTGACTTTCACAAAAAAAGTTAGAGTCCAAAACCAAAATCAATGTTCAAAGTCAATTTCATTTCATTGCTGTCAAACTGTCAAGGTGTCAACTCATGAAAACCAACTTGTGACAGGTATCTTTTAGCATTGCATGGTGCACTCTAAGTCTTTCTATATGAACAAAGTTTATACCAGCAACTACTGTGTAGCTATCGGTTCCCTCACACAATAACTGATGGTTCCACACCAAGTAGTTGCTGGTTCCAGCATCCTGTAACTGGTGGTTCCCACCCACTGTAACTGCGGTTCTACACCTATCCGCTACTGGCACTGGATCCCATACCAAGTAGCTGCTGGTTCCCACACCCAGCACTTGGTGATTCCCATGCACATTAGTTGCTGTTTCCTGTACCCAGGACATGCTGGTTCCCACATCCAGTAGCTACTGCTTCCCACATCCAGTAGCTGCTGGTTCCCATAAAAACCAGCAGGCACTGTATTTGGGAACCAACAGGTAGTGGGTGCAGGAACCAGCACCTAATGGATGTGGGAACCACTACCAGCTTCAATTTGACCCTTGTGGGCCACTGTACAGATGCACCTGCTTCTTTGTGGGAAACCCAGAGTTACTTGGCTCAGGGGCTCTAAATGAAAATTATGTGAGGCATTCCATATGCTTCATAGATGATGAGACTCTTGATTTGTGCAGCATGAATCATAGAGCTTACACTCACCATAAACCAAAGGTATTAGATCACATACTTAGTCAAAACCACTAAGGAATCTCAGTCAAAATCAGGCAAAGCAAGGCAAGTTGGTGCATATGAGGAAGTGATCAGTTTTTAAAAATGGGGGAAAAAAATTCTGACCCCCACTTGTCAAGGGGTTGAAAGAATTTTGATCGGCCTCAAACCCACCAGCCCCCCCCCTGCTGTTGTTAAAAAATGATCATTCCCTGACTTGAAATTAGGATATCTTCTCCACCCACTGCTCCTTTTTTTCAAAATACATCCCCCCAAAAAAAAACATGTTGTACATGAAATGGTGTTGTAACCATCGGGCCACCCGTCGGTAAGCCTGTCGGGTTATCTGTCTTTATGTGACTTTCGATACTTAGAGACAACAACACAAGGAACATAGAGTTTCCAAAGCTTTATTACTTTGTTTGAACATGGGGTACTTGGTTCAAGTGACAAAGTGAGCACGTGTCGATACTATAAAGGTAATACTGTATGACTCTATCTGCCTAGGTATAGGTAGTAGGTTTTTAACAGGTATTGGATATAGTACAGACGTGCGAGAGGTCTTAGCGTCTAAGACACACTCTCCCAGGTAGAGACATGTGGTCCTTTATATAGTAGACTCATTAACACATGACATAATTAACATATAGATTGCAATTAGCAACGGCGGGAACCGTGCGGCAGATATTAATCTTCTTACATAACGGGCTTAGCGCCGAATAGGTGAGGTAACGGTCGGTACTGATAAGTACCAGTATTTACATTACCGGTTGATAAGATATTATCGACGTAGACATATTGTAGTCATAGGTTGTTTATAGACCCATTACACTACCCCCCTCAAGAATGAGAACAGGGTTTTTTTACAGGAAAACATTGGTAGCATTATTTACATAGTTCTATAGACAACTTTTGTTTAAATAAACATGTTGATATAAGAAGTATGATTAATATTGTAAGTCCGAAATAGGTCAATGTCATAGTATCGAATAGGTTATGATTCCTCGGGTCTGGCTCACACAAAAACGGGGGCTAAGAAGGACCTACTATGTATTCAGCCATGTATAGCAGCCGAAATGTCGAACACAGACGTACAACAATATGCTTCAATAAAACATAAGGGAAACTCCAATTGTTTTATGTCTTTCGTTTCATAAAATAACAATATAGTCTGTAGAAGTCCAATAAGGGTAGGATATGATATAGTAGTAGCTCCATAGTAAAAGTCTGTGAGCAAAATATGGCAGGTATCCTTCTTCCACAGGCTAGTTAATAATAGTTCATAAGAGATCGTCCTTTGTAAATAAGGCACTATCCTCCTTCTGTCGGTAATGCAGCATGGCTACCGGGGTCATCAGGGTCCGTTATCGATCGCTTCAGTTTCCATCTGCTCCTGCGGTGCCGGGGAGACATTCTCCGTAGGAGGTGTGTACTCCTCGGCCGGTTTGCTATCACCTCCTGAAGGACGGAGGGTGAGCAACCCGGGCCGGTGGCACCACAGGGAAGCCATGTGGTGACATTCCCTGACTTGTCAGGCTGCTGGGGTCCCTCATACCCATCATGTGGAACACATGGGTCTGGGATCCCATGGCCTGCCAGCCTGGATATCGGGGGCAGTCATCCTCGGGTCCAATGTCAGGCTGGGCCCTAGGATGTGGCTACTCATCGGCGCGAGCGTCGGGTAGCCTTTGCTCTCCCAGGCCTCCAGGGACATTCCAAACTGTCAATGGAAGTGTGAAGAGGCCTGATTCCACTTGAGAGTTATTTCTTCGTGATGTGCCTTGTCGAAGGCAGCGTCTCGGGAAACCTGCTCCCTGTACTCCTCTAGTTCTGCCTGGGCTCTCGCCTTCTCCTTAGCCTTCTTCTTCTCGTCCTCTTTGGACAATATCGAAGAGGCCTTCAGTAGCGACTGTTCGAAAGTCGCCACTTGAGAGGCTAGAGTCTGGCTGAACTGATCTGTCAGCGAGTCTCGAAGCTCACTCACTGGGGCGCTCATCCACTCCGAGAACTCACTGCTCTCTTCTGGTAAGGGTCCAGGCAACAAGGGCCTGGCCGTACCAGCAGGAACCGACGCAACATTGGAGTTTGAAGAGCTCCGTCGGGAACGCGGGTCCCCATGAGGCAGTCCCTCCAACCCAGGCTTTACCGAAGCAGCAGGACTGCTCCAGTTTATGGCATGGGGCGACTGGGCGGGCGTTTCGGTGATCTGGCCACCGACCTCTAGGGTAAGAGCACTGCTGACAGTGCTCGTGGCAGAGGCCGACGGTCGGGTATGTGAGGGTTTGACCTTGATATCATCCAAGACCTTCAGGTGCCCCACACACCTTGCACGATAGAACTCACTTTGTTGCACTCCCGCATCTTGGCTCTCGAGAGAGAGCCAGTAGCGGTGAGGCCAACCAACTTCTTAGTCGTTCCGGAACCAGAAGGTTTCGGTTTCGACTTGGTTTCAGTCTTCTTGGCTGGGGTCTTAGCCTTCGGGGGTGGACCCGATGACTCGTCCCTAGCACTAGAAGACTTTCTGGTGGGTGGCCGAGAGCGTTTCGAACCGGCAGAGGCGGTTTCAGAGTCCTGCTCTCTCGGCAAGACATGGGACCCGGACTCTCCCATTTCCTGTTGGGGTCCATAGCCCTTGGTCTTACCGATACAGAGGTCCCACTCATGGTCCACAAGTTTGAACCGGTTGATCAGGCAGTTGGCTACTTGACGTTTCTGGAGGCGACCGGCACAGATTTCTCCGACCTTAGCCTCCAAACAAGTAGTCACCATACCGTGCGCTCTGGTGAGGGGGTGCTGATGGTAGCCATTCTTCATAAGATGGCGTACCACTATCCCTCGACGAGCATTTCAGTGGTACTCACCATCATCCCACAGCTGGCAGGCCGTCCTACCTTCGTCTGCTGATACACAGTAGACGAGGAGGTGGGTTGGGAGGTGATTTTCACACAGATGCCGAGCAAAGCGAGCCATGCTGGCGCATCTGATGGCGGGCCTAGCACCCGAGCGTTCCTGGCACCTTTGAAAGGGACAGGGGTCGCCCGGAGCGTAGTTCCTCCAGGAGTAGTTAAGCTTCATCCGAAGCTCATGACCCAGTGTCAGATTGCTGGAATCGAGGAGAGAGGTGAGTTCTTCCACATACCACTCGATCGGGTGGTCTGTGTCACACATCCAATCCTCGTCGTCCGACAGATCGGTATCGGGGTCAAACAGCTTAGGCACCCAGTGACGACCATTCTTGTCTTGTAGAGTTTCAAGTGTCACATTCGGCCAGTTAGCTGCTTTGACAGCATCGGCCTCCTGTGCTTTCTTAGCATGGCGACGTCTGTCTTGCGGGATTCCGAAGGGCCGTAACAAGTAGCTACTGGCACCTCTTCTTCCGCAATTTTCTCGGTCGGGTTGGTACCGGTATCCTCAGGGGCTTCAGATTCAGAAGAACGTTTCTTCTTCTTTTTCTTCGACCTCTTTTTGGAATCAGTGTCGGTAGTCTCAGTGGAGTCGACCTCCATGGCCTCCTCTCTGAGAAATACCGGTTTCGGTAAACCCTGTCCAAGCAGTGGAGGGAGAGGCGGCAGTGTTGGTATGGTTTGAGGTGTGGTACTCTGGTCGGTAGAAAGCCGACCGGTACCCTCCTCACCATCCGATGCCAGCAACCTCTCTTCTTCCGCTGGTGTCAAATTATCTGTGGTAGCCATACTGTTCGTATCAGAATGCCAGTCAAATCTTCTAAGAGATGTTGACTGTAGAACCTGGAATCGGTTCTGAACTCTGATCCCGTCCGCGCCTCTATTTATAGAGGGCCATCCGTTGGAACAGGATCGTTGGTGCCCACACCGGGTCGTCTCGGATCTTCGACTCCTTGTTACTGCGCAAAGTGTTTCATTTGCCGCTGGCCATGGTACTGACAACATCTATTGGATCCGAGTCGGTTCACCTTGAAGTATAATAAAACGCACAGTGATATGTGGATCAAACATTCCCTTTGAACAGATGAATGCAGGCGACGCCTGTCCACCCACCCTGGTCCCAGTACACTTCGCTCCCTGACTGGATATACACATGTGTAGTTGCCATGAGGTAGTACTTCTCGTTGTGTAATTTTTTCATAGGATCATAAGATCCCATTGTGGCTTACGGGGGATGGAAGGAGTATCTTACAACAAATAATCAAGACAATCAGGGTAATGTGCTATACAGTCCTAGGTGAGAACTGATTTATCACGACCACCCTTGCGTCGACTCGGCCGTAACGGCCTAGTCATATCCAAGGTGGCTGACCCAGATTTCTCTAGCTCAGCCCGCTCGATACGGGCTAATCTGGCCTTCAATCTGTCTCCGCGGTCACGAGTCGTGGGTTTGATTGATACAACAGCCGGGGCTTTGTTGGTTTTAGCCTTCTTTCCACGTTTGCGACTTTTCTTCCTTTGTCGTTTGGTAGGGGCAGTCAGCGCCTTGACCTGCTGTGGTTTAGCGGTCGATGTTGTTTCAGGAATTTTTGATTCTTCCTTATCGGTCGGTAGGTTAAACTCATCGGCCGGTACCCCGTTCCAGGGTCGCAAACGGGCCACATAAGAGTTGTATTTCCTACCACGTGCTGACTTTAGAAGAACAGTGGTTTCGTTAATCACTGCTAAAACTTCTAAAGGTCCAACCCAATCGTAGTTGATCTTTTCATTGATCTTTTCATTGGCTTGTGGAGTGCTAAACTGAACCACCAAGTCCCCAAGTCCAGTATCGTAAGCTACTTTCTGTAATTTGGCCGATTGCTCCAAATTACTTCGTACCAATGAATAAGCTTCCCGCAACGTTTGTCTAAGTGCCTTGACAAAGGTCAGGGTGCAGGGCTGCTCACCCGCTAACCCTGGGACTCCGTAAACCATGTCAGAAGGCATAACCAACAGGTCGGCGCATGCTCGGTAGCATTATAAGCGTGGGCTACATAGCGACACTGGTCATCCCAGTCGTCCCTATGTTCATTCACCATGGTGGTGAGGCAGCTTATAAGGGTCCGATTGAATCGTTCCACCAGACCGTCACTTTGAGGTCGGTAGGGATTCGTATGCATCTTACAGATATACGCCTTCTCACATAGTTCGGTCCAAAGACGAGATTCGAACTCTCGCCCTTTTTTTTAAGTTGTTTATTGGGATAATTACATTCACAAAGTAAGTGCAATTTGTAACCTGATGCCCACGCATTGTGGTAGTTATACCAAGCCCCCTTCACATTTCATTTTTTAGTAAAATCAATCTGAGTATACAATCAATCCGTAATGGCCTCGTATTTGCTATTCACATCAACAGTATGTCATTGATACCGTATCAAAGATGTCAATAAATGAGTCAGCGATCAATTAAATGATGAGATGAGATGAGGATGAGATCTAATTTTTAAAAGTCACACAAAGTTATCACATATAACAATTCGGGTAGTCTTTCTTAATAGAATTTTTAAATTCAGATAGGGTCTCTATGATTGTGTATTTTGCCTTTAGTTGATTGCACCTCGCGCAGGCTCTATAGAAGGAGCTTCTAATTACAATAGGTCTAAGACTATGTGGTATTAACAATCTTTTTCCTTGATGAAAGCGGGTGGCAATGTTTCTATTATCAACCAGATTTTCACATTTTGACAGGTAGAAGGCATAGAATAAAAGATGTTGATCTCTCCTATCAGCAAGCTCCATACATTTGCTAACTTTTTTAATTTGTTCTGTTGTCATGGTTGGATTTTCTTCTAATTTAACTTTATAGACAACTCTTAGTGCCCAATTTTGTAGTAATTGTAATTCTTTTGTTTCCCCTCGATAATCCCTATCCCACACAAAGTCACAATAATCAAAAGTTGGTAGCACCATAGTCTTGAAGATATCTAGAGCTGTAGAATTGTCAACAAATTTTCTAACTGTAGCAAATTGGAAGATTTTATGCCTTATATTCTGTGTACATTTTGCTCTATGATTTATGAATTTAAGTTCTGGGTCAAGATCGATACCCAAATACGTGAAATTATATACTCTCTCTAATACAGAATTGTTTAACATAAATACACTATTTTCATTTTGGGCACCATTATATAACATCCATTTAGTTTTCTTTTCATTAACAGTAAGAGAGTTATGTAGACACCAGTTATACACGGTTTTTATGGCATTTTCCATTTCCTGTGGGGTATCCACGGTTATAACTGCATCATCTGCATATAAAGTGGTTTCAAACATTCCAACAGTGGGGAGGGAGTTAATATAAACAGAGAAAAGCACAGGACCTAGTACTGATCCCTGTGGGACTCCATATTTTAATTTCTTAGAGGTGGACAGTACATCATTAGCTATGGTATTTTGTGTTCTGTTATTAAGATAATTTTCAAAGAATTTACAAGTCGAAAAATCTAATCCTAGATTGGACAATTTTTCCAATAATTTAGAGTGTGATACTGTATCAAAAGCCTTCTTGTAGTCTAAATATAAACAGTATGAAGGTTTGTTCGATATAATGTTATTAATTATAGTGGATAAATGTTCAGTTATAGCGGTTTGAGTGGAGTGTTACGTTGGGCATAGTAAATTACAGTTTTCCATATAGGTTTGGAGTCTTTTACATACAATCTTTTCCAGTATTTTCCCTGGTATTTGTAATAGACTTATAGGTCTAAGGTCATTTACATCAAGAGAGTTTGCTTTTTTATGTAGGGGGATCACTGTCCCAGCTTTCCATACAGTTGGAAAAACTGAAGTACGTAGACATTGGTTGTATAGAACTAGTATTACATCAGCAATTGCAAAAAAGGCATCTTTGATTATATATGATTTACAATTCTTTATAGCAGATGGTTTCTTAATATTAATCGCTTTTATCAGCTTAATCAAGTCGATGTAGGAGATATTATACATGAGGTTAGTTTCCAAAATTGGTTGACCATATGGTACATTAACCGTTGGCTCCCCCTCACCAGGTGGGAGTGCTTTTGCTAGGTCCTCTCCTATATTTACAAAGAAGCTGTTTATATATTCTGCACATGTATCTGGAGGGACAATTAAATTAGTAGTCTTATTTCTAAGCTTAATAAGGGTACTACTAGTCTTATGTGGTAAAAGCTTATGTATAGCATCCCAAAATTTGGCTGGGTCTGTTTTTCTAAACCTTAATCATATCTCAATTTCATGTTTTTGGCTGAAAAACAGTTCACGTTTGACAATGAGCTTATAATGTTTAGCTGCAGCCCAGTCTCCATCCGATTTAGTATGTCTGGCTTTTCTATAAATTTTGTCTCTCACCCTCATCAGCTCTAATATCTGTTGTGTTAGCCATGGTGGTGTATATTCAGGTATATTCATCTTTTTGATAGGACATATACTGTCTAACTTTGCCAGAATAACGGTTATAATCCTATTCCACATTTCATTGACATCATTTATCTTCATAATCTCAGTCCAATCATATTGTGCTAACATATTTTTAAACACTAAGAAATCATACCGTCTATAAGACTGTGCATATATATACAGTTTTCTTCTTTAATTTGGTTTTATCACACTTTAAGGTCATGTATATGGGGGTGTGGTCCGATATATGCACATCTATTAAGCCAGAGAAAGCAATGTTATGTACATTTGTATAAATATGATCCAATATATTCCCTGATACAGACCTTGTGATATCATTAATGATTTGAAACAATTTGTTACCGGTACAGAATTCATTTACAGTGGCGTCTTCAACATCCTTTTTACATAGTAAGTTAACATTGAAGTCACCCATTAATATCAGTTTTCTATTTTTAGATACACCTTTCAGAAGTATGGTTAGTTTATTGTATATTGCACTTTTATCTTTACTGTCTGGTGGATGGTAGCATACAAAAATCTTATATTTTGTCACATTTATTTGGGCGTCTACACATAATATTTCAAAGTCATTTTCTATAAAAGAACACGTTAGATCAGGGATAGCTATATAGTGATCTTTCAGGTACAGCATAAGACCGCCAGCGTTTTTAATTCTGGTTGGATACCTGTCCAATCTTACATATTGATAGCCAGGGATGTGTAGGTCCACATCTAGTACAGAAGGTTTTAACCATGATTCTACAATACCAGTGATGTCAGAGTATGAAATTAGCCTAAAAGTGTCAGTCCTTTTACCATATATAGAGCGAGTGTTTGTGCAAAATACCTTTAGACCCTTTTGTGACTTAATACTATCTAGTACGACCATTTTGATAGCACCTTACAATATTATATATGCAGTATGAATGATATGAATGATAAATGTGAAAAGTGACCACAGTAGAGGCATATTCAGACTGTTTGACTGTCATTGAAAAGAGGGGGGGTCTGGAGCGTGGACAGGTTCTAAAAAATATATACTTTTTAAGTGCATTGCTTTATTGGTTATGAGAACGTAAAAAGGCAAAATGATAATAACGAGGTTATAATCATGTATCGTTATATGGATAGACTAGTAAAAAATCAGCTGGGTGTTGCTTACCCTAGGATAGAGTTCAGTGGGTCAGCTCGACCTGGTATATTTCAATGCTAAACCAAGCGCGTCCAATGACCCGGAGACGCTGTAGGTTTAATATAGGACACAGTTATTTTTGGACGCGGCCAGCCAGGAGAAAGCTCGGGTGAGTGTTTGTATAATATTAAGAGAGAGATCAAGCGCGTCCATTGACCTAGTTCAAAGTAACTCACAGTTATAATAGACAATAATGTTTTTGTTATTATTTGCAGGGTGTTAACAAAGCCTATAATCAGCTATATACTCATAGGAAAAGAAAAACAGTCCGCGCTACAATATTTCATGAGATAATCATATGATCAATCAGAGGTACATACACTTAGTCCTGTATCGGCATAATGCTTTTGGGAACAATTGGTATGTCATGTCTAACTGAAATATTAGTACTATTTTTTATTAGGGCTAAACGCGGTAAGCATTCGTTGTAGCTTGTTTGACCCCTGACTTTTTTCAATTTTTTCTTTATCAGAGTGTTTTTTGGATTTATCCTGTTGTCTAGTACTTGACCTTCTGTTTGTTGACATGATAGGATTCTGTACAGTGGCTGAATATGTGATTGTGGTAGTTGCTCTTGGAGGGGGGGGAGCCATGAGAAGTCTGTAGCTCCTCCATAGTTATAGTTTGCTTGGTGGTGGTTGGAGTTTTTCTGTCGCTTATGCTCACTGCAGGTGCTGTGGTGTCTTCTGGTGGGGGGATGCTCATTGTTGCCTGTACTGGAGGGGGATGTGGATTTGTCATCTTTGCAGTAGTAGTCGGGGCAGCCGTATCATGGGCAGCTGTAGTATGGGCAGCGATCGTAGTCTGTACTGTCTCCTGTGTCCTTTGTACTGGAGGGGTTGAAATTATGGTTGAGGTGGGAGTTGGCATAGCAGGAGCTGTGATCACTGGTGCTGTGGCAGCTTGTTGTGCATGGACTGTATTGGGGTTGGTTTCATCCATTACTTCTTTGGCTAGGTCTGGGTATCTCTCACGTAGGATTCGCCTGACCTCCATAAGGATTATACCACCTTTGCTTTTACCAGAGTACGATCCATTTTTCAATGATTTCGAGTTTATCGATGTATCAGTTCCCCAATGGGGGGATGCAACACATTCCAGTAGCTTCCTGTGACCTGTACCTAGCAATATTTTGAGAAGATTTTTGTCCTGTTCATATTTCAAGATGTTCAAAGCCTGAAGCTCATCTTCGTCAATATTGCGCCATCCCTCACATTCAAATTTTGCAATTTTCTTGGCATCCAAAGGTGATTCACAGTCCATGATTTTTTGGGCTTTTAAATGTTTTCCTGCAAATTTAGCTTTAGCATAGGCAAAACCTTGCTCCACACTGCGAAATGTTAATCCATTTGCCTCGATTTTACACTCATAGAAATTTGACAGTGCGGCTAACTCTCCTTGATATGCCACATAACTGTCTGTGACCACCGTCTTTGCATTTGCAAGCTGTAGCTCAGGGGGGAGGTCTTTCAGCGCCTTATGTGGGTAGTACTTTCCATTAACCAGTAGGCCTCTTCCTCTTGGTTTAACATCTATTCCCACCTCCTGACCCAAATAGGCTATGGATCTAACATCAGATTTTTGCTTTTTTATGACTGGGTTCGAATCATCTGACAAAAAAACCAATGGTTTCTTGTGTTTCAACTCTCCTTTTCTTGACAATATATAGTCTCTTACACATGCCTTTGTCATGACAATGACCATGATATGAATGGCTTTATTTGGTGGGCCCTGGCGGAAAGCATAATCTATATCATAATAGTCAAGAGATGGGTCAATGCCCAATAGCAAGTTGTATGCTACATCCTTAGTGCGCTCGCCTTCTTGGTAGGCCAGTCCTTCAACCACTATATTTCGCCTTCTCAAGTTATTGTCTAACACTGAGATCTGCTCCTTGTTATCTTCAATGGTAGTTCTATTTACCCTAGTAGCTCGTTGTACTTCAGCCATTTCAGATTTTAAACATTTTAATTCACTTTCTAGTGTATCATTTTTGTTTTTAAGTTGGACAATTTCATCGTAATTCCATCTGATATTTTCACCTACTGTAATGGCTTCCTCCTTGTACAGGTTCAGTACCTCTCCTGTTTTTTCCTGTAGGGCTACTATTGGGGAGTCCTTTCTATCCAGGTTTAATTTTTTAGATCCCTAATAGCCTCTGTGAGGGGTGTGTGTTCACTCCTTTGGTCTCTCCGTCATTGTGGTTGTGTAGCCGGCTGTCGCGCTGTTGAACCAGGTGAGCACAGGTAAGTCCGAGTTTAGCGACCCCTAATATCATCGACTCGATGACAGTCCAATGTTAAAAACACCTAAAATAGGGTTAAAAAATAGGTTATTTTAAACATTTTTTCATAGTGCTCCCACTGGTATGGGGCAAAGTAAAGAGAAAATGCATTGGAAATGTATAATCTTTTGTTATTTCCACTAGCCCCCAATATTTAGCATTATATATAATCACTTCAAGAACTATTCCCCCTATCTGCCTGGAGTTATAGCTAAAAACCTTGTGGTGTAGGTAAAGTGGAACCATACGTGCCACAAATTTCAGTGCATTAGAAGAGATGTAGAATACCATATAAATTAGATAAATGAGGGTAAATGGAATCTCTCAAGTGTCCATTTCAAGATGGGAAATAAAAGAAATATGGTCACCAAACATGTAACCTGCTATTCAGAGAGGTGTAAAACAAAGTAAGAGTGGGGTAGTTTTAGAGGAACCATACGTGCCACACATTCCACATCCTCATAAATTTAATACTGTATAGTATCGACCCATGTCATTCTCGAATTATTCTACTCATATAAGGTATTGATAACAGAAATAAGGACATCATTTTACCAGGCAATTTTTCTAGGAAACACTAAAATGTGACATAGAACCGTACGTGCTACATGGAACCATACGTGCCACACCATGCATTATGCCTTAGATATCCTGAATAAAGAAGGTATGTGACTATGACAGATAACTAGTATAATGGGACAATGCCTAGCATCATAGACAAGAGATACCATTTGAATCTGGCCACTAGAAGGTGGAAAAATTATACTACTAAAAATGAGTCTATTTGGATCGAAATCCCATAGGAACTAATGCTATATAACTGAATCGAGGCTAAAATTGACAATTATTCCTATTAATGTTCCCAACTTTTAGGATAGGTCCTTCAGTTCATTAGTATTTTGGACAAAAAATTTCAAAACAATCCAAGCATTTTAATTTTTACCCCTTAATGGACCCTGTCCCAGGTAGCACAGAGACATTGGCATAACGTTGGGCCTACGTTGGCCCAACCATTGGCTTTACATAGGCTGCCCATCCTGCCTACGTAGGCCCGACGGTGCCGACCAAATGCCAACGTAGGCCCAACGTTGGCTTTTGGTTGGCAAACATCAGCATCGGCAAATGGTCGGCCAGGGGCCGACCATTTGCCAATGTCCTGCCAACGTTGGGCCAATGTTGGCATTTGGTTGGCAAATGCCACTGGTCGGGCCTACGTAGGCCCGATGGGCAGCCAACGTTGGCAAAATTTTGTGTGCTACCTGGGGTGTGACCCCATTTCGCTGCAATTGACCATATGAGAATCCAGTTCTCGAAGAGTGCTGTTGCACAGGTGACAACAGTATGGTTCGGTAGAGGATATACTTGGACGTACTTTGTATAGTAGTCCTGCACTACCATCATACATGTGTTGCCTGCTGGGGTAGTGTGGAATCCACTGATGATATCCACAGCTATGCGGGCGAAACGGACACGAAAGATCTCTTGGCTTAATGGAAGCTTCCCTAGGTCGGGTCCTGGTTTGGCTAAACAACATTTATCACATTGTTTAACCCAGCAATGGATGTCCTCCGTCATACCTGGCCAATAGTAACGGGATTTGATCTTTTGCTCCATTCTCTCCCTTCCGAAGTGTGCCGAGGTCCTATGTCCGTGGCAGAAGTCCATTATTTCCAGGCGGAGTTCATGTGGAAATCCCGCCTCTAAATTTCTTCTTCTACCCGGTCGGGTTCTCCATAGACACAACACACTGTCTCTGACACATAGGTCGTCCCACTGAGCCACTAGGGCTCGGGTCTCCTTGTGCTCTATAGACAATGCCGGTCTAGTTGGTTTCAGTTCACCTTTCTCAATCCAAAGTCTAACTTTGGAGATAATAGGATCTTCCAACTGCTTCTTTCCCAAGTCCTGGAGGGTCCAGTTGGGGATCAACAATGTTACCGAAGCGATTGTTGCATTGTGACTCCCGCAATCTGCACAGTCTACTCGGTGACATCTCCGTATGGGGACGTGCGACAGGCAGTCGGCATTGATGTGCTTAGCACCACTCCTGTTATATGTCATGCCGAACTCGGAGAGGTGGTTCAGCCATCTCCCCATCATCCCTTCGGCATCCTTAAAATTAAGGAGCCATTGGAGTGCGAAGTGGTCGGTACGCAGAACAAAATCTTCGCAGAAGAGAAAATGTCGGTACTTTTTTGTGTAGAGGACCACAGAAAGAAGCTCTCTTTTTGTGGTACAGTAATTGCATTGAGTCTTGTTCAGGCTGTTGGAGGCGAAGGCCAGTGGCACCTCCTTTCCATCTATTGAGACAACGCGGCTCCAAAATGAACTTGCCATCGGCTCTAGGGTAACTTAGAACTGGAGTTTCTCTAAAGAGACATTTTAGTTCTTCAAATGCTTTTACAGCATCTTGTGTCAGTACAACCTTTTGTCTTCCCTTCTTTTCGTGGATTATCAGCTTTTGTAAGGGAGCTGAGATTCTCGAGAAGTTAGGGATAAAATCCCGGTAGTAGGAGCAAAATCCGATGAAAGATCGGATCTCCTTACTATCGGTCGGTAGAGGCCAATCCTCTACCACTTGGATTTTGGTTGGGTCGGCAGCGATGACCTGCCCAGATACTATCCAACCCAGGTATTCTACTGATTTCCTAAATAATTTGCATTTTTTAGGTTTGAGCTTTAGACCATTGGCTCGTAGTCGATCCAGGACATCGCAGAGGTTATCGAGACATTCTCGATACATGCTTCCATAGACGATGATGTCATCCAAATACACTAGGCATTTATCTCTCAGATAATCCCTAAGTATGGATTCCATCATCGCCTCGAACGTCGCCGGGGCATTACATAGTCCAAATGGCATGACATTGAACTCGTATAGCCCCATATGAGTCACGAATGTTGTTTTCTCTCTATCTTTCAGGTCCATGCCAATCTGCCAGTACCTGGATTGAAGATCGAGAGTGCAGAACCATCTGGCTCCACCGAGGGATTCTAGACATTCGTCGATTTGTGGTAAGGGGTATGCATTCTTCCTAGTGACTCCGTTTAGTTTTCTGTAATCGATACAGAACCGACGTGTCCCGTCTTTCTTCGTTACAATAACGACAGGGCTAGACCAGGGACTGTCACTTGGAGAAATTATTCCTTCTGCCAGCATTTTGTTCACTTCGTCCTCCATAGCAGATTTCTTAGCTATGGGTAGACGTCAGTAAGGCAGCTTGATAGGTCGGACGTTGCCAGTGTCCACCTGGTGTCCCATACGGGGACAGCCTATCGATAGCCTCCTGTTGATACTCCTCCCCTAAGTCAGAGTCCAGGACTAATGGTACTAAATGCATTGGTAGGCTCGTGGGTGGGAGCACTCCCACTGTGGAGACATGCATTTCATTGTCTTGTGACGACTCGTGGCTTGCAATATGGGCCGAGGTACCAATTGTCATTCCTTTCCGTAGAACCACAGTTTCGGTAGTAGGATTGCTGATCGGCACTACGGACCATCGAGGGTTGACAATTATTTTATCGAAGCCTTCCAGCCTAAGGGGACCTAGGGTGGACTGTTTAGGCTCAAATACTGATTGTCTGTTCCCCTGTACACTTATGCAGCTGACCAAGACATCTGATATCTGTCCTGGGCTGAGTTTGGTGGTTTGCACTACAGAGGCTGTACCGGATTCAACCCTCAGCTCACACTGAATAGCATGATCAAAAGGGGACCGAATCCTAATCTTCCCCGTACCCGCATTCACTGTCACTCCATAGAGTGCAGCAAAGTCCATACCGAGGATGCCGTCGTCCGTTATATTGGCTATGGTGGGACAGATTAAATATGTCCTGGCACTAGCCAATATCGGCAAAACAGTCTTGCTATACGTTTGCAAGTTGTCCTCATCGGCCGTCGAGCCCTTATTCCGGCCTAACAAGGACATGAATTTTTTCCCAACCAGCGAATGCGAAGCGCCGGTGTCGAGAAGAAACTCACCCCTCTGTCCGAAGACAGACAAACATACATACCAACGTTTACCCCCTAAAGGGGTGCATCTTCCGGCCGATATTGTTTCAATACCCCTGCTGCTCTGAGCGACCCCTATAGTCTTCAGATACTGAAAACATGGGTCGTCAGGGGAGATGTCGACACCACCTATCCGTGAAATAGTGTGGGCCCAGGACTCCTCATTACCACATTCAATTATCTTGGTCCCGTCGATAGTGCCCCCTGGAGGTTGATCAGACCTTTTTGAAACACTGTCGACCGGGTTAGCAACAACTATTGTCTCCTCATCGACCATGTTTGCTCGGCTTACTGAGGTTTGGGGCGATACTATGCCTTTAGTACCACCCCGCCCTAGTTTTCCGGAGCTGTTACACGTTCGGTTACCGAAACCTCTCTAGGAACTGGAGCTGGAGCTAGACAGTTGGGGGCTATATGCCCCAAGACCTGGCACCGATGGCAGGTTTGCTTCTTTTTCCATTCCCTTCGAGAGTTCTTACCGGCATTTGATTTCTTTACCTGCTTGGCAACTAGTTCTTTTACCAACGTCTCTTTTTCGACATTTGAACTAACGTTGAGGGTCTTCTGAGACTGTTTAGCTTCTTTTCCCTTCTTACGGATTCGCACAGCAGCAATACCGATATCATCTTGGGGGTCATTGGTAGACGCTACAGCAGCTACCGCCCCTAGTGAAGGAAACACAGCTTTTTTGGTCTCATAGACGTCTGCGAAATCAAACAGTTCGGACATACTAATTTGAGGTTGCCATTTATCTTTGAGATACTGTTGACAACCTAGGTCTCTTAGCCCGTTTATAAACCGGGTGGTAGCTTCCTGAACTACTACGGGTGCGTCTGGTCGGCTCCCGGCGTATAGCTCAGAAACAAGTTCTTGTATTGCAAACCCATAGACTCTCGTTCCTTCTTTAGGTTTTTGAGTCCGTTTGTACAAGAGGGCTTTCGGGTCTTCCTCACCTACCTTAACGAGAAGATGGGTGGCGGTTTCGATTAACCCCTGTAGGGTACCGTCACCATTTTTCTCGAAGGCTCGGATGACCACCTGGCTGGGTCCTTCTTCTAATGCCTCCTTCAACGACATTAGTGCTTGGCGATCATTGGCTCCATTGGATAAGTTAACATTATGTCAATGGGACAGCCACTTCCGCCAAGGTAGATCGCCCGTAAATGGTTTCACCTTTAGAGCCTTTGGCTTTGCAGTGTCAGGATCTCGGGTAGTGCCAAAGTGTACCATTTTGCACTGTTCGATCAGGCATTCTGTGGCTCTCGGTACCACGTCCAACCCTGTTGCTAGAATAGCTGGGTTGTGAGCAATTTTCTCATGTTCTACAGGAGATAAGCCAGTCCGTATCTTTGGGGCGGTAGTACTCTGAGGAGTGGCCGAAGTCCACACAAAAGTATTGTCATACTTCGGGACGGTATTGTTCATGGTTCCTCGGAAATTTTCAATTCCATTATTTGAACCCGAATGGTTACCAAGCGAGGCATGTATTCCACCCCCTCTAGTTCTCATAGAACTATTAGAGTCAACTATCGTATTTGGTTTATCGGGAATCTGGTTCAGCAAGATTTGCCGTTGTAGATCCACTGCCGATGCGCCACTCAAAAGATCAGTTAAGTCTGTCTGAGCTTTTTTTACTTGAGCAGTTACTTGCTCATTAGTTTGCAAAAGCTCATTCAGCTGAACTTGTGTAGCCGTACCTTTTTGCTGTAAATCTTTTAATTCAAAAGATTTAGCAGCTATATCGGTCGATATCTCTGATAGTTTTTTAGACTGCTCCTGGTAATCTGAGTTTAGAGAATTCTTCTTTTTCTCTAACTCTGATACCTCAGTCCTTGCTTTCTTTAACTGTTTCAGTTTTACCAATAGATCTTTATCCAGCATTTGACCAACCACAGATTCGTCTAGCGGTAAACCGGACGGGGCTTCGGTAGGTGTTTTGCCAAATAAACCAGGACCTGCTTGTTTCGGCTTGATATCCAAGAAGCGGTCTAATTCGGTATCACTGATAGGTTCGGTTATGGGTGTTACCAATGTTAGAGTACTACTATCGTCGATAGGTACTTGGTTTAGAGTCGAACGTTCCCCTTCTCTTCTCCTCACATTAGGAGTCGATGTAGTACCCTGTATTTCGAATACTGTGGTACTAATATCATCGAGGGAAGTGGAGTGTTAGGCTCTGTTTGGGTAACAACCTGCGGGTCACACCTAGGTAACTGGGGTCCCTGACTGATAACGGTCTCATTTTGGTCGGTAGGGATTGGTCCCTCCTCCTGAGATGGTATCTGTCGAGGTATTGTTACTGGTGGTTTGGTGGCTGGGATTCTTTGATCATTTGTAAAAGATCGTACTGCTTGTATAGCAGCTTGTCTTTCATCAAATGAGGAATCCCGTTGTCCGATAGATGTAAAGGATCAATATAGACCTCGGACGTAGGCCATATCGATTCAGAAAGCTCGTTTGACTTCAAGATTACTCTAGTGTTGTCAGGCAAGTTTCGGTGGTCACAACACCAGTGTAACCGTCGGGCCACCCGTCGGTAAGCCTGTCGGGTTATCTGTCTTTATGTGACTTTCGATACTTAGAGACAACAACACAAGGAACTTAGAGTTTCCGAAGCTTTATTACTTTGTTTGAACATGGGGTACTTGGTTCAAGTGACAAAGTGAGCACGTGTCAATACTATAAAGGTAATACTGTATGACTCTATCTGCCTAGGTATAGGTAGTAGGTTTTTAACAGGTATTGGATATAGTACAGAGGTGCGAGAGGTCTTAGCGTCTAAGACACACTCTCCCAGGTAGAGACATGTGGTCCTTTATATAGTAGACTCATTAACACATGACATAATTAACATATAGATTGCAATTAGCAATGGCGGGAACCGTGCGGCAGGTATTAATCTTCTTACATAACGGGCTTAGCGCCGAATAGGTGAGGTAATGGTCGGTACTGATAAGCACCCGTATTTACATTACTGGTCGATAAGATATTATCGACGTAGACATATTGTAGTCATAGGTTATTTATAGACCCATTACACTGTATTCCCATAGGGACTTTGATCGTCTGCAATGTTGAGGTTCAATTTGCCATCCAATTTAGGGCCCCCCTCCCTTAATAGCAAAAGGGGGGGGGGGGTCTTTGGCATACAGTGACAAACTGTGACATGGGGGTGGGGGGTTCTAAAAACTGTCAAAAAAGCAGTGACATAATTGTTGAACGTTCCCTAATAGGCATGTCACATTAACCCAGATTATACTAACGACCTACATGTAGGTCACTTACAGTAGCATAAAGGACACATACCCCTCCTACAGAGAAAATAAGATGAATTATATATTTCAATCATAATAGCCCTGGTCCTCCTGGGTCATTGGCAGCGCCTTTTCGGTCGAAAACTGATGGTCATGAATTGGAACTTGCTCATCGAAATTGGGGGATAATTAAACAAAAAATCATGGAAAGATGATCTTTAGGATCTTGTCTTTCATTGTACATGCACAATTCCCAAAAAAGAAAATATTTTTTACCTATGGAAAAGGGTAAAGAAAAAACCTTACATTATTGCCATAGTTTCTCATGAAAACAAGGCTCCATAGGATTGCATTGGGCCGTCCATTTCGGTGGTCCACAGGGGGTCGACATAATACATTGGCTCCTATGGGAATAGGGCAATTTTTTTTCAGCAGGTAAGGTGGGATTTTCTTTGGAGGACAGGTTAAGACCATTGGTATATGAGTGTGTAAATCGGACCACCATAATTTTGTTATGTCGACCGCCTCACTTCCGGTCTGGAGACAGAGTAACCGGTCATCAGATTTTATTTTTTTAACAGTAAATTGAAGGGATATATTCGATTAAATTCGATATATATTGCCAAAGATGTATGGATTATATTCAAAATGCCATTAATTTCAAGTCAAATCGATAGAATCTATCATTTCTCCGTCAAAAATGCTACTTCCAGCAAGGAGGGGTTGCGCATGCGCACAGAACATCGAAATCCAATATGGCGGACAGCGAGATGATTGACTCACGGTGCCATCGGAACTGCTCGATTATAACAAAATGGAGGAGAAATACAATCTCTCTGTCAATTCTATTGAAAATATGAATCCTTATTCAAGACCTGCTGATATTGTGCATTGCTTAACTCGCTAGGAGAGGAGTTATCCGCCAATGAAACATACAAGCGATAATGGGTGCATTTTCCATAGGCTTAAGCATTGAGTCTTTGACATACTGTGACTATAGTGTCAACAGTTAGGTAGGTTTAATTTCTATTTTTTTTTTATGATATTTGGTGGAAGACCTGGGTCATAACTGCTCTATAGCACGCTTTTAATTTTTTTAAAGTTCCTCTCTTATAGATTCCATGTAACTCAAAAATCAAGTTTCAAACCAATTTTTGTATGGTTGCCATGGCAACCAAAATACTACAAAATCTGAAAATGGGCAAAAAGGCATATTGGAAAAATCAATCTGGTCATTTTATCAGATGACTTACTGCCTGGTATTCAAAAGTTAGTGGAAAGAGTGGTTGCCTTGGAGACATAACTTCCTAAGATATGGCCTATTGTTCAAAAGTGACCTGCATGTAGGTCATTAGGAAGAAAGGTGGTCTGGTTTCCCATGCATAGGTATGTAGTTTGTATAGATATGGATTAGAATGTTATCACTTCTTATTACACGATTTCTGTGATTCTGAGTGCTTTTCCTGGATATTCCCATGCACATACCTGTCGATATTGCATGGCATGATGCATGCATCATGAGTTTTGTAAGGTGTGCGGTTATCCAAGGATAACAGGCACCCAGTGCAGTTATCCATGGATAACCTGCACACCTTACATGTCATATGTTACATGTTAAATCCTACGAAATTTTCATTGCCAGGGTAGGGGTCAAACCTGCACTCTACTGATCCAAAATCCAACTCCCTATGCTGTGCGCCACAGGGACTGACGAGAATAGCAGCAGTAGAATTAAGTTAGGATTACACCACTGTGGTCAGAGCTGCCTGTCACATAGCTACATACCATATTTCCCCGTTTATAAGCCCAGGCTTGTATTAGTACTGCCTACCACATAAACCTCCTTACTAGGTGGCAAATTGACTAGGCCTTTACACGAGGATATACGGTACTGCTGGACGCGTTCAAACTAAGCCAGCAGCTGCCGGGCGTTCTCGCCAACCTCTCCCCAGCACTACTGCTGCTGCTCCCATAACAGCGACGACTGTGGGACGCGTTCAGACCAAACCAATGGCTGCCAGGCGCTGAGGTGTGTGTACTGATGGTCTAGTGGTTAGCGCATTGCGCTCAGCTTCTAGAGGTAGGCGGGACGAGTCCCAGTCCGGGCGAACATTTTTTTTTGCTGTGTGTACACACACTATGGCAGGCTTCGAGTCCTGGGGAAGGGGAACGATTTTTGTTTTCAACTTGTATTTATTGATTTTCTATTGAATATCTATTGATTAATCGTGTAATAATATAACGAGGGGCTGAAGCCCCCCGAGTTGCATGTTATTGTTGGATATCAGTCACAAGTCATGACATAATTTCCATTAATTACTTGTTCCATATTTCCATAATGACTTAGCCTAGGTTTATCAAATTTTGATATTTGGTGATGCTATGTGACCCTCATAATTGAATGTATGATGAGTGACCTTGCTCCAGGTTATGGTCATAAGGCTTGACCATGAATATACACAGTTCACTATAACATGTAGGTCGGTATTGAAAACCTAATATCATTGGACATAATCATCAGGTCACAAAATTTAAAATGGTGCATATTTAGGCATACATAACCTTATGTACACATTTTCAATCCTCTGCGGCCAAAACTCTGGCTTTAGTATAATTTGGGTTCAACAAATTTCAGGCATATCAGTTATACCCGAAATGAGTCTGAATTACACCCTTATTTCGCGTTTCTGGTAATGCAACAGCATGTAAGGTCCCCTTTATGAAAAGATGTTAAAGTTACGAAATACAGGGGCCTGGGGATGCTCCCTATACACTTAGGCTAGCCATATGACATAGAAAATCAGCATGGCACCCATCCTGAAATAAGGGCCTAGTCATTTTCTTGCCAGGTGGGGGGCTTGTTTATAGATATATGGTGTATGACGTGGCATTCAGATACTCACTTCACTACTGCACAGTTGGACTTATTAGATATAGAGGGGGGGGGGGGGGGTGGAAAAGAGCCCTTTAATTGGTGGGGGGGGGGCAATACCCAATAAATCTTCAGAATGGAAGCTAATGGGGGGGGGGAGGGGCACAAAACAAAATTATGGGCAATCAAAGTAGTCACCGTTATGCGTCATTGGGAGGTCATTTTGCAAAATCAGCTCTCAGTTGGGGAGGGGGTAGCAATAACTTTTATCATAGTGGTGGAGGGGGGGGGGGGTAAAAAAAATTGCAGATCCGGCAAAATTCATCAAGCCCCCCCCCAGCTGACAATAAATGACTCAGCCCTAAAAAAAGTACCCCGATGTATTACACAAAGTGGGTTTGTGTCACTTCTATCACCAAAGGAATGATGTGCCTTATGTTTAGGCCCGGGCTTCCCTAGCCCACTTAAAAGGGTCTATTATATCTCCTCTTTCCTATCCCCTCAGGATGTGTGTGGTATGGCTCTAGACCCCTAAAATCGACATTGCGACATGGGCATTTTTGAGCTTAGTGACATGGGACATTCAAATTCTCTTAAAATCGACATGGGGACATGACCTTTCCTTAAAACCGACACAGTGACATGGACATTTCTTAAAATCGACACAGTTACATGATCATTTCTTAAAATCGACATGGGAAATTGGGGACCCCCCATCAAGGGCCCCTGTGGTGCACATATGCGCGGGCACTGACACATTCCTCTGTTAAATTATCAACCTGTGAAGCACGGGATAGCCACTTAGTGCCGCTAAAGTGCTGTAAAACACAAATCAATCAATCAATTATGTTTAGGCCAAAATAAGGGACCCCACGATGATGGTAATTTGGCGCGAACATACCCTAGAAACAATTTCTTGTGAATTCACGTGAAATTCACGTGATTTCACAAGAAAATTTGGTGTAATTCACGTTATTGATCACGTGAATTCACGTGAATTTGTGAGCAGCAATTCACGTGAAATTCAGCAGTCACATGAAATTCATGCGATTTCATGTGAATTTCACATGACTTTCACATGTAGGCCTACATGCATCTGACAATAAAATGTGAAGAACTCGTGAAATTCACAAGATTTCACAAGAATTTCTGCTGAACCAAATTTTCACCAAATTTACTCGTGTCAAAGTGGTGAAAAGTCGTTCCTTGTTTCCAGGGTAACGCACTACTGGGTACTCTCCACCAGAGGCATGCGCCAGAAGCCAACCAAAATCTGCTAGAAGAGCGTTGCCTCACTACCGGGTAACCAGCGTCGGCCACGTCTGCACGACTACTTGGACGTCTGCACTTGTCAGTCAAATATAGGAACCTTAAAGGGATAGAAACTATAAGAAAGAGTCGTAGGATACTCGTAAATCCAATCTCCTAAGATAAACAGGTGAGTGGTGTACATCACTACTGTACATGTATCACGCTTATAAACACCAGATCATTGAGACCGGCCGCTAAGGAATTGGGCGATAATATAGGAAACTTGCAATGGTCACAGCAGTTAGTCACTTAGTATGCGTGTCAGGCCCCAAGCTCTCACACCCTTTTGACTTTTACATAAGTTTCGAGTTTGGGACAAGTCATTTATTGCCAGGTGCAGGGGGGGGGGTAGGGGCTTGTTAGATATAGAGGGGGTCATTTTGAAAAAGAGCCCCTTGGTGGGGGATGGGGCCCGGGGGGAAGGGGCACTCCCCATATGAACTATAGTAACCATGTGTGTACAAAAAGTAGAGGGAAAGGGGTACCTTTTGGGGTTTTTGGGCGGGTACGGCCGGATCCCTTAAAAGGGGTACATTTTTGGCCATTTTGGGCTAAAAGGGGTAGGAATTTAGGTCTATAAAGTGAACCCATTCTTCAAACCTTTCAATGAAAAAGAGGCACATTTTGGTCATTTTTCCCCAATTTTTTAAGAGGCAACACATCAAAAGGGGTACAGTTTTTGTAAACCAAGGGGTGTCCCGCCAAAAGGGGTATGACTTCTGGAAAAATGGGGGAAACCCGTCCAAAGGGTGGTGTTTTTCTGAAAATTTGCCCCACTAAAAGGGGTACCACCTCCAAGGTGATGTACGCACATGGTTTCCATAAATTTGAGAGTGGCCCCCCGGGGATGGGGCCAATACCCAATAAAATGGGTGTGGACCACTAAAATCGACATGGCTAGGTACATCACATCCCTGTGGTGGTGCCACTGTGCATCTGTCCTCATTTCTGAGGCCATTTCAATTTTTTAATGTGACCCAGTCTAGAACCGCCTCCAAATAACATGGGATTTCCTTTCATTAATTAAACACAGTTTACTTGGGTATATCATCAAAATTGACCTATTATTTGGAAAAGCACACTTCATTTCATATTCTAAGAAATTTATAGAAGAAAAAAACTATTTCTGACACTGATTTAGGGAAATTTGAAGTGTATTATCTCAGTTTTTTTGCAAAATGAATAACATATAAAATATCCTTGATGAAACCCAGAAAAAGCAGCCCTGTGATATCTGCCCTTTCCGGTGATGTGCCATGTTAGTGTGTGGCATCTTTTGATCCACATGAAATTTGCTCTGAAAATACCAGGTTCTGTTTAAATCTTCATTTAACTACTTAAAGAGTCATTAAGTATGTAATTAATTAATCCATTATGGGTATCCAAAATCCTAAAGGTGTAACGATGTGCAGAACTGCATACATAAGAGATCATGTTTGTTATCTTTATTACCATTTTCAACCTAATTTCTTTGAAAAATCCATTGTATGATTGATCATTGCTAATTAGGTCATTGATTTTGATTAATTAGAATATCTAGGTCACATAATTAGGTCAAACAAAAATAAATGTGTCTGTGGCTTGCCAGCAGAGATGATATGCTTTTTTAAATTGAATATATTGCTTTAAATGAATATTATGGACGTTTTTTTCTGATAATCATTCACTTGTTTATAGGAGATGAGCCTACCATTCCTAATACAAAAGGTCACAACTAATCCCCCTTCTCCCATAAGACATTTTACCACCATTTCAGAAAAGAAAATCTTGAATATATCTGGAACCGGTAGGAATTTTTGAAAAATTCCAAAAGCATGTTCTATGCCATCTACACATCCTTGTGTTCTGGTAACTTTCAAAACATATGCAGAAGAATGTATTTTCCGTCTAATGTACCTAACATGGCGACATGGCCTATTTTAGGCTTAGTGACATGGGACATGAACAATTTCTTAAAATTGACATGGTGACATGAACAATTTCTTATAAATGACATGATGACATGACCATTTCTTAAAATTGACATGGGGACATGGCCATTTTTTAAAATCGACATGTGACATGGGGGACCCCCCATCCACATCCCCAATAAACCTTCACACTGACTTGGGGGGGGGGGCAAAACTAAATATGGGCAATTCAAATACCCATCGCGACGTGTCATTCCACATGCGCATCCGATTTTTGGGAGGGTCATTTTGCAAAATCAGATCTTAATGTCAGGCTATTGAGGTAATACACTCTGTTCATGGAGGTTTCCTGTTAATTACCATAATTAAGTCAGTCATGTGACCTGCTCTGGCCAATGGCATTGGTCACGTGACTGTAGGAGTGTCATTGACATCCAATATATATCGATGATGAATATCATCATTTTGGTCTTGATAATTCAAATATATCGATTATTGCTAAATAGAGCAAAATGGCCATGATATGGCCAAAAAATTTCTTCATATACTCTAATTACTAGGCAAATTAGAGTAATTATATTGCCCTGTACACAAGATTTACAGAATTATTTGATCTATTGGCAAAATGCAATGACAAACTCAACTAAACGATGCATTAATTATAATTTAAAATTGTCGGGCTTGGGTAATTCAAAATATATTTGAATCACAATACATTTTTTATCATAACTTTGGTTCTAATAGGAATTTCTGGAAAATTCTTTCAAATTTGGAAAGCCCAAATCCTGGCTTTCGATATAATGGTTTTATCGATGCGATAATCGCGATTTCGTAAATCGCGACGTATCGATTTGGTAGGTATCGATGACACTCCTACGTGACTGACCTACTGAATAGTGGGGGGGTCGAAAAAAATCTGCCGATTCGCCCAAATCCATCTAGCCCCCCCCCAGTTGGCAATAAACTCGTACCTTAAGGCCGGGTCACACTTGTCTTGGAAGCCCAAGACAATTGTTGTACAACAAGACAGTTGTTAAATAAATGTAGGGAATTTTGATGCATATGATACCACATTGAATGCATTCCAGTTATGATCAGCTTCAGTTCGATTCCAAATACCCCTACCTTTTCTCTAGTAGGCATGTGTCCCTAATAAAAAGGAGACTGAATGATTTACATATTCAAAAATACAACCACTATGTCAATGATGAATAGCATACTGAGAGGTGCAGTGTTCTTAAGACTTGTCAGGATGATCTAAATGAGCCATATGGAGAAAGTGAGTATCAGAGTCACATACACTCACCCACCATTAGAAGCTATATCACAAAGTTACGCATTGATACTAATCGTACCCGTGATAGCTTATCCAGAAGCTATAAAGGGAAGAAACCAATGGATTCTATCCGTTCACAATGTAATGCAATTCAAGATGTGAAACATATTGTAATTTGTATTATTTTGCTCTGTAACATCAATACAAAATGTCAGGAAAAGCTTTGAAGCGGAATACCTGAAGTTTGTGGACTACTACAAAAACCATAATGATAACTGAAAACTCTTGCAGATATCAGTAAACCCCTACTGCAAATCATCAAGCAAGCCTGCTGCAATAAATTGTATTCTATCATATATAAAAACACTGTATAACTTAATCAATGTTGATCTGTTGCTGACATGAATGTATCCTTACATTAGTCAATAAAGCCTTCTTGGATCTTCAAGTTTCAACGTTTATTTACTAGAAAAATACACAAGTTCTCCCTTTCGGCGCTCGCCCTGTATGATTCCTCTAGGAGAAGGCTGAAGTTAAACCTCTCACTGGCTACATATTCATATATTGATATTATGTCACTCATATTGAGAAAGAACTTCATGACTGATCAACCTTATTGGTGCTCCAACAATACATACATCGTAATGTGACTAGGTTATAATGAGTTACTCAGTAAAAGTGACAAGACAGGACATACTGTTATGACTAGGTTACACAGATTACTTAATAAAAGTGAGTGTACAATATATAGCACGAGACAGGACAAAACAGTAAACAAGACAAGTGTGAGAAGGTCACTACCATTGTATAGTCACTCATTTTGATATGCAATCATGCAACTTATTCTATCGCAGGGCACATGCCCCCCATAAAGCAGCAGGGCTCATTGTGAGAGAATACTCCCACCCTCATTCAACAGACTGGGCATGTCAGGCCTCCAATACTTAAATAATTTCTTTTTGATCTCTTTGTTGAATTCCTCTTTCCCTTCAAGCCATCTCAAAGTGCGACTCAAAGAATTCCACTGTGAGTAGGCCTGATAGACAGGGTCCTTTATAAGAGTTGTGGTTTTTGGCGCAGCTTGTAATATTTTAGGAGCATTAGTCCCACGGGTACCAAGTACTTGCCCTGTGAAGACTAATCTGTGACATATGGTAACCTGCATATATATTCTTCTCAGGCAGGGCTCGACAAATCAGTTTGAAGACTGTGTGCCCACTGGGCACAAGGGAAAAAAAAAGTTGTGCCCAGCAGACAAGTTCTTTGCCCTGCACCTAACTTTGCTTTTCTTTCTATACTCAAAATTACACAATTATCATTAAGATAAATGAAACAAATAATTTGGATATAATAAAAAAAACTATTTTATTTCATTACATCCTGGTGAAAAACCTTC
The DNA here is from genome assembly GCA_949317995.1 of Acholoe squamosa. NCBI lineage: Eukaryota > Metazoa > Annelida > Polychaeta > Phyllodocida > Polynoidae > Acholoe > Acholoe squamosa. The sequence goes on along the minus strand of OX439037.1, from coordinate 65,306,540 downwards.
ATATAAAATTTCAGAGACCACTACACACACGACTCAGTAACATAGCATTGTGCTGAGATGTCTTTAGTAGCTTTTGGACAGCTGTGCCCATTGGGTACAACTTGAAAAAAATGTTGTGCCCAATGAATTTTTTTTTGAGTCACGGGCATTGGGCACAGGGATTTGTCGAGCCCTCCCCTCCATAGGCAACATTCAGACTCTAGTGTACAGCTTCTTAGTGTCTACTGTCCATGGCTGCCTCACACCTAGACAGGCTCTAATACCAGTTTTATAAAGCACTTGAAAGTTCTTCATAGTTGCTATAGTTTGGCCAGTGGTGAATACTAATAACTATGCCATAATCAACATATGGCATAACCATAGTCTTTAGTATCAAGATCGCGACATCCCTGATAATACTGTTTCTGATCTTTGCCAAGAGTCAAACTTTGTGTGGGCTTCCCTAGCCCACTGAAAAGGGTCTATTTCTCCTCTTTCCTATTCCCTCGCACATATGCGCGGGCACCAACACATTCCTCTGTGAAATTGCATAATATAGTTCTCGCCATGAATATGACCTTAGCTGTCGAAATGGCGTTAAACATCTATTACTCACTCACTCACTCAAACTTTGTGTCTGATAGACCTGAACATGCACTGTATGTGCTGATCGAATGTCATATCCTTGTCAATTACAATACCAAGGTACTTGTATTCACTCATCACCTCGAGCAGGCGCCCCTTAATCTTGAATCTTGATTCTTGAATCGTGAGATTTTCTAGGGGATTTCGGGGGGGAGGGGGGGCAACTTATATTCTAATTTTGGTTTAAGACTAATCTAGACAATTACCTCTAAGGGTCTTAACAAAATATCCATGAGCATCATCTAGGGAATTCCTGACTTCCAAAAGTTGGCTTTGTACCGCCCACTGATGTAGCACACATAAATAAGGCTGACGGGGAGATCTTTTTTTTTTTTTTTACAACGATAGTGAGTTTTAGGGGGAGGGGCAACAGATCTTTAGACATCTTGACAAAATTCGAAACAACACATGGATCACCGAGACGTTTAAGTACATATATATGTAGAATTGTATCCCTACGGGTAGCATTGGTTATATTCCATCGTTTGATAGCCTTAAAACCATGGCCTAGGATGGGAAATGTATCTTTCCCCATTGCCTGACAACAAGAACAAACAATCACCAACCAGATGTAATCAATACTTAATGCTTAATGAATCAAGAAACAGGTTGGACTCCTTTATTGATCTCTTTTCATCGAATCCTATCGTAAAGCCCTGCGTATTGGGGTACTACTGTGACTTATGAAGTCAGGGTGCGGCTTGCAAGTTACATGCAGAGTTTTACAAATATAGACCATAGTAAGAGATGGCAACCTTTTCAGGCGACATGTGTAGCTTATAGCTTTCTACCAAAGTTGGCATGCGGCTTATATGTGGGTGGGGCTTATATGCAGGGTTTTACGGTACCTGCCCTACTCAGTTCAGCCTCCCTGTACAGTATCCCTCCTACTTCCCCCTATGATAGGGTTACAGGGAAATGCCGGGTAGGTACCCCTAGGTACCGTATATAGCGGCTTGTCGTATGGGTGCGGCCATTGCTGAAGCTGATTCCCTGCAGCTGTCACTGGTAACAGCTATCAGATGAGTACCAACTGCCCCCGAGAGGACCGCAGCAAACAGTTGGGATTGTTTCAATGGCTGATAATCATTTTTGAAAAGTAAATTCAGAATTCAGAATGAAGTAGTGGATCTGTTAAAGGTTGCATGGTGTATCAATTAATGCATAATGTCCATTAATGGCTGTCATGATAAATAAATGCACCCCTGCAAAGAACAGGCATGCATTATTCTGACCCTCTAGGACCGGTGCCGATTTTAGAAGGGGGGGGGGCTCCAGTTAAGAGTTTAATTGCCTCTTTTGACCCCAAAATCTAGCCTAAAATATGGTTTTAAACAAGGGGTACGCCCCCTCTTTTTCAATACCCTGGATCCGCCACTGGGGGCTGATACAGTTCTGAATGATGCATGATGCCCCAATGAAGTGCTGGCGGGTCGATTGGCCAACAAGATTGACCGTATTCGAATGGTGCGTCATGACAACTAAGCACCCGGGGGAAGCACTCACTATATGCCATAGACAGGAGTGTGCGGCTGGCAAGGTCAGTTTTGGCCAAAATCTCTCTCCCCAATGGTCTGGTTTTGGTCAAAATCCCTCTCACCAAGGGTCACTTCTAGCCAAAATCTCTCTCACCAAGGGTCACTTTTCTCATATTTTGACCCCGCACGTCCAAATAAGTGCCAGTTTTCGGGACTTTCATCAAAATTTCTGCCAAATATGGTCAGTTTTGATGAAAATTCCTCACATCAAGGGTAAATTTCAAAATAAAAAACTTAACTGTGCACATTTTTTACCAAAATCTCTCTCACCAAGGGTCAGTTTTTGCCCAAATTTCCTCTCACCAAGGGTAAGGGTTGTCAGAGGCCCAGCCGCACACCCCTGTTATAAGAAATCCGGGTGCCCCCCCCCCACCCCCGGGACTAAGCATTATGCAGCCATATAGTGAATGGGGTTAACCAGGTTGTATAGACAGTTGCGATGGTGACGTGTCTGTTAGGAGTACACATGATAAATCAGGGATCAATATCGACACCTGGCCCTTAATCCTAGTTGAGGCTCAGTTTGGCTCAGAAACAGGAACCCCTACAGTTGATTAGCTTTATACTGGAAACGTAGATACTCTCACTTTCTGCTCACCGATCGAGCATCTGGACTGTATATCATTGCCTCAAGAACTGACCCTTGGTGGACTTGATGGATATTTAGTTAGCTTCATCACATTTGATTAAGTTAATGCTGTTGGAGATAAGCTTACTGGATAGTTTTAACTGCAGTAAATATCAACGAGACATCAGGAAAAACAAGGTGAACCTATTACATTCTGTCTGATTTTCAATCTCATGAACAGACATCCAATATAAAGCTCATAAAGCCGAAGTTTTAAGCCGCGGGTCGGCTTTGGGGTCTTTCCTACCCTCCTACTCCCCACCTCCTTCCATACATTCAAAATCACTAATTTGCCGTAATTTGTATGTGTTTTCTGAGAATTTATAGCTGTCATTTGAAGATATTTTATTACAGGCAATAGGTGTTATCATTTCTGCATATATGTGTCCATGAAAAAAAGCTTGAGAGAACCATGTAATAGTTCGTCTAAAAGGGGTAAAACATCAGTCATCTGTTGTAAGCCTAATCTCACTGGAGGAGAACTTACGGAGTGGTCATTATTTATCAACAGGGGGAGCCAAATACTTTTGACACCTCTTGAAGGGATTTTGATATAGTTGTGCTTGAACTAAGAGGCGAAAACAAGGCCTATTATCATTCATCATTCAAAGCTACTCAAATAAAGAAGTCCCATTAGACGACCATATTAAGAAACTTGTCTGGGGCAGGGTTCTCCACAGGATGAAAAAGCATACAGGTAATTTTCAAATACAAATGCTGTTTGGATCATAGTGGCAAAACATAGTGATGTCTCGTGAGAGAATTTTGAAAAATTATATTATAAATGGAAAAAAAACAGATTCTGTTAGAATTTTTCAACCAAATTTTACTTTTTCTGCCCTAACTTCTGTTCTAATTGTCAGATTTGCAAAATTCAAAAAAGTGTAGAAAGCTTAAAGTCTCCTGCAAAGCACACGGGCAGAGCTTTTTAGCTAAAGCACACGGGCGTTACTGAAAAGCACACGGGAACCCCGCCCGTGTACTTCCTATGTGTGGAGAACCCTGCTGGGGTATAATCAGATCATCGATGGTAGGGCTTACTATTTTGATTTGATATACACCAACATGATAAGATGAGTTCATCATAGTTTCCCTTTTATTATTTCTTTTTAATATAAAACACATTTACCAGCTTATTTGGCATGTCTTGTTTTATCATGGGAATACCTTTTATCGAGGGCTCGCGTGAAGGGATAGATGATCTAGTTAAGAGCATTGAATGCTATCAAGAAATGATAGATTGCGCCCCTGCTTCATTTATTGAACCAAGGAAGGGATCATTTCATTAACAATTCATAGTGACCTCAGTGTGGCATGAGATACCCTGTATTGGAATCCACTGCTGATAATCAATAGTTAATCACCACCCCTGCCACTGGGAGCAAGTTGCCCTGTATCGTGGTTTTAATGTGATTTCCTCTCCTGACGCTGAATTCCATTGAATGCATGCCTGTGTGAAATTGAACTTGCTCTGGGTCTGTAGATTTATTTTCAGGGACTTAGGTTTCTGAAACTGCGAGACCAGGTGCTTTATCAGAGGCGTAGGAAGCAAATCTTCATTGGGGGGGCCCGGCGAGGGCACCATCGTGACCACCTTGAATTGTCTGCTGATGCGTGATGGCATCTATATAATGCGTATATAGAATTCATATAGAAAAGTAATTTTTTGGTAAATTTTGGATCTGACTTTAGGCTCAGACCCCCATTTTCCCTATGACATCACCATAATAATCTACCGTAAACTCCCGCGTATAAGACGCATCCTCTACGCCAAACAAATCCCTACTGGGTCTTATAGGATTTCCTCAAGTTGGGGGTGCGTCTTATACGAGGGGTAATTTTACTATAGAACAGTACTGGATGTACAAAATTGAGCCTTAAAATGTGCGTCTTATACGCGAAAATGCATTTGCTGAGTCTGGGGTGCGTCTTATACGCGCAGCGCGTCTTCTACGCGGGAGATTACAGTAATTTGAGATGTAAAGTCTTAGCTTCTTTTCCATTGTGTTTATGAGTTCTTGGAAAATATTGGGGGGGCCCAGACATACTCAGGCCCCACCTCCTTCACGATTGGGGGGGCTCAGGCCCCCCTGGCCCCCCCTTTTCCTACGCCACTGTTTATGGTTGTCTCGTTGCCTTAGTGCAAGTATAACTGCATTTTTCAAGTTTTGCAGGAGAGGCAAAAGAAGTGTTCCCCTTACTATAGCACAAAGTGGAAACAGAAACATTGCACTGAGGCCTGTAGGCACACATATCATAGACGGAGCTTCAGTACTTTCATAGTAGCTAGATAAGGTCAGAATAAACAGAGGCCAGAAGAAAACTCATTTTGACAAAATGTCAGTTAAAACCTTCTTGCACTAAGGCGACGGTTTGATGTCAATATCAACCACTGCTGTAATTCAGACCTACTAATACAGAGCAGGAATGCCTTCATGACTTGGGTTTGAAACCAATATAAAGAGCCACGCTATATTTGCATTTACCGAAATTACTATTTATAGAAATTAGAAGAATTGAGATGAGGGGGCATCCATTATGCTATTTTAAAGAGAGAGAGAGAGAGAGAGAGAGAGAGAGAGAGAGAGAGAGAGAGAGAGAGAGAGAGGGCAGCCATTGTGGAGTATGTTGGAGATGGTAAGAATATGTAATGCACATATATAATACTTCTACGTTATTCAATTCCAGTTAGTGACATAGGATCATAATGGCATCAGAGAAAAAGAGGATTCTTGTGACTGGTGGTACTGGGCTCGTAGGTCAGGGCATTCAGGCTGTGGTGAAAGAGTCCCCGCGGGATGATGAAGAATGGGTGTTCCTCTCCTCTAAAGATGCAGATCTCACGTAAGGAGAAGCTAACTTTTGTCGTTCAATTTTGCTGCACCATGATAAGCAGAGAAAGTATCTATATATGCTGCGAGTGTTGAATTGACCATAAAAATTCAATCTATACAAACACAATTGCATTTCTATAGAATATCATGAATAAACCATAAAACAGAAAGAAAGTGTATCCTTAAAGCTAAAAAGAAAGCTTTCTAATATGGATTATGACCAGATGACCAACACATATTACATATATCTGATCTTGTATCCAGGAGTGCAGAATCCACACAGGCTCTTTTTGAACGCGAGAAACCGACTCATGTCATCCACCTAGCAGCCATGGTCGGTGGCCTCTTCCGCAACCTCAAGTACAACTTGGACTTCTGGGTAGGTATATTGTAATTTAGGTCATAACAGTAAAAAAAAAAGACTATCATTAAGTCTCTTTAAGGTATAGGACAACTGCCCTCTGATTTAAATGCTGGCACACTGCATACTTATGGCATCTTATTTATGTAAAAATCATAGTGCGAATGAAGAATCTTTACATTAATAAATGGAAAACGTAGATTATAAATAAAAAAAAAGTTGGGCTCCTTTGTTTTTCAGTTTTTGTCTTTGATTGTTATAATTGTTAAACTTCTAAGACAGTCTTCCTTTTCCTACTACAGCGGTTGAACATTAAGATAAATGACAACGTGCTGCACACATGTCATGAACTGGGTGTGAAGAAGGTCGTGTCCTGTCTGTCTACTTGTATCTTCCCTGACAAGACCACCTATCCGATTGACGAAACCATGGTATATGTTACCTTGTTTCTATTTATTAACTATTTTTTTATAAAATAATTCACCTTCATATGGCATGCTATCTTCTGCCTTCATAGTTGTTTCCTGTATGATTATAGAATAGAGAAAATACAACACTGGCATATCGTAACTGGAAGAACAGTGGGTATACTTAGCGAGTCATAAAGTTACGAGTGTAATCTTATATAACAATAAACAGATTTGAATAACTACTTATTGCACTTTGTATATATCCATCATTTAGATCCACAATGGGCCTCCACATGACTCAAACTTTGGGTACGCGTATGCCAAAAGGATGATCGATGTACAAAACAGGTTAGTGTCTTTCATGATGACTAAGTGATGTATTCTTCATAACTTAATAAAATCGTGCTTGTATTTTTATGTGAAAGTTATTATGTTTGAAGGGGCCGTTGAGACCATTGTAAGTGCAAAAAAGACACCTTTGATAGTTATCTAAAAGACTATACTTGTAACCATAACAGAAAAAAAATAATGAGTGCGGGTAGGGGGTGGATATGCTTTATTTGTGAATATAATATCGATATTTTAAGGGCTGAGTGAACTTTTGAGCACAGCATTTCGATTGATAATCGATATTTACTAGACATTATGCAACGTATAATGAATCATGATTTTGAGCATCCACGTGGTATGTGACAGATGTGACCTTTGATTGTTGTGCTTTAAAATAGAGAATGTTATGGGACTCTGGTTGCGCCTTATAGGCAGGGTGAAATTACATTAAACCAGTATTGAACTGCTTGAAAACAGATGTGCCATATACACAAGTAGTTTTTCCTGTACCTCATAGTGCGCCTTATGCATGAGTTTGCTCTATATGCTGAGTACTACCGCGTAGAAGACGCATTGCGCGTATAAGACGCACCCCAAACTCAGCACATGCATTTTCGCGTATAAGACGCACATTTTAATGCTGATATTTGTAAGATTAGTACTGTTCTATAGTAAAATTACCCCTCGTATAAGACGCACCCTGAACTTCAGAAAATCCTATAAGACTCCCCAGCATTTTGTTTGGCGTAGAGGACGGGTCTTATACGCGGGAGTTTACGGTACGTTAATATAGTATGCAATGTTTGACAGTGCCTCTAGAGTTGAAAATTTTGTGTTGTAGGGCTTACCACCAGCAGCACGGGTGTCAGTTCACCTCAGTTGTTCCTACCAATGTGTTTGGGCCACATGACAACTACAGCATAGAGGATGGACATGTCCTGCCTGGCCTGATGCACAAGGTGTACCTAGCCAAAAGTGAGTACCGTAAACTCCCGCGTATAAGACGCGTCCTCTACACCAAACAAAATGCTGAGGAGTCTTATAGCTTTCTCTCAAGTTGGGGGTGCGTCTTATACGAGGGGTAATTTTTTCTATAGAAATGTACTAATCTTACAAATATCAGCATTAAAATGTGCGTCTTATACCCGAAAATGCATGTGCTAAGTTTGGGGTGCGTCTTATACGCGCAGCACGTCTTCTACGTGGGAGATTACATTAACGCGGTAATCTACATTATTTCTTAGGAGGCTGCTAATGGATCTTGCCTCACGTTTCATGAACGCAACCCATTAAGAGTCTTCATGGTGCATGAAAGGAAGACACAAGAGGGTTGCATTTATGCATCTTAACAACTAACATGCAAAAGAAGGGCTTGTAAGCCTTTAAGAGGAGACAGTTTAGTAAAAAGCTTGCTCGAGTAACTCTCTTATTCAATCTCTTTCTGTCTCTCCCTCTTCCTCTGTGTCTGTCTGTGCGTGTCTCTGTCTGTCTGCCTCTTTCTGTATCTCTCTTTGTCTCTGTCTCTCCTGTGTACACATCACCAATATTATAATTGGCTCAGGGTCTCTCTGAGCCTATAGAAACGGGTCCAGATGCCATTTTTAGACATCTGACTTTGGCCTGAAAATGAAGAAATTTTCATAACAAGATTATTAACTCGAAAGACGAGATATGAGAGTCGGGTAAAAATACACCCTAATTCAGTGCCTCCCAACAGTAGACTAACAGAGAGAAAAAAATAAGACGCTTTTAGCCCATGTTAAATCCCATAGGTGGTGCAAAAAACCAAACATTCCCGCCTTTTTGGTCTGGAGTGGTGCGGATAATTGATGAATGTTGATGAATTTGCTGTAATTCGATCCGTCCGCGCGTTTCCAATGTCGTAATATCGGCAAAAACATGGCGGATATCAATTTTTTTGTAAATTATAATATAGAAATATGATAAAGAATGGCAAAAGGATATGATTTGAATCGATATGTTTCATTAAAAATGTAAAAAATTATGTGTTTGCCCTGTCGTTAATTCGCATCACAAAGCCGTGGTCGTGCAAATTGACCCAAATAACCATGGAAATTGGGTCGGGCATGCGCAGATAGAACCAAAATCCAACATGGCGGACAGCGAGACGATCGATTTGTGGGGCTATAACAGTAAATTGAGGGGATTATTCGATTCAATTCGATTGATATTGCCAAATATGCATAGATTATATTCAAAAAGCCATTAATTTTAAGTTAAATTGAAAGAATCTATCATTTCTCCATCGAAAATGCTACTTCCGGCAAGGAGGGGTTGCGCATGCGCACAGAACATCAAAATCCAAAATGGCGGACAGCGAGACGATCGACTCACTGTGCCATCGAAAGTGCTGGATTACAACAAAATGGAGGAGAATTACAGTGTCTCATGCTTTTTTATGGTTAATATGGATCATTATTCAAGACCTGGTGGTATTGTGCAATGCTTAACTCGCCAAGAGAGGAGTTATTCGCCAATGAAACATACGAGCGATAATGGATGCATTCTCCATAGGCTTAACCATTGAGAGTGATAACGCGCGAAGAGTTAGTATCAGAAGGGGCCTAAAAGAAGAGATTAAGTGCCCTTTCGAGTTACTTGCATTGCAAAATGCTGTCCTATATTTGTTTTTGTCTGATTTTATAAGGACAGTGCTCACAACATGTCTATACTCTTTCCTATGATGTAAATTCCAGGAATTTCCTTGCATAAGTGTCTCAAAATCCAAGTCCAAAAAAAAAAAATGTATTGTTTTCCTCTGAAATGCTATCCATAGGCACCAGTGTTAAGAAAACCCTATGTCCACTTCAGATCCCATAGTGTGTGATGCTTAGACTCCCATTGAGACCCATTTTGCATCACTCTTCTGTGAATTTCTCTCTTGTATGGTCTGTATATCTCTTGTGGACAAGGCATCTGTGATGTAATTCATACAGGGTATTGTAGATGTCCATACCTAAGTGATTATTTCTTCAGCTCGTAAGTGATTAGTCATACTGGACATGGTAGCTATTCATACCAAAGTGGTTAATGATTCAGCTTAAGTGATGCTATATATTGGACATGGTAGACATCCAAACCATAGTGGTTACTTATTCAGGTCCTAATAAGACATCCATACTATGGAGGTGGTAATTGGTATAGGGACCTCCCTAAGTTGTAGGTGAAATGAATGGAATAACAAGTAAGTATATGGATGGATGGTATATGTGATATACATGTATCATATAAGATAGCAGACCCTGAGCTTCCTGTGACAGCGTCACATGTACAATTTTTATATGTTGACTCAGTGGTGGGAAAAGTCCGTTAGATATATGTACTGGTATCCTTTGATATCTTTTCAGAGAATGGAACGCCTTTCACAATCTGGGGATCAGGCACCCCACGCAGACAATTCATTTATTCCCTTGACCTGGCTCGTCTCTTCATCTGGGTCCTGCGTGAATACCATGAGATTGACCCAATCATTCTCTCTGGTAAGTTAAGACTATCTTATTTGGAGATATATGGCATACATATTATGCTTTTAATATAATGATATTTAACCAATTTGAAAGCATACTGAGGTAGCAGGTTAAAGGAGGGTATTATGGAATTGTTGTAGATGTAAGGATAGCTTCATTCACAGAATTTCATATACACAATGTACATGTAGGGTAATTAACAAGTCAAGTAACACCATAGATCTACTTGATCTACGCCTAACGGCTCTATTGGTTACTTGAAATCGTTTTCTGAAGGGCTTTTTCAATATCAATGTTTTCTGTCCTATTTCTATATTTATGGTTCTATGTCCTAGAAAATATGCATAAAACAAGTTGAAAATGATATAGGTCATAGGATTTTTGTTTTATCTTTCATTTCTTTTTTCTTCTTTTTACCCATTTTTCTGGAAAAAAAAAGTTATTTTTTCCAGTAGTTACCAAAAAACATCACAAAGCAATGCTACTTAATGTGAAATAACACCCTTACAGAGACAGGGATACAGCCAAATTTTATTCTAAAGTTATCTCTATGAAAATGACAACAGAATAGTGCAGTCATTTCTTTTTCATTTAAAGATTCCATATTTTCCTGAAGGTATAAAAGAAATGTCACTTTGATGCAAAGTTCCTCTTCTCCCCATGAGATGGTGCCACCAAGGAGTTTTCTAGGTTCACTATAGAGGGTAGCACAAGTCACCTCCCTCTGTACGTGAACCCTTTCGAGGAGAAACGGTATGATCGGAAGTGTGTTCCTGGTACCGGCGAAAGTTGAAAGTTTACCTGCTCATATTTAACAAGCGAAATTGGCGCCACGTTAGCGCTTCTCCCCGAAAGACGTAACCCCCTCTGTAGATAGCCTCATAGACTGACTCAAGCCTGTCCCATTGTACACTGAAGGCCTATGGCCTATGCCTATGACCTCCAATATACGATCTATATATATATGCCCATTTACTTGACTCGGTTTTTAATGGATTCCAGACACCCTTCTATTCTCTATTAAAGATAATGCACGGCACCTTGTTACAGTCCCTGTGCCTTTACATGTGGTTGCTTGAATACTTCACTTGTTTTACAGTTGGAGAGGAAGACGAAGTCTCAATTAAGGAGGCAGCAGAAATGGTCATCAAATCCATGGACTTTAAAGGAGAAGTCATCGTATCCTTTTTTACTTCTTTGCATCATGCACAACCTCCGCAGTGTATCAAGCCCGAAAGGGTGGCATGACACATGCATTAACGTGCAAATGGTGTACATGTACTTGCAGCCATTCTACTCTTTGAGATAAAATTATATTTAGAAATATTTGTTTGTCCCAGGGTGTGCCTATTAGGACAAGTGTAGCAGTGTGTTGGTAACATTTACGATGGAAAGACTAAATTAAAATTCCTTAATTCAACTCAGTATGATACGTCCAAATCAGATGGTCAGTTCAAGAAGACTGCCAGCAATGCCAAGCTGAAAAAGCTCAATCCAGACTTCAAATTCACACCAATTGAAAAAGGTATGTGCTATATTCTGTTTTAGAACTTTAACCAATATAACTATTGACAGTTGTTTATTGATTTTCATGTTTAACACTATCACGATATGAGTGAGTACGAGTACATGTGTCTGTAATGAATAATAATAAATAACATTCATAATCATAGATTTAAAAAGTGACTTTCCTGAAAGATGATTAATTTAATCAGTACATGATTTTTAAGGCAGTCATTTTATTTATCATTTTAGCTATCAAGGAAACCTGCGACTGGTTCACTGAGAACTTTGAGACCGCAAGGAAATAAATGTCCTCGGCGTGAGATTTGGTGTTATGTGGATGTATGAAGGGATGTACGCAATATGGATACCAATATTCATGAAAGCAATGTATGAGAATTGTCACAGGGAATCGTAACTTGGTGTATGTTGTATATAAATAGATTTAACTTACCGTGGGTACAGTATGTGGAATTATGAGTTATGCAAAGTGGGTGAGTAACACTGCTTCAATGATGTAGTAATGCTTTGATAAAAGTCTAATATGGTCGGGAGTTCCAGCCTTGTAATGGTAATATGTAGGATTTTTCGGAGTAACTTGTTCAGACCTCGCTGATATCCTGAGAAAACTGTGAAGAAAACAAAACTGTGATCTGTTTCCTTTGTAATATTTCAGAATGGGATATTTTCAGGGATTATTATCAATATCATTCAGTCATAATGTTACATGTGTGATCTAAGGACACATTTTACCAGTCATTATGGCAGCTATTTACAGTGTGTGATCAGCTCAACCTTATTGCGATACACTATCACTTAATTGTGGATCATATGTGTATAAAAGCCGTACCAGGGATATGAAACTGGCTATATAATATGAAACTAATGGGTCATTATGAAATCTCTCATACTTATGCCTTAATACTTCAGAGGTAAGTCTTACAATACAATTGACACAAGCTGTTCAGACCACAGTATCATTGCAGAAGGGAATCTAATGCCTTGGCAAGATACTAGTCATCAAATATGATTGCATCATGAACAGCTGATCTACAAAAAATGTACCTTGAAATTTGGTAACACAAAGAAACTAGATGTAATTTTAGATGTACATGCATTACCGTTATGTACATTACCATTGTAGCCTCTCTAGAACACATGTCTACTTTCACTGTTCATCTCAAACAAAGTTCACACAATTCACTTTTGGTGTGTCTTTGTTATATGTCTCATGGGGAAAAAGGCTGGGAGAAAAAGAGTCCCTTAAGTTGTATATCTTTTTTAATTACCTACTTATTATATTACCATAATACCCTGCCTATAAGGCGCGGCTTATACGCAAACCTGAGGCTAACTGCACCTCATACTATTAGAATCTCCCAAAAGAGAGGGTGCGCCTTATACATGAGATGCGGCTTATATACACGCTACTGTGGTAGCTACACATACCGTTTTGAATTTTGGAGATCCCTTGTGTATAACAAAAAATGTGGTGTTTTGTTCTTTTTTTTCTAGGAAATTTATAAACTCTATGCTCGTCCCATACACGTGTTCGCCTTATGTGTGGGGTACTACGGTAATACTTATTATCTAGTATATTGTACAGGATGTAAATGTTACTATCACAACCCTTGATGGTTACACTAATGTGGGAGTTACAATTCGCTTTTTCTGGTTCCATACTGACCTACTGGTAGCTAATTATGATTTTTGATCCTAATGAAGGTAATACCTTGGGGGTTGATTATTGCAGCAGGTGCTCCCGCATCAGGGAACTTGCTTTTTTTATACCGTTTCTGCTTTGTCTTTCAGTTCATTACGTTCAGTATGTAAGGGTGTCTTCAGTGAGCAGTACCCTCAGCAAGGGTTACGTCTGACTGTTTTAAGCAGACCGCAGACGGGGCCGACTGAGTCAGTAGTTTGGGAAGGGCTGGCCGATCCGATCAGGGATATCAAACATGTTTGGTATTGGCTGACTAGATCGGACGTCCAGCGCAGACACTCCCGATGTTATGATCGGCCGAGCCAGTCGCGCTCGTCTGCGGTCGCCTTTATTAACACTGTATATAACCAGGAAACAAGCCTTGCTGTTTACACGGTCACTTTAATGATAACAAAACCTATAGGTATAGCCATAATGTGGGATGATGCGTGTGTGGGGCCATGATGACTGCCATCTTTGGTTCTCTTGTGCGAAAGTTGCCAGCCTCACATGGCAGCATTGTATACATATATTTTGGCAATCAGCAAGCAAGTCACATGCCCTGTTAGGTTGGCACTGCTTGATCTCGGTATGGCAATTGGTACCAATGTCTTGATTGTTAGGCAGTGACTAGTGTTTCAAGTGTTCATGGCCCTCTTCAGTGCTAAACAGTGGTGTGTCTTGCATGATCAATGTGACATACTGTAATCTCTCGTGTATAAGGGAGTGGTCATTTTTTTTCTATGCCCCCCCTCGACGGCAGTCAAAAATTTTTGCACCCCCCATGCTGGAGGCGCAGAGAATTTTCATGCCCCTCTTTGATCTATAGTAGCACGCGGGCTTTTTTGCTTAAAAGGGGTGAATTTTTTTACCCATGCCTCAAGAGGGGTCTGAAAATTTTACGCCCCCCCTCAACCCCCCCCCCCCTTATTGATAAATAATGACCACTCCCAAGGTGCATCCCGTGCACCCCGAGTTGTAAGAAATACTACAAGGTACGGCATATAAGCTGGGGCTTGTATGCGGGAGATTACAGTGAGAGCAAGCCCGATATGAAAGCCGAAAAGCTGTTATATGTGTATCAGTGTGTGTGAAGTCAATTTGTTATTAGAATCTTATTGCGGATGTATGGGGAAGATACAGGGAAATAAAACGGTTTCTACCAAGGAAATCTACCTCTCTTCTTGTTTATAAGACTTTGTGGCGTACAAAACAATTCCTGCCCGTGCAAAATCTCACCTTCTCCTACCCCTTCCCCCTCTGTCAATAAATAATGCTCACTCCCTAAGATATGCCGTGCTCTACAGCCCCAGGACAGTGGCGGATTTAGAAGGCGCGGGGACGCCCCCCCCCCATTTCCCTGTACTTGTGCGACTAGGCACTGAAAGCGCCAGCGGGTTTTGGTGTATCCCTAAGATAGCCTGACTTTGAGATAGAACTACCGGTACCTTCATTGGGCCGGTGTAGCATTAAATAAGTTCAGGGCAGAAATAAGTTCCGCGGTAGTGTTCTGCACCTATTAGCAATGCTATGACAATTTTAACATCAGGTCCACTATTCATTAATATAGAACATATTAGATAAAGATGAATTAAGATCCAGTGATGTTTTATGATACAACTAGTTCATAGGATTTCATAATACCGAAGGGACTGCAGATAGGTTGAAATAAGGATCAGGGTGGTGTTCTTCACTCATCAGTGATGTTATGACAATTTTGAGTTTAGGTTCCCTCTCTACATGCATATAGCACATGTTAAACAAAAATGAATTAAGATTTAATATTTCTATTTCATACAACTAGTTCATGATACCAATGAGACTGCAGATGGATCCCTGAGGGGCCAAATCTGACAGTCCTCTCCTCTATATGCAGACCTCAACTAAAAATGAGAGTATTTTCACACCTTTCAGGGGTGGGCAGCTGTCGCAATGTCGCAAAAAATGTGCGACAGAGACCTTGGAAAATGCGACAGTGACATGGGGCATAATCTCTAAATCTGAAAGAATTTTCTGAAGATTCCAATTAGATCCAAAGTTATGCCCTTCTCAATAGGTTTGTTTCATCATGCAGTTGAAGCTTTTCAGGATTAGCCAAATATAACAGAAATACCCCTAAAGTTTGAAGCAGCAATTTGTTCAACTTATAGTTAGAATCTGAATTTCCTTGGATTAACTTGTCCTCCAGAATACACTTTTGGATTTAGATTTTGTTTCTATTTAAAAGTTAGAATTAGAAAACTTTCTTGGACTCATTTACCACATAAATCTAAGAACATGGCAACTTAAGATTACTGATAGGATCTGAAAATAATAATCTGGATATTTTCTTATACTACTCATCCCCTAAATTGTCTAAAACATATGTAAAGGTCAAAATCAAAGATTTTTAAGCCATATACTCTGCTTCAAATACATCCTATCCTAAAATAGCAATTCAGGAGAATCTGGAAGTTATTTTGGGGCATTTTGCACCCAAACCCCCATAACACACTCCTTTTGAAGGTTGAATTTGAACATTTCCTTGCAGCTATTAATGAAAGCTTTCTGGGAGTAACTAGTCCCCCTGAATCCTCTAAAAAAACTGTCATGGATCTAGGGGGCTGGGGGAAATGTCTTAATTTATAAGTCTAAATTATTAGGGTTGAGAATGCACCATTTGATTTCCAGATTTCAAAATTTTCTTTAGGAGAAGGGGCTGCACCCTCAACCCTACATTAGACTTCATCACCAAATCTCGCCCCCTTCCCTTAGCAAATTCCTGGATCTGCCTCTGTTGCCCCCCATCCCTCCCCCAAATCCCCCTGAAAGACCTTGCTACAATAATTTGTAGATTTGCTCCAGTACTTCGCTATATGCCCACCCCTGCCTTTCCCTTCAATATCATGTAAATTTGACCTAGAATCCATGAAAGTAACTTCGTACAAGCATTCATTGTTATACACCAAGTTCAGTAAAAAGTGATGGACGTTTATGTGATCTGAAACAGATCACATAAACGTGCCTATACATGGGTACTCAAAATTTTCAGGATGTCACACTGTCACTTTTTAGGAAGGATGGAGCGTCACTCCGTTACTTTTCATGTATATGCCAATGTACTGGGAACCTTTGAAATTGTCGCCGTCCAGCATTTTCTAAAACCCCTGCATCACGTCTGTCACTTTAAAAAAAAAAAAACTCTGTCACAAGCGTCATGACCATCACTTTTTACCCATGTATAGGCACATAAACCAACAATCTGTAAGATAGATGGCCAACTTTAATGCACACTTCATCTGGGCTCTTCCCCCAATGGGATATAATGTGAAGGAAAGCCTTAATGTGGGGCCTTTGAATGTGTCAGGTATAAACATGATGTTGAACTATGATAATTATACACTTTTCATTTTAAGGAGTGGTCATTATTTATCAACATGGGGGTGGTGGGTTTTTGCACAGATGCGTGAAAATTCTTTATGTCCCCCCCCCCCCTCAACGGTAGGCAAAAATTTTTTGCGCCTCCCCGCTGGAGAATTTTCGCGCCCCTCTTTGATCTATAGTAGCTCGTGGGTTTTTTGGCTAAAAAGAGGGTAAATTTTTTTTAGCTCCCCCCCCCTTAAGAGTGGTCAAATTTTTTTGAGCCCCCCCCCCCTCTCTGAAGGCGTCTGAAATTTTTATGCCCCCCTCAAACCCACCATCCCCCATGTTGATAAATAATGACCACTCCCTTACATTGCATATATCATACCCATTATATTGGCATACACAATCGGGCCAACACTGGGCCAGTGCTGGCATGCCAGCATAAAGCCGGCAGTGGCCCTTAAATGGCTCAGTACTTGGCCAGTAATGTTTGCCAGTTGTGGCCCGGAAGAAAGCCATATTGCACTTTTTTACTGGGCCAGTACCATATTGCCGGTAGTGGCCCGCTACCGTTGCCATCATTGGTGCAGTACCGGTCCAGTACAGGCGTGTTTGCTGAGCCCCCCCCCCTCCCCCTCCCTAGGATCCGCCAGTGCAGATCAACCGTATTGGCCTGTATAAGCGCCGGGGTCTCGAATAAGCGCCAGTCTCGAATAATCACCGGGGGTACAGAGGTGTTGAAATTTTAAAATACACTATAAATTAAGTCTTGAATAGGTGCGGCTCTTGATTTCAGAAGCACAACAATTGATACAGGCGTGGCACGAAAAAAAGTATCGGGTTATGCTTGGACATGCATAACGCTATGATGTAACTGGTATGGCAACGGTACTATGCTGCACCATTCCCGTGCTACACAGACGCCCGCAAGTGAAAGGGTCTTTTGGTAGAATGTGTTTAGAGATGCAATTAAAGGATATGCATACAGTTGGATGTCCCTTGTCTCATAGAGTGTTTCTTTTGCCACTATCATATTAGGACCAATTAGGCAGCCAATCAGGCCAGGCTATGTACTGGGGTGTGTGGTCATTGCATGGTGATTGGGTGCATGGTCCAAAGCATGGTATGGTGTCAAATGCATGAAATCTGGAATAGACCCTCCAAATAGTACATGAGTAGTCACGATGATGTTGTGTTGGTGATAAATATATATAATGATAAAGTTGTCAATTACTCCCATACTCATACTACCAAGGTACTGTATGATGAGACAGACCCGTGTCTACCCCGCCCCAAGCCTGGGCCCCCCACCAGGCTTTGTGCACACTCCCCAGGGCCAGGCCAGTCTGCATTGATCAGTGTTATCCGGCCGTGAGGGGTGAGAATGGGCGTGAAGACAGAGCGTGATGCACATCCAAGAAAGACGAAAGTGGCGGCGGCACTGACCCGCCATCTAGAGGTAAAAAGTCACTAAAGTTGTCTAATGTCGTGATGTTAAACAACGAACCGACTTGCGATATGCACTGGGGAGGCCAGAAAAGCGAAGATCTCAAATTATGTTAGCTTATTTTAAAGCAGTTAATGACGAAGAATGAATTATGGATTATGAATTTCGAGCCAAACTAGCAGCCGAAAGAGAGAAGGTAGAGGATTTGTTCGAATATGAAGGTCGGAAGGTTGGACGAGGAACATATGGACATGTTTACAAAGCAAAACGGAAAGAGTAAGTGACCAGTCAGTTCACCAACAGCCCGCCTAATTAAATGTTTATTGTGTTTACAACCGACACGGTTAATTTTATGTGTATTCTGACACTAGTACGAGTAATTTAAAGCATTGCATCTTTGCAGCTTGGGATTTAGCCTTGATAGTGTGCAATAATATGAGCCTTTTAGGCTTTTTTAGGTTGGTCATTCGATCATTAGCCTGATTTAATAGGGGACATCCATAAAATTCCAAATTTGACCATTTTTGCAACCATATTTATGATATTAAACATCATTTGTGGATGACCCTTTATCATGGTCGGCCATTCACCTAGTCACTTTCGTAGCCCTACCAAAGTGTGAACGGCCAACCCGTGACACAGATGAAACTCAGTCTACCATTCACCAGGCTTGCCCCCTCCAGCCCAACCGTGCCGCTGTAGTATGCAAAATGTCGCTCCGTGAGAAATGTTTCCAAGGAAATTCAAGTAACACCTTGCATTAATCATAGTTCTACGGCATAGGGGCAGTATCATTAGGGTTGTTGTTTCTTCAATTTCTATAAGAGGAGAGGGATATTATCATGGTTTCTACCTTTCAAGGAAATAACTATTTGTTTCGAGATTAAGCAAACTTTATCACTCTCCTAGCAGATGTTTTAATCCCAGCGCCATACGATTTAGAGGCTGCAAAGTCTGTTGGGAGAACGCTGGAAACATTTTGCATGGTGGCGACATTCTGCATGCAACACCGCGTTCTGTCTGTCGCATGCGGAATCTGGTCGGTCATTCTCCAAACAGACTCTTTAAGCTGTAATCCAATGCCAACAGGTACAGTTATCTGCTTGAAGAATGATAAGTCTTTCATAGCCTCGAAGCAAAGTATTCTTATAACCGAAGGAACAGAACCATGATAACATCCTCCGAGATCTAATAGAATTGGATTAATACCTAACCCTAATGATACTGTCCCTACGCCTTAGAACTAGGATTTGGGCAAAGTGGGATTTGAGAAATAATTGAACTTCGGCGACCAGATTTCGCATGGACCAGATTTCGCATATGACACTGTCATCTGAGTCGGCCATCGACGCCTGGGCGGCGAGCTAGCTAGTTCACCCAGCACAGGCAGTACTGATAAGCTTATGTACTACCCCGGTATCGGTACCTGACATCAGTTGGAGAGTAAATACACATCCAATCAGATTCTTATCTACCGTAAGGCGTGGCTACTTAATTAATGGTGTAAATCAACTCTCCTAATTAACTGAGAAAATTAACATTCAGTGAACCTTGGTCTAAGCCGGGCTTAGTCACTGTCAGTGCTAAAACAGGGCTACTTTGGCTCTAAAAGTCTATGGAAAACAGGGCTACTTTGACTGAAATTCCCTAAAGCATGTATTAATCAAATAAGAGGATTATTTTGGCCCTTCTACTCAAAGGTTATGTTACCATACATCAATGAGTCAAAGTGTAAAAGACAGCCAAACTGCATGTACAAATTATGGCTATGGCGCTATCTGTCCCAGTGAGATGGAAATGCACTTCAGCTGTTGTTATAAAAGGAATAATTTCCAAATGGCAGAAAATTACATAGTTGGGTGTCTAATTTGAAACATTAATTAGACCTAAAAAAAAAATTTGACCCAAATGATATGAAACAAAATATAGGGGGAAAATGGAGTTAAATACAAAAGAAATGACATTCTAAATAAAGTATCTAAAGTAGCCCCGCATAGCGGGGCTACTTTGAAGACCACTTAATGCCAAAAAAGTCAGAGACCTGTAGCGCTAGTTGCCATGGCAACACACATACAGGTAGGTCTTTTACATAGACATTTAATAGGAAAGAATTAGATTTTGGGTCAAAATAACCTTACATACAGTAATCAGTAAAAAATTATCTTGAATGAGCCAAAGTAGGCCCGCTTTACGATACATCAAAGGGGGGCAATAAACTAATAAACTGGAATACACATCCAGTGAATTTAAGGTGCCGGGGAAAGATAGAGGTGCCCCCAGGCTATTGAACTGCTATCAATAGCCGCTGACTGAGGCTGGTCATTCACTGATTCAAGTCAGAAGGTAGGGGAGAGGGGAAACAAATGAAGAATTTCTCGCCCCGTCTTCCAAGTCCATTGTTTAGAAAGGGGGCTTAAACAATGTTGCTCCTTTTGTAAATGGCAACCCCATGTTACAGATGATGCCCAGTCTTTGCAGTGTTGCCGAAATGACGGCATGATCTCAGCTTTCTAAGCCTAAGGCCTCAAAAAAGCGTTTTAAGTTACAATTATTTATGGGCCTTTTAGGGGGGAAAATCTAATTTTTTGGCACTTATCGAGACATGGAAGGACTTTTACGATCCGGCACGTCAAATTTGCATTGTGAAAGTGCGAAAATTTACAGCCTGCTTTAAAAAAATTCTCAAAAAAAAAAATTCCTAACTCCCTACCCTAATTGTTGTGTGCCCAGCCAGTTGACGCAATGTATAAGACTGGTCTGGCAGTTGTGTCCTCTGGGCACAACTTCAAAAATAATACAGGCTTATCAGTTGTGTCCACTGGGCACTGGACACAGGGATGTGTTGAGCCTTGCCCTTCCCCCTCAAGAGGGGTCAAAAGTGCAGTAGTGATTCCTAAGATTTGTGAATCGCTACTGCGTTAAAACTTTTGCCTAGCTTTAAGCATACCATAGATTAAACTTTGAAACATTAAAATTGTAAAACCTTCTTATAAACTGTACTTCCATGCGGGACTGGAGCTGGTTCTGGTGACGTTGCTGATAACAGTTGATGAGATTTGTACTACCGGTAGTACAGATACCTGTACAAGCTTGTCCCTGGAAGTGTATGTTTTTCAGGGACAAGGGACCTGTCATGACAGTTCTTCTGTATTAAGCCTATCTTGGGAAACCCAGCCAAATTTGTTCGCGGCTTATAGACCATTTCCTAAACCCAGGTTGCTGCTTATGCAAGGGGTTTTACTTATCAAGACTTTACTAAGGAATGGGTACCATTTCAGCCCTTTAATACGGCTTATAGCCAAGTCATGAAATCAGGGTGTGGCTTGTACGCGGGTGCAACTTATACAATATTATATGGGGTTTTATGGTGGTTGGGTCTAGACTAATATAAGATGCACCTGGGGTTTGGAAATGCCAGTTTAGTACTTTTTTTTATTGTCAAAACTCTGCCTATAAGCCATACCCTAAACCAGGACACTGTAATGATTTTAATAGCCTTGGCATATTTACGTGAGTTTTTATTCAACCCCTCGGCAGCTGACCACAGATAGTGGTCCAGTCAGCTGAGTCGATTCTATTGGGGAATCTGCGGATGTCAAGGAGCGCTGTGCATGCAGCGATGTTATACTGATTGAGGGAACATGTTCATTGTCTTTACCTGCTCAGTCCCCATGAACCAGATGGACAGAGCACTATTTCCCTCAATAGCTTTCTCCATGTGCCCCAAACTAGGTATACTATTATACTAAGCTTGGAATGCATTACTATCCTCCCTGTTAAAACTACGCAAAGCATATACCGGGCCTGACAATACCAGACTCAGTACAACTTCAGGACTTTTTGGGAAGGTTTGTTTACACCTGTGCACATTAATTTTATTGGATCAAAATGACACAATGAATTAAGTATGTGTACAAATGTGGAAATGTGCCCATCTACATTTCAAGAACAGTTTAGCAACTCCATTTACCGGTAGATGGCTTTCACTGATTTAAATCGGGATGTATTCAGTAGTCCATATAGATATATAATTGTTCTGTGTCCCATGTATTTTGTTGAAAGTAGTATGTAGAATCAATTGTAAAACATATTGAACACAACACTGTCCAACAGTATGTATGAAACATCATCTAATGAATTGTGGCTAAGCAATGCCTAACAGCACCTTCCAAATTTGGCAATGCATTTCAGCTTGGAGAGCATGTTGAGCAAGACGGCCCCTCGTAGACATAGGTAGGCTCCCTCACTGGGGTTTGAAAATTTGAAATTTTGGGATAAATGGGATAAACTTGGAATAAAATAGTATTTAGAGGCCTAAGCTAGATATCACTTTCAGATAAGTATCTGTCATATATGTATGGTTATTACGTGGTATCAACCCTATCAGGGCGGCTCTTATGGTCCAATGCCGTTACTGGGTGCAGGTGTCAAGTTCCTTATGTCTAGGCCATCGTTTAACAATTTAAGTTGACATGCCGCCCTGAAAGGGTTAAAAGTTCCAAATGTGACAGAGAAGTGACTTCCTTCCCATGTAGCCCACTTCTCCTACACTTCAAACTAATGCCAATTCTCTCGTATCTTTTTTTTTTTGTGTATACAATATTAACATACATGGTAAAAATAAGCTGTCTAATGATATTGACCAAGGACTTCCGTATTGTCACATTTTAGTGCCCCGGCGCTTATGGATTTTGACAGATAATTACCCCCGCCCAAAAAAGAGGCAGATTCATAGTCTATTCATAGATATTTCGACATCCCGTTACCTGCTTATAGAAAAGTAGAACTTATCCCGGTGCTAAAACTTGACAGTACGGTAGTACGGCAAAAGGGAAATAAAACCTCTGCTTCAATGAAGAATACTTATATTTCTTCCCGATCAAGCCAAAACTTAATAAAACGAATCTAGGAAATATATCTAATATTTTAGTGTTTTTGTGCCAAGTTAATTTTGCCAAATGACTCATACACCAGTGAGACTTGGTTATAACAAACACCCTTATAACGAAACTTGTTTTAAAAAAAATATTTGGGCAATTCCTATTCTACAATTTCCTTACAAAGTCAGCTTGGGTACAACGCCTTTTGGTAACAACGAACATTCTAGGTCTAAAACAAGGGGTTTAGGCCTAAAACAAGGGGTGTGTTATAACCAAGTTTTACTGTATCCCGACTCTACTCTATGAACTTGAAGACTAACCCATGACGATATGTTTAACCCATAACTTCCTTCTTCATTTCAGTGGCAGTGAGAATTGTGAATACGCCTTAAAACAAATTGAAGGAACTGGTATTTCAATGTCAGCATGTAGGGAAATAGCGGTAAGCCGTAGTCATTTAACTTTGATACGTTGCACTGTCATAGACGTGAACGCCTAAAAACTAAATAATCGTTTACTCATTTCATATTGAGCATGGCCCAAGTATGATGAGTGATCTTTTTGTGTTTAATGACTGTATGTGTAATATGATTTAATCGGTGTGTTATGAATGCCAAAGGTTGTTCTGTACTTTTACAGTTATTACGGGAGTTGAAACATTCAAATGTCATCAGTCTGAAGAAGGTCTTCCTGTCTCACGCGGACCGTAAAGTCTGGCTGCTCTTTGACTATGCTGAGCATGACTTGTGGGTAAGTTTCCGCACCTCGCTTATATTCAGAATAAAAAAAAAAGCTGCAACCAAACTTTGTCGTATAGACCCCAACTTGGAAAAGTTCCGACAAGCTGCAACAAGTGTCTGATTCATGTTTAAAAAGTCTGTTTATTGAGTACCGGTAAGCAGTGCTCTATAACCAGCCAGATATAGGACATGTCATACACCTACTTTTTTTCTTTTATTCAAATACTGGATATGCGCATTATAGCATTTTTGTTACTAGATGGTTACCACAGTGGCGGATACAGGGGGGGGGCCCGAACGGGCCTTGGCCCCCCCCCCCCAAAAAAAAAGGAGGGAGGAAGAGGAGAGGAGAGGGAAAGGGGGAGGGAAGCAATTCTTTGAATATGATGTTCCATATATCGTTACAAAGCTTAGATCATGAGAAAAAGCACTGTTGGCCTCACATAGATGTAGGATAACAAATTGAAATTTTCACAATTAAAAGAAAAATATTTCTCGTTACTAAGGTTAAAAGTCACAAGGTCCAGTCTACTTCACCGACTCCCCCCCCCCCTCACCCTTGCCATGTCTGGCCCTGCAGGTCTAACTTGCATGTTGCAGGACACCAATTGATGGGAGGTGGCAGCAGGAGTCACTTTTTGCATGGCTCCACTGAAAGTTTTTGTACAAAGATTATATTGGTCTAAAATTTGAGATTGGGTATGCAAACAGGGTATCAAATTGATTCTTAGGGTATGTATTAATCGATTTGAGTGTTATTTAGACTGAGATTTGATGTTCAGTTGAGGGAGTGCACTCCATTTAATTACAGAATTAATGTAATAACCTTTGAATATACACCTACTTCTCACTGATTCCCTTAAAACTTTGTAAGATTATTCAAGTTCCCCCACTTTCACCTTTCAACAACCACCGTGCATCTTAAGATAAAGCACCCTTGTATAAATGATCTATACCTATGCCCAGAAGCAATTCATGTTTGCTATATGGGGTTAGTGTAACTATTAATCCATTTCCAAAGATTTTGATTTCTGGCAATATGACTACCGTAATCTCCCGCGTAGAAGACGCGGTGCGCGTATAGGACGCACCCCCTTCTTGGTAGAAGCATTTTCGCGTATAAGACGCACCTCTTAGGGTTCAATTTTGTAAATTTAGTACATTTCTATAGTAAAATTAACCCTCGTATAAGACGCCCCCCCAACTTGAGAGAAAGCTATAAGACTCCCTAGCATTTTGTTTGGCGTAGAGGACGCGTCTTATACGCGGGAGTTTACGGTATTTTGGCAAAATGGGAACAAGTGAAATATGGACACTTGCAGTCTTTGGGGGCTGGGGTGGAAGAGTACATGTTGATCTGCATTAAAATGGTGTGCCAGAATGCATCAGAATGCACCATTTCCTGTTCTAAATTTCTAAATTTTCTTGGGGGCCAAAGCCCCCAACCCCCCAAAATTTCAAAGCATCACAATCTTAGTACAAGTTCCGGCCCAAGTTCCATTCGAGATATTCCTGGTAGAGATCTCCAACATGGGGAGGATGTACATGTCCCCTAACCACCAATAATCTATAACATGAAAAATGATTTGAGGATTTACCTCAAATTATATGGTCTTGAGACTTAACATGTTCAATTAGAATTACAACCAGAATGCACCATTTCAAGTCTAAACCAACAAAATTTTCTTGGGGGGCATGCCCCCAACCCCCCCCAGTTTCACCGCTGCGATTCGCTTGCGGTGCTTCGAGGCATGCAGTACCTCCCCACTATGACCAGGTCTTGGCCCCCCCCCCTCTAGAGAATCCTGGATCCGCCACTGTGGTTCAACTGTTATATCAACTGTTAGTCTGAATAAAGAAATAAACTCGCAATGTTATCTCTAACTCTATAATGAATTACCCTGGTAATATCCATTGTATTAATTAGCGCGGCGACTAGTGAGTACTACTCGTGAGATGAGTAGACTAGTGTATGGTTCACAGTTGCCACGGTGTAAGGGATAGGGAGGCCTTGCAATCTATTTTTGTTTGTGGCTCCTCTGCTATGGACTATTCCTGCTCACTATTCTAATGTAATAACAACAGTGTGTGTACTTTACTTATCAGTGAAGGAATTTTCAGAATATATCTCATACTTTTGATTTTATTCGCAGATAAGACATTTCATCATTTGGAGCCCTATGGCAGATTAGCATTAGAGCATTTTAAGATTCAGAAATGCATCCCTGTAGCCTTTGTTTTAGAATTGTTCGTTTTGAAACTACTATATATATGTAGTACAGGTTTTATCTCAGTGGGTTATGGTACAATTGGATCATATTTTCTGTATTTGAACAAAATATTCACTGTCAAAGATCTCTATGGAGAAATCAGTGCTAATGTGTGTGTTGCCATATGTGCATTTTTGTAAATCAGAGGAGGTTGAAATGTAAGGCCACCTTGTGGAACTGCTACATTCTTTTCTGTGTAAAATTTTTAGTTTACATTGAAATAATGCTTTCTTAGAATATGTATCTACTATTGGTGATGAAAGATTAATTTGATTACTTCTTTCATTATATAAACGATTTTGTGGAACACTGAAAAGATGTATGTACTTACACTGTGCTCCCCCTCTACAGAGAGGTGGAGTGATCTGGCCGGTTTGCTGACCACTGGCCTGTGACCAGGTACAGACTATTACAAGTGATTGGCAGTTGGGTGTGTGTGTGGGGGGGGGGGGGAGACAGAGCAGGCTCCTGGCAATCTGAGACAGTGTACACTCATAATGACACACCTGTTGACTATGGCATTGAACATTGAATAAGACAGGTCCCTGTGGCAGCTGAGTGAGGTGCATGCAGAACTATTAGTACTTAGCTGCAGTGGGTAGTTCAGGTTGAATTTGTGCTATATACTACCAAAAGCCCAGATGATAGTATGCCCTATCTGTCTCACCAACTGAAACTAGACACAAGATTACAAGTCGCCGCGCCATGTCTCACAGAACTATTCTCTACTATTGTATTAAAATCTACAACACTATGGTTTTATTTATATGTAAATATAACAAATGCCATAGTGGAAAAATACGTGAGCATTGATGGCCAGCTTGTTCTTCTTTCAGCACATCATCAAATTTCACAGGTCGGCTAAAGCTACCAAGATGCATGTTAGCGTCCCACGGAACATGGTCAAGTCACTGCTCTACCAGATCCTTGACGGGATTCACTACCTCCACTCCAACTGGGTCCTGCACCGAGATCTGGTTAGTGTATGCTCAGTGCTTCAATGCACTCTAAAACATACACAACATGGTATTACATGTCTATTGTACTGGTCCATGCCTAGGCTAATGCAAAGATGACATGTGGACCCCTTTTACACAAAAGCAAATTATATCGTGTGAATTTTAAAGGGCAGGCTCGCCCTCTCCAGCCCATCACATTACAGGCTGGCCACATACCTTCATCTGACTCGTCATCGACGCCTCGGCGGCAAGCTGGTTTTCCCAGCAGGTACTTCACTATGGCAGTGACCAAGCCTGAGCTTGGAGAGTGAATACACATCCCAGATCAATCAGATTCTTATCTGAATCAAAGGAGCAATAAAACAATAAACGGGAATACACATCCAGTAGAATGTAGAGGTGATCCCAGGCTATTGAACTGGTATCAATAGACGCTGCCTGAGGCTGATTAATGGCTAACGGGGATGATGAGCATTCCACATGATATGGCGTTAGTTTACCGAATGACAGCTCATAAACTAATGAAAAATGAATAAATAAATGAATAAAATCATGAAAAATACAACATAATTTATAGATTAAGTTGGGTCGCTACTATTGGATTTGAGCCTACTGCGTAGGTCCCTGCGCATTATAGGTTATATTCATCAGAATCAAACCATTTTTGGTATGGGCATACTACTATCAGTCCTTAATGTTCACAAAACAATTTGAATGGTGCCGATCAAAATTGTGTATTCTATGACACTCTGAAATTTTGGGACATTTGAATCTAGATTTTTCTCATGATTCTCTAACATTCTTTTGAACCTTAGAATTATAGCACTTACAATACTAAGACAATGCCCTAGAAGTGGTAGGCTCTTCACAGTGACCAAGAGCATATAATGAAGCAGCCCAATGACAAGGATTTGCATATTTTACCCATCATGCAATGCTTTGAATAAGGAATATTGTTAATTTTTTCAATAATTTTTTAATTCTAATGGCCAAAACTATAAAATCTGGAGGTTGAAAATATGAATTTTATTTGTTTTTGTTATAAAATAATAGAAAATTTACACCTCGCTTTTCTGAAAAATGAGAAATTTACCCAGAATGCCATGGCATGGAGTTAAAATCAAAAATTCTTTATAAATAAGGATATCAGACTGTTTACCATGTTAGGTTTTATATCTCTGTATCAAAAATTTATGACAGAAAGAAATTCTCAAACCTGAGACACATTTTCTCTGATTTCTAGGTGAAGATTAAAATACTTTTATTTTTCAAAAATCTGTAGAAAAAAAAGTAGCTCGGGACCCCCTACTTTTCTTTTCATATTCTTATTCTAGATGATTTTTTGTACCTCTAGGAGAAAAATGAAGAAAATCTAGGATCTTTGATTCAATGGTAGCGACCCACCTTAAGCATGTGCTGTCGAATATTTCCTGCAGCAACAAGATTATTTAGAACTATTATTATTATGGAATATTAAACAAATCGATAATAAATTATCTCATATTGAATTTGACAGAAACCAGCCAATATTCTAGTTATGGGAGAAGGGAGTGAACGTGGCCGAGTGAAGATAGGTGAGTGGAATTAACTACTGGGGTACTCTTAATACAACGATTTAAAAAATGATGATATGTGAGAATAATTAATGGTTTTTTTTACACCGATGGAGAAATATTCAATGTGAAAACTATCCTGCATGATTTTGACAAGAATGCATATTCTGACGTGCCTCCCTTGTTACACTTGAAGCGGACATGGGTTTTGCACGGTTGTTCAACTCGCCGCTCAAACCACTCGCTGACCTGGACCCCGTTGTAGTCACATTCTGGTATCGAGCTCCTGAACTCCTTCTTGGAGCCAGGCACTACACAAAAGCTATAGGTAAGGTGGTGTTTTAAATTAGGTTTGTTCGTGATTTAGTGGCAGTCATACTACGGTAATTAGAGAAAACCAGATATACATGTATCTGTTAATAGCAGTGATGCCGAAATGACATGAGGCCTTGGGAGGCAGGCCTGCCATGATCCCAGCTTTCTAATGGTGAAAGAATCTTTTAACTCTGAAAGAGTTTTGGGAGCAAGGCAGTTTAA
Source organism: Acholoe squamosa (assembly GCA_949317995.1). Taxonomy (NCBI): domain Eukaryota; kingdom Metazoa; phylum Annelida; class Polychaeta; order Phyllodocida; family Polynoidae; genus Acholoe; species Acholoe squamosa. Next base: position 65,277,391 of record OX439037.1, on the reverse strand, counting down.
GACTGGTGATAATGGGTGAAAAAAAATTGAGTTTATTGTCAGACTACTCCTTCTGGAATGTAATGTTAGGCTGACCTGATATCACATATCTTAGAGTGGAGTATCTAGATCCTGGAGGAATGCACATATTTACCTCATTTAGTCTTATCATTGAGAGATCACAGTTATTTACATTTCAAGATGACGTTTTTGGCTCCCAACGCTTTCCCGCCATGGTGTCATCACATTGTACCTTGGCTGTTCCAAATACTACTGTTACTCCCTGGTAGAACAGTACCTACATCAACAACATCTTTGGTGGGAGGAAGACCACATGGGAAAATAGTCCCCATTAAAGTTAGGTGAATACTGCAGGGTTTTCCACACATAGGAAGGACATGGGCAAGGTTCCCCTGAACTTGAACTGTTACTGTAGTACCTTGCATATAAGTCTGACCCTGGCTCTTTCAGAGTTATCAGCGATTTCAATCGCTTCACCTATGTTCAAATTAGCCTATTAGAACCGATGATAGGGTAATTTTTGTGAATTTGCCATATTTCATTTTAGCCATAATGGAGGTAATATAGGTAGATTAAGATATCACTGTTAATTTGCCTGCGGGAGAGGAAAATGGCCTGCTTAAGATGCTAAGACGCAGACCACTTTGGCGGGAGTCAATAAAAGGTTTTTGGCAACACTGTTATAGTGTAATGTAAATAAGATACTGTGGGTGACCAAAGTAATTTTTCCTAGAAGTTCAGGCAGGGTATCCAAAAAAGTGCTGATCGAGAAAAGTACTAGCTGGTAATGTTATGGATTTGAAAGGCTGTATGTCAAATGTTGAGTTCAAATGATTTTTGATAAAGGTTATTCAAAAGGTTATGATCTAATGGTAGTATTATCGTTGCAGATATCTGGGCTATCGGTTGCATCTTCGCAGAATTGCTGACCTCAGAACCTATATTCCATTGTCGACAAGAAGATATCAAGACGAGTAACCCATACCACCATGACCAACTAGACCGAATATTCAGTGTCATGGGTTTCCCACAAGGTATGTCATTGACAAAATAGCACTACCCGTTGTGCAGGTTGGGATTTGCTTTTTTAACCTGCATCTTCTCCAAACCTCAGGAATGTACTGTACCTTTTTATTTTTTTTTTCTTCAGAAAAGGACTGGGAAGACATACGAAAAATGCCGGAGCATGCAACACTAATGAAAGACTTCAAAAAGACAAAGTAAGTTTTTGTTGTAGGCCCTGGCATGATGGTTTAAAAATGCTCGGTTCCAAGATCTTTCTCAAAGAAAAAGTGCCATTGGGTATAAATGTCGAAGCAAATGAAGTCTTTCGGTAACCTTAATACCCTTAGTTATAATGGATATTTCTGATTTCAGCTATGGAGGTTGTACGTTGATGAAATACATGGACAAGCACAAAGTCAGATCTGAATCAAAAGCATTCCATTTGGTATGTATGCACTGTGAACGGGTTTTACGAATTAATACCAGACAAGAAGCAAATAAAATTAACAACTTTTTATTATGACATCTGTTGGTATAGGAATGAGGTGAATGGGTTCATTGATGGGGCGACGTTTCGACTTAGATTAATAAGTCTTCTTCAGGCATGAAGCGAGTATAAGGAAGTGCTTATTATCATGACTTATGTTGAGTAATGACTCTCAAAGTAATAGTGTGGTTATAACGTTTACACTGAGACCTCCAATATTAAATTCACTAATGCAGTTATCCAAGTTATTAACGATGGACCCGAACAAGCGGATAACGTCGGAGCAGGCTATGAGTGACCCCTACTTCACAGAGGAACCGGTGCACTCTCCTGAGTAAGATCCCTCGAGTGGCTACATTTAATTTGGTTAGATGTTACCCGATTAAGGGTAGAAATAAGACCTCATCTCTGAGAACGTTTTATTGTCAGACTGTGATCTAAAGAGCTTGTCAGTAAATTTTGACCTTTTGGACTTCGTTTAAAATCAGCAGTTTTCTATATTTCAGCAACCTCCACGTTAAGTTGACGTTGCAGTAGCAATCATCTCGGTACTATAATAATGTATTTGTATGTGGCATGTTTAAATGTACGTTATCATTTCAGTGTCTTTGATGGCATGCCTATCCCATACCCCAAGCGGGAGTTCCTCTCAGGTGATGACAGTGATGATAAGGCGGATACAGCCGCCAGTAAGGTGGGTGGTCAAAAAGTAAGCATGCCACCACGCCTTCTACTTTTAATTTACCTCAACTTTACTCAGTTTTCTCATTTCTTTTTTAATCATATACTTCTTTGATCTTAAATTGAGTGTCCACGTCGTGAAGAAGGTAGTTCTAGTTGTCTTGTCCCTGTGACTTTGCTTCGCGTTCCGCCTCTTTCTCTGACCGACATGTAGTGGCTCATACGTTATCGCACACCATGTAGTTATTATTGGGTGTCGGTGTGTGCTGCATGTGCTTGTGTTGTGCTTCTTGTACAGCTTAAGGCCTTGCCCAATGGTTCATGTGCAAAATTAAGTGGGATAATAAAGATGCTGTCCAGACTGCTTTTTGTAGTATTAGGTATGCAAATTATAAGTTTGCCTGCAGCAATTAAAGTTTTCTTGGCTCTTAAATCGTGTACAAGGCTTTTTAAGTCAAGGATTGACTCGATTTTACTCTTTGTATAAAGATGAAGACACAGGCTCTCCACGTCATTCGCCTTTATGGCATACAAATGAATCTAGATGTCAAGGTTTATTTGAGTTTTTTATTTTGTAGGCTGGAAACGCGGACCAACAATCAGCACACAACCAACCCCCAACCAAACGTGTTCGCCTAATGCCGCCCACCAGCAGTAATGGTGGAAAGGTGTCCTCAGACTACCAGGTACGCAGTGCTGGCACCTGGTATATCATGATTAGATACCCTGTGTAGCAGGGGAGCTAATGATAAAGACGCACCCTGAGTTTATACCAGACCTATATAAACCACACCTTGCCCTTGTACAAGAAGGTTGTATCTGATACTGTAAAGTACTTGAGTTACAACATCCTTGCCACGATCTGAAGTAAAATAATATGGCTAAAACATAACAGTCGTAAGCTGTGCCTTCTAGTTTAGGTACTACAGCAGTTACTAAAGTATGTAAAACAAGAACAATGTAATCATAGTCATATAATGGAAAATATACTTTGAACATTCTGTATCCCTTTATCTTTTGCAGAAACCAGTTCATGGTCTACATGGGAACAGTCAGCCAGCCATCAGCTTTACGTCGACCAGCACGTCGCAGACCACCAGCACCAACTTCAGCCAGCGTTACTGACGCCGGCTTCCCGGCTAACGTATTAGAATTTACTCATCATACAATTTGCCCGTCCCTTGAAAGTAACATGGTGCATAACAAACCTCAAGGTGATAGATCTATGCTTTACAGAGATTTTGATTTCCCATCGTTTAAAAAACATTTATCAAAATTTATATATTCTTTCTCTTTTGTCTTTTTGGAAACAGGTTTACTCCGGAGTAAGAGAAGGTATTACCAGTATGATATATATTATTATGCTATTGTATGTGATACTGCATTTGAGATTTAATATCGCTATAATCGATGCGTATTGGTCCAAATTAACAAAGCATATGGCATCTGTACTTCTTTTGATTCTAATGGGCTTAGACCATATTTATTTGAAAATTCTCATTCCTTTCTATGGTTTTAAAATCCTGGCACATGTATTAAAAGACAAGAATTTGGACACGTAAGCCAAGCTTTGTGCCTCTGAGATACTCCACTAAGGTGGGGTGGTGGTGCTTATGGAAGAAGGGGTAATATAATATAGAATTCTATCACTAGCGAGTAAAATGTGCTATATAGTCAGGCAAAAATTGATGTTACATATTCTTCACTACACATAGATCAACTGTCAAGATCATTTGCATTTATATAAATAGGGTGTTTTAAAGGAATACTGAACGGTCAGTGTTAAGTCCTTCAGTCTTATCTACAATTTGTAACTTAGTTGATCTCAGAACAAATAAGATAATCGCAAGGGTTGAACCATTGCCCATCCCTTTTGATCGATTAATGTAAAGTCTTTAACCAGGTTAACCCTTTAAGGCAAGCATTTGCTTCAATATATCATACCTGTCGTATCTAAAGGTGTTGCCAGGCGTAACGACCTCTTTGCTACTGAACATCCATTTACAGCTATTGGCTGACTTGAAATCCCTAGACTTATTCCTCATTTGCGGGAAAACCATAGCTTGATTACATCTGGATCTGGCGAGATAAGCACTGATAACAACTCTCTTAATGCGCCCAAAAAATCCCACAGTGAATACAGGAAATAATCTCAATGGTTGTTAATGCATCCTAGTACCTGCACAAATATTGTAACTTCTCACTCAGATCGATGTACACTCTACGGTGTTGATACACCTGAAGGGTTGACGCACGGCGTCAAGGGAGCGGGTCATGAGGCCGATATGATTGATTACAAATGAGGAATTATGTTGTCCCTAAAGGGTTAAATGGCAAGTTCTCAGTATTGCTAAACTACCTCCATAATAATTTGTTAAAGGGTTTGATGAATAAATGCCCTTTATCACCTAGTGTGAAAAGCTAACTACCGGTATACTTTATTTGGTTGAGTTGAAGTCAGCCCCTTTCAGACAACCAGTTTTTTTGCCATATAATGGCACAAGACGAATCACATATTTCCAATTGGAAGAAATTACAGATAGTAATATACATTGCGATAGGCATATGAGATAATAACAAATTTATGGCACCTTCATTATTTACCTGTATATATTGAATAGGTTGTGTGATCATCGGTGTAGATGTGTAATGCATGATGGAATGAAATCAGAATTGATGGAAAAAAGAAATGCGAATAAATGAGAGAACGCAAGAACAGTGTGTACTAGAAAGTCATAATAAAGATATTAAAACCATCAAATGCGTTGTAAAGCTAATTTTTTCATATCCTTTAGAGAAATAACATCCATGGATATTTTGAGGTGAAATATGTCATCCTTGTGATTTGCACAGATTCATTGAGAAAATACTTAAACATTTAGGGGGAGGTGGGGAGTTCTTGGGTTCTGAAACTTGACCCATCATATAAACCTTAATTACCACCCTGGCTAGGGATTTAGATGTCTTAAAGCAACCCTATGCCTGAATAACTGGAGGCAAACCTTGGTATAACTGAGATGCGCTAAAAGAGGTCGCCTCCGTGAGGAGTGGCCAAATTTTCGTAGTCAACTCCTTTGTTCAATAATACCTCGGTGATTTTCAGGCTTTATCATTGAATATTATGATGAAAATTGTTTCCCCCCTTTTTGGAGGGGGTCAACATTTCGCCCACCCCCCTTCCACTCATTCCTGTTTTAAGCCAATGCCCACTTCCTAAAGAGCTAATCCGAACCTATTCCCCAACCCTCGCCCTCCATCATTATATCTAGCAATGGAAAATCCATTAGGCCACCCTTAAAAATGTTTGTTTCCTGTCCAGACCTGGTGAGGGTCTTTTTGGTGAGAATGGGATTTTTTTTAAAATTTTTTCGTCCACCAGCACAAGAATCTACCGGTAGGTTTAAATCACAAAATCTTATAACGTGATAGCAAATTCATGCCCTCTCCGTTTACAATATGCATGACAAATACAAATTCTTTCTTAGAATTTTTTTCCCTCCCTCTGTCATGGGTCTGAAAAATCCCACCCTCTGGACAGAAAACGGACATTTTTGGGGGTGACCTAGCCTCCTAGGCCATGAGGTAGATACTATCAACTATTACCATGCGTTTGATCGAATTTCTACTGCTCTACGCCTTTCTCCTTGACAACTGGCATACAGAGAGACAATCAAGATAACTTTCGAATAGTTTATTTGTTTTTGGTATATATACACAGGTGCCTCAAAGTAGCCACTTCTCATAACGCATTTCATCATAAAACTGGCATAGATCTCTCTCTGGCTGATAAACCATAGTTTTTAGTTCTTTTTCTTCTTATGTATCTTTGTTTAGATGAACTTCCACTCTCTGTCTCTATAAGCTACTTGTCCGGTGCGGAATTTGGCTTCCCGATCCCTCTGCAAAAAAAAATAAAATAAAATAAATTTGAAATCAGTTAACAATTCAGGACTGAAATATCAAATTTATGCTATGAGCTGTAATCTAAAAACATGCCATTCTTTAACTCTTTTACAAAATATCTCTCAAATTAGCCGCACCAGACTGAAGTCACGCGACCCTGACCATCTTGTCTATAAGATATGGCTTACATGTATGTGAGGTTTAACTGATCAATTTGATATATACCTTGTCCTTCTCAAACCGCCACCAGAAGAACAGGATAGGGGCTAGACCAAAGGCAAACCCAAACGCTGCTGTTTTTGGTGTGGCCTTGAACTGGTCCCAGTGGGTGCTTCGCATAGATTGATAACGCTGCACTGCAGGGTCAAACTGAAAGAAATGAACCATTTTAATGCACCTGCGCTTATAAATAGAGAACCTGTGCTAAAACAAGCCACTACGAGATTTAACCAGATTTATTCTTATGAAACTGATCAAAATCAAGCCAGTACATCATCAGGGTATTGGCTTCAGACATAGTGCACCTAAACTATACAGACTCTCAACCCCTCTGAATTGGGGGCAAGATACCTTTACCTGTTATCAGCGAGAAACCTGTGGGGTTACTACAGATGAAAAAGGCCATTTTCGTGGGGGGGGGGGGGTTGATGCTGAAGAGTGGAGTAGTGGGAATTTGTTTTTCTTGTTGGTGTGCAGTCAATACAAAAACTCGTGGGACACCGGCTTTTACCAGCAAAATCGCTGCTGGGCTCACAGAAATTGCCAGACTGAAGGACCGAATGTTTTGCTGTAATCTTTGGACCTTGGGCTATACTTTGTTTTTCGGCGTGCAGATTTTGACCATTATTAAGGTTTTTACAACCTAAAATAAAAGGCATTACTGTTACTTAACCCTTTAAGGGCAGAGCAATAATTGTTGCCCTGGCCATGGGGACGGCCTCTGAAAAAAGTACAGTTCCTAGAGGACGAGCCTATTTTCAATTCCTATACTAATCCTATATAACTGGCATAGACTATAGTCGACGCTAGGCCTGCCATGGTGTCGACTATAGTCGATGCTAGGCCTACTATGGTGTCGACTATAGTCGATGCTAGCCCTCAATGGGTTAAAGAGTTGAATGATTAAAATGATGAATTAATTTCTTTCCTGACAATAATAATCTTGAGGTATTCGATCTTGCCAAGATCGATTCGGGCCTGCAGAATAATAAAACCTGTGGGACTGAATGGCCTGTGAGGGAAAAAATTCTCATATAGACTGGGTCTGTACGCAAAAACCACCACCCACCCCGTGATCACTCTCTTGGGATTAGGAATTAGTGTTTCAAGTATGTAATGTAAATTTTTGACATCTTTTAGATTTTGTACTGTTTTTTTTGCTACAGGCATTCTAGATCTTTTACGATACTGTAAGAGTTCTATCACGTTTTTCTAGTACATTTCCTATCTAAGGTCACACCAAAAAATTAAGTTGGTCTACGGATCGCCCTCTCCATATTTTCGGAATTTTTTTTTTTCTTTGAACAAAATCTTGTCTACGGATTTCGCTCGCTTCAGTTTCTACAAGTTTTCTCTTTGTGATGTTTGGCAAAATTTAAAAAAAAAAAAAAAAAATTTGTTCACTTTCCCACCAAGGAATCCATTGGACGCCAAAAAATTCTTTAAAAAAAAAAAAAAAAAATTTGCTTGCTCGCAACAATTTTTCAAAACCAAAATCCGTAGACCAACTTTTTTTTTGGTGTGGCCTAATTCAACCCTTCTGAATGATTCTTATCAGTAGGGAGATAAGACTGATATTGGGCTGCGCTGGTCCTTCTGATGTGCACTCAAGGCCTGTGGGTGTTTAGCTTAGAAATCTAAACTCTCATCTCTGTACCGCCGTGAGAGTTTAGAAAATCACATGTTTGCCAGTGGGTGGCTGCCTGTGTATCTGCTCAAAGACCGCACTTTTTCGGCCATTAATACTTACAATTTCTTAAAATTTTGAATATGCCTGCAAGGGGAAATATGTTAGCTATGCACTCATCAATTTTTAAAACTGGATGGCTTATAATAAATATTCTAGAGCACATTTCCTGCACACACCTCTTGTCATTCTGCCACCTTCCCAGCTGAGCGGGAGAATGGTGGAGGTATAAATAGACTTGAAAGTAGGTTAGAGCTCTATGCTTTTGTCCCTCCTCCCTGAAGAGTTCTCCACCCATCTGTAAACATCCGGTTTTCTAAACTCTCACGTCGGCCACAGAGATGAGAGTTTAGATTTCTGAGCTAGTGGGTGTTCAGTTCCTCCACTATACCCATAGGCATAGATAACACAGTCGATTTTCGTCCCTTACGGGGGAAGGGGTGGCAGTCAAAAAATTTTTACCCCCTTGAGAGGGGGGATCCACACTTTTTTTCGCACGTCCATGCGCAAACCCCCCCCACCCCCCCCCCCTTGTTAGAAAATAACGTAGTGTCATTAGGGTCTCAGATCTGTGACTAAGGCTCAGAGTGTCTACGGAGTAGACAGTCAAGACTGTCAACATTGAACATGCAACAAGGTCAAGCCTGAGCTGAGAAGGGTTTGACATTTCCACTTACAATGTAACCTCCCATGCCACGATAGGGACTTGACGATTTCATCTGCCATTCCTTACGAAGTGCAGCACGCATCTGTGCCCTTTCTTGGAGGGCCTGTTTCTCCGCTTGGGAGGTATCCTGCATATTTTTCGGGTCCCAATTTCGTGTATTCGCCATTTTGGCCGGCTATTTGGGGGACAACTCGATACCGCGACACAGCAAGAGTTCTCGCGAGACGTCGGACGAGATTCTTGATGTCATGGCGGTATAATTTCTTAGGTAAGCTTTATTAGATAATTTTAATAGCATATTTCACCCATAAACAAGGTTAAATACTCACCGAAGCGAAGTAGAATCCGTTAGAATTGGATTTTATACTTGTTCTGCAGAAACAGCTTGTCAAAATATCCGAGAAACAGGTGAAAATGCTTTCGCGGGTTTGTTGTTTTGCCGCGAAGATGAGCGGCCTGCACAGAATCGCCACAGGAAAAGATGGTTGTGTTTTCTTCTTTCTGACACTGACTCTGTGGTTATGATAGTAATAAAGTATACCTTGGTCTACCGACCGGTGTATGCCCTCATCGTTTCACGTTCTTTTTGCCACATATATATTATCGGGAAGGTGTTATTTAAGTGACACAGTCTTATAAGATCAGCAAATGCCATTTGACAACAAATATACATCACATCATGGATGTGTATTCTTAGTATTCAGTATGATGATGACGCATTTACGAGTCACAGTGACGATTACTCAAGCTTGAGTCAGGCCCATGACATGACATGTGCTGATGTCGACAGGTTCTCGACAGTCTTTCAGATCTAGGCAAAGTATAGGCTATTCTCTAGAAGTCACTCTCCAACTGCAGATACTGATACTCGTACCTCCTCTTTGCCAAACTACTTTGCAACACCCTGGAAATCTTTTGTGGGAAAAAGTGTAAACAAGTTAAAAACAATAGTTTGCTGCTCTCCATTCCGCACTAGGCACTTACCTAGTTTTTAAGACTTTAGTCTTTGTCCCATGCATTTTATCTATTAAACAATGGATAGATCTCATCAAAAAAGTGGATTTGCTCTTTAAATAAAGTCTCTATGCCAAGTATAAGGGAAGTTATGACTGATCAAAGACCCAAAATCAAACCCAAAATTCTGCCAGTGTTAAAAGTTTAAATAGGGTCCAGATTTGTGATCAAGCATATCGGATAGAGGACTGGCTACATCTCTGAAATTATTTTGGACTATTTTCTTTTCATGTATGGAAGAGTTCCCCATATAAGGTTGAAAATCAATGTATCATATCAAATTTTAACAATTTAAAGGGATTTTATCTCGACAAAATATCATCTGCGATTTAGAATTGGTGCAAAATTATGGAGTTGATATGAAATCTTTAATTGGTCAGAATTTCTCTTTAAATTGACATAAAGACTTCATTTAAAAAGGAAATCCACTTCTTTTTATCAGCTCTATCCATTGCTATATAAATAATATACATAGGATTGAATTCTGGCAAACAGACAAGGGCCTAACATGGAAAAGCTGTTTGAAGGGTGATAACAAATGGCACGCTAAAATTTTTGTGGGGTCTGGCAAACATCCTGTTCCCCTATGAAAAGAAACCCCCTAGACATTTTCTAAACCATTCTTTCTTGTAGAAAGTGTGGGAACTATTCTCTTTTATGTGACATTTGGCCTTAAAACCAAAAAATGCTTTCAAAATTATGGGTTAAATTCACTTGGGGAGAATGGGATGTTTGCCTGCATCAATTATTTCTCATATAGATTCATATTAAACCCTAATCAATCCCTTTAAAATGAGCCCATGTTTGTTAAGATCCTCCAATAGATAGCTACACAATGAGCTGTCAAAGAAAGGAGAGTTTAGCACTCCCCAGTTTCAGCTTTATCACAGTTTCACACCTCCACTGCAGCAGAACCATGCACTGGGGGTAGGTAAGTGCCTATCCACACCATGTGCATAATGCAGTGCATTTGACAAACAAAAAATTGCACATCCACAGCACAGATACTAGTTTGTGGGACTATACTATACTGGTTGTCTAATTATAAGATTACCTAATAATACCCAGAAGATTGGTCTCAAACTTACAGAACCGATTAATCAGACATTCATCTTAGTACCGTACCGTATCTCTACATGGTGTAGTGTTTATTTGATTGTAACTTAGATATTTCTATAATCTCTCCCTTTCACCAGCACAGGGAAAGGGTGTTGCAGAGGTAAATTAGTGCCTGGTGCGAAATAGCTGCCGCTTGGAGATTGAGGTTTAAGTGTGTACAGAGATGCCACTTTTCCTAACTTTTTAGGAATTCCGAATTTTTGATTTTCATTCCTATAGGTATTTCCTATTGTGGATTGAGAAAATTAGGAGGATTTCCGAATATTTGAGGATCGCTGAGTGTGTATTCGACATACTTACTTCATACATATGTTTATAGTTATTGTCTGATAATTAATTCAAAACTTGATTATTAATGATGTTCTGTGCTACAGCCGATACAGTCATTATGTTGAACAGTATCCTGTAACATCTTATGATTTACAGCTTTGCACTGTGTACTAATGGTGAGGTGCTCACCCATTCCATTGTGAGTCACTCGCCCACTTCGTCATTTTGCTCATTAAAATGCTCCTAGTCACAACTGGTGCTGCTGCGTGAGTAACCTTGTGCCACACTTCTCCTCTGTCCTTCTCCAGGGTTAGATGCAGGCTAAACAAACACAATGATGGCGAATACCAAAGAGACTCCTGGGAAGTTTTCCTTCTATGAAAGTCATGGTAAGTACAGGTATATGTGTTTGAGTAAGGCTAGGCCTCGTAGTGTGGGGTATAGAGCTACAATACACTTTATACCCATATGATAGTGTCGCCTGAACACACGACAGGTTATATGATATGCTGCATAGACACCCTATAGGCATTCTGGCAAAGAACAGAGCAGTTCATCTGAAAGGTACACCTTTGTTTGTCTCTAAGACTTTTCTTGATGGGGACAATGTGGTCCACTAGACTAGTTAGTCTAGTATGTGCATGTTTGTCTTCTTTTACATACAAGTTTATGTCAGCAAACCTTCCATGCTATCACAGTTTCAATGCATACCATAGTGTCAGATACAACACCATCAGTACCATACATCTTATTCTTCTTTGTCACAGGTACATTCAACTGGGAAGAATATCTCAAAGAAACCCATGCTACTCCTGCACCGCAAGGCTGCTTCAAGCAGGTACGTTTCACGGATGAAATCTTTAGTTTTGTACTATGAATTTGTTTTTCATACTTCATTTTTGTTATGTCTGATAATCACTCTAACAGGTCTCACCTAATTTTTTTCCTCTGGTATTACTGGCAATTGTTTTACAATTCCTGATGGTTTTTTTTCTCTCAGGCTCCTGTGCCAAGTCCAAATGAATTCAAGATTGGCATGAAGTTGGAGGCATCGGATCCCCGCAATGTGACATCTACATGTATCGCAACTGTGGTGGGGATGCAGGGTCCCCGACTGCGTCTGCGACTTGACGGCTCTGATGACAAGAATGACTTCTGGCGGCTAGTAGACTCTGCAGATCTGCACCCAATAGGCTACTGTGAGAAAAATGGGGGCCTCCTTCAACCACCACTCGGTAAGATCACTTAAATTTTATAAGGGAGTGGTCATTTTTTAAACAACAGGGGTGGGGTGGTGGTTTATGGGGTGGGGGCAAAAAAAGTTCAGACCCTATTTTGGGGGATGGGGAAACAACTTTCTTCCCTTCTTGGTGAAATAACCCGCACATTACTATAGAATCAAGGAAGAATTTCTGTCCCCTCCGAGGGGGAGGGCCAATGAAAAAATCCAACACCTATCCCCTCTTGTTACAAAATGACCACTCTATAATGTCATAACAGTGTCATTGAAATCTAATGCTTACAGCAATATTGTTCTAGAGTAAGATATTTACATTTCATTATACTTGCTTTGTATTGAAGATATTACTGCAGAATATAATCAATATAAACTTTACTCAGTAGTATTTATGATTTTATTTTAGGATTCCGGATGAACCCCTCGTCCTGGCCATCTTACCTACAGAAAACTCTGTCTGGTGCGGAAATAGCTCCAGACTCCTGCTTCAAGAAGGTATGTATGGCACATAATAAATGTACATATTACCCAAATTATGATGGGTAATATTTATCACTTCACTCATTAAATAGATAGTTAAATGGAATAAGATATGTAACTAGCAACCCTATTGATTGATGGAAGGAAAAAAAAAACAACAGAATAAAGTTAACATTGTTTTCTCTTCCACCAGGAGCCTCCTTTCCCATCAGGTGTCCTCTTCCATGTTGGCCAGAAGCTAGAAGCAGTGGACCGGAAAAATCCACACCTCTTGTGTCCTGCCACTATTGGTGCAGTCAACAAAGATCAGATCCACATAACATTTGATGGCTGGCGAGGGGCGTTTGACTACTGGTGTCGCTTCGATTCACGCGATATCTTCCCAGTCGGATGGTGTGCCCTCAGTGGGCACCCACTTCAAGCACCAGGTAACAAAGGTAGCCTTTGCTTTCTGATTCTTCCAATCACTTCAGGAAATTTCGAAGGAGAATGCAAGGGTAAAGATTATTCAGTAAATAAGGCTCATACAGTCACAATCATGGGACTTTTCAAAAGGGAGAAACATTATCAGGAAGAATGTACACCTATACGCTGTACATCCCTGTGATTTTCACGATTGGGCATCAAGGTAGTAAGCATGGGGGTTCATGAAGTTGATATCTGCAACATCTTATCGCCATTGGCCAAAAGATATTGATAAACAAGATCCAGTACCTATTGTAAAATAAATAGATTTTGACAAAGTGATAAAAGATTGTAATTGAAAGATTTCTTATATTTCAGGTGGATCAGGGAGTGGATCAGCAACCAAAGCTGGGCGGCCAGCAAGGTCGAGCCTAGGTGCCTCGACATCTCCGCTGAGTGTCAATACAGGCAGCCCAGGGCAGACGCCTCAGACCCAGCCGAGCCCGGTGGACAATGTACACCCAGCTATTGGAGGTACACCACCACCGAATGTATCACCCCGCGATAATAATCCCCTTCATGTGAGCGTTGGTGGAGGTGTGTTGACGCCCTCTCCCCAGCAGCAACCTATGGCCACCACACCGCATGCTACCCACTCACCAAGCGCACCACACTCTACCACCACAGAACCTGACACCACGCAACATTTAGCATCAGGTATGTAAAGTTAAGCTGAAATAGCCTGTGTATGTTCTTAGGTACGTTGGTGTATTGTATTTTCAGTGCTTACTTTCATATTATCTAGGTGCTATCTATTCCTCTGCCACATGGTCCGCTCAAATGATGTAGAATTAGAGAGTGCACCAAAATATGTACACTAGCACTTTCTAAAATGACCCATTTGAAACTGTGGTTGTAGCATCTCAATGGACTATAATTCAGTATTTCATAACTAATAGAATTATATCAAGTGTCAATATAATATAATATCTGCTTTCTTTAATTCTGCTGCAGTTTGTGTCTATGTAAACCGTACATGTCGCTGTGGTGTTCACCTAAACCCTCGTAAAGTGGCTACGCTGCCTGCCCAGTTTGGTCCTGGCCCCACACATCGTGTCTTACGTGAGGCGCTACAAGCATGTATCGACTGTGCTAATCACGAAAGAACTTTGTTCAACATCATCAAGGATGGCCATGGAAAAGCCATCATTACAGGTAACTCTGACAATTTAATATTTTCATGTAGTTACTAAATCTCGTAGCCATCAACATGTCGTTTACTGTTCTATATTGGATAACGGCTTGAGTCTCAAAAATAATCATCTAATATATCTTTTAGTTATGTTTAACTAAATATTGACTTTATGAGATTGCTGGCAGTCATTAGACCTATACTACATTAATCTGTTTTCAGCAAACTTTGGTAATAAACCACACAAGAAGCGATTGCCGTCAGTGGAAAAGGTGTCTGCTTTCTGGAGTCTGCTCGAGTCACTGCAGGATGATCTTGGCTGTTGTGAGAACTTTTACTCTTCGCAACCGCTTGATGCCTCTGGCTGCGTTAAGTGTGCCAAAGTCCACACCACCACATTACCACCGCCCGCTGCAACCCCTAAGTCAGGTAAGACAAAAATTCCAATGTGTAGTAACCGTGTCATAGAGATAAAGTGCAAGCCATATGTGTGAAACTACTCAAGAACCAAGACTTAGACTTCTGCTGTCAACTATCTGTAGTATATTATGTTATTTGAGATTTACTATCATTGCCTTCAGTCTACAGCCAGCGTATAACTATTCTATATCTTCTTTTTCAAAATACTCCATCTGATTACTATTCTGTAATGGGTGGTTAGAAGAGCAAGTCACACCAAAGACTGAGAGGCCACTGCCTGTCGGAGCGAAACGCCGGTGGTCATCAGAATCGGCAGAGACCCAGAAAACAGTTACTTCATCCAAGGTACAAAAGCACCATAACCGGGGGCGGACATATGAAGCTGAAGGTAGGAAAAATGTCCTACAGATACTGACACATGTGCATCTGTTTTGTAACTTTAATCAGCCTTACCGGTCAATTGATCTCAGATATGGATACATACATGAAGTATTACAATTCAATATCTCAAAATATATGAATTGCCATGCTTTGTTAAAAAGATACCAACCTATTATTCCCTGGATTTACAGCCAGTTCCACGACAGAAGTTCGCCAACAGAAGATATCGAATGATGCCACAGAATGGGCGATAGAAGAGGTAGTCCGGTACATTACAGAATGTGACCCGGCACTAGGTGCACATGCTGATCTCTTTAAGAAACATGTAAGTGGACATACTATTCCCCAATGATACACTACTGATGTGAAAACATGAACTAACATGACAACATGAAATATTAGGAACGTGAAAGGTTTTTATTTGTATGTTGATACCTTTGGCTGATTTAATCACTGCTCTAATTTTACCAAAACTCCGACTAAATGTTTCTGGCATAGACCATTTCCTAATTTAAGATCAATGTTGAGAGATGCATTCAATATTACTGATATACACGTTCATTGTAGGAATATGTGGAGCTGATTACTTTTATATGAATTTGTATGACAGGAGATTGACGGGAAGGCGCTGATGCTGCTCAACTCGGACCTAATGATGAAATACATGGGACTCAAGTTGGGGCCTGCTCTCAAACTATGCCACATAATCGACAAACTTAAACAGAACCGAAAATAGTCACCGCCCTCTGTGCTTTCAACAAAACAATCTTCGAGTGTACGCAACTTAGCTTCAAACACTTACTGCACTCGCCACTGGAGTGAACACCAAAAACAGTCACAGCCATGAAGATTCTTGGTTAGAATACACCTAAACTATGGTGTTTAAACCCAATACACAACACATAGGAGGAAGCCGTATGTATCACACTCGGCATTAATCTATACAATACCCTGGAAATGCTTGGCATATCAAGCAAATACATTGAAGCACTTGTCTAACCAAACACTAATTAATGATAGACAAGATCTGGGGAAAGCTAAAATATATGAGGTAGGAACTTTATGTCAAGAATCTTATATTTCCATATGTACAGGCACTATTAGTCTGGTAGCATATTTACTTAGATAAGGTTCCTGTCTTTGCATACCCAAGTATTATTCATTTTCTTTGTCTATTTGATATAGTGCGTATAGAAAAGACTTTCCTAAATAGGGCTAAGTATCGCACACATCTTATACTAGTAACCTGAAAGGTAGAGTTTTGTGAAGCGTTTATATTTATTGGGATTGTTCAACATGTGATTAGGTACAGGATATATATAGAGTGAACATTCGTATAACCTATTGATGATTGTTTGATTATGAATATGATACCATTTCAAACATAGGGTTTGGTTTGCGCCCCACTTTCTGGTATTTATTTTTTGTGATAATTATTTCTGGCTTTGACAGAGATTTCATTTCTTTTCTATTTATAAATCAGTTGCATTTATGCCAGTGAGAGAAAGTAAAGTTGACCAAGAAAAACATTTTCCATTGTGAAAATTAAGACATGTAGGATCACATATACATTCATTGTTAAAGCATAAAATAGCTGACATTGGTCCCTGTAGGTGAAGATTATGTGTAATTGACAAAAGGAGTGAAAACCACTTGAAAAGTCTATAAACATGTATTTTGTATGTCCTACTTTTGCACCGTCTGGTTGAAGCTGGGCTTCAAACTTTTAATAACACTCGGAAAATAGTTTTAGCATTGAACACAACCATGATAATTAAATATTTCCCTTTTTAAAAAGAAAAAAATGTAAACCGGTATGTCAAGTGCTTTCTGAACGAGAGCATTGTTATGTAGTGATGCACGTTTCTGTTTCATAATCGTGCTAACAAGGAGATACGAGGGAGTGCTTTTGATACTATGATGTCATAAGAAAGGTCACCCAAGAAGTGCTTCAATGTACCGATGCAAGGAAGCAGCTATTGCTGTAGTTATGCGTCATACTGATCCTACTTGTCAAAAGGACAGCAATGCTGTATTGATGCAGCAGAGAGTTACTCACGGGTAGTCTTAGCGCATCATGGCACAAGTAAGCATAAAACCGCTCGAAACATACACAGCACGGCAACTTTCCGTTGACAATGGCATGGCAACGCGTCTTGTGTGCATGCGACACACTATGTTTGTAGCTTATGACGTTATGGGTTTATAAGCGCTCTTAATTATGTAATAGGTTGAGGATAGAAAAGGACATGGAGAAGGTGATGGATCTTTTGTATGATGTAAGGATGGGCAGCTGCAACCGCTAGGTATTATCTGTATATAGGTACTTTGGTGTATGGAAGGCAAGGTAGAAACCCTGTAGATGGCGCGTTAGAAATGTAGTTAACCCGCTTGTACCGTAAGACTGGGAGATGAATGCTAGGGGTAAGAGCGCTTATGGAGAGTGGAATGGATAATGGTATTCATGATTTACCGATCAGCAAACGAGTCAGTGTTTCATAAATAATTCTGCAAGACAATAGTTAATTGAAAGCTTATGGCCAGTGATTTAAGGTGGGTAAGTTCTTGATATATGTTTTGTTTAATATACTGTTACTACCAGGGGAAGATCTGTGAGTTTGCATCTATGCATTGTGTGTGATAAATGCTTGGTGAAGTCAATACATACATACTGGACATACTGATGTTGAAGGAATATGTTACAAATGTTTTCACAGAAAACAGTATGTCAGCTAAAGTGTTGTCCTCTTTCATCGACCCACGAAAAAGGTACAGCTTAAGCTAAAAACAGTGTTTTGCATGCAGACAGACGGCCGTTCTCATGCGAAATCTTTTTGGGAGAGTGTGAGAATATGCCCTATTAAGCATTTCCTGACGCGTGGGTTGAGACATCAGCAAACAGGTTATAAATGTTTATTTTTGGCTTAGTGTTTTCTTGCACTATTACTTTTTGTCTACATGATGCCTCAAAGCAGACCTGGCCATTAGCTCACCAGTGCTGCATTCGTGCATCTTGTACAAGGTAATGTATTCCCAAAGGGGTCGACATGATGCACAAGAACAGACTCTGGGCCTTAGTCTTTCCATAGAGCCTATTGAGGTTCCCGAAAATGTACCACTTTCTCGCCTCCACTCTCCAATTTAGTTGAATTCCGGTCATGTGACCCTTGTATTTTACGTTTGCTTGCAACAAGGATTACAAAGTATAAGCACATATCTAAACCCTGCAGCAGATATATTTTGTAAATGATGGTCTCTTTATACAATGTCACCCAGCGTTTCATGAAGAAATTAAAGCTTTAATGACTATTACAAACAAACATGATATACAAGGGTCACATGACCGGAATTCAACGAAATTGGAGAGTCGAGGCGAGAAAGAGGTACGTTTTCGGGAACCTCAACAGGCTCTATAGTACATTTGTAAATGCATCCCCACATGAACGGGAACGAATGTGTCCATATCAATAAGATCAAGGGAGGGATACCAAGACTTTCTGTAAAAAGCCTTTTCCCTCTGACATTATTTTCACAATGTCTTAAAACCTTTTGGTGCTAATCTTGAAGGTATTCTATTTAATTCTTATTAAATCTCATAAACTTTTAAAATTCTACTCGTGATTCCTTCTCAGACTGTCCTGTGGTCGATGTTGAGAGAAGAAGGCCCCATAGTACTTGTATATATAATGACTATACAGAGACTAGATAACATGTGCTTAGAAACCATTGTAGGTAGTTGCTGTCAATAAAATAATAATGGAGATGTAAGAGGATGAAATAATAATGTGAGGTGAGGAAATTTATCAAAGCAATTGCGAAACCTTTAAAAAGAAAACGTTTCATGTAAGTTTCTTTTTGTGGTCTGTGCATTGAAGTACATGCTGGAGTTTCCATATAACGGTATATATATATATATATATATATATATATATATATATATATATATATATATATATATATATATATATATATATATATATATATATATATATACTGAAAAACAGGCGAAAACTGAATTTTAGTTGTGATAAAAGGGTTTTATATATGCAGCTAAGCTTGTTAGAATAGGGATTCTAGTCATGAGGGAAAGGAGCTGGGAACATTATTATAACACTATGTATATTATGTCTTTGTTCTGTCAAACTTATGTTTTCTCCCGGATAAGGAGCTTTACGACTGGTAGTCAGGGAGAGTGTGAGAATATGCCCTATTAAGGTAGAGGCCATATCGTGAGTGTGAGAATATGCCCTATTAAGGTAGAGGCCATATCGTGAGTGTGAGAATATGCCCTATTAAGGTAGAGGCCATATCGTGAGTCTGAGAATATGCCCTATTAAGGTAGAGGCCATATCGTGATTGTCAGTTATGTGACCCTGTTAACTGGCGCATTTTATACCCACCACCTTTGAGTAGTCATCATTGTATATCGCTGATTCAGTAGTTTAAACTGTTTTTTTTTTCATGTTTACCTGGCTTTCCTCTAGGTGTTTTATGTGAGGTTATACATACAGTCCATATAGCATAATTGTCCATTCCATTCCCTGAAACTAATTATGTCTTTGTGATTTAGAATGTCATTTGAATGTTATCTTACACCTCTAACTGTACAAAACCTATATGGAGAGGCCACCTAGTGAAAATCACTAATTTGTAGCCCCATATCATTATGTGGTAATAAATGCACAATTATCATTCATTAATAGGCCTATGACCAATTAATTCTCATTCATTTTTGTCTGTCTGCACTACCTTTTATTTAATCACCATGATCTTGGTAGTGTCATTGATGTGTACTCTTCCACTAGAAATTTGATATTAAGTCGTTAAGTTGTACTGGTTGTGCTTAAATACAAAAGAACAAAGTGACTACCGATAGCATTAAAAAGATTTCCGGGCTAGCCTTGAAGTCCCTGAACTTAACAATTGTAAGTTAACCTTGGAATATCAGGATGGGTGATTAAATCTTTACAATCTCCTGTACTATCCATATCATAACCTGTTCATCTAACCTAACCCTTGCCAATGTATTGCACCTAACTACATAGACACCGGTGTGAAGATTATATAGGGGTCTATTGGGAGGGAAGTACATGTACTCATGAATCGTATGTAATACGTTTCGTGGGAAGGACGGTGGGGAGGATTTTGTATATAATCTGGATGTAAATGTAGGCAATTTGTTGCTATGCCCAAGTATGTACCAATAGTCATTTCTGAACTCGGTCGATATGATTATACGATTCTTGTTATATCTAAGGAGAGATATAGTTCATTCACCCTTATCAATGATAATTTATATATAATGTATATACTGGTAGGTCTATTTACTGGCGTGGTAAGAAATGCACCCCTTATGTTCATAATATCTAGATGTCCTTTCCTGTGTATATATGAACATGGTTATATGTTCCATATGGATTATATTCCACATACACTACACATATGATAAAGGTCAGAAAGTTGAAAGACACTGGGTTATGTCAGCCCGATATATAATCACTTGAAGGCAGTTTCTCCGAAATAATCCGGTTACAATACATAAGCTCTAATATAACAGGAATTCTGAGCACAGTATTTTCATGTATTTTGATGTACCTTAGGCCACACCAAAAAAATAAGTTGGTCTACGGATCGCCCTCTCCACATTTTCGGAAATACAAATTTTTTTATTCTTTGAAAAAAATCTTGTCTACAGATTTCGCTCGCTTCAGTTTCTACAAGTTTTCTCTTTGTGATGTTTGGCAAAATTTAAAAAAAAAAAAAAGAAATTTGTTCGCTCGCCTCATTTTCCCAGAGGAATCCATTGGACTTCAAAAATATTCTTAAAAAAAAAGAAGAGAAATTCGCTCACTCGCACCATTTTTTCTAAACCAAAATCCGTAGACCAACTTATTTTTTTGGTGTGGCCATACCATACTCCTTCGTGAAAAAGTAAAGCGAAGATATTTCATTATAGGATTGTAGTATATGCAGTCAGGTCTTTTCATCATGATCTTGCTTTGTATCAATATATTAAGACTCAGGCATGGTTGTTTTTTACCAACAAGGGGGGGGGGGCGGTAGGGGTGTAAAAATCGTCGCCTTTTCTTAGGAGTGGTACACAAAGATATCTCTCCTTTAACAAGTGAGCCTGTATTTCAGTGTAAGAACTTGAACTTTGGGGTAGCGAAAAAAAAAGACAACAGCAAAAAAAAAACTTTCCCCTGCCCTGGAGGAGAGAGGTCGCGCAACTGTGTGACATTTCACCATCCTCTATGATGAAATAATGTCTACTCTCATAAACCATGGACTGCTTACTGAATGATATATACATATTAGAACGACACCTTGGTATGATAGCATTTGTTGAGAAAAGTTTGCAGAATGCTGTGGTGGCCTTTAATATAAGACGGGTACTGGTAGGTCTTCGGTGGTCTCCCTAATGTATACAGCGGAAAGGATGCTGCACAAGGTTACTGAATTCAGTGGTGACCACCTGAGATCAAATGAATAAAATTGACTTTCTGCAAGAACAGAGAGATACTTTGACATTTGTAAAGTATGTATAGAGGCCGCCTTATGCCAAATAAACAAAGAGAAAGGGAAGATTACTGTGTTATTTTGTTCATTGTTATGGGGGTCCGTTTTAAGCTGTATATCTAGTGATATAAAACAACCCCCCATTCTTTACCCTGGGGTTTTGTCAAAAATTTAAGAAAAAGTTCACGCAGAATAGGGATTATACCAAGGTGAATTCAGTAAATCAGAATAGGGCATGAAACAAACAGTTTTGGGTCGTACAATTTTCAGGGGTTGTTTAGATTTGATAGGAAAGGTTTAGAAAAACAGGTTTGTATGAGGTGTCCAATTTCCCTATACATTTCTAAATCGACTTTTTGCTACTGAAGGTTGGGAGTTGCCTTTAAGACATGTTAGCAGTGGTTATCAGGAGAATGTGAGAAATTTCATATTTTTTCAATAGTTTGAGATATTCATGTTTTTGTATTTTGATTTTTGGCCTCGCCAAATAGATGGTTGTTTAAGGGAGTAGTGAGCATATTTTTTCTTTATGCTTTATGGTGTATTTTGATTTCAAAGAAGAACAGGACACTATTGCATGAATTTTTATTATTCCCTTACAATGTGTTGGTCATATATGTAGAAGTAATATGTATATGAATAGGAACAAGTGAGATATTGTTAAAACTAGGGACGAGTTGGTTGGTTTGGCCTTGAAGATCAGGTAAAGCTATGACTGATGTTTGATTGGTCTAGACATAGATATAATTACCTACTTGTCACCACACACATTAAGCTAGTTGGGTGTGAAGGCAGTGGGGAGGGTTGGTAGGTGTTGACACCCTCAGACAATAACCAGTTGTTGTGATAGGCAGGGGGAGGATGGATTGGTGGTTGTATGTAGCCAGGCATAGCACTGGGTGTAGGAGGTGGGGGATACTCTGCTACTCCTTAGCAGTCCTGGGTGGATGGGGGGGGGGGGCTACTCAGTCATGCCTCAGCAGTCCTGGTTGGGCAGGAGTAAGGTCAGTGGCTTAGTAGATGCCCACAGGGCTATCAGAGTAGCGGTGGTGGGTTTGGATGGGAGGGGGGAGGGTGCCACCCACCACCCATCCAGTACCACTATCAGATCTCAGTAAGAATGTTGTAGAACTTCTAAAGAGGAATTGGGAAATAATAGTAAGAACAAGGAAAGTAATGTTATGAGAAAATGTTTTAATTATACTATTGAAAATACTGGAGAGCCAAGCACTTTTAGCATATATATGTCAAGGGGGTCTACAACCACCTAAAGGCCCTTACCTATGAGACCAGTAGTGTAGACAAAAAAAAAGAGGATTAAAATAAGACCAAGAAGTTTTGCTTGAGGCTTGGCTCCGGGCTAAAGTACAATACGGTGAAGTGATAAATGTTCAGCTGCGGGATGTCCTCCTGTGGGGTATCAGGTATATGTACGGGTACATAGTCCAACAAAGAATACACCCCTATAGAGTGTTAAATGACCAGCAGCATAGTACACTCCTATATGGTGTAAGGTTTCAGTATGGGTGCATAGTCCAACAAAGAATACACTCCTATACGGTGTAAGGTTCCAGTAGAGGTGTATGGTTCAGCGAGGATAGAATGTCGGCATGACGGTGTGTCTTGAAGAATTGGGCCCCTATAGGGTCTGGTTGGTTTGGGGTCTGTCCCTATATGAGCAAAGTCCAAATGGTGTCGGGTTGAAGCAGTCCAAAACTGTCGGTCATAAACTGACGATCGGGAATTGAGACTTTAGATGGGAATTGCTCATCAAAATTGGGGGATAATTAAACAAAAAAATCATGGAAACATGGTCTTTAGGATCTAGTCTTCCATTGTACATGCACAATTCCTGGGAAAAAAATTCTTTAGCTATGAAAAAAGCTGAAGAAAAAACCTGACATGTTAGACTTTTTTTCTCATGAAAATGAGGCTCCATAGGATTGCATTGTGCGATAGATTTTCTCGATAGACATAACACATGGGTTCCTATGGGAATTGTCCAATTAAGACGCTGTTTTTCAGCAGGTAAGGGTGGAAGACCGTCCATATAACTCAATAGATTGAGAGGGCTTCCCTAGCCCACTTAAAAGGGTCTATATCTCCTCTTTCCTATCCCCTCAGGATGTGTGTGGTTCACATGTGCGCGGGCACTGACACATTCCTCTGTTAAATTATCAACCTGTGAAGCACGGGATAGCCACTTAGTGCCGCTAAAGTGCTGTAAAACACAAATCAATCAATCAATCAATAGATTGAGGAAAAGTTGGTAAATTTTTGTATAGGACCAGTTAAGACCGTTTATAGACCAACCTTGTAAATCAGATGGACATACTTTTGTTATGGCTATCACATTTCCGGCAAGGCGAGTTCGGACATGCGCACAGAGTGGTTCGTCGTAAGCTTTTTTATTTTTCATTTAACAGTAAATTGAGGAGATGTATTCGATTCAATTCGATTGATATTGCCAAAGATGCATGGATTATATTCAAAAAGCCATTAATTTCAAGTTAAATCGATAGAATCTATCATTTCTCCATCGAAAATGCGACTTTCGGCAAGGAGCAGGTCGCGCATGCACACAGAACATCAAAATCCAAAATGGCAGACAGCGAGATGATCGCCTTATGCTGCTATCGAAACTGCTGGATTATAACAAAAAAGAGGAGAATTACATTGTCTCATGCATTTGTATGGTTAATATGGATCCTTATTCAAGACCTGCTGGTATTATACAATGCTTAACTCGCCAGGAGAGGAGTTATTTGCCAATGAAACATACGAGCAATAATGGGTGCATCCTCCAAAGTCTTAAGCATTGAGTCTTTGACACACTGTCACTATATTGACAGTCCCCTAGGGTAGGTAGTGGGCGACCTGAGCCAGTCGTGCATTGCATGCATTAAATCTTTTGCTCTGGGACTGTTTGGCTACCACCTTATAACCATCTAGCCTACAACCAATGTGGTCTTAGCTCTACTGACTGCAAGAGATATCTGGAGACTTTACGTGCTCTCTCTCCTTCACAATTATTGACAAGGTTTATTGACTTGGAGTTCACATAGGGTTTATCCTCATTCAGGATTTGAAAGTTTATTGAAAGGAATTCGACTTGTTTATGCCTTGAAGGTTTCTTGTTATGGAGTTTAGCCCTTGTCGATGGTCTGGAGTTATTCACATTCAATGACCACAAGGATTAAAAGTGTTTAGGTTATACACTTGGTTGGGAATAGATGCCAAGGTGAATGGTCATCTGGACTTGGTAAGGTTTGTGAATTAGGTCTACAAGGCCATTGGAGACTTATTACACTGAACATTAATGTGATTGATTTAATTGGGCCATAGTCCTAAAGGTTCATTGCTTTACCATGAGTTGGGTATTGGATTTGTGATTCACTGGATATGAGGATCTTACGTTGAGATCAAATGTGGGTGTTGTCGCGATTGTCGACATGCCTAGTTTCTGAGCTGTCTGTAACCGAGAAATCAATTCCTGCAGGATGTCAATAAAACCTTCGAGATGAATTACCCATGTGTCTTCATTCCAAATGGGCAGTGGGACTTAGACATTATAGCTGTACAACTTGACACTAGTTAATTTCCCCATGCAAGCGAGTAGTGTCACTGGAGGACTAAAGGGATTGATATTATTAAACCAGATGGAAAACCCGGCTGACTAACTATTTAAGAGAAACATTATCAACCCCAACTATAACACATCAAAACCCCTCATTCCCCTCCGCGTGTAATAGCCCACTGTAACAAAACTCGGGTAATCTTGTGAAGGGACATGGAACTGCTATCTGTTACAATAAATGCTATCTGTAACACCAAAGAAAATCCAGCATAGGTGAATCACATTCACAAAGCAGTCTTTAGTAGAGGACCTGGCTATCATAATAAGCTTTATTTTTGAATAAAAGTAAATGTGGTTGTGTTATATTGAATCAAACATAGGCCACCGTATAGACATGCCTTTGTCCCTTAGTGATTCTGCACATATACCATACATGGTAGTATAGAGTTTGAGGGGTTTTAGCTGTCAAGTGTAAGAATAGCCTGAGGGAAGGAAGGAGGCGAGACACGAAGGGTATCAGTGAGGTGTAGGGGGATAAGAGGCACTGGGGGAATGGAGTAGCATGGAAATGAGAAAGTGGGGGGGGGGGGGGGTAGCGAAGTAAGGGAATAGGGGTATAGAACTGCTAAGTGTTACAACACTGCTAACTGTGATAGTAACACTAAGCATTTTTGTTACAGTTAGCAGTTGGATGGGTAACTGCTTAGTGTTATTGTAACAGCAGTGTTGTAAAACTTAGCAGTTCTACAAGTGTATATAAGTAGTCCTGGTTGGGCATGAGTAGGGTCAGACTCATTGGCTAAATGCCCACAGGGGTTATCAGAGTAGCGGTGGTGGGTTTGGTGGGAGGGGGGAGGGTGCCACCCACCACCCATCCAGTACCACTATCAGATCTCAGGAAGAGTGTATATACCTCAGTAGTCCTGGTTGGGCAGGAGTAGGGTCAGACTCAGTGGCTTAGTAGATGCCCACAGGGGCTATCAGAGTAGCGGTGGTGGGTTTGGGTTGGAGGGGGGAGGGTGCCACCCACCACTCATCCAGCACCACTTTCAATCTCAGTATGAGTGCATATGGTCAAAACCCATGAAAGCTACGCATTGGCCCTAGAGGGTGTTTTTGAAAAAAGTTTGGAGTAGACCAACAATATTTTTGGAGTAAATATATATGGGTTGGACTCAAATATGAAAACTGTTGCCATGGCAGCCATATGTAAAGGAGTAACCCTCCAATATGTCCGTCCGAGTAACCAAGGTTGTATTTTTCCAATTAGGCACATTATTTTTAAGTTATGTGTTATAGGTTAGTTTATTTTAGGTTCCTATCAGGTTTAAAAAATATTGGCAGTGATTTGGGTACTTTGGGGTATAGGCCAGGTTGTGTTCTTTTGCATACTGCAGGGAAACCCAAAGAAAAATTACCTGAAATTTTATGTTAATTTTCTTGCATAAAAAATTTGCTTATTTTCCACATAGGCTAATTTCAACCAGGAGTTGGCTCAGATCATAGGGAAATCTTACAAAAAAATAAATAAAGGCTAAAATACCCCTGGAATAAAATTGCAAGTCCACACAATGGAAATTTGGCCCAAACATAGTTTTCATGATTTTTGACCGTAAAATTGACAGTAGCACAGAAGTCTATGGGCTGATCCACACTATACTTGAAATACCAGTGGTTACTCGGGCAAACAGGGCTCCTCCAAAGAGATTTCTGGGTAGAGAAAATCTACAAAAAGTTATATATCAGATTTTCTGCTCAAATTCTGAGCAATTAAATGTGTCATAAAGAAGAAATGACAATGGCTGCATGGCTGATACTGTCTTCTGGGGTAATTATTGGAATAGCTAGTGGTTACTCGGGAGGACAGAACTCTTGATATTTTTGAACACAAAGATGCCAAAAATAGGGTCATATAAGCTTACATGTGTCTTATATCACGATTCAGGGCCATCAGCATGCTTTTTTGGTCATAACCCCGTTCCGTTATCAGGCTATAACCACACTCTCAGAATTCATTTATTTTTCTAAGACGATCTTGGTTTGGACCTTGAACATGTTAATAAATTGGAGAACTATATAAAGTCAACTACGCCATTAATTTCCTGGTAAAACCATTCAGGGTTCAACGGGGAATCGATCCCCGGCTGCTGTGGCAGGAGACTGTCCACTATACCAAGCCGACCAGTGCTAGAAACCATTGCACATGAAGGATTTGAAAAAGTTTTCCGACATACCTGATGTTTACACCTTGTTAGCATAGAATCCAATGGTGCCAGGTAGAGTTATTAACAGGGAAACATCCTTAGATATCCTATATGAACATGCCATGCCTAATTTCTCCATTTTGTTCGAAATAAATAAGAATCCACACGGCCATTTCGTCTTGGTGATGAAGTGGGGAGGTCCCCGGATGTAAATTGACATACTTTCGGCTGATGAACTAGGTCAAATACGCATCGAACAAGGAATGGCCAGACGGGGCGTGTGCCGAGACGTATCGCTATGGAAAATCAATGGATTCTTATTTATTTATAAGAAAATGGAGACAAAATGTAGGCGAACACCAACTAGAGATCGAATATTTGGTGGTGCTAGAAGTACAGGACTTGACATGCTTGGATTATACCCAAAAAATGTGTGTAAAGGTGGAGGTATGTTGGGCAGAGTGACAACATGGCCACGACGGCTTGCCAAACCGTGCGGATCATATGCACTTACAAAATGTCTTCTCCTGAATTAATTCTGGGGTTATAAGGTAAGAAATTCATACATAATGGATGAATAAGTGTGATAAATGCATTAATGCATTGATATTCTAGGACTCGGTGAGGTTAGCTTGAAATATTCGCCCTCCCGCTCCGTGGT
The DNA here is from genome assembly GCA_949317995.1 of Acholoe squamosa. Lineage (NCBI taxonomy): Eukaryota > Metazoa > Annelida > Polychaeta > Phyllodocida > Polynoidae > Acholoe > Acholoe squamosa. Next base: position 65,249,263 of record OX439037.1, on the reverse strand, counting down.
CGGGTGAATATTTCAAGCAAACCTCACCGAGTCCTAGAATATCAATACATTAATAGCTTATTAGTAGACAAATAATGAAGGCTGCATAGCTGAAGCAGTTTCCTAGGGTATTGACTCGAATCACCCCTAGGTCACACATGTAGAGAATATCCCCACAGGGGATGGTACTGCTCAAATCATTGTGAATATTAATTGTCATTAGGAGAAATTAATAAAGATTGCATTGTTGAAGGTGTTTCATGCATATTCCCTGGAATGTCTAGTGGTAGTTACTCGGGAGGACAGGCCTCTTCTAAGGGCTTTTTGGGCAGCACCAAGTCAGAAAACAGCGATAGAACCTTATCTTTGGCTAAAATCATTGTGAATATATATTGTTATTATAGGAAATAATACAGATTACACACTTAAAGCAATTTTCCTAGGAGATGCACACATTTGCCTTGTGGTTACTCTGGCGGACACATCTATTCTTTAGAGTTATTTGGGCCCCATGACGGCAAAAATAGGGCTAGAGTCATGAAATCTGGTAGAGATGCTACTGGTAAAGGGGCAATTCAGAGTGAAATAAGACTATTTGCTTATCACCACATATTCCCCATGATTCTCTAGTGGTTACTCGGGCAGACATTTCACTTTCCTTAGGGTTTTTAGACCTCAAGAAGCTAAAAGTAGGGCTAGAGTCATGAAATTTGGTAGAACTGCTGCTAGAAAAGCGGGAATTCAGAGTGGAATGGTATCATTTGCTTACCATCACCTATTCCCCATAATTCTCTAGTGGTTACTCGGACAGACATTTCACTTCCCCAAGGGTATTTTGGACCTCAAGAAGCCAAATATAGGGCTAGAGTGATGGTTTTTGGCCCAAATTGAGCCCAATGCAATAGGTAATAACATGAAAATAGTGGTAGTCATAACGGATTGCATATTTTAGACAACATAGCCAAGAACCACCAATGTTGACTCAACAGGGGTCATTTTGAGGCCATTTTTGGCACTTCTGGGGCCTCTGGAAGGTAAAAAAAGTGAGTTTTACCCATAAAAATTGGTGTCCCTTGAAAGGTCTCATTGAGTTCTCATTGAGATAAACAAGAAAAGAATTACTCACAACACCCCAAGAAAAAATCCGCATATTGGAAATTTGGCCCATGCACAGTTTTCATGGGTTTTTGCCATATACCAGTATCAGGTGTAGATTGATGTCAGTAAGGCTGTATATAACTATAGGGTCAGACTGATGCAATCCTGGTTTCCCCCCTACTTTCTCTGCTCTCTTGTTCTACGGCCCACATAGTGGTAACTGGTTACCATTTGAACTGCTATCACTTGAAATAACTGTCCAGGGGCGGCGGAACTGGGGGGGGGGCAGGGAGGCCACGTTCCCCCCCAGCATAAAAGTTGGGGGGGGGGGGGCAGACAATTTCAAAATTTTCCAGATCCCCCTTCAATATACTTCTAAGTGTAATACACACCTTACTAAAGTCATATAGTTATACATGTAGCCATACATTTGACCCCCCCCCCCCGCAATTAACTGAGGGCCCCCTCAATATTATCTGGGTGATGCCCCCCCCCCCAACTTATTGGGTTAATTTATCTATGATATGCTGGGTCATGGTTTGGGCCATTCATCCATTGCAGACCATTTTAGTGGTATAGTCATCTAAATTTAGGATGTAGCTTATTGGCATGCAGGGTTTTACACACTGCAGAATGATGCATTTTCATGCCTTAGTAAACAAGTAATTAATGGATAATTCATGACGCGTGTGTGTTATCAAAGGATATTTAAATGAGGGTGCAGCCTGAGTTTAATTATCCTTTGTTAATACACACAAGTCATGAATTATCCATTAACTACTTATTTTATTACACGACAAACCCTAAAAATGTATAATTTACCTGATATCCAAGCTGAAAGTCATCGTGCGGGAAGGAGAAGCAAGCACTGCTGTTGCCATTGTTGTGGCCCAGCCCGGCTTGATGAATTGGGGAATTGAGACGATGACAGCTCAAATAATCTAGTTCCATTGTAAATATATATCCAATAGATAATGATAGAGTCCATATGTAATATCTCCATTGCTTGATTTCAACGTAAATGCCAATTTTCCAACAGTAAATAGAGCTCAGCACGCTCGTCTCCTTCGCCATTGCACCTCGTTCTGGTTTGGACAGGGAGCATGCATTGTTTTCAAAATAGATTTGTTGTCGTTTGCCGTGCTTGCTGTACATATCTATTCTAAGTCAACAGGACATAACTAAGCTATGAAATGATTAAACAATGAAACAATAACATATTAAAATCTATTTCTTATCAAATGTATGTATAGTTCTGTGTGCAAGGCAAAGGGAGACACCGAGGCCAACTTGCCATGGTTGAACACACGATACAATTAATAACCCCTCCCTATGCCTGGCATGCCGAGCAAGGTGACTCGCATGGCTTCGCAAACTGGGCTGTATTTACTGTTGGAAAAATGGAATTTACGTTGAAATTAAGCAATGGAGACTTTAAATATGGACACTGATATCATCTATGGGATCTCTACTTCTATGGATTTTAACTATGTGAGCTGTTATGGTATACATTCTTCACAATCATATGCGTTTCATGACCATCCATCAAGCTGGGCTGAGTGGCTTAAACTATTAACCCTCCCTGCACCATCGCCAGCTTGGTCTAGAGGTAAGAGGCTCGCTTTTAAAAATGGTTATCCGGGTTCAATTCCCCAAGGAGGCATATGGTTTTAACTATATTCTCCTGATTGTACGGCATGCCTGTTATTGAACAAGTAATCAATGGATAACTCATGACGCGTGTGTGTTAGTGAAGGATAATGATTATTTTATACCACGAAACCAATAAATAATCAATATTATACCAATAAATTCAAGTTGAAAACAAAAATTATTCCCCCTCCCCGGGACTCGATGCCAGCCATTGACACGATCGGTACATACAGCTCCTTCCCCGGCAGCGGACAGCGAGAGCGGCCGTCTCGGCTTGGACAGGCAGCGGCACACGGCTAAAGATTTCAATGCGTCTCGCTGTTATGTTTGTGTATAAAATACACCTCGTCGCCCAGCAGCGGACAGCGACAGCGCACATGGCGAAAAAAGATTTCAATGCGTCTCGCTGTTATGTTTGTGTAGAATACACCTCCTCGCCCGGCAGCGGCGAAAAAAGATGCGCCCGGGCCGGGATTCGATCCGCGGACCTGTCACGTCTCAGCGCAAAGCGCTAACCGCTAGGCCACCGCGCCTTCTCCGTGCACTGCGCCTCGCGGTTATTTTTGTGTATGAAACACCTCCTCGCCTGGCAGCAGACAGCGACAGCGCACACGGCTTTGTTTCATATCGAGACGTGGTTCGAACCGAGCATTTCTCGTCAGTCCTTGTGGCGCAGTGCATAAGGAGTTGGATTTGGGATGTGAGACTGCAGGTTCGATCCCTACCCTGGCCTGGAAAATTTCGTGGGTTTTAATATGTGACATGTGACATGTGACATGGGAGAGGCGTGCTGTTATCCAGGATAACAGCACGCCTTACATGGATAACAGCACGCCTTCCAAAATTGATGTTACAGCCTACAGGGTGTGCAATATCGACAGATATGTGGATGGGAATAGCCACCAAAAAGCACTGTGTAAGCCAGAAATCGTGGTATAACCATGGATAACCGCACTGGGTGCCTGTTATCCTTGGATAACTGCAAACCTTACAAAAGTCATGATGCATGCATCATGCCATGCAATATCGACAGGTATGTGCACGGGAATATCCAGGAAAATCACTCAGAATCACAGAAATCGTGTAATAAGTGCGGCTAATAGCTTTTTCCAAAGTCTGAGGTGCGGTTTCTGCACAGGCGGTGTGTGCACAGACAGGGACATGATTTCATCTGCGTATATAGGATTTTCTACAATCTGGGTCCAAGGAACCCTCAGGATTTCCCCAGAAATCCCGAGAATCTTTAAGACTGATCCAGTACTATAAATGAGCTGTCATCATCTGTTCTGAATCATATCCTTCTCGATAGCCAAAAAAGAAAAAAAAAAACATGGCGGGGATTTACAGTAGAAGTGAGGTATGGTGATGGCAGTTACGACAGAGGATCATATTTTGATAATCCTAAATACATTGTACAGTAAAATTCCTTTACAACGAAGTGCGCGGGGCAGGGTAAAAAGTTTGTTATAAACGAATTTCGTTGTATCCAAATCATACATTTAAAAGTGCATAAAGGGCAAAATATCACCTATAAGCCCTCACCTAACTTTACAGAAGCCAGCAGAATTTCAGAGCACAATGAAGGCGAATGTACAAGAGTGTTTCATATTTTTTAAACTAAAGAAAAAAAAACAAAACGATCTACCATGTCCCCTCGACACATCTAAACTCCCATCCTTATAGACGTTCAAAACACACAGGTAGGAGGGTATAGATGTCCTATCACACCCCATGTCACCTCTCAGATCTCACATTATACATAACACATGCATGTGTCATCACACATAAGTGAGTCGTGATCAAAGAGTTTGATCTGAATTTCATTAAACTGAAGAATTGGGATAATTTCAGTCCAAATGAAGGACCAACGTACATTGACACAAAGGGCACATTCCCAAGTAGATTTATTCAATACAGTATATATGTAGTGAGTGGTGTTTAATACCTAAAGAAGTCGTCATTATTTATCAACGGTGGGGGGGGGGGGGTGCTGGGTTTTCACGTGGATGTGCGAAAATTTGTTAGGCTCCCCTCAACGGCAGTCATAACTTTTTGTGTCCCCCCTCGCAGGAGATGCCCCCCCTTAAAGAGGGGTAAAAACTTGTCACGTCCCCCTCAGGAGGGGTCTGAATTTTTTATGCCCCCCTCAAACCCACCACCCCCTGTTGATAAATAATAACCACTCCCTAATGCCTTTGGACGGTGGAGGACTCTCGTCTCTTTCTCTGAAGAAGACAATTCCTGCACCAGCACATCGGGCAGGGCTGTAAGAAAACCAGGAGGGTATTTCTCAACAACACTGGTTAGTATTATAGAGAAAGTGCTCCAGTAGGGCTTTCTTCTCGTAGTTTTCTTTGCCACCCCGGAAGAAATGTTTGATCCGGTTCAATTAGGGGAAAATACTTTGTATCCGAGGAATAAACAGCCATTGCAATTGCCACCATAGATTTCATGAGAACATCAAGGGGGAATATATACTCAACTGACACTTGTTTTTATGCATAAGAATCTAATCCCAGAATTCAAGGGTGAAATATTTTCTTGCCCCTTTAGTCTATATGTTTAATTTTTCTTGTTGGTGTTACATCCTTGTACTTTTATTTACGTTCTTTGGCACTTTTACATGTGTAGTGGTCCATGGTGGAAAAGTCCATATCCCAACCGGGACTCGAACCCAGTTCGTTCGACTCTAAAGCAAAGATGCTAACCGCTGCACCATCAGGATGGTGCAAAACCAACACGCATCTGTAAGGATCATAGCAGGGTAATAGTGAGGAACGTACTTAGGCCCAGCTGGGTGGTAGGAACTCAGGACCTACCCAGCTACACATGTATTAATAATGTGATTTCAGTCAAAATTAATAACAGGCCGCATGAACAAAATCAAAACTCCTGAGTGAACTGGCATTTTTCTCCAACTCCATGGGTAGAAAAGGCCAACTCTCGTGGGTTTTTTCCCGAGGAAGGACCATAAAAATACACATTTCGACAGTAATATCAAGGTTAGGACACAATCTTTTGGAAATATAACTACTAACTAGCGGACCACATGAATCTGCAGATCGAGGTGGACACATACTCACACAAATAGTTGTCTTGTTGTATTTCGATTTGAAAGATATACTTCCTTCAGTGGGTGTAACAGGAACCAAATAATTTCAACTCTAGAGTTGAAAAACTCCAAGAAAACTCTGACTCCTGAGTCTGAAAGTATTATTCACTTATGCACTTTTCCACTGCAGACACATGCATTTCTGTTGTAACAAAGGAGAGTGTTCTCCTGCATAAACAAAATACAAGAAACTGGTGACCATGCTAGACTAGAAAGTCAATAAGTGTAGGTTTTTTAATGAGCACAGGGGGTAGGACCAAATTGACAAATTCATAAGTATACTAATCCCCAGGTGGCATTGGCGCATTAGGTATATCTAGGAAAATACAGGAAAATCAGCTATGGTGAATTCAAAGAAGCCCTCGATGTCAAAGAGGTAAGCCATATAGGAGGTTACTAACATCCCATATCCATCTTCCAAGTGAGTGCACTGAAAACCCTCCAGATCTTTAAACTCGTCAGATTGAGGACCTATGGTCATGAGAAGAGGTACAGAGAGAGGGCAGCACCTTATAGGGAGTGAAATCCCTCAGTCTACATCTCCCCAGTATGAGTCTATGGCATTCTGTTGACAATATGTAACAAATACACAAGGTGGCAGGTATGTGCCACTAATGTTTGATGATTAGGCCTTCAGTTTTCAACTGAAGGTCTTCACCGCTGAGGACTCTAGGTGCTCAAGTTGACGATACCTAAATCTACAGCTTTGGGTAGTCAGATTGAGGACCCAAGGTAGTCAGCACCAAGGTTGTCACACTAACAACATTATGTAATCAGTTTGACTACCTTGGATGAGTGTGTTGACCTAAACCCATCAGGTGGACTACCCTTGGTGCTCAATCTGATGACCTTAGGTTGTAGATTTGGGTATCGTCAGTCTGACGACCTTGGGGCTTTCAGTGTGAGGTAATTTGGAGATTCCCCACCAACAATTTTGTTATCTCAGCCCTAGATGGCTGAACATAATTACAAGGAGACATCCTCGGTTATAGAGGAGACTTTTTTTTGTATCTATACCTCACCTTAAGTAATACCTTGATAACTCATGGACTTTTCTTTAAAATTATACTTGACAAATCAGGTTTTGCAATGTTATAAGCTAGACCATTGGGACTAGCTGCATCGTGCTTTCCACTGAAAATGCAGTGTTCCTGATAGCGTAAACCTACTTTTGATGAGATAGTGTTTGCTCATCATTGAAATAATGCTATACTTCCAGGTCAAATATGACCATAACGGGGCCCCAATCATTCATTATAGAGGAAATCACATACGTTCACATGCATACAAAAAAAGGAAACAGTTATTATAGGTACCCCAGCTATGTTTCAAAAACCTAACACAGGTAGTTGATACACTATTCATTAGAAGGCCTGATATGTTTGAAATCTCATGGTATAAGTCCTGTTAAGATCCATTGGGAACTTCTTACAGGATGACAGTTTTCATGAGTGAAGGTTTGCCCTAAAATTGACACCTTTTGCTCATAGCCGCTGGAGCATTTTCAGGATGCTCATACAGCAAAAACATTGTACTCATACTCTATGATATGGGTACTAGAGGGAAATTGATTTGAACTACATTCACATGCATACAAATTTGACCAGGAAACCTCCAAACCTGCAAGATCATTCAATAATTCCAAACTAACAACTTGTGTTGATAGCCATTCTGTCATTTTAAGGTCTATACAACTTGATAAATATTTAGGTCAGGTCTAAATCATTTCATACATGATATCTTTAACATATGGAGGAATGCTCAACTTTTTTTGACACCCATTTACCCAGCAGTTATCCAATATGAGATGTATGAAATTGACAAAATCACTAAAATGCACTGATTGATAGCTTTGTCTTAGAAGCATGTTAGATGCAATATGATGGGCTATAGAATTTTAACTACAAGTCTCATTTTTATTCAAATCTGAAATCTGAATATTTCATACAATACTCTTTTTGTACAAAGGTATGAAATGCTACGCAGGATGCAACTTGCTACATTGGACTATTCCCTGAGGGCATGCAGCGCCGCCCCCATGGTGACGCGTATATAATGCCCTAAGCATGCCCTTAGGGCATTACTAGTGTATGAATACCCTTGGGGCATTACTTTGAAAACCCAAAACTACACCATCCTTTAATAGGTAGGGAATTAACCTGGGGAATTTATAGAGAAGAGACAGTCCCTGGGGGCATCAGTTAGTGAGCACTAATGCCCTGAGGGCATTGATGATAAAAAAATGCCATTAGGGCATAACAGTTGCATTATTTTATAGCCTCAAGTCCAGATGATGATGAAAAAAAAATCATGTATTAGGGGGCCTAGTCCAGATCAGGCCCTAAGGGCATCAATATTAGTGGTAGGCTATGCCCCAAGGGTATTTTTAGTGATGCCAATACCAGAGGCTAATTGACTAGTGCATGCCCTCAGGGCAGCACAAGCACAATCTATGCCCTCAAGGCATGTCCCTTTCTTCTAAGTTATTAAATAACAATTCAGTGCATCAGGGCTCCCTTGACATGCCCTGAGGGCATAGCTAGGTCTATGCACTGTAGGAGCTCTCATTATAGCCTACAAGATCTCAGTACCTATGCCCCGGGGCATGCATTCTCCTCTACCTCCTTCCCACGCCCAGTGTGGGAAGGTACCTGTCCGCGGAAATGTATGCGCCACTCTCCATGGCGCGGCAGTATGTCCTTACGGCATAGACCAATGTAGCAAGTTGTATCCTGCAAATGCTATAGACTAAGGAGCCACCTGGTGGCAAATCGGGGACAGAATGCGGAAGTTTCTGAAATTAATCTGATGAAGCACGCCTATTTATGGTCTCATAAAGCCACAAAACCATAAAATAGTTCTATGTGTTTGGATGAGGAGACTCAGACCTTTCCCACATGGGGTCTTCCATTTCTGTGTATTTATCCATTTGGCACTCCTACACTGAGTGGAGCAGCCAAATAGCCTAGACTCTATGGAGGGACTGTGTGACACCCCTACTTTGGTGGGCTCTCACATTTTTGCCATTCATTGGAATGCTAAGCTGTTTTAAAATATCATTTGTAGACCTTTCTGAGTTCATTGTAAGGTGTGGCACTTTTTATTATTTTCACAGGTACTGTCTTTTCAGAGCTGTCTTAATATTGTCAATGCTGCCAAAAAAGTGTCACATAATTTATCATAATAAAGCTTGAACAATATGCTAATCAGACATGCTAATGGTACCAATGTATGTGACATGGCCTTTTCGCAAGGCCACCATAAAGGATGCATAATTAAATATCTATCAAGACAGCATGGGACAAAAACTGGAACTACCTGAAATTAGTCTCCTAGAAACCCTCCATTCGTGGTAATAAACTGAAGATCCACCATAATATAATGGTATTGGTTGGTTAGAGAGGATGTGTAGCTTTCTGGCAAGGGGTCTGCCATCTCTGTGTCTTAAGTAGTTTGCCCTCTAGAGCCTTGGTAAGATACCGAATCTTTTGCAGAGTATCGGAAATTCCGCGACTTACGCGGCAATGCTAACTATTACTTCCTTAGTTTTAAATCTGCATGTATTGCTTTCTTCTTTTTATTTTTATTTTAGTAAATATCTCTCAGGACACATATTTTCAGTTCTTTGATCAGGATAGAAGTGGTGATACTGACATGGATGAGTTCATGGGTGGCTTGCGTAAAATCTCACAACAGTCTGATATTGACAAACTCTGCTTCCTCTTTGAAATGTTTGATGAAAATGGTATGAATTTGACATCACAGTCAACTGGGCACCAAAAGAGCCAGGTCATAGGAATAATGGCAAATTTTTCTACACTGTGCTCATTCTACTCACTGATATGTCCAAAACAGCATACTAACTATCAACAGAAATCCATCAAGGGACAGAGGGCAAACTTCAAGGTCAAATTTTAATGTGTGAAATAATGATTCTTCTAATAGTTCAATATATGAATCACACATTGGTAAACTTGGGTGAGGGTTGTTTCAGGTCAAGGTCATTTTCTTTAAAGTCATAAACATAGAAAATGGCATTTGATTCTGGATTTGTGTTGTAGTTCTTTCACTGACCACAGATATACAAATTTAGATGAAATAACGCACCCAGATCATACCTATGGTATGTGCTTTTAAAATGTTATGCATGTAATGGTGTGAATTGTGTTGAATCTATCATATTTTGGTGTATATGCACAATTAACCCAAGTTATACTAAAGCCAGAATTTTGGCATAAGATTATTGAAAATTCTACAAAGGTTCCTGTATGTCTACATATGCACATTTCAAATTTTGTGGTGATCGGATGATATTCAAGGTCAGGGCTTATGACCTTAACCTTGAGCAAGGTCACCCATATTGCATTCAATTATGAGGGTCATATAGCATTATCAAATATCAAAAGTTGATAAACCTAGGCTAAGCCATAATGGAAATATGAAGTGATAACATGAATGGTGCTGCCATCATATGTTAACTGTGAACATCGATAAGACTAAAGCACTCTGGGTATACTCTGACTGTATAAGAATTGACCTGGAAGGTTCTAAGTTGAAGATCAATAATGGCACACTTGAGTATGTTGACAGCTTTAATCAGTTGGGTGTAATAATTGATAATCACTTACAATTTGGTCTACATTGTAAAAAGGTAAAAGACTTAGTGATGTACAGAACCTATCAATTGCGACAGATTAGGAAAATTATTGATTTAGTCCCTAGCCATCAAACTGTATAAACAAATGATACTGCCAGTGTTTGATTATTGTAATTGATGGTGGCCCAGATTCCTCAGTCAAAACACTCCAGACTGTGCAAAATGACTGTCACCGTATTTATTTATGTGTATAGCGTGCTACTGATGTGTTGAGACATGATTAACATGTGCGGTCAGATTGCAAATGGTTAAATGTTCGTCGCAATAAGAACCTATTGGGTATATTTTATGAATATTCGAGAAAAAGCTGAAAATGTGATATTACCTAGTAGAAACTTAAGGAGTAGTGGTAAGATTAAAATCAAGACCAGCTTCCCAAATGGACTGTCATATACCAAAAGTCCTTTGTGGAGAGGGGTAGTTGAAGGGAATAGGTTAGATGAAGAACTGCAGTACGCTGATTCAAAAAGACCTTTTCTGGATAAACTGGGCTGATTCACTCGTGATTTCATGAGTCTTCACCCTGCTACTTTTGATCAGCATTCAATGACTTTATAGATATTATTTGGACTATATTACTGCTCTTGTGGATTGTGTATTTGCGATGAGTTTATATCTGATTCAACATCCTGTCTTGCCTATGACTGACTTGAAAAGCTTCTTGTATGATTGTTATGTCAATAAATAATTTAATTCATAGGAAACCAGACCCCCCCTACATGTAGGTCACCTTTAAACAATAGGCCACATCTTAGGAAGTTATGTCTCCAAGACAACCAAATTTTGCATGCATAAACTTGTATAATAGTTTTCCAAATCAAGTATCTTTTGAATACCAGGCACTAGGTTATCTGATAAAATGACCAGATTCATTTTTCCAATAGGCCTTTTCGCATATTTTCAGATTTCATAGTATTTTGGTTGCCATGGCAAGCATACATAAATTGGTTGGCAACTTGATTTTTGAATCTTTAATCTTTAAGGAAGGAACATTAAAATATGATTAAAATATATGATGCATCTTATTTTCTCAAGAGGAGGGGTCTCCTTTATGGTACTGTAAGTGACCTACATGTAGGTCGTTAGTATAATCTGGGTTAACAAAGAAACCCTAATATAGCGACAATATCAAAGAGTAAATAAATATCACAGGAACTTGTTCTATGGATTATATATAAATATCTTGTCTATGGGATTTCGTTACCTTGACAAAGCTCAAGGCCACAACAAGTGTCTCTATAGCAGCAACAAAGTCATTAGATCACAAAAACATAGACCTCAACACAATGAAGTATGTGAGAGTCTTAGATCAAACTTTTCCTGATCAATATTTTTTATAATAAATAGGGTCTCAGACTCTTCCAGCACTATATCTAGTTCTGCACATGGGATTTGATTGTGTTCTTATTAACCAAAATAGATTACCGTATCATTTACCAACAACACATACATGTTACTTTTGTATTAGCTTACACACAATCTGGAAGTTTACCTTTTTTTTTACCTGAGAGTTAACTTCCCAGCCAGCACACCCACATGGGACCCAGATGGGATTCCTCTGGGCTTTCTCAGCTGGCCCAGATGGGTTAAAGCTGGTAAATGTCTGGGCTGACAGGTGGGGGCCCAGGTGGGCTAGCCCAGAAATGAAAATAAAAAGGAATAAAAAAATGAAAAATCTATATGAAGTAGGTTTGGGTCTCCACCTGAAAAGTGGTGAGGACCTCTTGGGTCTAGATCCACCAACCTTCTGATCAATAGTCCAGTGTTCTTCCTACTGAGCTAACTTGGCAGCTGTGATAGTTGGCATTAAAATGGAAGAGAGATGGCTGAGTGAGAGGCACTATTACTTCATCACAGTGAATAGGCCAAGTCTTAGTATCCTAATAGGGGATACCATAGCAACCATTACATGGGAGTATTAACGTGCACCATACCTTCAGCATTGCTATGTCTGCAAGTACATTGTGGTTGCTAAACCTCCCTAATATGTTTACTTTCAGATAACAGAAGCAGATCCAGGAGGTGGCCAGGTGGTATCTGCCCCCGGCCCCCAGACCCCCTAAAAACACGTGAAAATGGGCCTTGGTTAAACCCTTAACCATAGGAAAAATGATACCGAATCATAGCTGTGAGTATGACTGAAATGTCAATGGTAATTGGGCCCTAGAAAGAATAACTTTGTCAAATGGCACACCTTGGAGTCACATACCCAATTTGAGCTTTAAATGTACGAAAAAGTTGTTGCTGTCTATGAATACTTACAGTAGGAAGCCAAGAACAAAGGAATTAATTCATGAGATTATTCAAATAGTGATGTCAATCTCTATTCATGCACACCGTAATTTCTGTTGCTGTTTGAAATCAAGTTGATCTTTCCTTCATCTAGACTCTTAACATTCCCAAAGAATAATTTTAACAAAGTGACCAAGGCAGGGTAAAAAATGTATCATTACATAAATCTACCTGCCCTAAGACTGAGTTTTAAGGGAAATGTAAGGGAGACGCACAGTAGGGATTGGAAAGTGATGATGAGATGGCCACATTCCTCATGGACCATTATCTTTTGCAGCACTCATCCCTCACTGTGAAATGTTTTATCATGGATACTGGACAATGGAATTCCATGTAGACTAAAATATTAATAGAGTATATCAGGATATGTTTCAATCTATAATGCAAAGGAGTATCATAACATGAGAGCACCTGTAGAAAGAAGGGCATGAATTGCTCACCTATCTGTGGCACATGTCTTGATATAATAATAATAATAATAATAATAATAATAATAATAATAATAATAATAATAATAATAATAATAATAATAATAATAATAATAATAATAATAATAATAATGATAATGATGATGATGATAATAATAGCTTTTATTGACAACAAAGGGTGAGGTCATTGTTGACCTATGTGTCATACAGTAAGTCTACTACAATAATGCATATGCTCTATGTTCTACAGACTACATGCATAGTATACAGTACTACAGAACTAAGTCTATGAAAACAGATACTTCTGTATAACACAGATCACTCACACGATCACTCACACATTCACACACACAACCACGCTTACAACGTATCTTGTAGACAAATCCCTACAAAGATACACAAATACAGACACGGCATACATAACCTAGGTGGGTCAACTGTACCATATGTATAACTCATATATTTATATACATAACATTTTATGTATGTGATGATATGATAATAGGTGAGACCGTACAATATACATAGTAATAATATACATAGTACCTAGAATAAGTTGAATTCCACTGGGTAGTTCAAAGCTGCTGCTGCCTCTGCTTAAAGGCAGTATAAAGAAACTTTGCAAGTGCATTTAATATACTAGGGTCACTTTCATTCATAACCATAACAAACTTATCCATATTTGACATATCCTGGTAATTACAGATTTTACCAACTAAATGATTTTCAAGAGTTGTTTGAGCTGCCTTATGTAGTTCACATGTTGTCAGAAAATGTACCTCATCATTAATAGCACCAGTAGAGCAGTATTGACATACTCTGTCACATTCAGATTTGGGGGGCCTACAATGCCTCCCTATCTCAATACCAAAATTGGTTCAGTTGCACTAGCTATGATGTTAGAGTTATTAGCTGTCGACTGGTTTTCCCAAAGCTGACTATATTTTCTACCAAGCTAATATAGCAAACCTTTAACATTTGTACACCAGTTATCATGTCCTTGCTGGACGAGGTAGTGCAGTTTCATACAACATCTATGGAGAATATGTGAATCCTCAAAGTTAACAACCCTTTCCCAATATTTTAATGCCCTTACTTCCCAGTAAGCGTTCAAAGGCACTGTACCCGTATCTGCATATACTGCAGCTGAAGTTGTCTGCTTCCTTACACCAAGCATAGACTTCAGGTATTTCAGATGGATCAGTTCAAAGTTATCTAGATTTCTACCTTTATTCAGGCCCCATAACTCGCATCCATAGTCAAGGCATGGTCGTATTTGGGTGTCAAAGAGCTTAAGGGATAGTCTAGGATTTGGTTTCCCAATATTCTGATAGCAACATGAGTATGATTGGTAGATGGCTTTCCTGCCTTTATCATGTAGTTGGTCATAAGTCTTGGAAAATATATCTTTATGTTTGGAGTTAAGTGTAAAGCCCAGGTATTTATATGAGTCTACCCTCAGAGGGTTCATAAAACCAACTCTGAGGGAGAACCTGTAGTACCTCCCAGACGCAAAGAAAACTTACACAGAACAGTGCCCCCAGATAACCCTGTACACAGACTCCTCAGACACAGGGTGGGGTGCCTGCATATACCTGAAATCCACTCACAATATGGGGAAGAATGGTGTGGAGAGATAGAACCCCTTCACATAAATCCTAGCAGTTCACAGAGCACTGCTACATTTAAAAAACCTCCAATGGGAAAACACATACACATGTTCATAGACAACACTACAGCCATCAGCTGCCTCAACAAAGAGGGATCTAGCCAATCCATACCATGCAACAATGCCACTGAGAGTGTATTCAGACGAATCTGGGAAATGAACATAACTTTCAAAACCACATACATTCCCTCAGAAAAGAATGTCGAGGCAGACTGCGGAAGAAGCCAACAGAAAATATTCAAAAAGTTCCCAAAACGGACATTGACCTATTTGCCTCTCCTTCCAGTGCAATATGCATACACTTTGTATGCCTACACAACTACTCGAATGCTCATGCAACCGATGCATTCTCAAAGAGCTGGTCAGGCCTGTTTTATGTGCGATTGTGCCTATTTTATGTGCGATTGATACAACCATCTACCTATGCCATTTTGAAATGTAGTTCTGACTTTTTCCAAAGAAAGATTACATGCCATACCTTAAGTTAAAAACAGAAAATGTCACATTAAAAGAATGTTTACTCATAGGGTCACCCAGTTAGTAGCTAAAACCTACATAATCCCCTTTGCTCCTATAGAAACAGTGGTTTTAATTTGCAGATAGACCTTTGTGGTTGACGAGAAAGGCGTGCTAACTCAGCTGGGGCAAAACGACTTTGACTATTTCCTGGACATGCACCCATGGGCTATACACATGTGCGCCAAACTGAGGCCAGTCTCCATGCAGAGGTTATGGAGTGAAGGGTAGAAAAGTGTGAGTCAGTGCATGTAGTCCCCTGTCTGCTTTGAGGGTTTGTACTGCCTGGGACTATAAAAAAATTTATAGTATTCTGTCTGATTTGAGGCTA
Organism: Acholoe squamosa; assembly: GCA_949317995.1. NCBI lineage: Eukaryota > Metazoa > Annelida > Polychaeta > Phyllodocida > Polynoidae > Acholoe > Acholoe squamosa. Next base: position 65,233,528 of record OX439037.1, on the reverse strand, counting down.
CTGTGAAGCACTGGGCACCAATATGATGACAGACCATATACTATATATAGCTGCAATCTCCTACCCCATATCTAGATACAGTTCTTGCCCTCGGCTATACATGACAGCCGCCAAATACTCTTCTGATCTTAAGGTAGGTTGGACTTTCATGAGGGAAAATAAAGCACTCTCGGTATGTCCCATCAAGACCCCTGCCTCGAATTATACCCATGAACAAAAAGGGTTTTCAGTGGATAGCATTTCATTTGCTGGCTCCTCTGCTCCAGTTTTACCAACAGATTATTCTTGCAATTTTCATTTTCCCACCCCACTATTTAAGGGTCTATGCCTAGAGATGTTCCTACGTATGTTTTTTTTTGACTTACAGGTGGTCTCGCAGATGGTAGATATTCAGGACATATTCTACATTTACACCTGGATCCTACTAAAGGGGCCAAAGGGCGTTGGCTTACAGATGGCTTTACAGTTGGTTCACCAGGCACTCGCACGAAGGCAGGCAGATCCAATTGGAAAGAGGTGAGTAGAGCAGATTGTTAATTTTTTGTCGTTATCTTTAAAACTTATTCACATCATGTCAATGTTTGTTTGAATATTATAGTTTAAACTATCATACTTCAAATCTTCTAGTGCATTCTGAAAGTTAAGGAACATCCTATATAATATTGTAATCAGTGATACATTGGAATTATTCAATTAGAGGGAGCTAGTTTCAGGGAAAATTCATTACTCAAAATATTTATGATTGGACCCAAATTGTACATCTTATTATGTATGATTAACCTGGATAATATTTTTGCAGCTTTTCAAGAAGGTGACATAATAAAAAAAAAAGGTTCAGTTCACGTTTATTTCCTCGGGTCGCCAGCTCTAACTACAATTGTCAAGAATGAATGTGATAGTTTTGGATTCCGATTCTTTCTATCGTTTTAATTTGAAGAAACTACCCTCCTGTCGCCATTATAGCAGTGGATTCTACGACAGCAATCTTTTACACAAAGTGTCTGTATTATCTGAAAACGGTATCAAGTGTAATTAGATTTCTCTAGTTCGCTTCAGGAGGGTATTTCACAATACGATTGATTAAGACTATTGTGAAATTTATTACAGAGCAGGTTAAACTACATTGTTGCAGCCAAAAGATGTGTCTAGACTTTACAAACGAGTTTGGCCTGGAAGGCACCTCTCAACATAATACGATTGAACACAGTCACTACGATTTCAAACCCTAAGATTAGAATGGGTGATCGTAGGTAATGTGCTACAACTGTTCTGTACGCTCATAACGTAATGTAGTAATTACATAGAGTGTTGTATATAGGGTAGTTGTGCCAGTGCAAACATTAGTGACTGTAGTGGAAAAAGAGTGAGGAATCTAGCTACGATTTGAAGAGGTCTAGTCACATCCATCTTGAGAAATGCCTTCCGGATTCTAACAGAAAAGAAAATATAGTTTGGAGTTGCTTTGCAAACAACATAGAGCAAATTCAGAAGACTAATACTATGATTATCTTTTTCCCATAGAGTAATGTCGTAGGGTGATGCAAAAAAAGAGAAGAAAACTGACAAAATTCATGGGAACCGACCATCTAGAAAGGTTGATGCTTAACTAAAGTAAAAGTAAAATGTGAATAACCTCAGTACTACTTTAACTCAACTTTGCTTTTCCCTTCTGTTAAATATTCGAAATTCATATGTATACCAATAACAAATAAAGACTCAAATGCAACAGAACCTTTATCAGTCCTTTTACTTCCCGAGAATGTCTATATGCTCTCCTGCCTTGGCATTCATTTGATCTCCTCACTTCCACATTAACAGCTTCGTCATCATCAAAACATATAATTTTATGATGCTGTGTACAGAAAAAAGACAACGACTGTAATATTTTACTTCACCAAAAGGCGAGCTTTATTTATATCATTATTAGTATCATTCAGATTATTGCATCCAGATCTAGACAACCCCAACATTGTATGTCGGGTATTATTTTCTCTACAAAGCATACATACTTTATGGCAGGCATTTTAAACCTCAAATGTAAAAGGCCACAAAAGCAATACAATCTGACACCGGCACTAGATCTGAAGGGGCGACGAGAGGCTAAAGCGGCTACATCCTAGTTCCAATAGCCTACACAACAGTCAAAGCCCCAGGGACCCATTATATTCGATATAGATAAATAGAGGAGAGAACATATTTACATTCTACATTAGAGATGTCAGACGCCTCTCAATGATAATATATTTATTTGCCAACCCAATATGATGTAAACAAGTTATGATAACTATTTATATTTTGTTAGATATTTCAAACAAATGAATATTTTGAGATAATGAAGGACATATGTGCTCTTTGAAAATAACAGGCAATGATAGATATCAGTACAGAAATATACATCCCTCTACTTGGGTTTAGAATAGAGGGGTCTGTACAAGGGTGTGGGCAGATGGCAGCAACTGCCTGGTATCAATTCTACATATACAACAAATTTAAGCTGAAAAGATGCTATGAAGCCAGTCAGAGGAGAATAGTCCTTATGTTATAAGAGTTCCTGTATTACCATCTCTCATGGCATGATATGGAATTGTATGTCATCTAAGGTATAGTATCATTGATATAATGGTAGATATCTATGATTTCCTTCAGTGGACCTCCGGTCTTTATTAGATTTGATCAAGTTGTGGATGTCGTTTATTTACATGCAATTCACAAAAAAAAGGAAAAGGATGGTTTGTGACAGCATAGATCGTGTGCACAAACTAAAGTAATGGTATGCACACCATGGCTCTATACGCAGTTTAGGTAGTGACGTCATTTTGACATGTTAAGACACATGGTGGTAAATACCAAGGTTATTTATTATTTTGGGTCTGCAACTGTCATGCAATAATTTGTGTATCTTTTATTTCTCTGTTCAGTCCACTCAAACTACAGCGAATATAGGCATTAAATGATGAGTCTATATGAACAATTATGTCATCCAGGCATTTACACAAGGGCATGAGGTCCATCCTAGACTACAAGATACAAGAATATATGATGTATATTATAGGCATCACTAACTATGTCAATTCATCTCTGTCAAGTAAGAAACATCAGTTGAATGTAGACAGGCACACTTGTGCTTTCTATACATTCCCAATTGTATTGGTGACAATTATATGAACAGAATACATGGGTATTTAGGAGATAGATATCAGTTGATAATGGGTAGCCTTGAAGTTACCCCTCTATGATAATTTCAACATAATCATGCAAAGTTATCAGAGAATGATGGTAATTCTAGGACAGGAAACACTATTGGAAGTCCAGCCTCGCTCTCAAATCGTCCTCCACCTTGGTCTGCATGGCAACAACATTAGTTGGCAACATGACTAGATCCTCACATGTACATATGTGACCTTGCAGCAGCAATAGGCCTAATTTACAACTTGACAAAACTCTTTAACCCATGTCTCTTGGATTTCTTAGCACTCGGATATTCATTCTCATATTTTGAAGTTGATAATTATCATTTAATAAACCCTTCCATAGAACACACGCTCTTGTCACAGCCATTACTATGGTCTTCATTACATTGCAACACTAAGGTTGTAAGCCATTTCCACCATAATACACGTATGAAGTCAATATAACATGGATATTACAGCTTATTTTTATCTAGGCAAATATCGAATTAGGGATTGGGATTAAACTACCTTCAAATTAAGTACGATGTATTTTTCTTCATAGCTTGAATAAATGTTTCTCATTTATTATGATGATAATGTTGGAACTTATATAATTTCTGTATGACTGCCTACGAATTCAAACTATTATTATTCATTTCCCTTGGTTTGTTGACAAACAACGTCATAACCCATGTGTGGGTTCACAGTCCATTTGCATGACCCAAATATCTATGACCGTAAACATTCAGCAAGAGCTGTGTCCATCATGCGTCAATTCCTTAATGATTTGCCTCCACCCAACCATTCATATTTATACCAACTGGGAAAATTCCAACCAATTTTTCTATTTCTATTTCTACTTTTTTTTCTATTTCTATTTCTACTTTTTCCTTTAAAAGGCATTTGTTCAGCTTGTTACATTTCTATCACCAAATAGGTGGAATTCTAACAATGGAGGCTACATTTCTAAAACGCTGGCATCGGTTTTACTTCTTCTATGACATTTGGGAACCGGTAGTTTGAAATAACAAGCTACCCCGTGTGTAAATGCCAACTGCCTCGGCCTCCCTAGCCACTTCTCCATCACTGCACCCCCCCCCATATGACCGAGCTACCATAGGGTTTAACCCTAGCTCTCATTGGCACCAACTATCTATGTTTCCCCTCCAAGTGTGCACCTCTCTCAACTCCTCACCCCCCCAAGTCATCTATTTTCTTATCTTCCATACACTTTAAATTACACCTTTGTCTATGCTAACCACTACTCCCTTTTGCCACTTGCACCAACTTCTCTTCTTATACCACTTCTAGTTAGCAGTGCAACTGCACACATTCACTTATTTCGTTTGGCTAATTCCCAGTGTTATGGTTAAATCAATGGTTTATTACAGAACCGTTAATAATAGCCAGCACCTAGAATACAAAGTGTGAGTCAGCATTTTTGACTTGTTTCTTTCTTCCTTTGTGGGCTTTTATAAAACAATTGATTTATCCATGTGTCACCGTCCTTTTAGTCCAAATTTTCCAACACCGTGGCAATGCTCGACATTAGAATAAACAACCTGAAGATTTTACTATCAATCTTTGACTTTTTGTTTTTGGGAGTCAGGTTTTGAGCATATTGATCATTTTAACTAAAATACTTTAATCTACACCTGTCTACTTTGTCAGAGATACCCTCCAGGAAGCTGGGTATGTTTCCAGAGAATACCTCCATCTAATAGACCTAAAATAAGATAGTGTGCTTGACATAGGCCTATCAGAGATTACTTCATTGAAGTCACCAGCTGAAACATTGGATATAGCTTCAGATGATACCGCCAACCATCTTACCATAAAAGTCGGGCAAATTTCATTTAGTTTACCACACCAAAGTTTGGACCTCTACAGATTAGGCTCCTGAATACTTCGTATTTTCCACCCTTAACATTTCGGGACTATGATGCTTCAGGCATGAGAAAAATATGTTCTGTTAACCTGTGAACATGTTATATTAAGCTTAGGACTCAAGGCTTAGGCTAATTATATAGAACATTAGGGCGAACTGGCAGTCAGGGTTACTCCTGTCAATGGTCCAATGGCAGACACAAATATTCCACAAAGAAATCTGTAGGGAAGTTGAGGCCAAATAGCTTTAACAAATATCTAGTTATCTGTGAACTCTCTAATGATGAAATTGACTAATTATTTCTATCAAAAAAAGCCTGAACATATGGCCCAAAAATATATTCATTCACATCCATGTACAGACTTTCTACTTATTCCTGAACTAGGCCCTTGTGAATTTGATGTTGCTCAATATCCATATTGTATGACATATGTAAATAGGCAATGGCTTACAACCTAGTCACAATCATTAGAACAGTTAATGGTGAAATAAATTTCAAAATATCGTTGGAATTCAATTGTGTAATAGTTCATCTTTGTCCTGCTGGGCGTGTGGTTGCCGTCTGGAAACCATGTGGTAGTTATAGTAAAGGGCAGAATAGAGAAGTGTAATATACAATTATGATAAAGGGTGAACACTAACTTAGCTTCACTACACAGCTGTTGACAAAGAAGCTCTAACACTCTGATGAACGGGCATGGCCTCCCTTCGACATCCTGATGTAGAATGGGTTGTTCGGAGCGGCTTCTGCGGCCGGTGTGCGGGCAAATGCAATGACTGTGACTTGTTTGTATGTACCTGGGCTGTGTGCCTTTGGACATGGTTCAAGTCATTTTGGTGAGTTGCTGCCACTAGTGCTGCCTTTTCTGCTGTCTCCTTACGCCTTTGAGCCTGGGTGAGGATGGTCTCTATGTCTGTGAGGTAGGCAGCATGTACACGAAGCCGCCGGCTTATTTCAAGTGCCCGATGACCATGTTTCACTGCATCGTCATACAGCCCACAGCGCAGGTTCAGGTAGGCCACCATTTTGTGTGCCAGCACCGTTTCAATATGGTCTCCATAGAGACGTTCGCGCATGCTCAGCGCAACATCTGCTGCTCGAGAAGCCTCTGGAATATCCCCAACCTTCAATAGACAGTCCACCCACTTCATATGGAGCTCTGCCGTGAAAGGATGCTCCCCATGGTAGGCCAAGGCCACTTCAGCTGCCCTCTGGGCAACATCAGTTGCTCGACAGAACAACCCTTGCCTTTCCCATATTGCCCTCCTGGCATCATAACCATCCAGCAGGGAAGGGTGGCGGCCAAGAATGTTATCCCCCACAAAGTCCAGGACATTGTAGAAGTGACGTGACTTGTGGTAGTTCCCACGGTCCTTCTCCAATAATGCATATGTCTCATAGGCGTAGATGGTCAGTGCATGTTGTAGGCCCAACATGAGCTTCAACGCCTCCAGTGCCCTTCGAACCTTGTCTATCGAGTTCTCACGGGTTTCCTTTGCCTCTTCATCATCCTCGTCATATTCCATCCTCCAGTCCAGCACACCTCTGTACAGCATCAGCATCACAGCAAATACCTCTTGTTCTGCCACAGGGTCAGTTGATGGGCTGGCCTTGGGGAAAAGCTCCATGGCCTCATCAACCAGGGATGAAGCTTCAGGGAAGTTCTCACCTCTGAGATGGAAGTATGCAAAGCAGCAGAGCACACATCTCTCCATATTACAGTCCACCCACTGCTTAGTGACGTCCATAAGACATTGGTAAAGGTCAAGGTAGTCTGATTCCTCAAGTGCTTCATATAGGAAGATACACATGTCTGGTGTGGCCAGAACAGCACAGCTCTCATACAGTTCGCGACTGTCATACATTGCCTTCTTGAGCGAGTCGAGAATATTCTCATAGTCATTCCACATCTCACCGAGGCCACGTGCATATTCACGTGAGTGATAGCACTGGCACAAGCGAGTGACCTTGTTGATGTAGTAGGTATAGTACTTGAACTCGGCGCTGCTCTGATTGCTGTTGCTGCTGCTTGCGGTGTTGGCCTGCATGACAGCCCTTACAAGATGTGGGACAACAAGTAGCTCCCCTGATGGATCCTTATCCAGTAACCCACCATAACAAGTGCATGCAGTGTATGGAAAGTCTGGTAATCTGGCCTCCAGTTTAGGGTCTGTCAGTACAGCCTTTGCAGCATGTCTGTCAAATGGTCCTTGGAAGAGGCTCAGGCAGGTGAGCAGTTTGCGTACCTCTGCAGGCATCTGCTGCACCACAGTGTCAACGACAGCAAAGAGACGATTTACAAGCGGCAGGTCGTCCTCTGCACATATGCCAGTGAGTTGATTTTTTGCTGCTTGAGTAAGAGTAGGTTGACGATGGCCGAGGGCAGTGAGAGACTGATAGAGCTGTTGGGCACTCACATCAGGATGTTTCAGTGCTGAACCGACCAAGCTCACTGTGTAGGGCACATAACCGCAGACAGATGCCAACTCCTGTACGCAGCTGTCTGGAAGGTCAGGGACCATGTTTCTGAGTAGGTCACAGGAGGCCTCTTCTATATCCCCAAGTTTGTAGTCTGTCACCCCATAGTCACCTCCATAGATAGCTGTACGGCTCGTGCAGAGCAAGAACACCTTATGTGATGACATCAGTGCTGGGAGCAGCTCGGAGAAGGCATCCAGCTCACTGAAGGGCAGATCAACATTGTCAAGAACCAAGAGGATCTTCTGATTGTGGGACCCCAGCCAGTGACCAACAAGGTTGAAGTACTGCCGTGTAAGCTTTAGACCTAGGCCATGCACAATCTTAGCACGGACCTGGTCTGCGGTGAGGCAGCCGCGCAGGTCGATGAACACCGGGAGGATCTGATGGCATTCATGGAGGCGACGCGCAACTGCAATGGACACTGCAGACTTTCCAAGACCTGGACAGCCAGTGATGGTGACAAGGCGAGTGTTCATGATAATGGCATCTGTGATGTCGGTCACCTCCTCATCACGACCGTACAATGGGCTCTGGTGAAATGTCAACTTGGCCATCAGTGCAGCACCAGGGCTCTCTGAAACATGCAAAATAGCATCTTTTTAACAATATAGATCTAAATGACAATGAACATGGTGTATAACTATATACATTATATTCAATATTCATCCTCTGAGTTTTCATAGTAAATACATATTTTTAGGGTGAAATAACTTTATACAGTTGAAAACCAAAGGTAACATTCCCATGAAAATCCATGACCAACTTGCCTTCTATGCTCTTCAAAGCAGCTCTTTTCCTGATGGGCTTTTTGAAGGCACGTGGTGGAGCCCTCCTTACTGCACTGCTGCCACCCTGGAGTGACTTGGAGCCTGGCTGTATGGTGTGTGCCCCAGATGTCAGAGGTCTGCTATTTACTGGAGACGTCATGATGGCCTCTACCTGGGACTCTATACTCATGTGTTGTGGGGAGTAGGAGGTGGAGTGTGGGGTGGACATGGAGGAGGCTGGGGAGGCAGAGAAGGACTCATCACGGCGGGAGGCCTGGGAGGGTTTATCGGGGGAGTAGGCGGGGGGTGGTGGAAACATTAACACCGGGGCTGCTGAGCGTTTAGCAGCGGAAGTGGAGGGCGCTGCGTCGGCGTAGATGATCTCTCCACGTTCCAGGGCGTCACTGGAGGACGTGAGGGCGTCAATGCTGCGGCAGGGGCTCTGGGATTGGGATGAGGAGCCGCTGATGGAGTGGGACGGGGTGGACAAGGCCGGCGGGGGGTGTGGAGGAGGGGGAGGGGCTGGATAACGGCTATGTGAGCTGCTCTGTGAGCTGATGGTGGGAGTAACTCGTCGCTGTTTGGACTTCCGCTGGTGTTTGATCCCACTGTTACTGCTGAGACGCCGTTTGGAGCCGTGGTCGTCCCCCCTGGAGGAGTGGCCTGGAGGGGGCTTTCCACTTCCAGTGGCCATGTTGAAGTTGTGGTCTAGGGATGAGAAGCTGTCCTTCTCTGGGGAGATGTCCGCTAGGGTCTTCTGTCGCGCGGCAATCACTGCAAGAAGTGTATGAAGTAATGGGAAGAATTAGTAATATTTTAATATATTTAATTTCATTCGGGTATTGCATGACTAAAGCATCATTTTCCACATTGGGTAAAGTATATTGCTGTAGGAATAAATACTACAGTTGTTCTTATGATTTATCTTCTCTCTCTTCAGCATTACCACACAGGGGCAATACACAATCGATAGCCCACTGAGGTATTTTCAAATTCTATAAGAGTAACTTCTGTACATCAAGCTATAGGCATGTGGGCAATATAAAGTATTCATAACGTACATTTGCCGTGGTTATCGAGGTATAGTACTAGTAAATAGAGACAGCTTATGGACTATATACCATTACGAGTAGTATAGAAATGGTAAATTTTCTTAGGCTTGTTTTACTTTTACGATGTATAGAAAAAGTAGTTATAGAAAGTACCAAGAATCGGAAAGACAGAACAGGGTCTAATGGGAAAGCAGAGCTATCTTTCAGTCTTTCAATAAAGACAAATCAAATCATAATAGAACTCATGACCATGCAATTCAGCAGTAAAAGCACTTGGATAAATAGAGAAAGGATACTTATGGAACTAATAAAATGTAACGTATCTGCAAAAACTTTAAATACAACTTCAAAGTAACACAGTGGGCTATTCATTATTCAATCTGCGTTTTGCTGACAATATACATGACGTGCAATTAGACTGCTCCTTTTTGTATTGACACAGTATAAGCATCTTGTTAAGCATAATGCGTGTGACCAATTGGTCCATAATCAAACCGTACCCACAGCTTACAGCTAGTCTCTATAGTCGAACGTGAATTCCTTGATCAATGGTCTATTTTGAGGTAGATATTAAAGGTGCTTTTCTCACACAATACCTTCAGACCGGGTTCTAGCTAAGTGAACGTTTTATGGGGTAGCCATTTTTGGGTGCGATCCAGCTGTCATCTTCCACGGTTGGGGTCATCAGGTACAGGAAGCTACCCGATCAATACACAGGATGCAGAATGGGTTGTTGACCTATAGCTGATAGGAACTGCTGGTCGAGGTCTATGTGTGAGCAGCAATGGTGGTTGGGTCAAGGATATCTAGAGTACCCCCTAGACCGATAGGAGAAGAAGGGGGAGGCTGTGGGAAGGAGATCGAAGGGAGAGTTGTGCTGGCAGAAATTGGGAGATAGTTATTCTGGTCGGGTAGAGATGGATCACAGAGACTACTTTTTCTAGGGTTTCCTGGAGGAGCATTAGGGCAAACAGTAAAAGAATGGGTTGACTTAAGTGCTGAATCACGGTTTTCTTTCTGGGTGAACACGTAAATTCAGTCTGATAACGAGCATACAATTACGCCCCATAAGTCCCCCCCTTCTCGTTTTGTCTAAATTTTGTCAACTTACAATTTTCCCCGAACAGTATTCTGATCTGCCCTGGACAGTGTGTGGTATATACGACTTTTCGGTATGAGAGAATGAGTAGAAGATAATATTTTCATACATCTTCTGGTTCAGAACTTAACTAATAAACTTTATTGCTATGAGTGCTCCCTGATTTTACACAAACTTTGATTGGATTATTGGCTGAAATACTGACCATATCATGAGATACATTCCCATACACATCATTAGTATTGTAGACCTACAGATGTTCCAAACCAAAGGATCTCAGAGTGGTGGTAGGTAAATAGAAGGTCTGTAGCCAGGAATATATACGTGGTGCTGGGCACGTCCTACGACTCTCTGGGGGCCCAAGGCTAAACTGCTTGGAGGGCATTATCAGTGTTTGAAGAGAGGGATTGGTTACGTGATCGGCACTTTACATGGTACGTGTATCGGGACTGGCTGGGTGACCGCAGCGCTGTTAGGGCAATAGGAGAGACAAGAATGGAAAGTGGAATGCTATCTTTGAGCCAGTGCCTTACTACCACAAATCAAATCAATGTAAAACAGGTGTAGGTCTTCACTGTTTATAATTGCCTTTGGGGTGGCTGCCTTTAACAACCAGTTACATCACTATGTGGTGCCTGGCGTACAACATACAAGTTATAGGGGAGACGATAGGGTTGTCCTCTTTAATATCTCCATTCCCCACCTAACGTGTAAGGATACCAGGAGGGTCTTTCCAATAACAAAACGAGATTGGCTCTTTTATAGCATAAAACGTGTACATACAAACGTGCATGATGGCATGCACGTTCTGATTGTCTTTCCAAAGGATATGCAATGTGTCTCTATGGAGAAAAGCACACGTCTGCTGGTGATAATGTGCACGTTTTATCAAATGGGAAGACGAGATTACCTTTTATCAAAACAATTCTCTGCACGTTTCTCTATTCTGAGCTCGTTTACGTTTTGGCAAGACCCTCCAGAGAAATCTTCTGAATAGATCTTGTTCTTTCCTTCTTAGGACTCTTACTACCGGTAGTACAGAACTTATTGTTTTACCTTATATTCTGAACGATTCGTATACCAAGGTTCTGGATTCCTTAGGGGGCATCATTGCTTGATCTGTACCCTGTGAGATAGGCACTGATAACAGGCGTTATGATGGGTACCAGTTGTTACATAATACACCCTGAAAGTCTGCACTGAATGAGGGGAATTATCCCATTGGTCAGTAATGCATCCCGCTAGGTCGGTATACATTCATACAGTTTGGGCCAAAGCAATCAACTGGATACACGTGCACCTATTTGCATGGTGACGCCTGATACAACGCCTAATTTTATACTACTTACTGGGGTAGATGACGGTAATTCGTTACCACGAGAGAATTGCACAATGTCCCATTTGGTATCATCCTCATCGATATCAATCCCCGCCTTTCATAGTTACCTTTTAATCTCATCTATATAGAGGGATATTACATTGATACAAGAATATGACTGGAGATAATGGTGTAAATCAAATTCCAGGAGTTGCTTCTATTTTTTGTGTGCATGCGTTTGGTGTCCGATTGCAAAGGCAACTAACTAAGCAGTTCAAGTACTGGTTGATCGTTTTGATATCATTATCTAGGTTTTGTTCAAGCAATAATGTGTTTTGTGTGTATATTGTTGCAGCTTATGTCACTAGGCCTTATTGTGCCTCCGGGCTGCTAATTTCGGAAAAGGTCAACTGCATTAAGGTGTACTAGTCTACGAAAACGAGTCTTTAAGGAAAAATGATTCAGTTATTCAAGATGACAAAGAGGCAGTTGTTTAATTTCTGTAAGCACTATACTAGGGGAAAATTGTTTGAAGTGTGTATGGCCTACTATACAAAGGATTCTGTTCTTTTTTATTTCTTTAAGTAGTTTGTACTTCAAAATGTGCGGCAGTGTGTCTTAGATTGTTTATCTGCAATAGTGTTCTCTACTAGTCATAATGATGCATTCATTCCAAAATAAGATAAAATATGGATGTGTTGCTATGGGTGTTGAGTGTACGCATGTGTGACAGTCCTGGTGTTATCTAAGTATGTTGAGGTGTATTTGTAAAATGGGTATCAAGCAAAGCCACTACTTAGCATCATTACAGGTGGTATGTCATTGCTAAATCTTGTTAATGCCAAAGCATAATTGTGGTCACAAAGCGTGAGAAATCAATAGTTATATTTCTATTGTTTATTTGGCATTATTTTGCTCTTTCTATCAACTATTCAATCATTTTCATTAGTATTGTTAACTAACGAAAGTGTCACTGAAAACCGGCTCACATGTACATTGGTTTAATGATCCGATCTAAGCTTGAGGACTGAAATAGATCAAGGCAATTTGAATGAGCGTGTCGTGCCTTTCTTAGCTTGATTCCCTGTGCACATATAAACCTTCCCATAAAATATCACCTATTTTCTGCAGGAATAATTTACTTTCAGAGATGTAGCACAGCAGAAAGTTTGAAACCCTAACTAGTAGGCCTACCAGGAGTATTCCTCTGAGATATTGGTGTATTTCTAATTCAATACCCAAATCTGCATGAGTATGTTTCCAATTTATACCCAAGACTGGTTTGCGTGCATTACATGATCATATGATATCATACATAAAAAATAATGTTATAACATCCCCAGGGAGGGGATACACTAAGACTCAGGAGAAATGAAAAAAATATAACTTATATTGGAATCAAATGATAAGAAAAATAAATAAATATTTACAAGACTGAAAATGTTATCAATATCAACCCACATCATTCAGACACTCGGCACACACAGGCCCTAAGACATAAAAGTCAAAGTATGCCTACAGGGCATGAAGCACTAAGCATGACATTGTACACCCTGCCCCGGGTCACTCCCATCCAACATGCTATATCTCTCCACTCTGCAGACATAACCTTCAAATTTGAAATACATGGGATTCTGCCAAGACCTAAGGCCTAAAAAAAGGTTTGTTTCCAGTTATCCGGCCGACCCTAGCAAAAAGGGTTGACCCTGCAATTTTTTTCTTTTTATTTTGGGAATTTTTTACATTTCTTTGGATTTTTTAGGCACTTTTCCGTAATTTTCATAATCTTTCATCAATTTTTCATGAAGCTCATATAGGCCCTCATCTATTGGTATACAGTCATTCATATCTTTTACATATGCTTCACATTTCTTATGTTTTTCATATTACTACTGTAAAATCAAAGAACCCAACATGTCTGCACATACATTTCTATACAAAATCAACAACAAAAATTAAAAAAAAAAAATCCGACCTACTGACCCTAGACTTTTAATCTATGTTACTGGAAACACACAATATTTCTTTTGGCATAATCATCTCAGCGTTTTTACTAGTATTAGCTCCCGTAATATGTGGTAATTTCTGGGGATGGCGATGTAATAGGGTACTAGAAAATTCTTAAAATTTCGGGAGTCTTGGAAGATACATTGCATCAAAACGTCCTTGACTATACTCACATATTATATATTCATTGACATTATTTCAATGGCACATTTTGGGAACGTGTCCCTATGCTAGCAGTGGTAAATATATCTCCTTTGTTTCACGTCAATAGAATAGAATTCCATCTCTAGTTTTGCATCACTCGTTCTGAGTGCATTAGTTTCTTTTGTGCCATAGAAAGTCCATATGGGATTTAAACAACAGTAGTGTATAGACACCTATGAAGTCTCCCTATAGAGGATGGCCACTATACCATTGTGCCTCCGTGCACTCATGTATCTCTGGCCGCAGATGTCAAAGTGTCATGACGCATGTCGAGGATTAATTAATAATTAATAATGAAATGGTACCCACAAATTTCCCGATGGTCCCTTGGTAAATGGGATAAAATGCCACCGGTAGTTTATACATGCACCCCCAGATGGCCTGCGAGCTACTCTGATGGCTTCACATCCGGTGGGTGACTATTGAATTAATTCCATGCTTTCCCTTGCCCATCATCACGCAGTATATAGGCCAAATGGTAATTGTACTATCCACGCACACAGGATATCTCGTGTGGACGCATCCCATGCCACGAGATTTTAACATGGGTGCGATACACTCAGAGATACTGCGATAGATAAACCGGCAAAAGTATCTGATGATTTTCACAATTCGCAAAATAGGTTACAAGCAGATTTTCAAAAAGAAAAAATAAAAGCCAGTGAGTCAGAGTATTAGTAAATAAATTCAACATAACATGGTATCGTGGTTACATAAAATCAGAACTGTAAGTGGAATTCAAATATTATGTGTGAAAGGGAAGAAAACATAACGCGTGCACTTGCAGACTAATGGGGCGTCTGTGTACCTATTGACATGAAGTATTCTGCAGACTACTATTGTTGGGCTATAAAAAGTAAAACATGGTGTTATGAGATCAGGTGGAAAGAAATACCAGTCACTACGATAGATTCCTTAACTACAGAATGCATCAGAAGACCACTTAGACTAGAGAAGAGTGAAAACACTTGACTATAATTGACCATTAGGCTTCATCTGAGAGATGACAGCTCATGCCCTTCGAGGCAGTTGTTACCAGTATGTCCTTACCTTCTGCTGGGAGCTGTCGGTTGCCCTCTGTGTCCACTATAAGGTCCATTTGCTGGTCCTTGTCCTCTAGAAGCACCAGCTGTGTCACATGACCGGAAGCGGCTGGTACCAGCGGAAGTAGAGTGTGTCCACCAATGACTGCGTAGGAGAAGTCACAGCCTTCGACATCAGTATGGTTCACTGTTGCATCCCGACAGTCGGCATAAAGCAATGTCGAACCATGCAGACTCTGACATTCACCAGGGTGATCGCTGAGGTTGATACGAGTGAGGTCCATATTCTCAAGCACTGCTCCCTTCCATGAATACCCAGAGCCAAGTTGAGCCAAAGGCCGATACACCATCTGCTGTTGGCGGTCGTCACCAGTATAGGGCATGGCATGCTTGTAATAGTCTGTGAGTGACACGTTGGGCCGATTGGGAAGTTCTGCAGATAAGATGTGTTCGAGATACTCTCTCATGATATCAACATTGACCAACACCTTGTATGGAACAAAGTTCATGTGGTAATCTTCTCGACTGAAGCTCATCTCATCTGCATACAACTTGTCCTCTGGGTACATGCGATACACTTCATTGACATAGTCATATTCAAGCATCTGACCTCGGAAGCCATACACCAGTGTGTCGCAGTCTCCGTTGTCAGTTGCAAAGAAGCGCCATGGGAATGGGCTGTCCATACCCAATTCCTGTCCCTCTGAATCCTTATAGTAGATGTCCTTGCGAACACCTGGTTTCTTCAGAACATCAAACAAGTCCCATTTCTGTTCCCGATCACCCAGCATGACTGAGAAGCGAACAGGCACACCAGAGGTTCTTCGAGGTTGTGCTGTCAGTACACCGCGAAGTACAGTGTTCCGATGGAGCAGTGCACGCTTTCTGATGATGTACTCCATCACGCAATCAACTGCATGTGATGCCAGAAGCTGGATGGACACATCTTCTTGCAGCATCACAATCTGGTATTCATACATACGTGACAGTTCACGACTCACTTCTTCACCCGTGGCACTAAGAATGTCCCTAGCGAGCGACCGCCACAACTTCTTGTCGGTGACGCCATCTTGGCGAACATGACTAAGCAGTTTGTAGACTGCAGCAGGGATAAGGAGGACATATTGGTCTGGTGGTAGCTGGTCAGGAAGACCCCGACCCAGGAGGAATTGACGAACAGAGACCTCAGCTTCCTGATTGTTAAGGTCCCGTGCCATGCACAGGGTGTCCAGTAGACGTCCCTCATCCAACTGCAGGAACTTATACGTCAAACTCTTCCGGAAGCGATCCTCGAACACTTTCAGCTTCCGCTTCGCCTCAGAAGACCGAGGGAACCGGAACCTGAGAGAGATCTCTGCAAAGAGAAAAAATGGAGATGCTTGAGTCATTCATGAGGCGATTTGTAATGCATAAATCTGGCTTAGGGTTATGAAATCTATCTCGCAATACAGTATACCGTACGTGATCGTGGATGTATGCTGTACAGTTGAATACAGTAGTTGAAGGGCACACAATGGCAATGAAAATCGATATTGGGTAATATTTCACTACTAAGACACTTCCTATTCAATGAGACAGGCATGATATTTAGGAGATATTCCATTGCTGAATGACTCAACTGGCGAATTTCAAAACGTTTAGTGGGATGACCACATGAGCGTCTGATGGCTAACATTTTGGCACTGGAATAATTCCTTTGTGAGATCTTAAAATACCTAACACACTGCCTTCTCTATTCTCGTGAACCTAGTTTTGTTATTTATATGAATGCTGCTGAAGGTTGGATGTGGTTGCCAAAAATAAGACCTCGTCAAGTTATTTTGTGAAGAGGCAAGACAGGCTATATATAGACGTCCTGCTAATTCTCCACCAAGGCACTATGCATTAAGATCACCAAGGTACAGAAATGTGACCGTTTGACCCGGGCCGTGCAGCCTCCCTTAGTGTGGAGCAGGTACTGAGGCCTTTAATTGGCTAATAACTGGTCTATTTATAGCTTGGGGAGATGTGCACTGAATGGCAGTATCCGCCTTGAGCACCAATCGCATCTCACCTCATACAACGTATTGGGCACAAGGAGACACCAAAGAGGTGATGTGTGGGGGGAAATAGTGCTCTAAGAGAGAGAAATAGAGAGAGAGAGATAGAGAGAGGGGGGGGGGGAGAAAGAGAGTGGAAACAGGATCAGGACCAGCTGAAGTTAAGTCCTTTCGTAAAGAGAAAGCAATGCCTTGTTAAAGGACATTGAGTTTGATGGATCTACCTCTTGACATGCATGATCTAATGATTATACTAAAAGGAAATAGAGGGGATTGAATGGGTTAACTCCCAAATCGAATTTTCATCTTCAATCTCTGAGTGAAAAAAACCCTCCACCCAAAGAGTTATTGGCTTACATGTAGCCTAGTCTAAACATCTTGGCAGGTACGTTTTGATGTGAAGACGCAGTCTTAAACTCCATTCATAATCGGGATTTTATACACTCAATCTCTCGCGTTGCTTCCTAGGAGAGTAGGAGTAGTCACGGTCTGAAATTTGGGATTCCCCAATTAACCAAATAGCACTGAGGAGATACATCTCTTAATGCAGTGTAATTCAATCCCATGTGCAAGCATTCTATCATGGAGGCCAATAGGTCTAGATCCAATAATTTAGACAAATTCCATGCGCAAACATGACAGCCCTTATTATTGCATGTCTGCTTCCTCGTCCTCTCAACAGATGGCGCGTGAGCAGCTCGCACAATAATGACGATGCTACGTTATGGTGACGTCATAGCAACCCGTTGTCAGGGGAATGGTCAATATTTAGCTAGCTCTGAATGTCATTTTCCCGCCACTCCGCCCACACTATGGGCACCAGCTGACGCCCTTGTGCACACATATACCGGGAATCAGCCAAGTATTGTCATACCAGAACGAGGCCAGGATGCAGTATGTGGGTTCTATGGACAGGGCCATTGGTGTGCTTGGGGGCTTTTTGAGTCAATAGACTTAGTGCTATGGAAATTCATATTACATGAATATTTTGAGGGAATGCGCATGATATTGCGTGATTTGGGGATTGCATACCCGAGTGCATCCCACACGTTTCCTAGGACTCGAGGGTAGCGTGGATATAGGCCTAGTGTGTGGTAGGTATACTTGAACATGGGAATATAATTATCCTAAAGCATACTTATCTGAACAAAACGGACAGTAATTAGTAGAACATATATTTCACTATTACAATAGACCTCTGTACCGGGAGCAAGCCCTATGCATGTACACGTACTTGATTCCTGTTATGGTTAGGCCCACAGAACGCTGATCAGCTGATGGGGTTGGGGAGGCAATCACAAAGACAAGGGTAGGTTAAGAGTGGGTCGATATTGGACACTGGACAGTGAATAGTCCTAGCATTGTCATTAATAGATTGGCATTCAGTGAGAGGTATCTAGGCAGGGATGAGGACGTGGTGGTGAAGGGGAGGGGGTGTGTTGGGGAGACAGGTGGTGTGAATAGGCCAGTGTCTGCGGTGCACCCAACTGGGTCAAGTACTCTCTGATTCATTTATTATGTTATGTAATAGTATCAAAGCTGCTGGACAAGGATGTCGATCTCCATGATTCATGCGGGGATAATCCTCTTATCAGATTACAGATGTGCCAAATCTCGTTACCGACGCACTACACCTCTACACTGTCCTCCGTGTAGTGACATTGTGAATGTAAGTAGTATAAGGAAATGTCGGTTTGAGCCTGGGATCGTATAATTGACGTGTTTGCTGGACGTCAAAATATATGCTCAATTCGCTCTTTAGCAATATTGCATTGCATTGTAAGGTCCTCTATATTTATCATAAATGATTTTTCAATTCACTTATCTAATTCTAGTCGGACGTGTCTCTGTTGAGGTCGGTCACATCATTATGTGTTACAACTAGTTCTAATACCCCCGTATGTTCTTTTTATGAGACTGGTCTGCATTGGTAGGACATTCCCAAACTCTAATATTGTGTGATACATGATTACATCGCATTCAAGCATCATACCAGCAGCCAATAGAAGGGTACACGATACCCTGATGAATACTGGTGTTGGGAAAGGGTTAGTGACAGTTCTGGCAGTAGATGCTCTCGTTATGGCTAGGGCGCTATGCGTCCAGACTGCAATCTGTCTGTCATAAAACCTCAGGCTACTCTCCTCAGACTGTCATGGCCCAATTTGTGGTTGCTGCTATTGGCACGCACACGAGTGATGGAGGCAGTATTATAGCTGCAGGGGAGCCTAAGAGGGTGACCTACTCTACCCAACCTCTCTATTGGAGGCAACTAAATAGTGACTCTGTGTTTAAATCCACGTTATGGCAACTGCAGTTTATGCGATATAGGCTATTAGCGGCATTGGTGCTCAATGAACGATTTCTGACTCCAATTCGATTATTGGCAAACCATAACATCCAGGGTAGGGGCAGGAAGGCACCTTTGACAATATGCTTAATCCTTTCTACCTGTCTTTCCATTTACCTTTAGACTGCCACGTTTTAAGAGCATGTTCTAAGTTATGATTAAAGATTACGGGATGTTCTCGTCATTGTCATAGAAATGAATTTACGTGACAACAATTGTGGGACACAACTTAATATTATTTTGAAGTTTGACTATCATTTCAACCTTTTCTGCCAAATGCATAGGGGGCCTAGATCATTACAGTAATACACAATCTACAAGGTGAAGGCCGATGTAATCGAAAGCACATGAACAAATGTAGTCATTAAATTATATGCTTTATGAGAGACGCTGGGCTGACTTCTGTGTACAGATATTCAGATATCTCGTACCTACATGCTGTATAATACGTAATCATGTTGTAAGGCGTGTAATTACATAGTATAAGACGTAATGGTGATGTAAGTCAGCTAATAACATGTGTACAAGTGGCCATACATTAATACATACACAGGAGCATGGATCATTACACTACACTGCAAAAATGGTGTTTAGATCCTAAACACAATTCTAAATGTATTCTTGCAACGTTTTTGTAATCACATTAGTTTCCTAAACATGTTTAGCCAAACAATGTGCTTAGCTCAGGTATTTAGAAATGTAGGTGTTTAGGTTTAAAATTTGTGTTTAGATACCTATGAAATTTTGTGTTTAGATGTTTATGAATTTTTGTGTTTAGATGTCTATGTGATTTGTTAGGGTTAGGATTTGCAGACATGTATACATTGAAAAAATAAAGGAATATCTTTTGTTTGCTTTCTCATTTACTGGGGGACATCAGCAGGTATTTATCTACATATCAAAGTCTCCAAAGATGTCAGCCACAGCTACACGTATACACATGTATGTACACACTATGATAGACTTCAGAAAGTACAGCAGCTTGGCAGCAAGGACATTGCTTTACCTATTCCAAAATAAAATGAAATAGGTGTAAGTCATGTAGCATATTGACTATTTTATGGCAATGATGCTGGTGTAAGGAGAATCTAGTCAATTTTCTATTGCTCTTCCTATTCTCATGACATTCAGTAAAAAGAAACAACAATAAACATGGGATATGGGGACATTTGTAACAACAATTGATTATAATTGTGTACAGATAGTCCATTCAAAGGTAGTGCTGCTACCTGGTGTGGATTCGACATCCAAGCATCTAAATATATTGATGTTTAAATCTAAACACCTATTATTCAGCTGTTTAAACTCTAAACATTTAAACATGTTTAGCAAAAATGTTTATGTAGTTAGAATACAAGTGTTTATTTCCTAAATGTGTAATTGATGAGACACCTAACTGACCTATATGTTTAGATTTTAAACATGTTTAGATCTAAACATGTTTAAAATCTAAACACCATTTTTGCAGTGTACAGGTGTGTATATACTGGAGGATGTGGAAGGTAACAAGGTCCTACATCATTGCTCCATGTTATGCAAGGACCGATACTACATATAGTGGGCATGCATGCTGACCTTTTTGTATATTGGTCCTATGGACCGATATATAGGCCTACACTGTTAGACTGCGCCAAGGGGTTTGCAGTAGATTGATTTTTGGAAAACAGTGGTAGTTACTGTCAATACAAATCCATTGCCCCGATGTAGATTGCTGTGCACCAAGGACAGTGGTCTTTATAGCACATTTACAATTCGGACTGACAGTGTACGCCTATACAAAGGTATGTATTACTTACATGGAAATAAATTTCTAATGGGGTCTAACAGAAAAGACATATTGGCAAGCCACCCCTGAATCGACCACAAGGCAAGTTGGTACCTTAAGCCGACCACCCTGTAGGTTAACTTCTATCAGCTAGCAGATGACTACCGCCTGACTTTGCACCATTAACTACAAAATGAATATCCTGCACTTGACACCAACGGTCCTCATTGATTGTGAACATAACTCAGAATAATGTTGGATGGTCGACTTAAGGTACGAAGATGCCTAGTGGTCGAGTCTGGGGCAAGTTACCTAAGTCTACCTAGGGCTTTCCGAATCATCAGATTTTGGAATATATCAACGGACTGCTATTAATGCATGTTGTATCCTATTTAAAGCACAATGGGAATCTATACCCCTTAGCAGATATTGCTTCGCTTTGCATGGACACAGTCCAATATGGATGTAACAAAGTGAGGATACCATGTACGTAATCTTACATGGATACATGTAACAGCCATTAGATTTAAATATTGTCAGCTACCTAAAGTGGTCCCATTGCAGTCAAGAGAGTACAGAGGCGTGACCAGGTTGAGATAGATACAGTATATCACCAGCCCTTTATTAGGGACAATTTATAGAGATCTTTTGCATCGATTACACAGATTTTATTTTTCACAGCCACATTGTAACAATGAGCTTTCGCCATTATTAAACCATAGCATAGGGTCTAATGATGTTTCTTTCAATATCATTTCTATCCTTTTTGCAATCCCCTATCCAACCCCCCAATACACACCCAAAGCATTAACCAGAAGCAGAAGTTACACATATATACTACTCACGTTTGCGGACGGAGATGTTGGGGGCAGACCGGTGCTGCGGGGACAATTTCTGTTCTTGGCTCACGCGTCCATCACCCTCATCCGTGATGACGTCATCGTCGGCCACTTCCGCCCTCGCCGGACTGTTCCCTACGTCGCCGTTCAACAACCTCTTTTTCTGCTGCTTCGTCATGGCGCCCCTTGAGGCAAAGTCCTTTGGCAGAGACGCCGTGCTGGACATAGCAGCAATGCTACCGGAACTCCTCTTGTAGACCCGGATATCCGGATTGGACTGGTCCATGACCAGTTGCTGCCGATACCGGTCCAAGTCGCCATAGGACCGGTAAATTTTAATTTCGACCTTGACGTCGTCATTGTCGGTGCTTAGGTCATGGACGGAACCAACGCTGTAGGTGGTTTCATTATAAGGGATGGCACCACCGTCGCCAAACTCGGGACATGATTGGTGCTTGTCCCGCATGGCCTTGAAGTCGCCATTTTTCTTGCTGTGCTTGTTGCGGAGCACAACTCCATCTTTGTCCTCCTTAGGAGGTTTGTTATTCTTCAGCAGCTGGTTTCCCATGATGGCATCTCACACTGACCGGATCTGGAAGTAGAAGAGGCGAGGGAGACATTAGACAGGGGCTATACTGGCTTAGATAAAAAAATAATGTATCCCTATGTATTTATACCTGTATTGCAATTGATAGCCCAGATCGTAACATATGTTAGTTAGAAAAGGATTCAAAACGATCTTCAAGCTATAATAACAACGCTAGATACTCTATGGCCGTTGAGACGAAGCTTGTCGTGTGTAGGGTTTATAATGAGGAACTAGGGATGTATAGAACATGAGGAGAAAGCAAAGGAGAGGAATGTCCACATTTGACTTTCTGCAGTTTGGCTCTGCAATTATAGATCTACCTGTAACGACGCCCTACTGAGAGGACAGATATATGTTACAGGTAAATAAAGTTGAGTCACCATAGATACAGATATATATGCCTGGTAGGCATAATGGATAGGTCCATTTGGCCAGTCTGCCATGTTAACATTAGTGGGTGGCGTTGTTGCATGACAAACAACCAGTCGATATGTTGGATGCACTGCATTATGCATCTATATTGCTATTGTGTACCTCACTGAATAAGAGATATGTCTCTCGTCCCATGGGATGATACCAGACTAGTTGTTAAATAGATATTTATTTCTGTCTATAATTGCAGGGCATGTTGCTGCATGTTTCTAGTGTTTTCAGAGAACTACATTTTGTGTGGCTAATTTAGCAGTGAACTACTCTATTTTTATTTTTGCAATGAGCATAGTGTTTTATGAAGCAGAGCGATTTACTTTTACCAATAATGCGCCTGATATAAACGTCCCTTGAGTGCTAGCTGGATTTTCTTTTTGATTCAAGTAACCATGACAT
Source organism: Acholoe squamosa (assembly GCA_949317995.1). Lineage (NCBI taxonomy): Eukaryota > Metazoa > Annelida > Polychaeta > Phyllodocida > Polynoidae > Acholoe > Acholoe squamosa. Next base: position 65,210,091 of record OX439037.1, on the reverse strand, counting down.
CATGGAGAAATGTACATTGGATTATTGTCAGGTGAATCAAATTAAATTAAAGCATGGGCTTCTAGAAATACAAAGTTTGCATACATGATACTATGATTAAAGCAGGACCAAATATAGTCCCAAATAATTTGTTATTAGATGATGGTCTGATTAGGGATTCAATATGAATCTATTTGGAAAATAATTGATGCAGGCAAACATCTTATTCTCCCCAAGTGAAGTTAACCCAGAACTTTGAAAGCATCTTTTGGTATAAAGGCCAAATCTCACATAAAAGAGAATAGCTCCCACACTTTCTATAGAAAAAAATGATTTCGAAAATGTCTATGGTTTTTCTTTTCATAGGGCAACAAGATGTTTGCCAGACCCCACAAAAAGTTTAGCGTGCCATTCGCTATCACCCTTCCAACAGCTTCTTCATGTTAGGTCCTTGTCTGTTTGCCAGAATTCAATCCTATGTATATTATTCATATAGCAATGGGTATAGCTGATAAAAAGAAGTGGATTTCCTTTTTAAATGAAGTCTTTATGTCAATTTAAAGGGAAATTCTGACCAATTAAAGATCTCATATCAACTCCATAATTTTGCACCAATTCTATCAGATCGCTAAATCGCTGATGATATTAAGTCAAGATAAAATCCCTTTAAATTGTTAAAATTTGATATGACACATTGATTTTCAACCTTTTAAGGGGATGTAGCCATTCCTGTATCTGATATGCTTGATCACAAAGGGACAAAGTCTTAAAAAGTGCCTACCTATAGCGTACTCTATTATCATGGCATATCACACTCAAAGCGTAGTCAACATAACCAACGCCTTTTAGTAGAGCACATTGCTGTGGCATCAAATTACCCGACCAGCAGAAGAGACATGGGAATATGCTATCTATCACCATAGTATAAACTCCGAAGGCCTGTCCGGTTAAAAATAGACATTGGGCCCTGTCCCCCAAGGCTATGGTGTTAAACGGAGGACGTGATGCAATTTATACCAGAGGCAGCCAGACGCTTGTTGGCATATAGAAATGTCACCTTCCCCCAAGTGGCGTTCTCAAACGTGTGGAGCGACCCTAAGCCAATGTAAAAGCCTGGCATTTACCTCTCAGATCCATTAGGAATGTATCTTATAACAAATATGTATGCTATACATATTAGGTAGAACAGCTTTATAGAGAGCCAGCCATTTAGTCTGACCTAGACACGTTGAATGACGTTGGAAACAGTTTATAATAAACTGTGATGGAAGTGAATGTGATACATGTTAAATGATGCCGCAATCAGAGTAGACCAGTGGTATGTTGCCAAATGTAACTGACCCTGTTCATTGCCAAAATCATGACATCTATATGGAGGAGCACCCCCCCCCCATCATAGACTTGTAACATAGATCCATAGCACCGAACAACATACCCTATGGCGTGGTACATGTAATATGGTGATTCCATTGGCTCTATATTGGTATCTTAGGGCAGGGACATAAGCTGACATGCCAACTATATGACTGCCTGGCACTGAGGACATACAACAAAATGTATATCGTTTGCCAATGATACTATTGCATGCTGAGATAGATAGGAAGGGGTGGCAGATTGAGCTGGGAGGCCAGGAAAAGGGGCCGCTCTGCTTCAGCGCGGAGGGCTGCAGGACGAGATAAGGTGAGCAAGAAGTGGTTCTGGGTGGCCTGGGAGATTCACAGGACGGGTAGGGAGTAGCTCATTGTGCGTAAATGTGGTTACGGCTGGAGAAAGGAACAGTCGAGTTTTGAGAGAGAGAGCAGCCAAGCAGGGGAAATCTATTTCAAACTTCGTAGATTTATTGGATGCAACATCCATGACTCATTCTAGGCTGGGCTAGCTTCAGGTGAGAATCAGAGGAGAGAAAAAAGTCTTTAAGGATAAAACCATTGTGTTGTGGGACTCATTGGGTATGCACTGATAAAAAAGACTCATTGAAAAAAAAATAAAAAGCAACAAAACAACCAGGGCAGCAACAGTGGTGTTCCCATCGATCAGGTTAGACGTGTCAGCAACATCAGCCCATCAGGGTATTGGGGGCGTCATGGGAAGTGGAGCAATTAATCTGCTCAGAGAGCTGGTGGTGGAGCTATACACTACCAACTTTCAAAATGTGTAGAGTGGGCGGTGTATTAGATATGGCAGTTAATTCGCACTTAAACCCATAGTCCACTTGCCCTCTGTCGTGAGATTGAGCCGTACATTTCCTATATAAACTTCTGCGGCAGAGGCCTGGTGGACTATCGATGAAACGGGGTAGTCAGTCTGAGTTTACAAATAAGGCTCTTTAAATCCCTATTGGTTTATGACTGACCTCTTAGCAGCGAAACAACTTGTTTGTGGTTCAAGTGAGCAATGTACTATCGGCCATAGTGCATTTACAACTTTCAATCTGAATATTTTCAGATATGACCTCTCATAATTTTATCAACTTTGCTTCGTATATAGTGAGATAGCAACCTGTAGTAAATACAAGTAATGTGCATCGTTTCGGAGGCAGAGGCGAAAATGGCAGTCCATAGCCCATGACTATGCCACTATAAGTCAATTTCTGTGGTGAGCAGGGACTAGGAGAGGATACAAAGCGCCCGTGGCTACTACCCGATATAGGTTGTATTATTGACTGGTCTTTCATCTCTTTGTGAGCTGATCCACGGCCACCAATAGCTGCTGCTGTTCGCTATATACAGGAGCTGCTCCTTTCTGCTACGCGAGCTGCTCTATTTTACCGTTACCAAAATAGGCCCCTTTAAGTCAGGGCAAATGCATGTTTCTATTGAAGATCTCTGCCGCCCAGCTCTGGGACTTTCTTACACAGATACAAGATTGCATGACAATGTACTGATAATGAGGTAAATGAGGGTTTGTGCTGCTGGTTGGTCTTATGTTGTACCATCTAATCATAGACTAAAAGTCACTATTTTCTACTGAAAAGGCAGCCGATGTAGTAATGTCTATTCCAGATGCAAAGGGATGGGTGTGTAGACCCTTTCATGTTCATCCTTCGTGCACGGAACCACACAGGGATGTTAAAAAAAGTATTGACTTTTGGATCGTGAAAGTAGTTTTTTTTCTACGCATTGCCATTTCCATTGTTGATTAATAGCCACACACATCCGTTTTCTGCATTATGAAAACACACACACATGGGTGTGTCAATGGGATTCAAACAGTTTCCTTTCAGGCGGAACCAGAACAGTACTTTCGTGAGGAAGGAAGAGTCATTATTCAGAAGAAATGGCTATCAAATTTCTAATGCTTTAGATTTTGAATGAATGCTATTATAATGGTCCATTGTACATGCTATGCACCAGCACATGATTCATAAACAAAACATTAACTTTGGAGCCGTTTAGAGTACAAGATCATCTCCCTGGTGACTCCATATACATATTTTAAAGTGGCAGGGCTGTTTCCATCCCACAACGCTTCGATTTTCTATTGTCAAAGCACCTACCTTCATATTTAAAAAAAAAACAAAAAAAAAACACTGCACGTTATACACAGCTCTAGATGGATGCCACAAATAGAGAGACCAGGTGTACTTATGTTTATGAAAACATGTTTCCTCTAAGGTGTTTCAGATACTACAGTCTTTAAGCATGATTATACCTGTCTGGGTGGGTTGGGGGTAGGCTATACCATGTCTGCCAGAGTGTATTGATCCCTTTCACTGTGCAGTTCCATACCTCTCCCTATGGCAGCCGCTATGGTGACTCAGCATCTCTCTGCACTGACATGCGACCTTCTTTATAATGACAACTGCGTAAATTATTACATGTGATGGGATAGGAGGGAATGAGGAGTCTGCTCTATATTAGATACATGTATATAGATACCCAAAGGGGTCTATAGGAAAACACCACATGCATTAATCTACGAAATAATATTATTCAAGGGAGGGAGGGAGGGCAGGATGAAGTAAAGATAAAAATACGGATGGATTGACATACGGCCAGACAGATAGAGACGGGTAGATAGATAGATAGATAGATAGATAGATAGATAGATAGATAGATAGATAGAGAAGGAAGAGCGCAAGCAAGCAGTGACATGTCCTCATATTATGTTACTTGCAAAGAATATAACAAGAACCGTTGTGTGTCGAAAATAGAACTAAACACATTCAGAAATAGATGTATGGTGTATATATAACTCACTTCATACATGTCTCATACAATGATTGCTATAGTAGTCACAAAGAACATGTTATACCTCCCTCAGTAGCTATATATAATGTTTCTACTTCTGAACAAACACGGTCTTGGCGTATCTATAAATATATAGCCTCAGACTTCAGTAATGAGCTTAAACAGCGCAAATATCAGAGAGGAAGGCCTTGTCAGATCATCAACAGGAGGTACGGGTGGAGCATTGTATCCAGGGAATAACACAATTATGTCATCTAGCAAAGAGTACAGATCTATCCAGAAACCAGCTCAGAGGCAAAGAGCTACTATCTGCAAGGGCTGTAGAAATGGTCAAGTGTAGTCAATGTGCCAAGAAGAAAACCTGACTCAGCCCTCAACCTTCTCTCTGCCAATTACGACATTCCCACCACCATACGCTGGTCTGTAGACTGCATCAAAGAGACCCCATTGCCTCTCTCTCCTCCTTACCCCTGCCTCAACTCTCTCCCAGTTCCACTCCTGCACCATCTCATCCCCTGTGGGGAGTATTATTAGGTATTATTGATCAGCAGGGTGCTGAGGGGAGGGGAAGTCTGGGTTTCCTCCTGGCCGCGTGACCTGAGACCCTGGGGTCAGCCGTCAGAACAGAGTGATTGGTCTTAAGACTGCCTAGTGTCTCAGAAGGTGAAGGAGGGAGTGGTGCTTTAACCCTTTAAGGTGTCAATAGTGAATCAATGTCTATTGATTGCAAAATAACTTGTAAGCCCTATGAATGAAGCTCTAGTTTTACTTGCACAGCTACATTCATGCATCCTTCCATATTTCACACTGATGGCACTTAAAAGATTTGAATATTGACTGGTGTCTTAGAGCCTTTGCAGGGAAGCTGAATAAAGTGAAAACTTGACTATACAACCCTAGACCGTAGAGTCCATTTGTCTCTACAGGCTGGGGTTTAGATAAACCTCAGCTTTACCGATTACAATTTTCTCTGTAGCATGTAGCAAAATGATTTATCAAAATCGTTATGCCTTTCTCCCTTATACTCCCTTATACCTTTACATCAATACCTATTATATTCAAATCCATCGGTGAAGATAGAAAGGCTAGGCCTTTTCTCTTCAGGACAACCCCAATATCATGCGTTCCTTTCAAGAGTTGATGCTTTTGATGTGAATTTTTAACAGTCCTGTGGTGGGATGAATATCAAAAGATTTGCTCATGCATTCTTAAAATAAAATCTGGCGAGCTTCCTTATTACAAAATAATTCACATGAAAGGATTGACTCAGAAGGGGATCGCGACAAGCCTCATTTAGTACCACCCCCTCCCATCATCCATGACTTCCACAACCCCCTTCCCTTCAGAAATGGCAGAGGACATGCAGAAACACATTGGCATTTGAACTTCATTTATTGCCTTCCACAATGTATGTAATTAGTTATTTGGGGAGTGTTTCCACTGGGTACATCAACACTGAGTGTGCATTGCAAACTGCCTGGCCAACTTTGACCAATCTCTGGTCAAAGTTGATTCAAAATTGAGCTGACATTTGCCTTGATTTGGTACAATCGTTTCTTGGTATCTTGAATATCCTAGGGGGATACCTAAAATTATAACGTAGGCGTATTACAGTGTGTTCTAGTTTAAGGGGCGGTGCTATCCCTTATTATATGCTAGGAATCAACGCCCACGCCTCGAATTCACCCTTTATCAACGCAAGCTGCCTTAAAAAAATATTCTAAAAGAAGGTTTTAAAAGGCGGCCTGCACGAGGCACTACTTAATTATGCAATGTTTAATCAATTACTAACACCCTCTGTTCCCATGATGCACCACGCATTCAAACATCCGCTCTATTTTTGTTTAGAAAAAAAAATCAAAAAGAATAAAAATACTACAGAAGTGAAAAAGAATGAGCAGAGAGGGAGGAGAAAAACTTCTTGGCAGCTGCCGACAGCTCAATCGCATAGAAATTATTTAAGGCTAGTCTCGGTGTGCAAATTGAGCTGACCTGTTTGATAGCACTTGCCGTGGATTGCAGAAGGACTTACTTGCCCTTTATAGGCTAAGATAGGGTAATAATTACTCCCACAAAAAGGACTAATCCTCCTTGGTTCAATTAAGTACAAGACCAGTTCCAGTACTGACTAGAGGTTTGAAAGATAGGCCTATTGTTTTATCCTTTTTATTAAACCATACAAGTGTTCACTCCATTTTGGCCAGTTAGTCACACATATACAGAGTTAGGTTATCATGTGTAAGTATATGCAAGATGACTATAAAATCAATGTTTTTTCCCATAATTCTTACGGTACTTCATATGTTGGGATAGGGACAGAATTTCCAAGATGGAGCATCTTTGCACAGTCACAGATACTGCCGACCTAATATGAATGCTCAGAGATCCTATATACCGCAAAACACCCGATACAATGCAGCAGTTAAGCCATACACACCTGTGCATGTACACACCTGTCTACCTGACCTTCTGCCACCCCTTTCTCCCTCCAATCCCCCACCTGGGATGCACCGAGATGACCTCCAACACCGGCCGTGTTAGTGAACCATCCATATAGGGATGTACCTACTTATTAACGAGCAGGGAAGATGGTACTGGGAATGGGGTACAGGGCCAGTACGTACAACCTCTCCTGATCACCTTCTCACACCTGCTCATTGTATTAGGATGAGAGCTGCTCATTGATCATGACTATATATGAGGCATCCATTGTCAGTAGGGGGAGTAGAGTGGGTGGATAGGGGCAGTAGAGTGGCCACTATGGTGTAATTGTACTGCAATTGATATTGACCGATACGAAACCTGAAGCCAGGGTTAAGCGTTTTGTCACGTAGGTATCCTTGCAAATCAACAATGCACTTGTTTTTGTATGTCTTGCCTATACGTTAAAACAATTTACAGCCAATTACCACAGTAAGTCTCCTCATAAATAGCTATGGTTGTTAATGATTTCATGGCAGGATAGTATATTATCAGGGTAAATGGAATACACCTCCTGCCTCAATTACACCTACGATATAATGGTTGTAGATTAAGCACTGGCTTTGGAATAGTCCTTTCAGGTCCATTGAAACCTATTACATGGTCTAAATTCATCTAATTTCTTGAGACATGGATATATCACGTTCAGAGGCAAGGCTCAGCAGGAAAAACATATTCCTAAAATTCTAAACAACCTTTTCACATAAATCCACCTCCCACACTCAGCCAAGCCGGCAGCAGCCCTTTGTTTGGGTTATCATTATGTTGTAGAGGTACTCATGTCTCTTGAACAAGTACAGATGGCTGCTGAGTGAGTATATGTACCTACAGAATGGTGTAATAGTGTGTACAGAAGAAGTTGGCACACCTCCATACAGTCACACTTACACACTCTGAACAAGTGTTAGATAACTAGTGAGTGACTGAAGATAACCAGGTCCTCCTTTATGCATTTCTGCCAATTTACCTATTATCTATTCATTTTACATTGGGATTCTGCGTTATTTGATGGTATCAAGTGGCACAATCAAGGTATTGAAACTATTTCCTTATTTCCACCTCCAGAAAATAAGAGGTCATATTTTAGATTAGTAGATGTTCGGCTTATACATTCAAAACTGCTGGATTAAACATCAGACACTTGTTCTTATGAACTATTTACAATTCCACCACGCCTGCTATGCCTTTCCATCATTTACCTGTCTAGATCATTCTGTATAGTTCATATCTGAACCGTTAATACGGAGCAGGTCGGGAGGATGCAGAGGATCACGTACTAAACCCTTGATTCCCTTCCACATTACCCACGACCCCACCCTCCCCAGTGGGCTTTAAGGTGGTCTTTGTAGTAAGCCTTCCTGGGCGTGGTGGATCATGAAGGGGCCTACCCCAATACACACGTGCATACCTGGGGCTAAAGCATTGGTGTAGGGTGTGGTGAGTGTGTGTGTGTGGGTGGGTGGAAGTGGAGGAGAGAAAGGTTGGGGAAAGATGAATATGACCCTAAAGCCCAGCCTCTAATTTGTCAGATGTGGATAAAGACAGCCCAGCCACTGCAGAGCCCATTAGTTTCCACAAAGGCTCCCCACCCGCTACCCTCCACCCTTACTTCTCCAGCAGACGAACACACAGGTCATCTTAGAGGGTTGGGGGATGGGCTGCTGGTCATTTATGGGCTGCTGGTCATTAAGCACCCCTTTCCCTGGGTGGAGAGGACTGGTCATCTGTCTGGTCAACCTCAGTGTCATTATAATTGGCCCACCCCAGTCCATGCAGGATCCATACTGCACATTACCCTAATCCTTCATGGGTCTACCGGTTCTAAAGCCATATCAAAATGCTGATTTATGATTAGGCAAAGGTAGATTAGACCAGACTACTGCTGTATACCTCTATGAGCCAAATGTTAGAAGAGAGCTAAAGGAAATATATCTAATGAACGAAAGCACTTATCATACAGAAAAATGAGAGGGTTGGTGTTGTGTTGCAAGTATGCTCATTTGATATAAATTACTGGAATAATGTATCATACATTATAGATTCATTTTTTAACAATTAAACATTGGTATAAAATGGACAGACTGGATCCAGACGTATAGAACAGAATTATCCATATTTACGCCATGGGAATCGATACTACCCGTATATAATTATGGTACAGGTGAAGAGATGTGGTTATGACATGACGCCATTAGTACCCTATTGAAACACCTGCTGCAGCCTCCCCATCCTCACCCACGCCGTATGAGTAATGCTTTTAACGAAAGCAGCATCAAATACTCCGTCTGCTATTTTTGAATCCAGAAATAAAGTAAGGCGTGGATTGATATAGTTAGGTGTTCGCGTACTAATGCTAAGATCAAAACACCCTCCTCCATCCATTCACTGAATGAGTCTCATTCCCATTCACTGTATCGATGATCACTTCCTTTCCCACTTTGTATACCCCATCTCTAAAAAAAATCCAGACTGCCAGATCTAAACCTCAAAGGGCCTCCAGGGGCTGGTGGATAAGGTATACCGTATAGAGACCTACTGGAGGACCAAGTTATGTATTACCAACATGTGTTTCCAATAACAATATGGGGGAGGGTGCAGTGAGCCATATTCCCATGTAGGTTCAGGTCTGGTGAACATTTGGATCCAGCCCTAAGCTGAAAATTTTATACATGTAAAGCTTGAATGCTCGTACTGCTTGACTACCTCAGGGTGAAGCTATGAAGGGAAGCATTAAGGTATGTATTGCTGCTGGCCATTACAGGTAAATATTGGCATGGAGCCATATTGGTCTTTGTTCTTTAAATGCCAAGTCAAATCTTGTAGGCCTATATTCACAAAGGTAATTCTGCCTCCTAGATATCTGGTGGACATTAGACATAGTCAGGGCCCAGAATAATTGAACCTATACCAATTTAATGTGACTATAATCCCATATGAAAACAGATTTAACATATATTTATTCCCCACTCGATTCACCCTAAGGCCATCCTTAAAATATGTTTGTTTACTGTCCAGAGGCCTGGTGAATCTTTTTGTGAGAACGGAAATTCTTTTCCTGAGTTCTGAAAAAAGATATATTTTTTTTTCATCCATCAGCACAAGATACTAGGTTCCAATTACAATATCTTAAAACGTAATGACAACTTAATGCCGTCCCCACTTGCGATGTAAATGTTTTCCTAAAAAGAAATTTGCCCTCCCTTCCTCATGGGTCTGAAAAATCCCACCCTCTGGACAGGAAATGGACATATTTTTAAGGGTGGCCTAAGCAATACCTTGGTCAAAACATTGGTAATTAAGAAATTGCCGGGTAAAGGATAAAGTTTCCACAGGATAAAGTTTCCAATTTATAGTTTACGAGTCCTGTTGTCATTATGCATGAACCAAATAAAACATGCACGGCTTTAACATGTGGTCCCTATATCGTCCTTCTGACCTCTGTATTGAACATGTTATCCAAGTAAAGTATCAAATAAACCCTTCAAGATGGGTCTTATGAATTCATGTCATTTTTAACTATGATATATTCAGCTATGATTTGTAATATCTGGCCCAGCTGGAAGGATACATCAAAGAGGAACTTCTAGGCACAGATCCAGATAGGCTGGAGTGGCACTGGCATTTTTATCGGTGAGGAATATAAGGGGTAAGGGGTGTCTTTCTTTGAGTTAAGATATATACCCAGGTGAGTGGGTTACCTGGCCTACATCCAATGAGCTATAAGAACCAATGGCACCAGTTCCTGGACCCCATTCAGCCCAGAGATATTGTATAGTGGAACTGGAAGCTGCTCTTATCTGGTTAAGTGTCCGACTGAGTAGAAAGCACCAAAAGAAAGATTCTTCCTTGGGCTGCCAGTTGGACAGAAACTGAAGAGTATGGACAGTGCCAGAAAGATAGGCACGCCCACCATATTCTACAAAACCCTGCTACCATTTCACCAACCCCTATGGCCACTAGCCATCAATAACACACCTCTGACATTCACCCCTATCAACAATAACACGGCATGATACAACAACAGCCTCTATACTATAATGATAACAGTCCAGGATACAGGCAGCAGCCTGATATTACATGTTCCTTTTCTACTGCACAGCACATTTTCAAGAGGCCAGTAAACGCCCTAAAGGGATTTCTATACCAATGTGGTACCGTACTGACAAGCAAAAGTATGTGTAGGGTAGAAACTAGATTTACCTCGTACTCGTATGGAAAGTATTGAGGACAAGGTTTGATCCAGACCAATTTTACTCAAACAATGACCCCTTCTTTGTGGTCATCTCTATTTCTCTCTCTCTCTTCTCTCTCTCTCTCTCTCTCTCTCTCTCTCTCTCTCTCTCTCTCTCTCTCTCTCCTGTGCAATATTCTTCTACCACAGGTCAACATCTGCACCAGCAGTCGTGGCAGCCGTGCCTTAATATTACAAGAGACAGCCAACATGCCCACCTTAAACCTCCATCTTGATACAGTCAACCTGTGTTCGTATTCTTTTGTCTTGACCAGAAACAGAAACCACACCAATGTCTCAGGTCATCTTGCCACACGTGTCTGGTGCTTTAACAATTGGGTAACATTCTGAGGTGAATGGCCACCAGAAGTGACCATGGTACCTATAAATGGTTAACTGAATTTCGTCTTCCAGATTGCTCTTTCCATGTAGGTCTAAGTCTGTTCACGTCTTTATTGAGAACCAGAATCATGGTCTTTTAGTCTGCCAAGAAACCATATCGCCACCAAGACCTTCCTTAGTTGCAAGCCAGTCGTATCTCCCACGCACATCTCACATCCTTGAGCAGATCACTATTCACACTATACAGAATGAGCAGGTCAAGCCAATAGCTCACGGTTAAAGCCCAGACAGGCTTGTGGTTGGGAGGAAGGAGCTGGTCTAGGATCATTAGTGTTATGAAGTGAGTTACTCACCTGGTTAGAATGTGTGTTGGTAAACATCAAAGAGAGGTGGTTTGCTACTGTTGAGACTGGTGGTAATGTATCCACATTACGTCATTCTCAGAATGCTGGGATACGGCCTTGGTTCATTACTAATGTGGGGAGGCTGTGACAGCGCTGCCGCCTGCCGCAGCGCGTGTGTCGCACCCCGAGCTGCTCCCCACACCACGAGCTGCTCCTTATCTCAATTATAACCACACCCAAGCAGCTGTCAATGTGTATGTCACTAACACACAATGTCCTGATGTGTCTATAGTCAAGGTGGTAATTCCGTAAATGCGTGTGTAGAATTAAAGAGCTGCTCAGTGGCTTTAAAGCATTCCGCCTTGGCTGCTGGTCTGACTCAACTGCAGAAGCCTCAGACGGCAGCAGCGATAGCAGCAGAAGCAGCAGCAGCAGCGGGAGGCTGCAGACTGGAGGGAGGAGGAGGAGGCTGAGGGGGTGCTGCAGTAACCTCGTTTTCCTTGCTCAGGTCATGGGCGGCATTAGCATCGGCTCGTGCTATAATAAATCATCATAATCACCACTGGAGTCACTCCTTGCCAACCAGAGCAGCTCTCTCTGCTGCAGATTTCAGTCAGTCACCACTTTGACCTGATCAGTCCGGCTCCCTAGTGGGTGGACATGCAAAGGCTAGGCAGCCCTAAAGCTGGAATTGTGGCTGAAGGCAGAACTAGCCTATTCATGTAGGTACACAATGCCCACTGCTCCTGCTATAATACATATAGGTCTATGTCTGAACGCTGGATCTCCCTTATAATGTTGGCCAGCCAGGGCTGCATATGGGCCCAGACGCTTTCCGCCTATGCTAGGCGTGTGGATGTAGCAGTATGGAACGGCAGGCGTCTGTGGCTGGCAACCAGCCAGGGGTGTATCGAGGGTGAGTGAGGAGGGGAGGGAGAGAGGGGGGTGGCTGTGTTGTTTGTCTACGTCACCGCCCACCCGCCTGGGGAACCGTAGACTAGCTGTAACGAGTTCTGCGATTGGCTCAATAGCATTGGCGGGAGACTGGTCGAGCAGGTGAGAAAAGAACTTGGCCAGTAACAAAATAGGGACTGGGAAAATCAAAACCGTACAAAACTTAAATGACCGCATAATATATCAATTGAAAAAGCATGTTCATTGGTCGCTATGATTCATGAACACAGATGGACGACAATGCATGGATGTAGCCCAGGCTGTAATCATGTATCATGGACTTGATGCAGTATGCATGAGTGATCATTAAAGGGTTAAACTAAAACATGCTGACTAATACCAGATTATTAAAAGTGAAAGGTCAAACTTCAGCTCTTCCTGTCCAAATTTCAACATGTAGCAAGGCTGGTGAACAATCCGGTAATTCATTTTGTTTGGAAACACGCGTTTGTCCCAAGTGCTGGGTACCATTTTGGCATATAGCTACACCAAGAGGATATATGGGATTAAGGGAGAGTGCGACAGGTGCAACAGAGGTTTTCCTTGAGATATTAACACATGGCGTAGACATATTTATGACCACATAGTTTGTTTTCCTTTCTGAGCACCTAAATCGAGATGGCAGTGTCAATTATACTGTCTTCATTGAGAAGCCTCAAACTGGATCTTGGATGGGTGAATATAAAAATTTCTCTTACCATGCCAGACCTATTTCACATTCCTATGTAACGTTGCAAAAATACTTCTACATAATACAAGTAGTATATTGCGTACTTGCATGTTAGTGCCTCCTGTAACCTGTCTTCATTCATTACCTTGCTTCCTGGAGAATTCCAAATGGCTCTGCAGGTAGTCTGCTTACTAAGGAGATCCATATGCCTCAGCACGCCTGATGTGCAGAAAGAAAAGGCCATCAAATCTAGACCACAGTTGGGTTCAGGTGGGTGGTCGGCATCAGGATCGTAAGAATGTGATTGGGGATTTGGGCCATGTTGAAGGTGGGTGGTCGGTGGTGTGAGAGTGATAATTTGGACTATCCATGAGGAAAACTGTGAAATTGAAGGGCATCGACATGGGAGTTAGGTGCGTGAGTAACATACATGTAACCCAGACATGTAGGCATAAGTGTTAATGGGGGGGGGGAGGCGGTTAGAGGAATATACATGTAGATCTAGATGCAATTCCAAGTGCCAACAGCAAAATCATGTATGGAATGAGGAAGTAAACGGTATTAAATGAGTCATGATGATAGAAAGGAGGAAACGAGAGAGAGGGAGAGATAGAGAGAGCGTATATAAGAGAGCGAGCGTATATAAGAGAGAGCGTATATAAGAGAGAGAGAGAGAGAGAGAGAGAGAGACAGAGACAGAGACAGAGAGAGAGAGAGACAGAGAGAGAGAGACAGAGAGAGACATAAAGCGAGCGCGGATAAGTATAGGTGATACAAAACAGAGTCCTGAATAAATATAACTATGCACAACAATAAGTTCAACCATGAATCTTGGAGAGGGGACGTCAAGCCCTAGGCATCAGACTTGGCGCGGTAGACTAGAAGTGACTATAGTAACGGTACACGACATGCATAGGGGTAGTAGAAAGGAGCAGCGGATCCTTGGCACAGATCGATACCAGGGAACATTCCACTAAGGCCACCACCCATCACTACTATCACCCACTGCCTCTTTACCCCTGCCTCCCCTCACCATCACCACCGACAGCATCACTATCACCCCCCCCCCTTCCAGCACCACATCTCTCTGACACCACCAGACAGCCCTGACTATACCTAACTGTAGTCACATCTCCCCTCTTGCTTCACATGAATCACAGGCCATTCAACCTAGCCGTGCAGCCGTAGGGTCAACTAGGCACTGAATACTCATGTGGATAGAGAAAGAGATGGGAGAAGTGATAGGCACTTTAGTTTAAGGAAAGATCTCATGGTGTGGAGCCATTCCAGAGCAATATTTCTTGCGTTGAAGTGGGTTACCGATAAATCAGGCCAAATAAAAGGTTTGTTTCCAGTTACCCGACCGACCTTAGCAAAACAGGGCCAACCATAGATTTTTTTATTATTTTGAGAATTTTTGAGATTTTTATGATTTTTCTAACAATTTTTCATGGATATAATCTTTGGGTGTACAGGTAATGGCTTTATAAGACACATCTTTTGCATATATTTCACATTTCTTATTTTTTGTCCATGTTCTTACCTTGATATCAAAAACCAGATAGACTTGCCCATACATTTCTATACAAAATCAAAAAAAAAAAATTAAAAAAAATCCGACCTACCGACCCTAGCTCTGTGAGTCATGTAACTAGAAACACATGGAATTTTTTTTTGGGCCTCAGTAAAGGCCTAAGACCTCAAGGCCTCAGACTATCCTAATAAACAATTAAAACTAGAATATTAGTTATCAAGTAATTTCACTGTGTAGGTTTTTCCTCCCCAACTCCGAGAGCTTTTATTGATTCCGACTATGTTGAGCTTCTTTGTCAAGGCCAGTCATAGCAAGTCGGTATGATCAATGGTAATAGTGTAGCAATCTTAAAACGAGCTTACTACATCAGAGAGTAAATACCTCAATGACGGCCTACTTGGTAGCAGTTGGCAAGAGAATGGTAAATATCGCTTTTAAGCGAGTGTGCCTGCGAGATATAAGCACCATATAGGCTTGGGAAACCATCACTGCTATTATTGACAGTGGATGTGGTCAGAGCTGATAAGAGAGATGGGCATGGGGGAAAATTACATATTCCCTATCAAGGGCCATTTCCACAGGCTGAAATAACGTTTGGGTAGGACCTATTTGGGTTTATAAGCTACCCACAATTTCCTACTTGATCTTTGACTCTAGCCTACACTAAAGTCCATCCCCATGCAGCACATTTGGTGCCAATTCCCAAAACGATTTTTGAAACATATAATTTTCTCCAATTACTATTTTTGACACTTTAGACAATCTAGCTATACATAATGGTTACATTTAAAAATTAGGTCAGTAGCTCTTTGATGCGGCAACGGCTAGAATAGATATGACAGACGTCACGAAGAAGCATGACCGGAAGCTGCACCGGATGTCAGTGGAGCCCCCCAGGGTGCTTCATTATCGCTCACCACCGATAGCATGACAAGGTCAAATCCCTAAATCACAAGTGCCCTGTCCTGTACTGTGAACCTTCCGAACATAAAACTCTGGAATCCGTAAGCCAACTGTACAGACATGTATACTGGTAGGTTTCCACTATATTGACCTAAAGTGGTTAGAATGAAGATACCTCAAGGTCCTTGGGGTGGCACTTAGCCAATCACCGGTCGCCCTGGGTTGTATACCTATCATATGTAGCTTAAGTTTGTATAGACACACCTATCGCGTGGTCATCTCGGATGCTGGTAATGATGAACTCAGATTGTAGATCTTTGGAATTGTCAGTTTGGCTACCTAAATTGGCGACTTATGGCCTACATGGGTTTTCAGTGCACGGAACTTCCATGTGCACTGATTTTTTTTATTCCGTTTCCGCTTCCTCTAGACAATTGAACCTGCTGCCACTCCACACCACTTCTCTCTTCCAAGACTCCAATTGTGGATGTAAGCTTCAAGTCATTAATAATATGACTTTCTCTGCCTCTCTCAATCGAAAATGATTGTCACTGCAAAACCTAGGCAGGGCATCAATATCTACAGTCTATTTCAAATCATACAAGTGCAATGACCTAAAGCAAATGGTTCACATGCCATCTAGATTGTGGCCTGATAGCCGTAACGTACACAATACCCTGTTCTATTGTCACCATGCTCAGCTCGGCTAATGATATTACCCCCAGTAAGAGTTCATCTCTTTCACTCAGAACTACTCATATTTCAGATTGATGCCGTGATTTGCCACCCATGCAGTGCAATAAATCAGAAATGCCCTGGAATTCCTGCTGTTCCCCTGGGAGCCTAATTAACCTATTTAATAGTTAATGGGTGTAAGCGGAGCTTAGTAGGACAGACATGCACAGTCCTGCACAGAGTGTCAGTGTATTTGGGTTAATGTACTGGTTCTATTGCAGTTGGATACCTCTAAGACAAAGGTATGACATATTGGGTGTTCTTTACTCAAATGAAATAAAATGTGGCCTATTTGGGCAGATTACTATAGTTGTTCTTCATGCCATTATCATCTACCTTCATAATGGTAACGTATACATCTAGAAAATGATGTGCACTGAAGTTAAATTCAGATAGACTTCAACTACTTCTTCATTGTATTGATTATTCATGACATATGATTTGAAAAGTTGTTAGATAGTCAGATCTTATCTTATTTATTTTCGATTTTCTTTAGATTAACTTTAGGAAGATAATGATCGGTAATAGTGGTATGAATTCCTTATTTTACACTGGTGGTATAGGTCTCACTTCTGCTCTGTCAATATTGTGTATCAGGAGCGGACAAGTGAGTGAGTGAGTAATAGATGTTTAACGCCATTTCGACAGCTAAGGTCATATTCATGGTGAGAACTACATTACACAATTTCACAGAGGAATGTGTCAGTGCCCACGCATATGTGCACCACACACATCCTGAGGGGATAGGAAAGATGAGAAGTAGACCATTATTAAGTGGGCTAGGGAAGCCCAGGAGCGGACAAGTAAACGTGTCAGTAGTCAATAGTCATAAGCCATTTACTTGATAAAAAGAACATTACTAAACAAACGAAATAAAAAGAATGTCGAATTTATGACAATATTTATATTAGATCACTGGATAAATATGAAAGGGGAAATTAGAAATTATGGATCGCCAGTATCGACTCGGAGAGGTACTGATCAAATACTGTCTGGTGGAGAAGCTTTTGACGTGTCAGTCACCTGTTTGACACGTGTCTCACACGTGACGTACATCCCATGACGTGTCAATACCAAGCGTGAGGTCATGTCACGTGAAATAGGAAATGAAGGTGGCTATAAAGTCACTTTCTCCCCAGACGTGGCGGCCATTGGGGGGAAGCAATAGATATTTTGTATTTGTATTTGTATTTATTGACGCTTTCGTCCCCATTAATGGAGTCGATTTTTGCGCGCCCTACAGCAATATTTCATGCCTTGTATTACTGTAGTGCAGTTACAGAATCAGGTGCATGGAAATGCACTCTAATGCAAATGTACATAAATAGATTATTTACATCAGACTTTTTTTTACTTAACTGATATGCATGTTTACTGTTAGATTACAGTCTAGCTCGACACCTAAGTAGTTATAGGTTTCACAGTGAGGAAGAGGTACACCACCCAAGTTTAAGACTGGTCCAAACAGGGGACTCATGTAGTCCTGTAAACACCATGTGTGCATTTTGTCAAGGTCAGCTTGTAGTTGTCTGACTGCCTCTAATTGGTCATGATGTGAGACATACACTATAAGGTCGTCTGCGTACATTACATGAGATCATTCACGTACAGAATGAAGAGCAAGGGGTCCAAGGTGGACTCCTGAGGGACCCAGAACTTTACGGCACGAGGGGGTGATCTTACACCATCAGCAAAAATAGAGTGGGATCTATTACTCAAATAGCCTCTTAACCAAAGTTTTAACTGGGGGTGTAAGTTCAGTTTGTCTATCTTTCCTATCAAGGTAATGTGATGGACGCAGTCAAATGCCTTGGAATAGTCGATAAAACATGCTGCAGTCACATGACCATCATCTCTACTATCGTATAGGTCTTTTGGTACTGCGAAGACGGCATCGCTTGTACTTCTATTGGATCTGAAGCCAAATTGATATTTGTTGAGAATGTTTCGTCTTTCTAGGTTTTGTAGGATGAAACTGTGGATTAAATTTTCCAGCAATTTTCCAGGTAGTGGTAACAGAGTAATAGGTCTCCAATTCTTTATATCCTATAGATCACCTTGCTTGGGTATAGGTATCAACAAACCATTAGACCAGGACCTTGGAAAAGATCCGGTGATTAATGAGTTCCTGAGCATGCACACAAGGTGAGGAGGTAGAGCTTTAAAGGCATCCCTAATGACTCTAGAATTGACTCCCTCTATCACTAAATCGGGTTGATTTGGGGGTACATCCAGAATGGGGAACTCTTGTATATGGTCGGGCATTATGCCCAGATCGTTATACAATTTCTTTTAGTTACCCCATGGGATTAAGAAAAACAGGGCCCCGATAATGAGAGCGTCCCTCATAGGCCGAACCCCCTCCTACAAATTTGTTTCTCTAATTGGCACTAAACTTAATTTTCATTTTTTAATATTTCTAGGATATATATCCCTGCTCCGAACAACCATTTTTATATACTACTTACAACGCACCTAACGCTAACGCACGCGTAGTGTCACCATAAAGAGTAGAGGACCCAGCTGAACATACCCCTTTCCCTGCACTACTCACAACACGCACACTCGGTCCAAGGTACTCTAACAATGTCTGGATTTCTACAATTACAAACCATTTGATCAAAAGTATTTTTATTCAGGGCCTGTAATATAGAGTAGGATATACCATTGTAGAGTCCACATGTTATTTTTGGAATGACCTTTACCTCAGCCATACATGTATTTTGGGGTCTGAACTGAAAGCAGCTGTGAAAAAGCTGGAAATTAGTTGGAGTTGGCAGGACATGATTGAAGGGTTTGGTTCATCCACGGGGGCTATTTGAGTGGTGTCGAAGGGTAGGTGAGTGGGTGGGGTCAGGGGGGTTTCCCTATGCTGAGTCAGCCCTCTAGACCCTTTTAAGGGGAGCAAATCAAAGGGCAACATGAATGGTACTCTAACCAGCCACTGATGTCTGGATAACAACCAAGCGTGACCACATGGCTACCGGGCGACCTTGACCTCCAATATTTGGGTGCATGACTTCTACATGGTGCCCGGTAGGGGTGGGGTGGAGTCTGTCAGGTTTATAATGTATGGTAGTGGAAAGGAGAGAAATGGGGCAATTCATAATGGAAAATAAACAGGAGTTCTTTTGCATCTTTCCTGGGAATCGGACTCAGCATGAGATAAAAGGTTCAACTGTTAAGGCTGGGTGGTGGGTCGGGGATGATAGTGTGTCTTGGGTATCAGATGTAGACCATACAAACTGACTGTACAACTCTCTATGGACCAAGGACTGCCATCTCCAGACTGGGTATCAAAGAGATTAAGGGATTTCCCATCTCCACAATAGATACATTTCAACATAATACGCTTACATACACCATTTTAACAATAGCATTGGCTTTGAAGCTTAATTGTAGAAGAGCGAAAAAGTGACACATACCAAACAAAAACGTGAAGAAAAAGAACTTGAAATAGTATATAATTATATACCTACATTATCGTACATGCTATACAGGTCCATGTAAATAGCAAATGCTAGAACTATTCTTCTTTGTGCATTCTACCACATCCGGGTCATAAGGTCACTTCCTACCCCCCCCCCCATTCCGTCATTAACACTAGGTATTATGGTTGAGGCACGGCCGATAAAGCATGAGGGGATTCAATTTTATTGACATTGTAACGATTTTTATAGTTCCAGTGTTGTCTTTTAGTCTTTTCCCTGCTGTCCCTTCGAACCTAGGCCTATATTTATGAAGGCGGCAGAATATACACTGACACGTGTACTTTTACAATTTAAGAACATGATTCATGTCCAACAGACAATGATTGTGTCCCATAAAGGGATGGTCCCAATCCACCATAAACCTTGTCATGGATGAGTCAACAACAGACCCAACCCATCTACATTCATAACAATAGCACCCTATGAGTCTTCTGTGCAACTCAGCATTGCTCCACCTTTGGACATGCAGCTCTCCCTGCACTTTACTAGCCAATTTCTTTAAATTTTCCATCCTAGGGATTTCCTTGAACGTCTGCTTGGAGAATGTCACAATTCCACAATGTCACAATTCCACTACGATTGTCGTCTGCTCACGCGGCGGTGTCTCAGAATCTGGCGAATCAGAATAACGAAGACAAATACCCTGCACCAATCAGGCGCGAGCTTACAAGCAAGCCTGACCTGATTACCACCAGGGGGTCAAGACGCTGTTTATGCCCCCTTTTGGCACTGACTGTTTCGGCTCCCTTGGTGTCAGGACGTTTTACTCACGCCTCGACTCATATTATAATGATCTCTCAAATGAATCAATAGAACAAAGGTTCTTGGGGGAGCAGGGTTTGGCATGACTGCATTGTTGATCAAAGGAACAGAGTGGACTGGGATTTGGGTTATGGACATCCAAAACCTTATGTTCTCAATCAATGAAGTGTATCCACTGGCCAGGGATGAGAAGGCTTATCGATTAATACTCAGTTGTGTTGGTCTGCTTGCTCAATGGTCCTTGCTCACGTGAAGATTAGCACAGCAGAAACCATCTGTGGTGGTGCATCTTTGCATTCTCTTGCTCAGGGTTTTAGAGGTTGAATAACATAGTAAATAGGAGTCCCGTTCGGCTTTCTATTTCCTCTTGGAAGCGTGTAAACCTCTATAAAGGGGGGCTTACCCAAAGATTGTGAACAAGAAAGAGGACAATAAACATCTCTATCTATGACGATTCCTATGACGTGAATGGAAACTGCAGAGAGAGGAGAGACATGGGCACAGGTGGGACATGGTAGGGTGGATTTGATATACCAGGTTCCATTTCAATATTCACTACAAGCTGTAAATGGCCAATGTCCAGCGACAAGGACACGTTTTTCCCATCTAGACCTTGTCTGCCTGAAAGACACACCCCTCCCCGCTCCACCAAGCACCACTCCAGCACATTTCCACATTCTAAGACACTCATAAAAGCTCAACACGGCACCCTACTGCCGATCCTTGCCCCTATCTCTCTACCCACTGGCACTGACATAAAAATCACAGCATGTCCACCCACCAGGACGTTACTTTTACATCATGTCAAAACGTCAAGGGGGAGGTAGTAAGAGAGGTTTATGTGTTGGTGTGTGAATGGCTTCGTGATATGGTCAGCCAGAGGAAGAATATATATAATGAGGATAGTGGGCGGCCATACTGTTTACAGCGCCACCCTCTACTGGAACGCATTCTACGTAATGTGGCGCTGATGTCAGAGTGAGTGGGCGGCATGGGATAAGAGAGGACATCTCATTCCACTGAATGATACGTTTGTGAATTGTTGTATAACGTTAAATTTGACGTTCCCGGTCTAAGTCAAATAGGACCATCCACTTTTAAATGTAGCACTGCATTTGGGCCTGCCTCTTTTGGTGATGATGACTTGCATAGGTGTCTAACAGCTATGGTATCTGAAATGGAAGCTTTGAGTAATCCTTCTTTTTAAACAAACTTGCTGTTCAGGAAACATTCGATCTCTATGGATCTCTGAGGATTAAAACGAAAGCCCAGAGGAAAAGTCCATTCTCCTTTCACGAAGACGGTATTGTAGATTATTAATTAGAACGATGAAACATGTGGTTCTATGAAGGAAAGCAACAAGACTGTCTTGCGTATTTATGACATTGATAGATCAACAAAAAAGAAGAAGAAAATAGGATGTTTCTTTAACGTTAAACATATTGAAAACAAATCCAGTAAATATGCGCAAAGCAGTTCAAATAAGAGGGCAGTTTTTGGCGAGATAGGAAATCGTGTCTGAGGGTACTCCAAGGCATAAGGCGGAACATAAGCGAGGTTTGACATGAGAAAACAACATGGTGTGCATTATGAGTTGGAGAGGGAAGAGTTATTGGGGAGTGACGAGGGGGCGGAGCACACCAATCGGGAGAGCATTAGGACTATGGCCGTCATGCACCCCTTCACGCCTCGACATCCATGCCCCCTACCCAGGCTACCGTTATACACGTGTTAAACTACGTCACCAAAACACGTCACATGACAACAATAACGCCACCTTCTGACTGCTCTCACCATGCAGACCTATTATTTCAGGGGCGTAGGAAAAGGGGGGGACAGGGGGCCTGGCCCCCCCCCCCAAATCATAAAGGAGGGGGGGCCTGATTATATCAAGGCCCCCCCCAAAAAAATTTACCAAGAAGTCATAATGAAATGTAAAAGCGGCTAAAACTTTCCATTCCAAATTAGATTAATATGTTAAAGGGATAGGGAAAATGGAGCCCTGAGCCTCAAATCAGATCTAAAATTCACCAAATATACTTTTCTATTAAATTCTATTATGGGTATGTATATATGCATCATTGCGCTCAAGCCGATAATTCAAGGTGTTCAAATTGGGTTCCCGCTGGGCCCCCCAATGAAGATTGGCTTCCTACGCCTCTGTATTTGCTTTCCTTAAATTCCCAATACCCATGGCGTGAACAAAACCATTTACAATTTCGAATGCCAAATGGGTACAAGGCAATTCATGAACTAATCATTACAACATCTATATTGGGATAAAAATGGGGATAAAGATCAGAACTGAATACGGATCGAATAGGGCACAGTAAGGACTAGGCCTAAATGAAAACCTTGATGGTGGAGGGGAGGGTGTTACCTTTCCATGCTCTATGGTGTATCTGACAGACCTAGTGACAGCTCCGACATGACCTGTCTGTCAGCTCACTTTCAACCCTCTATCACCCTGCCACACTGCCCCTGACACCTACCCGGCCTCAGGGGGCTCTTCATAACAATGGTATGGGTCATGTGAGGTCAGGGGACAAACTAGACTGGACGTTTTTTAAACCCACACTCAACCTCTGTCGTGGTGTATAAAACAGATTTTCTACTTATAAGATTCTCACCTAAGATTTAGATTAAACACCATTTCAATCAAAACATAATACAACTATAATTTGATTATCAAATGCGTTGACCATTGACCCCGGGACCATTGTTTCATAACAATATATGAACATGCTATCTTGGAGTATCTTTGGGTTGGTTACCATTGTAACTTTGCATGGCAGCACAGAGGTGCCTTGGAACAAACATCTAAAGGGGGAGGACTATAAACCTGTACATGCTGTTGATGAAATTTGTTGGTCAGACTACTCTACTTGTAGGCTCTTATTACAACTATAATATCAATGGACATACGTTTCAATCAGTCTAATGAAAAGCGAACCATTCCTTTTAGGTCCAACCATCTGCTCCACGTGCATAAACCATAACACTGAAATACAACACCTATAACTGATATCCAGATTGTGGTGACAAGTTGAAATTTTCTAAACCTCATCACTCAATCCGAGCACGTGTTCAAAAACCGGAGCCATGTAACAATTCCCAGTAACTTGTGGTAACCCGACCCGGAGAGCTATTCTACCTTGCTGCAGGGCCATTTAGAGTCAACCGCACATTATGGCTGGGCGCGCAATGCTCAGCAGTTGTAAGCCATCATTTCATTGGTTCCAGCGCCGGAAATCGGTGGGTAAAGTCCCATGCGGGCTTCTCGCGCATGCGCCGTGTGGATGGCGAATAAATCGACTGTGATGATTATGGAGTTTGGACAAAGGAGCCTCCAGTAGCTGTAATGGGCCAGATAAAGGGGAATGTATATCGAGTATTCAGTCTCAATGAAACCTCTCAACGATAAATGGCTCACCATGGAGGAACAATGCAGCCTATTAGAGTAAATGCATTTATGCAATAATGTAAATAACTTAGAGTTAAGTGCCTGCCACCTGCAATCCATCCGTTAGTGGGGGTGTTGTTGTCAAACCTATCTAATACATAATCAATATCATTTCTTTGCCATATGACCACTGATGACTGAGTGAGTGTTTGGCGGCAGATTATGGGGCCTGAGGCAGTCTATAGCATATACATTATAATGTCTGGCACTTTGCATGGACGAAGAAAGATGATGGCTTTAAAGAATTTCTCTGATAATCAATCCACCCATAATGGTGGCTGCCTGAGAAAATGTCCAATTTCCATATACTACTCCCTCGGTCACATTAATTGAGTTCCATGAATCGTGCAATTCATACTTCTCTTGACAGCACTCATCTACAAACAGCAATGGCTGTCAAAATGTTTTTTTATACTCTGTTTATTCCGAGAATCCAGACCACCCAAGGCAATTTCTTACGCCCACACTGATTGCTTCTCTTTTGAAAGGTCTGAGAATGAAATAGCCATAAACAATGAAAAAGAGCATAATTCATTTTCAGACTTTGTTCGGACCACAAAGGAAAAAAAAACATAACATGGTTGTAATTTCGAGACCATTTTTTATAGCATTTAAATAACCGGGAACAGACACTTTTAACCCTCCCCTACTCTCCTCCACTTCTGCTTTACCAAACCTTTTCAGCCCGTCTCAGGTTACAAAAATGGCGGAACATCCTAACGCCCATTCGCAATCAATCTAAATTTTGCCGACAGCCAGGGGCTCGCTATCAAATTCAATTATCGGTTTGACTAATTATGATAGATGCCGTTATAGTTCTGGGGAAGTGGGTATTATCTGAATGTAACACGTTCTGCACTGTCCTTTCCACTTGGCTGAACCTTTTTAGGATGGGCTGTTGGAGTAATTGTGGTATCAGATGGGACTGACTGGCAATAAGAGATAGACTGCGGTTATTTTAGCCTGTAAGATGGTATCTATTTGGAATTGTATACTGCAAGTCTTTTGTTAGATGCGTTTCATTGCTGCTAGAAAAAATGATAAACAACACATTTTGTAATAGTTTTATTAGACAGATCTTTTCAATCTGATTACAATAGAGTCATCATATGTGCAAATAAACTTATCTATCCCATTTCTATGACATTTTCCCATTTTGACCTAGTTTAGCGTCTTCCATGCATGTTGGATTGCAGCCCTTTTCCCAAGAATGATTTTTGTGATAAGAAGTAGAGATATCAAAGAGATGAAAACCACTGAAAAACCTTTCCCTACAATTTCTTTTTAGACTAGGGCATTTTTATGTCTTCATTTACTGGACTAATAGCGTGTTTTGTGGCTGACCAACTAACTATTAATATCAAATGAACTTTCATCATAGAGTCTGATCTAGTTTCCTACTGTACAGCTGAAATGAAATCACATACTTGAGTATTCTTAATTCCCTTTTCGTATATATAAAATCATATCAGCTACATATTGGCGAATGATACAAAGAGGTAAACCTCCTTATTCCTCGCGGAACTGTAATTATATTTCTCACATATTACACTTTATCATTTGACAACTGCCACTAGCATCCTGTGGGAGATGTATATAGCCTTCACCATTAACACAGGCCTAGTACTAGTATGTAGGACCAGGGTTGGGTTCAGTAATAACTAATATAAATTGATGCCGTTTGTGAAACTCAGGCAGAACTGTCATGTACAAACCATCTAGTATGGCAGCCCACAAGCAAACAGAAGCACATCGGTGGAGGCGAACATAATAACATGCTTAATGGGACCTGCCACATTAAAAAGCTGACCGTATTTGGTAAATATTTTCGCACAAACTGGCAGTATTGTCGTTTGGCGATGTCAGATGTGATGTTCTTTAGATGGGAGCAAATACTCAGCACTGCATCTGCTTTCTATGTGACCCTGTTATTGTAGGCTACAATGCTGTCCCTTCCTATATTCCCCCTCTTCCACAACTGGGCAGGGGAGAAGGCGATGCAGTATTATTTTCACATGCACTTGGCAGTAGGTGGCGTAGCAGTACCGCTAATGAATATCATAGGCTACCACAATTACATCTACCACCTTCAGTGCGTATTCAATGTTCTGGTGATTATGGCTCTTCAGTATCTAAGCGATACCCTTAAAGAAACACAAAGGACGATTCCTCTGAAGATAATGTTCACCATCGTGTAGCCTCTGTCTACGATAATATTATTGTTATTAAGAAAATCCTTGTTATTAACCCTACAAATTAGGCTACATTAGAATGGATAAGGCAATATTATTGGAAATTGGGATTGGGTCCCAATATGGGAGCTGAGAATCAACCTAGAAAGTGAAAGCGTAGGCCTTATAACGTTGACAACTTTGACAGGTTAATCTTCATCCCTCAACCAACAGCAGGCAATAAGAGGTTTTATGTCCTCACTCGGGCTCCCATCAGGGAGTAATCGCTTTACTCTGTGTGGATGGGGTTATTATGGACGACTGGCCTTCACAGAGACGCACACATAGAGGCTTGTCATTATCCTAATGAGGTGTGGGAAGTGCACATACACGTGCCAAGTCCCGCAGCAAATACAACCCCAATAATGTTCACTACCATCAAGAGGCCTTGTTTACGATGGAATGACCACTTCAGGGTTCTTCTTCTGTTGGGTCTGGGAATTACCAACTGTGGTTTGAGTGGAAACTGTGAGGTTGTAAAAGTGTCTGCCTGATAAGCACAATTTGTCAATGTATATCTTTGATGCATGTACATTTTTCATGGTAGTCCAGTAGCGGATACAGGGGGGGGGGCGAACGGGCCTTGCCCCCCCCCCCCCAAAAAAAAAAAAAAAAAAAAAAGAGGAGGAAGAGAAGGGAGAGGGGAAAGGAAAGGAGAGGGAGGCAGTTATTTGAATATGGGGTTCCATATACTATTAGAAAGCTTTGATCATCAGGAAATAACCTGTCAGGTTCTCTTATATGGGCAATACAAACTGAATTTCTTTCATGATTTTGAAATAATTATTTCTGTCCTCCAATATTCAAAAACACCTTCCAGCCCACCTCCCAGAATGACCCTCAGTTCTAAATTGCACTTTAGTCTAATGCCGCATCATTGGAACTCATGCTTAACCTTTTGGAGAAAGTACATAAGGTTGACACAATGCATGTACATTGTATCATTGTATATCACCAGGGTTCCATGTACAGACGATATTGATGGTATCTACAGGCTTAACCTGGGTGGTTAGTTGCACATGTATGATCATTGATCCTAAGGGCTAAGAACATGTATGATGGCCATTGGATGATCTGGGATGACAGACAGAATTTGTGGAAATTTGCCTCAGAATGCACCATTTGGTCACTAGATTTCAGTCTTTTAGGGTCATACCTCCCCCATACCCCCTCAACATGTTTTATCACTTAAGCCCTAGGATCACATATCAGGGGAGGTCTTGCCCTCAAAACAAAATCTTATCAGGGCCTAG
Organism: Acholoe squamosa; assembly: GCA_949317995.1. Taxonomy (NCBI): domain Eukaryota; kingdom Metazoa; phylum Annelida; class Polychaeta; order Phyllodocida; family Polynoidae; genus Acholoe; species Acholoe squamosa. The sequence continues at coordinate 65,182,528 of OX439037.1, read as the reverse complement.
AAAATGTGTCATCTATTTTTAAAAAGCACCAGAATGCACCTTTTGTCCTGGCATTTTTCAAAAGATTTCCTGGGGTTCCCCCATACCCCACTACTTCCATTGTCATAACAATATACCTAGCCAGCACTTCATATTCCAGTACAAATCATTATACACCAAAGAAATTACCCTTTTCCCTCTTCAGGTGACACACTGATATCCTCTCCCCCATTCTCTTTCCCCCAACCTTTTTTTTTCAAACATAAAAACTGATTTCTCACCTTAAATTTTACAAGACCTGAGACTTAATATTTTAAGTTAGAATGCATAAGAATGCACCATTTCAGGTCTAAACCCTCAAAATTTTCTTGGGGGGCATGCCCCCAAACCCCCCTAGTTTGACTGCTGCGCTTCGCATGCGGTGCTCCCAGACATGTCACACCCCTAACATTTTCACCAGGTCTTGGCCCCCCCCCTCTAGAGAATCCTGGATCCGCCACTGGTAGTGATAGTAAAAAATCCTTGTTTTCTGTACACTATGTAGAATAAATAAAATATAAAAATAGCATCGCCAAGGATTTCCAGGATTCATAATCACACAACATCTTTTCTACATCCACTCATCCCTTCACAAGGTTTCAGATACCGGCCCATGCTTGCAGTACATGTTATTCATTATAACCCTCAATGTGTAGGAATGAATATCAATCCAATCTCGACCAAAATTGTACCATCGGCATCTTATCTAACCTAACAGTGCCCCAGAATTTTATATGTGCAGTCAATGTTGACTAATATAAACATGGCCTAATAACAAACCAAAGAAGGGCCACAACTCGAACATACTTTGTGCAGATATATTTGCTAAGCCAATAAAATTACTAAAGAACTGGAACAGCTCTTCATTGATGAATTGACTTCTAGGTTAGGATCACACATAAGCTAAAGGTATAAGAAATTGAAGGTCTTGGGATTCAGCCTCCCTGACTGGCAGTCTTAATATCCAAAGTAAATAGCTGTGGGGAAATATGACAATGAAGGCCAAGACCTCATGGTACCCCTATGTAAAGTACACCTTTAAATCTATAGAGTGGCACCTGTGTTTAAAAACTTCCTGGCTCTAAATAACTGAGTAAAAATCCTTTTCTGTTTTTATGGGGTTGTCATGGATGACTGGAGAAATTTGTCATTATCCCAGCGAGTTGTGGGATGTGCAGATACAATGTGACAAGTTTCACAGAAAACACAACCCCAATTACAAGACTATTATAGTGTGTACTTATGCTGAAATAATGATCTTCTATCCAGATGTCTGTGTGATTTAAATATATTCACAATTGAATTCTGTTTGTTATACTCGAGGCAGTTGAGTCAAGGGATATATAGCCAATTGTGTACACCAATGGTGAGACGGCAAAGTACATGTAGACACTCTGGAGCTTAATTCAAAACATCCTGGGATCCCAACCCCAGTGATCTTAGTGTAGGCACATATCATAAGACCTGGCTGGTCTACCCTATGTAATGCAGTGGTTGCAGGCCTGTCCAGAATAGCTAGTCCTGGGATCACTTCACTATTCCATTTCCACCACTAAGATCACTGTGATCTTAGTGAAAGAAATGCATAGTGGTTTCACCTGAGTACAAGAGCACTTACAGGGAACACTCCTGATCGAAAGAGTGAATAGCCTGCTGCATACATAAAGAGGGGAGGGAGGATGTTTGCTGAGTGTCATTGAGGGCTCTTGGGGCTACTCCTGCGTTAAGTGCAGTGTAAGGTAATTCTTCCCTTCTCTCTCTTTGTCCTTGGGGGAGGGCACAATGCTTCTAATAGGCAAGCATAAATCATACATTCATGGGAACAACTCTTGAATACTGTACGGGGCTCAAATGCACCCTGTGCTCTTTTGTTAGCCCATATGGGTATGGGGAACGATGGTATAAGCACTCTTGTGAAGAAGAGTGACTCCACAGCTATTCCTTTATTTTGGGACTCTTACCCCTGTGCCTAGTCAGTTCTTCTTGGAATAGTGAAGGAGGGCTGAGGCTAAGATCGATGCGATCTTAGTGCTGGCTAGGATATGTGAACCCAGTCAACTCTTAAGATTGTTTAATAGGATAAGGCTGATTTATTCCTAAGATCGCTGGGGTCGTGATCCCAGGATGTTTTGAATTAAGCTCCTGAGGCCCAACATTATACATATGGTTTCCATGGTGACACACATATTTCTTACAATCCAAGTGAATTGCGTACATCCCCTTGATTAATGGCAAGCTTTCCTGGAACCCAGGGCCTTTGAGGAAAAAAAAGAAAGACAGCAGGAAATGCCATTTCTGCGAGAACTATTTTGATCTATATTCAGGGAAGGAAGTTATAAAGTATTATTCGTTTATCAGATAGACAGGTAATATACAACACATCTGGATTCTAGAGATGTTGATATAGCCTGTACACATGCAAATGATTTAAAATCCCCCAGCTCTCAGAATCATTTATTTATCAATTAGATAAACATCCCTCTACATTAATAGTATTTTATCATTAATTCGCACATATTGAACTCATGTTCTGATACTAATCCTTTTGGTAAATTATTAGACACTACATTAACCCAATAGATTGAATCTGAAATGTAAAGAATATTTTTAATTATGAAATGACTTGAGCAGCATTTCCAGCCTGATCAATTAGATCTGGTATGTACATACCCCTACCTGACAAGAGTACCTATGCCAATTGTGACCTTCCTCACTCATGTGGAATAAAGGTTTAGTAGCACATGACTGCTCGGCCATAGGCCAATCTAGGCTAATCCTATTTGTCAACCCCTGACTGGGGATTAATGTATGAGGCTACAAATTATACGCTCCTTTTCGAACCTAAACATTATAACATCCAGACAGTCTATCTATGATCACTGGGTAACAAACGGTACTTCACTGAAGGTGTTATTGCTAGGACTTAATCTGCAGCTTTTCACGTTGAATCTGAAAACGTGTACTTTGGTAGCATGTCAAAATGTAACACAAACGGAGTCTGTGGTTAACCACATGCCTGTAGTATGACAGGTTGTGGTTAGTGGGAGGGTAGTTATGGTATGTACCAATAGGTGATGTCTGTGTGCTTCAGAGAGAATTGCTCTAAGCAGGAGGACTGATGTATTGAAAGTAATAGATCAGTTCACAAGCAAAGAGTTAAGCTTTTAAAACCGCAATTGGTCGTGGTTTGACACTTGTAATTGGACACAGGTCTTTAGCTAATTTCTCTACTGGCACAGGGCCAGTTCCCAGTGTTTTATGTGACCCCTGCTCTAAAATAGAATGTACAAGGGGACTCATGTACATTGCCTTTCCTTGGTGGCCATCTTGATATTTCTACCTGATAGTTCTTGATTTTAAAAATAAGAAAATTGCCAATTTGGCTTTAAGATAGAAACTCTAAGGACCTAGTGGGGAATATCATGCAACTATACCCTAGAATATTTATTATCCACCGGTGCACTGACCAGATAGCATGTGGCCATGTTATTCACACCTACTGATCAGTTATCTGGTTGTGCATGAAAAGAAAATTTCACACCAGCTTCTGACGATGAATAAGATGAAAGCATAAGAGGTAGGCCATGGGTGAAAATTGTATCAAACGGTTTGCACTAGTTTGCACTAACCTAGGGAAACAATTGTTATCAACATTGTGACCAATTGCATGCATGCAGATTAGGGAGCGTTCAACAATTACGTCACTGCTTAGGGGGTGGGTCTTTGGGTTCCTCTATATGTTCCATACAAAAACAGTGACAAGGGGGGTGGGTGGGTCCTGAAAAATACCTAAATACCGGTGACATAATTGTTGAACGGTCCATTATGTGACTACATTAATTGTGTTTGTATTTGGTGAGAGTAAGTGTACACATACTTGTATTAATCAAACAAGCATCTTGTATCTAAGGTGGTCTTGGCATGTATAATTTCACTGTTGAATATCATGCATGCCTCACTGCAATAGAATGGACCTTATTTGCACAACACATAATATTACATAAATCATGTTATGATAGTAAAAGCAGCTACGGATCATGTTATAAATTGTGTGATGTAGTGGATGTGAATAGAACAGGAATTCTACATAAAAGCAGGATGGACTAGCCATGCTAATTTCCTCCACCACATGAATATTAACCATTACTTCATTAAATATCCATTACTAGGACGTGCTGAGAGAAAGAAAATTACATTAAAAAGGAAATTATAATGCAACCTCCAAAGAATTATTGTATGTTTTTGCTTGTGGGAGAGAGAGGATGGCATGAGAATTTCGTGTTCTTTGCTCTTTGCTAATTGTCAAGCTTTTTTGGGTGGTGGCAAAGTACCAATGAGTGGTTTGTGTGTAATGGACAATTCTATGGTCAATTACACCGATGAAAAACATGCATGTGTAAGTGCAATATAACTGTCGTTATTTGGACAATGCACATTACCCACTGCGTGAAGCCCCCACCTCACCCCAGCATGCAACATTCATGCATCGCCCACGAATTGAAACCCTTTTTGGTTATATAAATCAAGACTAATCTAAAATAATGATTTACCCTTTGTTAATAACTTATAATTACAAGATTGAAATGAAAGCAAAATGAATGGAGTAAAGCTGAAGGAACCATCCATATGTGAAGGTCAACGTCCCTGTGCCACACACCCAGGCCACCCATCAACTCAAGTTCCCTGCACATCCTGTTATGATAACAATAACACTCTGCTTCAGTGCTCCAACTAGCCAAACAGGATAATCACTGCTCGAGCTAGGCATACCAGTCTCTGTGTGATAGGACTCTTCTTGCCATATCCTTCATCGAAATAGCCACATTAATGTCGGCCCACAGCGAACACGTAATGCAGAGACAGACAAATGTGACCAATTAACGAGTCAAACAAACTATTCTGCACTCTTCGACAATGAGCTGGCTTGTGCCTACATGGCCTGGGGCGTTTTGGGCTGGATTCAGGCTAAAAATGACCCACTTGGACAGTAGGCCTGGTGCATCTCCCTTTAATGACTGTGTGTAGTGTGTGGTATGGTGGATGTCTATTTGTAGGGATGGGTGCTTTGACACTGGTTAGTATCAAAGCGTGGGCGAGAATTCATCATGTCTAGTGTGAAATGGTTTGAAAGGTGATGCTCAAAATACAGGCCGTGTCTTATTAAACATTTCACTACTGTTTACCGACTAGTGAAATCCGGGAGTGAAATGCTGGACCAAGATGAAAGGTAAAGGGATATTTGTATCTGAGAAGGCGCAATTGAAGGTCTTGTGATATTATCATTTGAAAATGTCAGTCGGTAATTTTGACCTTCAAATCGAATTTACGTTATCTGTGAAAAAAAAAAAAAAAAAATCAACACCTATTTGGCATCTGAAACATCATTAATTGTAACACATATATGTCGTTGGTAGAGTGGGGTTAATTTTGAATATAAATATTCAATCTATCTCTGTAACTCCTTCCCTTCCTAAATAATAGAGTTATATGTGAAAAAGGGAGACAGGACACACAAATTCGGACAGGATGTATTATAACCTAGCCACATTTAAAGCCTCTCCACAGGCCCTTGGTGGTTGTAAACAAACCTGCTCCTTCACAAAAAACAAAAACAAAACAAGAACCTGCTGCAAGTACTTTGTAGCCAAATTGGTTGGCCATAATACATTCAGCTCCTACTCAGTTTACACTATGGGAGTTCTGAAGGACCACTATTATTTGTCAGACATGAAAAGGTAACTAAGTAGCCACAGCACCAGGGCACTGGTGGATGGATCTTTGTGTTGCGTAGATCTGTGTTAAAGATGTGTCACCAACAGTGATACTTTTAGAGTAGGTGGTTGGATATTTAAACCGCATATTTACTTCAGACCAATTTTAAATGGGAGTTCACATTAGACAGAAAACTAGCGATCCACAAAATTGAGAATACAAAGCACAAGGAACTGAATACCAGTTCATCCTTTTGTACTCCATGTTCACCTAGGGAGAGAAGCCTCCATGTCATTTTTATCATATAATTGTTTGAATTCTCCTCGTCGCTTGTATATATACAATAGGATCAAACTGCCTTTGACTCTGTATTTGTATTACAGCAGTCTGTTTTTCTGAATCGCAATAATAGTTATATACAAAACGGGCATCAATCAGAGCGTGTTTAGAAGTAACTCATCTGAAATATTTCACCTCAAATGCTTTGATAAGACAGGACTATTATAAAACATTTGAGGTAGGCACTTTTTCATACATGATTTACATACACATCACACATGCCCCACCACACATGGTTGACTGTGGACCCAGGTCACATAAGTGACTAGAGAAACACAACTGCTTGATTCAATAGCAGAGAAGGACTCCTGAATGTCAACACAGAGGGGGATACATCTCCTCCATTTTTTACCAGGTGGGCAAGAGACCATCTGGCCAGCTCAAGGTGTGCTCTATAGGGCTGAGAGACAGTAAGAAAACTTATAATACAACCACCTGGGACTTCCCCTGGACACTAAGGCCATACGTGAGGTCACCTAGAAAAGGGAAGAGTGGACAAAAGGTGTCATGTGGGGAAAATAGCCAGGTGTGAATAGTGGTGACATAGTACTTTCCTTAGTATGGGCCATTTCTAAAAGTTGTGATTTCATATTTCATAATGGGGGAAATAAACGGAAATAGGAAAGGGAAAACTCATACAATGCTCCGGAAATGATAGTCCCACCCCCTGTTTATAAGAAAGGTGCCGTCTGAACAGCTGGTGAGGTGAACAGAAAGGAGTGTTTGCCTAACTTACCTCAGGCATGTTGTGTGGTAAAGGTTTACTTGACATTGAGTAGGACGAAGGAAAATGCAGATTTCCATATTAATGATGAAAGTGCCTTTGACAATGAATGCTTGTCAGCAAGTTTTTGCCAGGAATACCTTGTTTCATTATGTAAACAGCAGGGAAACAGTGGTGTATATGTAGTGATAAAAAAAACATAGTGTGTCTACCACGTATACCATTGCCAATAGGGTGCATGGATGAATGATGGTATCCATATATTATGCACAAACATACCATCGCCTGTGTCCCTCAGTGGTCGCATTGCATATACTGGCCTGTGTGACCCCACATATTGGCATATAGGAAAGGTAAGCTGGATTATCTGGCACTTCAATGTAGGCCTAATTCTATTGAGATACCCCGTGTCCTAATGCACACATAAAACTACTGTGTAACATACATATCACATTGTTTAGGGTTCAAGAATGCAGAAAAAGAAATAGCTAACGGGGCAGATGCATAGACAATACGTAATTGTATGCACATTGCTGTAGTATAATGGTCTATGGACTTAAATAAAGCATTTGAAGCTCACAAATTGCTATTGCGTTTTACAAAACAGTATCATATATACCTAAACCTCATGTGTCACTTTCTCCCTCTTCCATGCAACCCTGAGCACTTATTGTTAACTTCTTGCACCGTCAGCTGTCTATTGTGAAACCCTACCCCACGCCCAATACTCCCTGGTCTCACCTCTCTAACACCCCTTAACCTGATTTCCGCAGGCATGACAATAAACTAAAATGTTAGCTACAAAAGTAAAATGACAATAGATCAGTGACAGATGTCAGCCATGGCATACTCACATCAGCTGTGTGTCACATCTGAGCCAAAGAGCTATCCTCCTGTCCTCTGTATCTCCTAAACTCTTCTTCTGTCTCACTGTCTCCAAACTGAGGGTTCAATCCGCATGCTACCCCTGCACTCCAATCACATCTTTAGCATATGAAAAAAATGAACTTTCCATCCTCATGTCTGTGGTCGATTAGTTGGACAAGGGATCACCCCCCTAATTAGGATATGTATATTACAAGCTTTAAGGATGTGTCTGTTAGACTTTCCAATTACAGTCTGATATGCCTAGAATTCGCAGCATAGCACATCGTAGTCTCCAATGATAGTCCCCTTTCTTAGTACAGCTTCAAATGCTGCCAATCCGTTCTGAATACCACCTCCACTGTAGCTAGGTGTGTAAACTCTAGGTGTATTAATTGTGTTAGGGTAATGTGTGTATCGGTGGGTGTATATCTTCCTCCTCCTCTCACCTTCACTCCCCTACACAGACTGCATACAGACACTCCCACCGCCCACACAGCAGTCCATCCAACCCCTCCCCCTCTATACTCTGTCCCACTCTAAGGTACAGCATCTGCCCTAACAGACATCCCATATATCCCATATACTTAGTAGTCAGATTTGTCAATCATTCCAAACACGACTGACATCATACATTTGTGCCCATGAGAGAAGAAGCTTTCTATAGCCACTCTATATTATAATTATTAGTGAGAGACTTCCCCATTTTCGAGAATACTTAGAGCCTAACGGACTCTAACTGATTGGGTTGTTTCCATATCTCCCAATAGATGGTGGCTCAGTGCTGAGTACACTTAGGCTTTCACACTGGCCCCATCTCGTAGTCTACCGATTACGTCACTGGTACACAGGCATGCTGGGAGGTACTACTTTTCTTTGCTGGTGACTAGTGAACATATGCTTGACAGATGAGTACAAGCAGTTGCTGGTTTCTGATGCACCTCCAACACCTGGTTAGAGGACTGGATGACACCAGCGGCGTATGAATACGGCGATTTTTGGTCAAAATGGTACCCTAGGGGAGAAGGCTTAGTTTGCCAACCAAACTAGGTCGCCGGAGAAGTTGTTAGGCTTTGTGGATCTCCCTTGACTGCGAAACTAAGACTGTTTTAAAAACATTTTAAAATGAATTTGCCCATTCTATTTCTTGGAAATTCTGTGCAAGGCTTTGATGATTATAAATAGTTCACGTGCCAGACACCGCTCATTATAGTGTCTGTGAAATACATTGAATGTGGTCCCGTGCTTGCACACCTGGCTGAGGTTTTGCTCGGTATATCTTTTATGATATCTTCATCAAGTCTGATGTAAAATGATTTTGTCTATCATGGGACAGAGGTCAAGTTCCTGTGCTACAATATAGTGTTTGAAGAACGAATCATGAACCTTTTCAACTACTTGCTAGCTCTAGGCTATAGGTCCGTGTCAGAGGAAACTCCATGAAGCCACAATTGTTTCCGATGCATGACAGACATGGCATGTTTGCCCAGACTGTTTCAATGTATAATTTACCACACTCGTTGAGTTGAGATTTAAAGTCTCTTTACAACATCATATTCATTTTTTTCTCTATTAGTGACCACATGGGAGGAAGTAGTGTGATACCTATAGTTATAATTGTGACATTCCGCTGTATGGATTTACAGAAAATGTTAAAGAACCAATATGGTACTTACCGACCGTCTTCAATTCAGATTATGTGGAGTCAAATTGAAAATGCTCTGTGGCTCCCGAAGGATGTAGCCATGCACGACATCTGACGGTATCTGTGGGCAGAAATGAGAATGATGTAAACAAAAATGAATCAAATAATATATTATACAATTTTTCTCCAACACTCCCACCCACCTACAACTCCCTCCCATCACTTCCTCTCACCTGTAGGGCATTTTGCCTTTCATCTCAGGTTAGAAGTGAGTGCACTGACTTTGGCTGTGGGAGGTTGCCTGAGGTGTAGACTGGATCCTCTTTCATTGGTTTTATTGAAACACCTCCCCTGCCCCAGGAGTACAGTTAAAGCAGTATGTGGGTGAAGGGGAAGTGAGGGCATGGCATGAGTCCAGTGCTTTTACTTATAACATAACCTGTCCTCATTCTCCAGGACATGACAGGTTAAAGACCAAACCCCATAGCGGTTCTCAGAAGGCTCCTAAGGCTAAAAACAAAGTTGTCCCTTCATAAATATATATTTTTGTAGGAACATGTAACACCAGTGGCAATAGTTTTTATATATTCAGACTGTTGCGGCCAGAGCAGAGTGTCCCCCTAGGGTCAGTTGTGCTGACAAAAAAAAGAACATCAATCATAATCTCCGAAAGTCTCACACATGGCTAGAACAGTCGAGACAATTACAGAATTCAGTATACCACTCGTCAATGCAATAGCCCTGATATTCATATTCGTCTGATCAGTGTAAGTATAACCATAGGCAAATATGGATTTAAACCCTCCTAAACAAGTACAACAATTTTGTAAACTTTGTCACTTAGACATATTCATATGGGATACATGTAGATGCTTCAGTGCAGTTCTCCCTCAACTATTCTCTTAATCTTTCAGTCCTGCACTGCTGGGCTATCCCAATGGAGGGTGGACTGCTGGGGTGCATCACTCAGCTCAATGTTTACCTCCATGTTCCTGGCAGTGAACGTTTCAATTCCCAAACAGAAGACTTTTTTATACTTCAGCCCAAACAGGTACACACGTCTCTCCCATCTCCCCTATACATCTCACTGCAACTCTGTGTTAAAGTATATATAGAAACCTTGTTATTCAGCTCATGCGTGACCACCTTGCATGTCTGTCTAATAATGGAAGAAAAGGTTGAATCGTGAACTGGCAGGATACAAGAACTGAGAACAAGATGTTGCAAATGTAGTATAATTCAAAGTACCTGGAACCTGAGCTGATTATAACATATAGGAGAGGTGTGCTCCAATGAATATAGATTATATCAGAGACGTTTCTGTATGATCAGGCGGGCATTTTTCAATTGTGCTATTTAGCTTTGTTGAGAAATGCCTTGTATAACTAAATACGTGTAGCATGGAACATAGGGCTTACACATTTGAGTTGTCTTACCATTGTTTTCACTTTAAAGTTGTGCTGAGGAATCACTCTGCAATGTCACTTTAGAACCAGAACCTGACTGCTCGAGCATGGGGGCACCTGTAGGGCATTTCAAAACGATATCTATAGCTATGGTTTTGAAATGCCCTCCAGGGGTTGGCCTCCAACACCCTGAACATCAACCTTCCCCTTACAATGACAGCGACACACGCCAAATCCTCACAGCACAGTCCTGTGTGGATCTAACCAAGCACGTTGAGCCGCTACGTCAACACACAATGTCACATCCAGGGTAAATATCCCTCATACATAGCCACCTTCCAACCCAATTCTCCTGCTAGCAGGAACCCCATAACCTTACTCCTTAATCAATTTTTCAATTCTTGTTTCGTTCACAAGGAAGGTGAAAATTCAGGCACTGCAGAAAGTATTTAGAATTGTTTTAAATCACAAAAATAGATAAGGTACCATATTGTATACATAAGGCAGTCTGGGGTGGACCATTATCATTAATTGTCGAAACCTTAACTTCTATCACCGACCCACATCCACCACCCCCTCCTGACACAGGTATTCTATACTAGTATGGGCCTTAATGCCACAGCCATTTAGTTACCCGTGGATGGAAGGAAGCTGGTATCTGAAAGGCATCCTGCTGGGGCCACAGCGTATCCCTTCACAACCTTCTCCCCATTAACGACAGGTAGTGTTTGGGTGACCCTGATGGACATACATGTACCAGCTTAAGGCAGCCTGGGTGCCCTTTGATACCGGAGACCTGGCAGGCACTGTAGAGGAGTCTTATGGGACCTTTGTGGACATGTACAGCACGAGGGATGCTTTCTGTGGAGGTTGACAATCTTGACTTTGCAGCAGCAGTAGAGTCAGTATATGTTAAAGCTGTGAACAGCACTATGGGCAATCATGGTCATTCTTTTCGTTTTCTGGATGAAATCTGAAGTTTTACATAGGCCTAGATCAGTACGTGCGGAAGTTCACCCCCTCGCCCCCTCCCTCCATTATTCTATCAATATCCTCTTTTTCTCTCATTCTCAATGGTTCTTTTATTTCTAAAATGACTCTTCCTGAAACCTGCTCATCATAACTTCACAAACTTTTTCGGGTATTTCAAACAATGAAGAAGAGCCAAGATTGTACGTTCTCAAAGCTAGAAACATCATCAAATCTGGTGTGGATGGTGTTCCTGATTATCAATTATTTAATATATTGTGCTGAAGGCTCCTTTATTACATGCCAGAAAACATGTTAAAAGGTCTCTACTTCCTCTGTAACTTACACTCTGAGCCCCAATTGTAAATATACAGCACATTGTCGTGTACTGGGTATGGGGCTATTTACTGTAGAGTCATTAGGTTTGTACTGACAGCAAGTGCTGTAAATAGCATGGCGCTGTATTACAGTGTAGTCACTATCTGATGTGGGTTCCGAGGGACTTGAATTGAATAAAACTTTCACGTTTCATGAAATGCGATGACACTATGCGATCATTCCCTGCTATTTAAACAATCTCTCTGCCTTTGCCAGCACCTACCCCTATACACAATACCCTTACACCCTAACCACAGAGATAGACGGTTAGATCACTAAAGACTCAGGACAAAAGTCAACCTTCCCAATGGGATCAACAACTAACCCATCGCATGGACATCTCTGAATGTTCTCTACACAGTAAGAATACCATAATTGATTTGGCAGCTCGTATAAACAGAACAGACCAATAAAAGCCTGTGTACAAATAACAAGCTACTCGAGTTAAATGCCTAAACATACCCTTAATGCATTCTTAATGCGGTTTGGACTTGGCCCCTATACTACAGAGTGGCTGCCTATGGAGGATTTGCATGAGCACCCTCGTTTACAAACCCCAATGTCCAAAAGTACTTGAGCAAAATTCCCTGTGGTTGGTGCTATTGATGTGAAAGGGGTTTCGAGGAACAAACTTACTTTGCAAATAAGCTCGATTTGGCTTGTGATCTAGGTAGGTACCAGGGACTCGTAGTTCCACTGAAAATGGATAATGGGATTGGTTGCTGTACAAATACATAGCAGACTGCATCATGCAATCAGATTCAGCAGTGAGTAGAAACAGAGATATGATACTCCTCCTGGTCTATTATCATAATGTGTCCCTGGTATTTTATCATATTCATGATAATAATTAGCCACTTTTGAAAAGTTATATAGTTATTGATATTACATGCATGTTATGGTACTTACATGTATAAAATGCTGTAAAACAAGCACCACATTTTTCTCAGGCCATAATAGATACATAAAATATGGAAATGTATGGAAAACATCTAAGAAATCTAGCAATTTTAGCCTTAAATTAAGACGGCAAGATATCATTGCTATAGGCGATTCAGGTAAACCGAACCACCTTTTGATTAACTGTATAAAGGCCCAGTAAGAATGATTTTTCAAATATGTTCATTTCTGTTATAATTAACTAAGGCTACATAGGTATCTAATGCAACAACGATTAGTTTTATAATGCATGTGGTTCTCAGCTGACATTGATTCTAAGAAATTTTTTAAGTGGTTCGCATTACCTGAATATTTAGAGATAGTGAACCAATTCTTTTGATAAAGAGAACCAACAAGAATGATCAGAAATAATGAATTTATCTGTGACCTAACAGGATTCAATTTGATGTTGTAAAAGCTTTTAATGTGTGATCCAAAGATGGATGCTTGATTTCCTCAAAATGTGTTTTAGATAAATCACTATTTTAGCCTAAATTGAGAGAATCCCCAACCCTTTTCATTCACCAATGTATAAAAATTGATTTAACCAATTCTCACATCACTTTGTAATATTGAAAAGTTACATGATTAATTACATGACTAAAGTGAGTGTTTTCATGTACAATTTGAGAAAAAATTGCCCTTCTGATATTTACAATAGCCCTATTTTAGGACTGCTTTGGTTTATCTGAACAACTGGTTCGCTTTGCCTTAAAATTGAGATTAGGCAAACCAGACAAAATGTTTCCATTCTGTTGAATTTATGAGAATAATTTTCCATTTTATCAAGTTATTTTATAGTATCCATTATTTTATCCATCTTACATATTCATTTTACTTAATATCTCTGTGTTTTGAAAGATTTGTAACACTTTTATGAATTTAGCCCAAAAAAGTTGGCAGCAAGAAAAAATGTTTTTTCATCATGCCGTTCAATCCAGCATGTCATTATACAGGTAAAAATATGACTCAAGATACAAATTTGGACTTTTAGAGATAAGTCATGACAGGAATGATTAAATCTATGCAAAAGAAATATTAACTGTGCAAGTCTGTGGCTTGTACGATTCAAAAAGTTCCAAATGGTTTGCTTTACCTGTGGTTCGGTTGCCTATGTATATGCAGTCAGCCCTTGCTTCCTCAGATATAAAAAATGCAAGGAAAAATGTCTGAGGAAGCAAATTATCTGAGGAGTTAAGTCCGAAAATAAGAGATTGTTCCAGATTTTCTGTCTGAGGTAATAAGGGATCTGAGGAAGCAAAGGGTCGAGGAAGTGAGGGTTGACTGTTTATCATTAGGAAAGGAAACCCAATGTAGCAATAGTGCATCACTGCTCGATTCCCAGACATTTTCCTTCTATATTTAAGTGTTAAGTCAAGGAAAATATTTGGCTAATTGATAATGAATTTGGCTAATTAATATCCATAAAAATTCGCCAAATTGGCTTATAGGAAAAGTGGCCTAGCGCTAACCTAGACATGGCCAACATAGTACACTGCGCATGCAGGAAGTCTATTACATTGATGTAATAGACGGATAAAAGAAGGCGAATTCGTGTGTTATAATGCCGAATTAATTAACCTACTTAGGTAGTTATAAGACTTTTATCCTAGTAGAGCCTTTGATCTTATTTCATGCTGCCTTGCCTCCCTGACCTCCTTATCGGTATGTAAATTATGCAGCCACGTGGAAGGCATGTTACCAATATACACACATTACATGATGCTTCTAGGCGTAAGGCATTTACACTATGTGACCTACAACACCGAATTATTAATGTGGTGAACTAGCACTGCATATCATAGAAAATACAAACAGAATAATAAGAGTTGCAGGATGGGCCGCACAATCCCCATGGCTATTATGATATAGGTTAGTATGATGGTATTTTTGTGAAACCTATACATAGACAAATGTTACTATAGTACGCAGTAATATCTATAAAGTATATTCAATATACATGTCTAAAGTAAGATTGTTTACAAAGAGTCGGAATAAATTTCATGAAGACCTCCTCCTGCACCTATCCACTGGAGACTTTCTTATATTCATGCCATGAATCAATCATCCCTATCTCTAGAAATCGTCACTGTCTGAAACTGTTCGGAATCAACAAGATAAATAAGCAAGGACGAGAACTTTCCATGTCTCTCTTCACCTGTAGGCGTCGTAGTTTACTTTTTCTTCAAAAACTTATTTCAGTGTCAGACTAAGTACCCCTCCAAACACGCTATAGTTTTTTTGTTGTTTTTTTTACTCCAAAAGAAAGCAATGTCTGGAAACATGGCATTTTGCTGAGGCGTTAAGTAGAAGTGGCTTGAGCATTTTGCTGTTTTGGCACCAGGTGGCCCAGAATGCTTTTTATATGTCTCCTTGTATTATCGTTATTTCTTTTTTAATTGGGCAACAGACTCTGTCAATACTATAGGTGGTTGAAGCTCGTGGACCCACTTTGTAGGAGTATCGCCTCTCTAGAGTGTACACAGATTAATACAAAGGAATTTCTTGTGTACTTTGTATCATGATTGACAGTGATTGCTGAAAACAGGTGCCAAATCATACATCTGAGGATCTAGGCCCTTATTATATTATTCGTATAGAGGCTTGGTGGTGTAAGGATAATCTGTTACCAATGGGACACCAAAATGAAAAAAAAAACAAAAAAAAAAGAAGATTTTTTCTCATTCTATGTACTATGTAGGCGGGGTACTCAGGTAAAAAGAAGACTTTGGCTGAGGAACAAGTTGGCTACTAACACTATAGGGACAATAGAGAACGTAAACAAATAAACGTCCAGCGAGACCTTTTTGTTGCACCTCACATTTCCTTTCTTCCCAGCCACTCAAGTACTCACTCCTGTATCTCATTACCTATGCAAGCACTTCTGTTAAAGAAATCCATACTCTATAATACAGATCTGGCAGGCTAACCTCATGTAAGCTTCCTGGGACGATGTGTATGAGAAACTAGGTGTACCTCCAGCTGATATTCTCCACCTATCCTGAAATAACTATGGATACTAAGTATTATCTATTGGAGAGAGTAATCTGGGTGGGGGATCTCTGTTTTATAGCGGACTCCTGTCGTGATCCATCCAGGTTTACTACAGGATCGGAAGACAACACAGAAAAAATGCCGTCTGCTGACTCTATTAAGGACTCCCAAGGCTAAGTCTCCAACAGAGAAGCTGTATCGTCAAGTAATACGATGGCTATACCATCAGTAGCATTAATCAAGAGGCGTACAGCACTGAAAACATGGAAGATCCGAAACTAGTCAGCGGTGACCACTTTAGGCCCTCAAGTTGACGATACCTAAAACTATAACTTTAGGTAGTCAAAATGACGACTGTAGGTCCTGAGTCGTCAGGATGACAATACTGACAGTACAGAGTCATCATATTGACGACTCAGGTCGTCAGGATGACGATCTAAAGTCGTCATTTTGACTACCTAAAGTTGTAGTTTTAGGTATCGTCAACTTGAGGACCTAAAGTGTTCACCGCTGACCAGTTTCGGATCTTCCATGTTTTCAGTGAGGTACAACCAATGTTAGATGTATGAGTGATGTTGCTTTATAAAATTCAATGCTATATCAACATCGTCGAGAATTAAAATTAATTCGATATGGCAAGAGAGAATGAGAGAGGCGTAGGAAGCAAATCTTCATGGGGGGGGGCATGGGCCCCACCACAACCTCCTTAAACTGTGATTTGAGGTTCAGGCCCCCATTGTACCATTTCCATTACTCTGTTAATCTAATTTGAGATGCAAAGTTTCAGTTTAGTGTCCAATTTATCATAAATTCTTGGAAAATATTGGGGGGGGGGGCAGACATACTCAGCCCCTCCCCCTCCTTTATGATTAAGGGGGCCCAGGCCCCCAGCCCCCGCCCTATGCCCCTGAATTACATTTGATCCTCCCTAGTGTCCTATTATAAATGTACCAAAAATAAAGGAGACACTGAGAGGATGAACATCCTTTTGTGTGTTAGGGAAAAGTCTCTCGGGAATTTTCATTATTTATTCTTCCATGGGGAGCAAAGTTTGCTTACAACGGAATGTCCGGGGACGGAGACAATCCCCCTTTGCCTTCTTGGTCAATTTAAACGTTTGCAACCTACAAGGGTTGCCATGGTGTCAAATAAGCGGTCAAAATCTAGGAAATGATAGTTCAACAGGAGGAATACACAATAGACTGTGTAACATATATGCATATTAAGGAATGGTGACAACCTGTAAATCTGACCTATCCATTGGTGTAGATGGTACCTGGAGATATCTCCACTGGGCTTTCAGCTGGTTACAACTATATGTCTGGTAGAAGGATTCGCAGTATGAATATGCCCTGGTGAGCCTAACTGTTGACCCTTGAAGGCCGCTGGGTGATATAAGGCATCATGGTGCCTATACATGGGTAAATCGTGACGCTTGTGATGGAGGGGTTTTAAAAAGTGAGAGTCGTGACACAGGGGTTTTAGAAAATGACTGACGGTGACAATTTCAAAGGTACCTAGTACATTGGCATATACATTAAAAGTGACGGGTGATGCTCCATCTTTCCTAAAAGGTGACAGCGTGACATCCTGAAAATTTTGAGCTCACATGTGTAGGCACAAGTCATCATGCTCATTAGTCGCGATACTATGCTGTGCCTTCCCCAACCCCTCAGAATTTACTGGATCCATCCTTGTCTTCCTGTGACAAAGACAATATTTGTTCCCTGACCACAGCTCCATAAACCACCATGTGATTGGTGATCAACATTACTTTTCCAGCTAGTGATCACTCTCCAAACACTTGGCTCGTTTGTCACAAGGTCTGCCTCTGTCACGCCTGGAGTGTTTGCAAAAGGATTAGCTGAGGGAGAAATTGCTACTCTGGAGCACCGCCGGAAATGAGCCATGGAAATAAGAGTTACATATGTGCAGAACGGTGGAGACACCTAGTGTGCCTTTCTGAAGGGTATTGGCTTTTGATTTCACACTAGGTCCCTGTGCACTTGAGAATGGTATGTGAAGGGTAATTGTTACAAGGAGAGGGAAGGTCAAGGGTGGCCACCAAGGGGATAAGAAGTGACGGCTTTATTGTATGGTTTGAAGGCAGAAGAGGTAGAAAGGTGACAGAAATGGGAGGGAAGAGGAATCCCTGTACAATTGGGGTGACCATAAGTGGGGGATCACCTGTCTCTACAGCCACCCTGTCACACAGAGGGCCCTCTGTCCCATCCCTGCATCAAGTGCACATCTTCTGAAAGGAGCATGCCGACACTGCCCTGACGGTCGTATTTGGATACATCATCTCTCTCTTTTCCACTTTGGTTGCACAACTACAACATAGGGTTTACTTGTGCCTTATACAGAAGGACACCGATAGAATATGTAAAAACTGAACATTTGAAAAATAAGACCAATAACACGTGGACTAACCCTAGGGCTTGTAATGATATCATCTGTTGGGGGACGCACCATGCAACCTGTATTTGTAACATCTACCTATTCAATATAGCTAAATCCCTACGGCCAAAAAAATGCTTGTTGTGCTTTCACTAACCCACAGCTACACACGAGCGTATTTTCTCTCTATATCAAAGTTCCCCTTCAGGTAGACTATTTGTATGCTGCTAACGTACTTTTATCTTTACAGGTATAACGCATAACAGTTAATATGGATCAACTGTTTTTCCTCAGCTAAATCTAGACCTGGAAGGCATTGCTCAAGATGGTATACGACTTTATGTCATGGCTGATATGAACGTCACTATAGATTAGTACTAGAACCGCCGTATTCAATGGGTGTCCGCCATCTTGGATTTTGAACAGATCTGAGCTGTTTTTCTTTATTTAAAGGCAAAATAACCCCCTAGACCATGACATAAATGCAAATGTCCATTCCGGGAAATAAATTTGCATTGTATTCACCTCGGTGAGGCCTGACCGCATTCAACTCCGCCTATAAGGTGTCGTTGAATACGGACAGCCTCACCTCAGTGAATACTATATATATATATATATATATATATATATATATATATATATATATGCAAATTTATTCCATGGTCATGGACATTTGCTTATATATGTTGACCCCTTCCAGGGGCGTAGGAAAAGGGGGGCCAGGGGGGGCCGGGCCCCCCAATAATGAGGAGGTTCCCTATATAAGCCTATATAAAAATATAGCAGGTCCCCCCAACCGAGACCCCTGGCCCCCCCCCCCCAATAAAAATGTGCTTCCTACGCCCCTGAGCCTTCAAGTCATAGTCGGATCCCTCACTCTAAGTCTAATGCCATTACAACCCTGCATCCAGTGGTCACTAATAATTACACTGGTACAACTGCCCTACCAAACACTATGCAATTTCTTCATTAAGTGCTGATCGTACAGAGCAGTTGTAGTGCTTTACCTACGATGACCCATGCACTCTAATTTTGAGGGTTTCAAATCGTAGTGGATGTTTCCATTCGTACCATCTTGAGAAATGCCCTACAGGTCTATACATTATGCACATAAGAGTCCATAAATCATGGTTGCTTGTCTTTTCACAACATGTTTTGCATCAATGTGTGTACCTGTTTATAAAGGCCCTATAGGTCCCATGTGCATGAGAATCTGAATAAAGGGGTAAGGCTTCCCGATATCCCCATGCTAAGAACACTTGGCTCTGTATCAGATAGTTTCTTTTATTTAAGAAAGTCCTTTCATTCCAACTAAAGGGAGAGTCGCTTTTAAAAAAAAGATTATACAATTACAGGTACACTCACTAAGAAATCTAAGAACAATGCATTAGCTGTAAGTGGTCAATTTGCGCGGTCAATTTGTATAATGAGGACTGGATATTCAATTCTGTGATTCATGTTTTTGGGTTCCTAGAAATATTCATAACTGTGTAACTTCTAAAAGACCCCCCCTCCTCCGCCTCGTGCCTGGCATCTGCTGGTACTGGAAGGCCTATCCGTCCGTGCAGGGGTATGTGCGCCGCGGCATTGCGCCGGTAGGCATTGGTAACAGACTGCCACGCCCCACCGCGGCCGGAATCAGATCCAGGTGAGCAGCTCAAACCCTGATCACCAGATGGCAGCAGGACGCCATCCCCCACTACCCCCACTGGACATAAAGTCTGCCTTTGCCTCAGTGGGAGGGTCTGTTCACCGTACACTGCATTTAATCTTTGTATTGAGCTGACATTATTGTCTGTCTAACAATTTCTGGCAACAAGGAGGGGGTTTCACACCTAAATCGCAAACTTTGTTTATGAGAGATCAATGTATAAAAACTGATAGTCCGCCCACACCTTCGCTTTCATTGTCCTTTTATTTCAAACACTTTTAGGCCAATTGGTATATGCCTCAGGCTGCGATTACCTCACTGTATTGACTTATGGATATACTATTCTCAGAAACTGGGCGGAGCTGAGAGGGGACAGGACGGGAATGCATGCATGCACGTAACGCGAGAGGAGGGGGCAGGCTAACCTTTCCCGATCTGGTTATCTCACAGAGAGCAGCTGCTCACGTGCTGCTCAGATCTGCTCATACAGGTCAGAGAGCAGATGGCGAGGAAATAATAAATAAAGATAAAACTATAGACTTATGGCTTGTGTTTCTCGACTCTGGCCCACGAAGCATCACTGGTCGAGATCTTGGAGTTTCTATAGTGGGGGCGATCTGACATGTTTATAACATAATTTACTGTCACTGGACATTTCCCAAAAGAAGACAGGTAAACCAATTAGCAATAAATGGTCGCCTTCCATGTGACCAGTACATGTGTATAACTATAAATGTTGTGGATGATCCACGGAGCATCCATTCTATTTGACTACTCACAGGGTCGCCTTCCATGTGACCAGTACATGTGTACGGTATATATAAGTGCTGTGGATGACCCACGGAGCATCCATTCTATTTGACTACTCGCATAATGCCCTTGGGAAGCATTGATAAAGGTGTGCGCATACATGGCAAGGAAGCTATATAGTTGGGTGGATAAGAAGCCGAGATAGTGAGTGGGAGGGGGTAATCAGAAACCCCACTACACTGTAAAAAGTTAATGTATACATACAGCAAATTTTGCTGTAATCATACAGTAGAAGTTGCTGTAGTCTAATGTACAGCAAGTTTTGCTGTACAAGTACCAACTTTGTTGCTGTAAATACAACATTACAGCAAGTGCTGCTGTGGGCCCACAGCAGTTTGCACTCATATATTTGCTGTAGCCCCAAATGCAGCAACACTTGCTGTTCAGTTACTGAATGTATTGCTGTAGATGCAGGATTACAGCAAGTATTGCTGTAGACACTGTGGTTCTATACCTTGACACCAGGTGCCCTTAGCATCTCTTAGGGAGAGAATTTTCCTCAATGCTGGATCTATTTTCATCTATGAAAATGAGCTGAAATGTGTGATATAATTGAATAATGCACAATAGTGACAATGTTACATTTTAGTTTGATAATATGTGGAACTCTTCATTCATCTATGTAAACTCAGGCAGAAACCTCCATATTCTGCCACACACACCTTTCCTGTGGCATGGAATTAAATATGAGTATGGACACCCACCTTCCTTGGGTATCAACTAATGTATCTGTTGTCACACTTGCCCATTGTGACTTGAGTGCGATACTCAATGGCTAGTTTTAAACCCATTTAGCCATAAATTATGTTATATGGGTGGCTATCATGTTGGCCCAACTACATATCTCAAATTGGTCAGGCCAACCAAAATGCAATGGCCGTAACATTAAAATCTACTGTATATTTACAGCAAATTCCAATCTACTGTACATTTACAGCAAATTCTACTGGAACCATAGCTGCCAGCAACTTTTGCTGTACAATAACAGTACAATGATTTACATTAGAAGGTACTGTAGATAAACAGGAGATGTTGCTGTACCTTTACAGCAAGTCAGTTGCTGTAGACCTACAGCAAGTCAGTTGCTGTAGACCTACAGCAAAATCTACTGGAACCATAGCTGCCAGCAACTTTTGCTGTAGATGTACAGCACTTACTATTTACAGTGTAGTATTGATGAATCTCAGCCATGTCTTTTAAGTATATGAAGACCCTACAGTGTTTACCCAGATCTACCTGAAGATCAGACAGTGCCACATGGGATTGAGTGGGAGGAGGGGCTCATAAAAACTAAAGAAGTTGAGCTACTCTCACCGATTATCACCTACTCTCATCTCTGCTTGTTTTTTCAGTTTCCCAATTTCCATTTGCTGCTTGTGGAATGCATTCCTCATTAAACCTGATGAACAAAACCCATGTAGGCCATGGCAATTCCGAATATGCACTGGAATAGAATTATCAATAAGGTAACCATTTCTAGTGGAGAATGGTAATTTAAACAAACAATGCCAGAGTATATTTGGAAGAATTTATCCTTGAGTATTCACTCAGTACCTAATAATTATAATAACGGTGTTGTGAAGGGGTGAGATATTGAGCCAGGATTTATGACTAAGGGTCAGGTCGTCAGAAATTGTAAGATTCTGCCCTTGAAGGGCCTGAAAAATTAATTTTCTAATTACTTTATATAACCTTAACAAATTTGTGAAGGGATATCCCTTCAGCTCAGAAAACCACAAAATACCAATTTAGGATGTCTGGTTCCATTTTTATTGCTGGTTTTGTGTCATGTAATGTCTGGTACCACAAGGAGAAAAATGCAGATAGACACACATTTTTTTTCACCAAAGTAGGGGATAATAGGCCCTTCATATAGGTAATAACAAAAATTTCAAAGCTCCATATTTTTCATGTTTTATAGCTGATTTAGATTTAGGTACCGGACGTTACAAATTAGAGATTTCCATTTTCAAAGACACATGATGAAAAATTCTCACTCAGTAACATGTCCAAACCTCATGGAAATGATAGCTATGATTATATACAATACAAAAAAAGAAATAACTTTGGGATACTCCAGATGTTCTTTATACAATACAGGACACATGTGAAAAATACAAAAACTCAAAAAAGAACAAATTTGGCCATTTTTCGGCAGGCTATAAGTCTGGGAGTTTTTGATGGATGACCACAAATTTACATTTTTCCGATAGCCCTAAGTGTCCTCTATCAAATGAGACTATGCAAGATACGATTGGTCTATTACTTCTTTCTCCAGTGCCATTAGAGTCCAAAATGACCCAAAAAACACAAAATCTACTGCTTTCTGGCGACCTGGCCCTTAATTACCTACGTGGCGATTGATATCATTAGATGTTAAGCAAATCGGGTCAACCGAAAATAGATCTACTCCATTTTATTTCATCTAAATTGACACAAATCCCCGTTACGTTAACCTATTGCAATTTGCTACAGTATGTTACATGACCTAACGCCTAATCGATATCAATCAGCAGTATTGGATGTACTTCTAATTGGAAACATGTAGACTTAAATCACAGGGGTGCATATTACCGTGATTATATCTATTGGGTGATTGGAATGGGGGGGGGGGGGTGAACGGTCTACATGTATAGCTCTATGCCCTTACGATTCAAAATGTTCCAAGAAAAATCCTGATGACACAGTGGAGTGTAAACCAATCTCGACATTTCAAAGTAGTCCAAAAATACAGAATAAGATATCGGTATCTTGAACTGACAGATGCCCTTCCACGCCTACCAAGTGGGCAGAGAAAGTGACAAGACTCTGTCTGGGTGAAGATTGGGGTACCTCCACCCCCTACAGAATGGCAGAAATCTAATCACCTCTTCTGGCATGTTAATGCCCTACCACCACTTTGAAATATTCGAATCTTGAACCCTCAGGGAGAGGGGGCGGGGCATGGCTAAGGGGCTACTTAGTCGGCTGACCGGGTATCGCCGCTGGGGGCATTCTATTCGTGTGTATCAACTCCCCCACCACGCGACCCGCAGACGACCCCCCCCCCCTCCCATATGTGAAAAGTTTCATATTCACTGCCAACTTATTCAAATGTTTTTTTTTTTGTCCTCCCTGGCGCACTATGTGCTGATGTCTATGTATTATTTGAATACATTCCAGAAATCGGTTATTGACATGGTCATCAACAGTTTCAACAGTTGTATCTTAGAGTGCACATTTTATCTTATACTATATATGTTTTTAGGTGTTTAGGAGTTTTCAATTTTAAGGTTACTACTGTACCTCGGCGAATTTCGAGTCAGGCGCTTATTGAAAGACCCGGTGCTAACTCCTGTTCCCTCTATGTATATATAGGCTTAGTACTTCTTTTTTGTTGTTGTATATTTGCCTTCAAATAGTTAACTTGTAATCTGCATCCCCAACCAATACTGCTATATCTTCCTTCTCATCACCCATCCTTGGGCCCCTCCCACTTCCTGGGTTGAATTCCTGGATACCGATAGCAGCATATCTCATACTCAATTACCTGAAATACCACATGTGGCCACTTAGATTCTGACTGAAATCCCCACCTTGCCTCTGTCAGAACTGTTAACAGACACATTATCAGTGACCTTTCACTGAAAACTGCCGTGGAAATTCAGGTAAGATAACCAAATCCAAAGCCATTGACTGTTGACTACATAGGCCTTTACACAGCCCGATACACAGTAAGACCAATGAACGGCCATCCGTTCAAAAGTTTACACAAAAACATCAAGACTGATGAGCTGTTCAACGGATGAGCATCCTTTGGGAAAAGGTTTTTGGCCCTACCTTGACTCTAGGTAGAGCTGGATTACAAGAAATTGAATAGCGATCCCTGTTACAAGTTAGGGATGCCTCCTTATACATGTAGGCCTAGCGCTAGATGCTAAGGATTCAGTAGAATATTATATGCTCCGGCCTGCGAAACAAATACAAATAAATTGCCAAAACATTGTGCAAATTATGGTAAGGCCAGTAATGCAACATAACATTCAGTAGTATCTACTTTTTGAATTTGTATTTTGAACAGCAGTGTGTCTTTCTGCACTTGGATTCTTCTTCATTCAAATCGACGTGGGCGGTACGATTAAATCAAACATTTGATCAAACGTTCAGTTGCCAAAGATACAATCATTATTGTTTGGTCGGGGTCCATCTGCCTGACCCAGTTACACAGGAATGGCCCTAAGGGGCGTGGCCTTTGTGACCCAATGGAACTGTCAATCATCGTCAGTGTCATCACCATGACGACCGCCAGGCCATTCTGCAGCATCTTATAGTCATTGTAAAGTCAAGTGGAAAGGCTCCGCCCTTCTCACCTGCGTTTCTGTGACCGGATTTCGATTGTCGTCTGCTCAAAACAAGATGGCGGACAAGGTGACGCGTCGAGCTGGTCCCACCAGGTGGCGCCTGGTAGAAATTGCTGATCTTCTAGTGTGCTCATTTTTGTAGTGGACATAGTGCCAGGTTATTCATCACCTCAAGATGAAAAGTCCTAACTGTATACTGTATTCAATCTACCCCTACATAAGTCTCGTCGTAGGACGGAAACTGAAATCTGACCAAAATTCTCACTGTGAAATCCCAATGATGACCAGGAAGCAACAACAAGCATTAACTTATAGCTTAACTTATTTTTTTCTGTTAAGTTTTAAAACTCTATTCCAATTCCCATAGACCTCTACAGGGTGAAACCAGCTGATTCAATGGTCGTACCTCGGCTATTTATGCAGCTCGATCTGGCATTAAGGCCTCTAGGCCCCCTACAATGCAAAAGGATTGAACTCAATCCTCTTAACTTTAGAGGATAGAGTCGCATCCTTTCCCCAGTGGGCGTGTCTGTGTAGGGGGTTGGGGACGGCAATGCTATAGATGGCAACCAACACCTGGTCAGTTGGGGTCTATAAGGGAAAGGGTGTCAGAAGAAGACAATCAGCTACTCTCTATCCTAAATCTAGTGTAAAAGCTATGCATGTGATAATTTTTCACATTTCAAATTTTAGGCTTCCTCCTTTTATTGTTGCTCAGTCATTGCTGGCTAATAATTTATTAAAGTTACTGTTCATTGCGGAATAAGGCCCAAAAAAGGTTGGTTTCCGGTAACATGGTCAAAAAAGTTTAGGTCGGTAGGTCGAATTTTTATTTGATTTTTTTTTTAGTATCCTATGCGTCATATATAGTCATACTTTGCTGGGTTTTCGCTGGTTATTGAGAGAAATGGTCATTTCCTGCATGGAATGCGAGAACATGATGTGAAAAAATCTATACAAATGTCAAATGAAAATTTTGGAAAGAAAAATCAGAAGAAATTCTTAGATCCGTCACTCTAGCTGAGGTCAGTCGGGTGACCGGAAACCAAACTTATTTTTGGGTCCAAAGTAGGCATGTTTGGTCTACGAGTACACTGTATCGTAGGCCTGGTTTCCCATACAGCTACAAGTCACAATGACTATGACATTGTTTTTAGCTTCACACTCTCCAAACTCAGGGATGGTAAAACCAATTCCTGTAATGATTACTCACATGTACATCCTGAAACAAATCCCTCCATTGTTCTGCAATACATATTTACCATGAATAATGCAATTTCAGGTTAGTTCCTTGAGCACATGTGCAGAAATGCTTTCAAAGTTCCCACCACCATAAACTGGAAGTAGAAATCATATCACAACAAACCTCCTCTAACTTAGGTACTCAGACTGTAATCAATGGGCCTTGATAGTAACCAGCTTAGGCACTTCCCCTTGCACATACTCCCTGAGGCACTACCAGTCAAAACAAAATGGTGGTGGATTTAAAAGTCAGGACAGTGATAAATTCAACTTGGATTCTGACCAGCCAGTAATTCAAGGTAGTACCAGGCATTTATTTGAAAATACCAAGACCTAGATTTATGTGTGCGGATGCCAACAGTATAAAGAGGAAAACTGAAAAGGGGACCAGCCACACTTTACAGGCTCCTCAATCGTCAGCCCATTACCGAAACCAGAACCCAGAAAAGCTTTTGTCTGAGTTCATAACAGAACTAGGTCCAAAGCAGGATAAACTATATGTACCACCAAGCTGGAATAAAGGCTATAGTCTATGGCCCCCTTATGAATAGAGGGTGTGTGAATTGGTTATTAACCGAGCCAAAATAGTGTAGTTTATGGCCTTTGAAGGCAGACAGAAGGGACTTCCCTAGCAGGGGGTGTCTCTAATTGTAGTAGATTCTGAACAGATGGCCATCAGTCATCGGCCCAGAGCATTCATTTATATCCAAACAGAGGTTAATAGACAATAATTAAACATTGCTTAAACTGCATGCATTCAATGCCTGATTTAACATTTTCTAATATAGAGGAGAACACCACCATAGGCTAGCTTAATTTAATTAGACATATAGTAGTTCATTGTGCATACAATGAGATTTTGCTAAAATGATCTATTTCGTCTAAAGCACAGGATCCCCGGGAAGGCATTTCTCGAGATGGTATGACTAGACCCCTTACAAATCATATATAGTGGGATCCCTCACTCTACGGCCATTACAGCCCTGCATCTAGTGGGCACTTATGATGACATTGATGTACGACTGCCCTATCAAACCCAGTGTAATTACTGCCTTAATTGCTGGTCAAACAGAGCAGTCGTGGTGCATTACCTACGATCACCTGCTCAAATTTCGAGGTTTTCAAATCATATCATCTGTGTACAGTCTACAGTCATACCTACTGGGATAGCTGCGGAATTACAAAAGTTAAGACCTTTAAATCGGAGGACTTGTCCCACAGAGAGCTAGCTTATACACTACACCTATTTTTTCAACTTAAAGCAATAGCATAACCCAAATACCTAGGAATCACTATATATCTTAAACCAGACAAATGTATGTTGAGGAAAGGGGACGTAAAGTTAGTATAGGATGAGAAATGTTCAGGCCTCAGCTTTATACAAGTGGGTGAATAGCCAGGCAGGTGGCAATAAGGGAGTAGGACATATCAATTAGGAGCTTTCTTGAGAACCTTCCCAAGGTGGCAATTCAGGTGGACATTCACCATCTTGAGTGGCTGGTTCCCACGAATTAAGTGTATGGGAAAGCAGGCGGTGTATACTGGCATTCTGTGATAGTGGTCTAGAATCGGTGGGCAAATTAAAGGCTTGTCTATTATTGCCTTCCTACTCGTGTACAGATATTTAGCATTTGGGACTAATGCATGCCCAATTTGGTTTGTCTTAATACTTGCCGACTATAGTTAACTGAAAGGACTACTACAACTTCTATAGAAAATGGCTTATATTTGAATGTCACAACCATCTCAACTAAGTTACTGATTAGAAGTGAGATTAAATATGACATTTGAACTCTGAGAGAGCATTGGGGTTGTTGGACAAAATTTAATTCTTTCAATTGTTTATTTTTCTGAAGTCAGCTGGATATCTAGAGATGTGAGTGATCATGCTGTAGCACATTTAGGAATAGCCATCACAGAAAGGTCAGATGTGCAATTTGGCTCGACCTTCCCTATATCCATTAGGCCCCTATAAGTCATACTCAGACGGATCTATATATCTAAAGCATCTTTCTTTTAATACTATAGCCCCCTCCCGTAATGTTTTCGTGCTTTCTAGACCCCCCCCCCAGGTTTCCTTTCACTGATATTCGCCACTATAGTCTATCTGTCTATCTGCCATCTATCAGTGTCGATCCTTCCTCTCCCTTGGAAGCTTTTAAATTCCTCAATGCCCCCCCCCATCCTTTCCCCTCTGCTAATTTCCTATAGTTTCCGCCTGTCGCCTTGACCTTTGCTATTTCCAACCTCACCTACTGCGATATACTCCCCTTTCTCCGACACCTCTGGCCTCTCCATCCCTTTTCATTTCCAGCCATCCGATCCCCACATACATTGGTCATTGGATGCGTTAGAATGGCTCAAAGCCAGGCAAGTCTGCTTGACCATTGTGCCAAACGGTTTAGGTGGCAGGGTTATATGTCTGAACTGACATACAGAATAAACATTGCCCAGGAAAAAGCCAAACATCACCCTGCTACGATATTTCTAGCGTTGTCATACATGCAGACACGCTCAACTGGCAGAAAACCATTTCCGAATTACAAAAAGGTATATCTGTTTTGATGCGTCTATTTATCATACACCTCTGTGGGTGGTAGTCGACAAAAATCAACAGTTGTGTCATTAAATTGCTGAGTATGAAAATACCCCCAACCATGTTTTTTTTACTTGTAGTGTTCTGGGCTATTTTCTCTATTTTTCTTATCTTTTCCTTATCAAATGACCACTCTTGATATGAGCTCTGAGTCCATCTTTATGATTTAAGAATAATGTAATTCAAGACAACCACTATACAATACATGTCCTTGTATCTCTTTTCTCAATAGGAGAACCTATTAATTCTTGAAAATAACACCTAAACCCCTGACAGCTTGGGGCACAATGTTTACCCTCTCTTCAATAACCTGTGTTGACAGTGCACATCCTGTCTCTACCTTGGATCGTCCTTATGCCTTTATTGGTGTGCTTTGAACCTTGGACAATGGTCATCCCTAATGACAGGACACCTTTCACGGTCACCCATACAGTCGGCCAAGGACGTTAGTCAGGTAATTATGGGTCTGAATGAATCATATGGGTATGGCTAACCTGGGGGTAACATATAGAGTTTGAGGGTGGGGGGGGGGCAATAGTAAAGTTCCATCTTTGGGCATCACTGTTTACAGATCAGTCTGTGCTTTAACTTTTAAGTGTACATTTGACTTGGTCAAATCGATTCTTTTGAGGTGAAGTAACTTTAGAATACGTTCAAACTGTCCATTTTCTAGAGTAGTTCATACAGCATATGATAATTCAGAAGCAGTCCTAAATGGGAACTCATATAAGCAACAGCTATATTTTTCAGCTTAATCTTTAAAATCCAGTTAATAGTTCATGCAGTCCTGAAAAAGTGTCTAGCATCATGTTGTGAGCTTGTGAGGGTATATTGTGACGTCAAACGATCACTATAGGCCCTACATTCTGTCTACCTGGATGTAAGATGCATTTGTATTGGTCTTTATGTATCACCTGTGGGTACCTGACCCAGGGGTGGGTGGTGATTGATAGGATAAGGATTGTGGGGTGGATGACCCTTACTCATTCTGGGTGACAGCAAAACGAGAGTGACCAGGAGAGGAAAGAGGGGAACACTGAGACCGGGGCCCACAATTCGGTTTTGCTCAAGCCACATGTCACTTAAATCCCCATGTCCCCTCTAAAACCTATCATACACCATGTCGAATTGGAGAAATTGCATGTCATTGTCTTTGTTTCCTCATGTTACTATGGCCCATGACACATGTCGATTTTACGAAATGGCCATGGGACCATGTTGAATACATGAGATCCGAGTTACTCCAGCAGGCTCCAAAAGCTGGGGATATGTCCGCTAGGGGGCGGTGTACGCGAAGCCATGGTGGGTCCCTTTCATACCACGACAAGCAGGCACCTTGACCACCCGGGAGGCAGGGGGTGGGGAGTGGACAACATACCCTACACTCACGGTCTCAGCTATGTGGGTCAGTGTGTGTATCATACACAGACCAATATCTCCTATTTCTATAAATCATAATGAGTTTATTTTTCACACCAGCCAACAAGGTGTTCATACCCACACTATCATAATTTTTCAAGGCAAAATTCCTAAAATTACCCATCAAAAGTCAACTATGAAATTATCTCCCATTGACTCAGCATTGTGGCCTAGTTAGGGAGACCCACCCTGCTCCTGCTGCCCGACCGGCAACCAGCTCACAAGTGGGCGCGAGGGGTAACTCAGACCTGGGGTTCTGCAACTAGGTTGTGACGGAGCCAAAGGGGAGGGTCACAGGTCAATGTTTAAGATGGGACTTATGGTTACCTGTAAAATTTAATATCTGTAATCTACAAAATGATATAAATGGCAGATACCTATTTCCTGCAAATAGACCATCCATTATTTACAATTAATACACTCTTAACAGAGGGGTACTATGGTTTGATACAGGAAACCATGCTCGTTGCAGGCTTGTTAATACTGGCAAACGTCCCACACAGGTGCCTTTATGAAATTGTTAAAGCTACTTCTTGTCTCCCATGTCATTTAACATCTTATATATTCGACATATCTGTGACCCATCCCTGTCTGTGTACCTGATGATGATTCTACCTGTTATGTTTATTCAAATTGCACTTTTGGAAATGATAGAGCTAAAGCCATGTACATGTACTTGTTTTTCTGCGTCATATTTAAAGTGCCCCTCTGCAACACCAGTCCCATCATGCCTTAGGCCCGGAAGACACATAATGCTCAATGCAAGAAAAATGAGAACTCTGTAAAAGACAGAAGCCCTACGCATATTGGGATATTTTTGTTCCTCCTTCGTGTCATGTTCACCCACACTTTACATATAGGCATTATCTGCAATACATAATGTGGGCGAGAGACGTCTTGGCAAATTGTTCTGATGGAATGAGGAAAAGAAAAGAGTCAGGACAAACAATAAGAATATCCTATCATAATATCCCTTATGGCAATTAGACTCCTCCAAGGAAGGTTTGCCTGCATATCTACTTCTACCCTTCTAGACTGGAGTCGGTGCCAACTGGAAGACAATGGCATAATATTGTAACTTGGGTGTATGAGTGTGAGGCATACTAACAGGCGGAGTTGGATGTAGTCGCCCTGGTCATTATGGACTCATGTATATATTCTGCACTACAGGAGATATATTGGGAAATACCAAGGGCCTGGCCAACTTCTCTATCACAGTGGGTGGATTTGATACCAACCTCGCCATTCTAATTCTCAGGGATACTCCAGAACAGAAGGTTATGTAGACTTCTATATTGTTTTGTGTATCAAGGGCATTTCCATACGTAGTGTACAGAAACTAATTATACTACTTTGACTTACAACATTCAATCCTTGTGCTTTTTCTCCTATCTTTCCCCTTTGCTGTTCATTTAATTTACGATCGTCTGCCCTTACCCCTTCATTTAATGGCGTTTTTCTACACTGTTCTAGGGATAGGGTTGGGGATCCGTAACCTCGATATGCAGGATCTTTGAACTTTTGAATTCTCAATGTAGGCTTATGTCTGGGATTACATTAAAAGAAAAAGCATCGGGGATATGCCAAACTGTATACCATAGGTCTTTGGAATGTTTACCTGAGTGAGAGAGAAAAAGACCAATAAACATGAGATATCTGCTCACATCTGAGCTTTACCATCACTCATGTACTACACTCGTTGAACATAATGATATCACGTACATAATAAGTAAATGGTATTGAGTTTTTTCTTCTTCTTTTTTTTTGATATGCCAAAAAAAACTTTTTTTTGATATGCCAAAAAAAGACTGACTGGGCTACATTTTCATTGTGATAGTCTGAAATGTTCTCGGTAACCCAAATAAAAGTCTACATCAGCAATACAACAAAAGAAAGAAAAGAAATACATGACATGCGTTTTGTACGTCCCCATTACGTGTCCAGAACGCAGATATCTGTGGCAGAACTTCTTCATCCAGAACCTTGGCGTAGGTTAGTACACCAGAGTAAGAGTGCTTGGAGAAATAGTCAGAAGGAGTTATATTGTCATCGTCTGTCATCGTTAGGTGGCGTGGGCGGCTACATTGGTTCCGGATGTCAGAGTCAGTGTGAGCGTAATGAATGTTTAATTACTAGCTGGTTGATTAGAGATGATTGGTGGCCGTTAAGTCGTTAATTGAGACCAGAGATTGGGACATCCACATTACTCGCTAGGTCTAAACATAGAGGTCCAACTATAAATCCTGTAAGTTCGCTAACATATATTGCTATTAGAAGCCCTATTGGAGAAAATAATTAAAGAACCTTCTCTGGATTGATAGCTTACTCCACATCCTATTTATAACAGAATACAATTTGTCTCATCCATCACATTATCCTCTTTACTGTAGCCTGGAAATGGGGATAATCAGCACAAGTGTAAACTTAACAAATCATTTCTATTATCTATCCCCTGCAATTTACTGCAGCCAAGTCCGACTGAACGTCGACAACATTAGTATTCAGCTTTTGGCAATTAAACCCAAGTGAAAGGACTTATATAACAGGGTGTAAGATACTGATTTCTGAAGGGGGGGGGGTCTTTGCTTTATTGTAGGTGTAGTTAAAATGCGATTAGAAAGGCAATAGGTCATTAAATGCAATGTTGAAAGGGGACAGTGGTCCCTGCAGTCTCTCAATTTCTCTACCTTCTGATCTTTTGGGCGATACACTTCCTCTTTCAAGAATCAAAGCCTTTGTCGTTATGATTATCTATAAACTCAGCACTCCACATTACCTATGCCTATTCCCACCCATCCTATCAAAAAGATGTGGAGGATTCCCACCCTGAATGTGTCGGGTGAGTACCTTTATTGGCCCTACCTGGGAGGTCTAAGGGTTGGCTAGATTAGCACGTGTAAGGTGTAACAAGAGCACAGCACCCCTCTGTAATGGAGGTAACATAGCGTGTGATGTAAGGGATGGGGGATCTAATATCTCAATTTATCCTTCTTAAATGATCGACCCATCTGGCCTTTCTTGGTCTGGGGTCACCCCGCTCCTGATGCATTTCCCATGGGAGATTCTCTTGGTAGAGGCTGAGTTACTCTCATGATGCCGATGGTTATTCAATAGACCTATATCATTAGATTGCATTGCAAATTACTCATTGTGGATCAAATTGAAAACAAAATCCATGATAAATGATGGGGCAAAGAATTTTGATGACTCGCTAATGTGCAATACAGATAACGCACCACAGATGGTCATAACTGAATAATCAACAATGGATTAGGCATGAGATCATTTAGAATTTTCTGAAGCATATGCACTTTATGTTGGGACCTATACCTCAGACCAGAGAGAACATCTCTCTGCTCAGAATGACACACATTGCTGTTTCTGTGGTTAGACTTACATGGCCTCCTTTATATGGGGGATAATCCGAGATCCACGCACACTGCTTGGCACGTATTGGAGCTTCCATACTATACGA
This sequence comes from Acholoe squamosa, assembly GCA_949317995.1. NCBI lineage: Eukaryota > Metazoa > Annelida > Polychaeta > Phyllodocida > Polynoidae > Acholoe > Acholoe squamosa. The sequence continues at coordinate 65,148,607 of OX439037.1, read as the reverse complement.
ACCTGGCCGACTTGGCGCACCTGGCAAGCTGAGACCCTTAGGGAAAAAGGTTAGAAAAACCCTCGGCAGGTCGTCTCCCAGGGAGCTGTTGAGCTGCTCCAACAACTGCTCAGCACGTAGGTCCTGAGTTACTCAATGATGTAGGTCGCTGCCTGTTGCTCTTGCCAGATTGAGAGGCCCCTACAATCACCGTGTCCTTAATGTGCCGACCTACCGCAGTCGGTATCTTTTTCAGTTATCGGTGGATGCTACATTCAGATTTATGATGTAATAACGAAATCATGATAGTGTGCTTGTGATGTACGACTTGCTATCAGTGTTTTATTTACTTACAATCATGCTTTCTTTTGCCAGAACCATTTGCCAAAACACAACTTCTACCTCAGATGAATTGCCTGTACACTGCAAAAATGGTGTTTAGATCCTAAACACAATTCTAAACATATTCTTGCAACGTTTTTGTAATCACATTAATTTCCTACACATGATTAGCCAAACAATGTGCTTAGTTCAAGTGTTTAGAAATATAGGTGTTTAGGTTTAAACTTTGTGTTTAGATATCTATGAATTTTTGTGTTTAGATGTTTATGAATTTTTGTGTTTAGATGTCTAAATGCTTTGATGGAGAGTTAGGGTGTGCAGACATGTATACATTAAAAAAAAGATGTCTTTTGTTTGTTTTCTCATTTACTGGGTGAGGGGGTATTTACATGTCAAAGAGAGACTTGAGAAAGTACAACAGCTTGGCAGGTAGGAAATTGCTTTGTCTATTCCAGAATAACATGAAATAGGTGTCAGTCATTGAGCTTATTGATTATTTCATGCTAATGATAGTAGTGTAAGGTTAATCTAGTCAACTTTCTATTGCCCTTTCTATTCTCATGACATTTAATGAATAGAAACTATTATAAACATGCAGTTTGGGTACATTTGTCACAAAAATTGATTATAATTGTGTAAGGATAGTCCATTCAAAGGTAGTGCTGCTACCTGGTGTGGATTCAACATTCAAACATCTAAACATATTGATGTTTAAATCTAAACACCTATTATTCAACTGTTTAAACTCTAAACATGTTTAGCAAAAATGTTTATGTAGTTAGAATAAAAGTGTTCATTTCCTAAATGTGTAGTCGATGAGACACCTAACTGACCTATATGTTTAGGTTTTAAACGTGTTTAGATCTAAACATGTTTAAAATCTAAACACCTTTTTTGCAGTGTACCATTCTATTTCTCAGATGAATTGCCTGTACCATTCCATTTCTCAGATGAATTGCCTGTACCATTCCATTTTCTCAGATGAATTGCCTGTACCATTCCATTTTCTATTAGCCAGCATACCTACGGCAATGTCTATCCAAAAGAATCATCTTGCAATATACCTCTATGACTATGGCCATACCTGCTCTGCCGAAAACTTTATTAGAACCCTAATCTGTAAGGACAATAGCTGCTGGACCATTGAGGCTCTTATAGACGTCTAGTTAGACTGTACCTTTGACATCTGCCAGTGGAGTTCCATCCATCAGGTAGCACATAAAACGGTGTGGATCTATATACTCCTCTGCAGTCTCCTGAGTACTGCTTTATGTTGGTACAGGTGTCAGAGGCACGTGGAGCCTTCCTACTACAACCATCTCCTGCCCAGATACATAGACATGGTTCCAAAGTAGATGCAGACCTCTAAGACTTGGGACAGAGAGTTTGAACTAACTGAAGTTAAAGTGGTGAATGTTGAGAAGAATGGAGGTATAATTGTTTGAGAAATAGGCATAGCTAGGGGATAAAACAGTTATTTAGATCAAGCCCTCACATTGTGTATTCAAGTGCAGGACAGGTGGAATTTCAGCGCATTTGTGCAATGATAACTGTCAAAGGTCATAGTAGTGTGCCTTATAATTGATTATTTTCAAGAAAAGAGGTCTTTCGTAGACCAACCACTTAGGGGTACCCGTTATGTTCGAACATAATAAGAAAAACCTACCTGACCATTGCTATACCTATCTGTTACCATTAGTCCCGTGGAGTCTGAAGGTCATGCACCAACTGTTCTACAGATGGGGTATCTTCATGTACAAAGAACCAGACTACAGAGTAGGTAAAACAACTGCAGGTAACAAGATATTTTGTCTGCACCCTAGGTGTATGACTTCTTGAATATGTAACGTGGTACCTGCTTGGGGTTGGCACGTTGAAGCTCTCGTCATGGACCCATGTTGGGGTGGAATAGAGGTTTGGCTTCACAAGAAAGGAGAGCAAAGTCTTTATGGATTCAGCACAGGTTTACATGATTGAGGGGTTTGGCACCAGTTGAGGCAAAGCTATATTCCTCTGGATTGAATGGTAGTTGAGGATATTTCATAGAGCTATCTATGGGTGATTTGGGTGACTGTGTTTTTGGTGCTGGTTGAAAAGAGGGCACTCGTGTTTTAAGAACGATGTCTATTCATTTTTGATCCCATGACAACACAAGCTTGGGTTGGGGTGTGAGGCCTCCCTCAACCAAAGTCCTCCTCTCTTTCAATATTATCCCTTCACAAAGCATAGTGCTCAGCAGCCGCAGGTATCACACTTTTCTATGGGAGTGTTAAATCTGTGTATACACATACGCATACACACAAAACATAAAGAGTGAGATTCTAAAAATGAATCCTCAATTTGAATAGATTTATTTTTAATTTACTACTCAACCAACCAGTTATTATTCTTTAACATCCTTATTTGGTGTGAACCGTTCTAATTTAACCCTTCTAGTACCTTCTGATGATTGATACCAAGAGGACGCCGAGGAATTGCAACATCTGGATTCAGAATGACAATGACAACTTTTTTGCATACACAAAACCAGCTATACCCCTCCATATATCCCCTCTGGGTAAGCTTCAGCCAAACATGCCATTCTACACTTTTATAGGGGACCCTCTACATGTACATACAGAGAGCCTCTTGTTGCATCAAACAAATATTTGTCTACCACTAAAACGTGGAGTGGAGGGTGTCACCAATCCTGTTTTGTTTGGTTAACCCCATGTTATCTATTGGCAGCAACAGGAAAAAACCTCTGTACCCCAAGTATCTATGTAGGGGAGTGGGTCTAGGCAATGGAACCCAGGGATTTCCGAGGGTATCTATGGGAGTGGGAGGAGTATGTTAGCCGTGCACTGATCTGGGTGTGTTAGGGATGGGTGTTGGGAGATCTATCTTCATCCTGGCGCTAGGTAGTGTCAGGTAGGGCAGGTAGGTTACCTTGCAGACAGACAGACATGTGGTTCTGATACCAACCTTAACCCCTGTAATGTACACCATCTAGCAACTATTGATGGAACACTTCTAACCCCTTCTTGAAAGCATTATATTAAATTGAATCGAAAAATGTGTTGACCAGGCTGAGGAATATCTTAAATGACATACTGTAAGATTCCCCAAGGTAGAAATGTTGATGTAACCTAGGGCAAGGTAACTCCTCAATAAGGAAATCATGACAGGTATTTCAGTATAGAGTATACCTAGCTCTCCAATCTCATAACCCCTTTCCTCCCTTAACACCCCTCCTACTTGCCCTTACAACATGCACGTGTGGGTAACAAGATGCATGTCTACCACACCTATCGTCATGTAACAACATTTAGGGGGCCCCTATCCTACCTTATCTCCCTTATTCTCTAACACCTTCAACTCCAAGACAGAGCCTAGCCTAACACCTCCACCACCCCTGGTAGAACAGCAATATCCAGCTGTGAGGATATAAGGTGAGGTGACTCCCTATGACGCTAACAGTGGTGGCCTATGGCCCTTTACTGTTAGGCCGGCTGGTACATCTTGTACAGAATGCTGTTACCATTTCTGACATATAACACATTTGAGGAACAATGATCATAGGGCCTTTCAGGGCAGACTCTGGGCCACACATACAAAGGGATCGAATAGTTGAGAACTCTACTTCTGTTAGGCCTGAACCTATCTGCAGGAGGAATATTGATAGTTTAAACAGGGATGTGATTTCTCCTACATCGGTAGGATTTCCTACACTTCATTGTCAAAAAGTTGACCCTCGTGATTTTCACAGATCCAATGAGAGAATTATTTAATATATATGGGGGGCCTCTGTCTTTGATATTTCGAGGCTACACTGCAAAAATGGTGTTTAAACTTTAAACATGTTTAGGTGTAAACATGTTTAAAATCTTAACATTTTGGTTCAATAGGTGTTTAGCCAAAGATGTATTTAGGATTAAAACATTTAAATTTTAAACACCTGAACAGTTACATTAAACATGTTTACATGTGTAGACTGTAAACAGACAGAAAACTAGGTGTTTAGCTTTTAAACACTAATATTCCTTGGTGTTTAGACATAAAATATACACCAGGTGTCAGCTCTAATCTATAGTTGACCTTCTGCATGCAGTCATCTGTTATTGCTTGGTTACAATATATTGCAGTATTCTCCTAAATCACAGTTTTACCTAATGCAATATGTATATCATGTTAACAATAAGAGGCTATGCAATTACACCCTATGGCATTGCTACTATAGTGCATCAGGGGAAGCAACTAGTGCTTGGACACCCATTTTGTGAATTAAGAAAATATATAAGTCAAAATCCTTTCTGTGTTTCTGTTGTATTTGACAATGGGGCCCTGGCACTGATGTGATATGGGTTCAATACAGTATGGATGAAATTCTTGGACAATATAGCTGTCCCTGTAGATGAAGGTGCATTGATCCCCTTTAGAAAGTGGGCATGAATGATGCATAGGGTCCTCAACCTAAATTCATTCATAAGCCAATCTCCAAATACATTAACATAGTATGCACAGAGAAGCAAATCAAATATCTAGGCAAAATTCATCAAATCAGAAAAAAAACTAGTATAAACCTAAACACTTTATAGCATAAACACATTAATTAGATAAACATGTCATTTCTCTAAACACTTTTCATATGTTTAGGATGATATTGTGTTCAGAAAAACGGGACAAGATTATGTTTAGCATTATGTTTAGTATCTAAACACCATTTTTGCAGTGTATGAAGTACCAAATGAGCCGCAGCCATGTTGTCTGATCAAGATTTCTACACATTGGCTAGAATGAAATCACATCCATGTTAAAGGAGGGGAAGCTACTAGAAATTAATAGTTTTGTGATTAAACACTGCCAAATTGAAGAGATTAGACATTTCGTCATAATATTTCAATGCATCTGGCCTGAGTGTCTAAAAGACCTTGCTAACATCCAGGCACATATATGGTATGAGAAAGATGGCAGACATGAATTGCATCCACATGTTCCGAATTACCTGATGACCTGTCCCTAAACATAGACGGAATTTCTCCCTGAGGCTTAACCTACTTCGTGAGGGATGAACATTAATGACGTTTTCCCTCCGGCAGGCATGTGATCTAATGATGCCCCGCAGCCTTGTGCTGGATCGTCCCATATGTACTATTATATAAGTGGCCTTACATTGCAAAAATACTGGAGACCAGAAGTAATTACACGTTTATTACATGGACATATTCTATACCAGTAGACCTATACCACATCAAAGCTGTAAATACTTTTAGATATATACGTCAGAGATAATGATACATGCTCATTTATTTGTTCTGCAATAGTAAGTCATTATGTTTCCTACTTTGGTTATCTACGTTGTAGGCCTGTGTAATGGAGTGAGATGAGTGCTGATGATATGCTCAAATGCCCTTATTCTTTATCTTCTGCATTTGTTATACATATTGTGTACTTCTCAATTCTCTCATGACAATGTCACTGTAGACAAATGCACGCAATGGATATAAATTATGGATGAATAGTCACAATGACTAACATAACTGATACTTGTAATGCCACCCTCCTCTTTTTCATGGAAGAATTGTTTGTCGAGGTCAGAGTTTTTTTTATGTGGTCTATGATGACAAAGGCCAACAATTTTCTCACGGTGACGCACAATGTTTGTTTTTTTTCTAAAAGAGGATAACCGGAGATACATACCGGAATGGGATTGTTGATATACTAACAGTTACAGACTGTAAGGTCTTTTTCATAAAGAGGTCATTAATGAAATAATGATATTCATAGTGCTCGGATGAATAAACCCATGAACCTTGGTCAGGAGTGGAGGCAGGAATTTGAAAAGAGGGGTAGGTGTGCTGCAGGGGGTCCACTAAACACCAAAACTAAAATCGACTTCAGAACAGAATATTTGGGAAAAAAATCACAATAGTAATCTAACCCTTTTACAGCCAGATTACAGTACAGTCGGACATAGCAGTTGTACTGTCCCCTGTGGTCCATAGATCACATTGTAACTTCCTTAGGTAAAGGACATTTGATACGATTGCTCGACAGGACTGGAGGCCTTCTGAGTCTTACAGTCTGTGTCCAGTCGTACCATATTAGGAAATTCCGTCTTGATCTATCGAACAGATTACATGTATTGACCAGCTGAATGAACAACTGTGATCTACATTGATGAGAAAAAATGTGAGAAATGCACCACATGGAATGATAGAGAGTACACAATAACACATCAATCCTCAGATCTGTACAATTCAGAAGACCAGTGTAGGTAGCATATAGAGCCATGTGTGGTATCTGATCATGGTATCCATGGTGACAGGAGGCTGCCCACCTGACAGTGTGTGACCAGGTGTGGGCAGACAGTGGGATGTGTAAACAGGTCTCACCACCTTCCTCCACGGTCTGAAACCTACCAATCAATTAGTCCCGCCTAATGTTGACTATGTGTGAGAGAATGTACACATGGTTGTCATAGATACAATACACTATTTTACTGTATAAAGTGCATTCAGATGAGCTATATATACACTTCGACCACCTGATCTGATGAATTCTCTCACTTCACAAGTGTTAATTGATATCTTTTTTAGATATCACTATTAAAACGAAAAGTCTAATGAATTCTCTGTCCAAAAGGAAATTGATAATTAATCTGAATAAAGGTTTCCAATTACATTGTAAATACAATGTAATGTGTAATATGTAAATGTAAATGTGTATGTAAATGTGCAATTGTAACTGAATGAACCACATGCCACATGTACTAACTATCAACATGGCCATGTTGTTTCCCAAAGCACTTACCATGTTATTTTTCTTGTTCTGGTGAATGTCGCATTAATTACTAATTAAGGTTAATTAGGACAGTAATGTACCAGCAGATGGTCATGTGATTTTATAGCTTTGACCTAATAAGAGCGCATGTATATATATATATATATAACGGTACTGCATAATGGGCCTGTTGACTTTGAAGTGTATCCTTTATTTTTCTTATTTGCACTTATGGCAAGTACATGTGTATGTACATCTTAGATTATATTGTATACACATAGTTATGTTTTCTGAATAACATCGCGAACATGTTGCAAAATTTGTATAATATACAGCTTTTGTTTGCAATAACTATACGTGGAGGGACGAAGGGTGGGTGCCCACATTTAGTATAGTGTCGGTTTCTCTTTTTGTTTGTTTCTCATTCCACAGATCTCCAATGTGAATGTTTTGAATACCTCTTCAAATCTAATATTAATGTTCACTATAGGCGGTTCCTCTTGATACCAATCATACACATTGCATTACAGTCAATAGTAATTAAGTCCACACCTCCCTGTGTCATCGATCATTTATCATTGGGCCTGCTGTCGGAAATGGTAATGGAGACCATCCTATCTACCCAATCATTAATCATTCCTTATCAATCCCACATCACTGCCTTACATAACCACTCAGCATAACATCAGGGATATCAGTGCTGGGAATCCAAGGTAAACAGCAGACGGAATGATTGGTGTGGTCTTTGAATACCCAACTGCAAATTAAACTCAGTGTTATGTGGTATTCCACATTTAAATTGTCATTTGTATTTGGCACAGGTGGACTATCCCCCTGGGGACAGGTAAATTGAAGCAGTCGCCTACGTTACCTGTAGAGATTAGGTTCTAGATTCCAGGTATGTTAGAATGAAAGACATGGGCGATTTCACAATATGTAAACAGGGGCGTAGGAAGCAAATTTTTATTAGGGGGGGGGGCAAGGGTCTCGGTTGGGGGGGCCTGCTATATTTTTATATAGGCCTATATAGGGAACCTCCTCATTATTGGGGAGGGGGGGAGGGGCCCCCCCCCTTTTTCCTACGCCCCTGGTAAACATTGTGCTGTATACGTGTACAGAGCAACGAAAGCAAATCAAAATGATTCCCCTATTAAGGGTCCCTGTGGACCTTCTTTGGATTTCAATGTAAAATGACAAAGTGACTCCCCTTTGGGGCCCAGATGGAGCTTTTCCCTTGACCCAGGCAGAGTTTATAATAATATAAACATGTACATGTGTTGTATAATTATGTGTTTCTTGCTTGCATTCTTTGCAGTAATGTATTATTTTTTTCTGTAAGAATGCCTGTACAAGTACAACTCAATGTAACTGCATCTATTCCCAGCACCTCCTTACAGTCTTACTGAAGAAATAGGACATTTGGCAGCACCATCAGTTATCCCAGTTCTTGATGGACATTACCAGTTGCAGTGTCCAGCTGCCTGCTCCCAGCTGCCAAACTCCTACCTCTGATGACGTGACCTGGGCCCTCAGGTCACCTGGTCAGCCTGTACCATGGACCCTGGCCCTGTGTATGCCCTCCTCCTGTATCATTAACACTGGACATCACTGGGCACTACACACCTCTGAAAGGCAGTGAAACCATCTGTGATAAGCCCACGGATAAGGCTACATGTGGGACCTTGAGAGGAGACTGATAAAAAAGAAAGAGGAATAAAGTAAAGCAAAATACTTTATATTTGATATGACTTCCTCGTGGATAATTTCTCACATATATATATACTTCTGCCACGTGCAATATTCATGGTCAAGATGTTTAAACAAGAGGGTGATATGTAATGAGTGAACTGTTGTTTCCTTTTTTTCTCTAGATAATGTCGTTATCCACTATATATATATATATATATATATATATATATATATATATATATATATATATATATATATATATATATTCGAAAAAATGCAAGATTAACATGGTAGTAAAGGACAAGGCACCATTAGTACATTCACAGCTGACTAATTGCATAGGGAGTTCTCTCAAGGACTGCCGGTCAGTGCCTCCAAGGCCATTGCAGGGGCCATTGACATCATCAGGTATAGGATTCTCCTTGTAACACAACATGGCAACCTGAACATGCTCATCTCGTTACATCATTAACCTAAAGACCGTGTACTACGTTCTGCTCCATCTCCACTCACCTATACCATTACCCTAGTACGTCCATACGTCAGTCACATGACCAGCACCAAGGTTAGCTGAAAGAGGGGGAGAAGTGACCATGGTATGTATTATCAAAAGGGAATCTTTTTTTTATCGGCCGATAGGAATATTTCAACCTGGGCGTTTCATCGCCGGCCAGGTATTTAGCCTAGAACCATGCACACAGCCTTTCCTATAGACATGCTAAGGTCATCGGTTATATTGTATGCTCTCCCCCCCCTCTCTCTCTCTCTCTCTCTCTCTCTCTCTCTCTCTCTCTCTCCTCAATTTCTGATTTAAAGATTTGGTATAATGGACATCCGTTATGCTTTAATCTGCAAGATAGAATATTCAATTCAAGTTGTATAACAAAAATCAGATTGCCAGTGAAATCCAAACCTGATGGCCCTATATTATCTATAAAGTATACATGTAGGCTCAACTGGTAAAGTTTTGACGTTTAGTATTTCTGATGACTTTTTTTCTTATTTGCATCTAAGGAATTGCTTTCCCCGAATGATCCAGGGGCTGCACGTCAGTTAGCTTCATGGGAAGTCAAGATATAAAACTACAGATGGGACTAGCTGCCAGTCTATGCCTTTCTCTACCTGAGATAAGGCGTGAAGAAGGCTGACCAGCGGCCTTCTCTCCATGCCATGACAGGATGATTGGTGTACTGGTAGAAGAGGCATTAGATAGCGGCAGGAGGTTGGAGGTGGAGGTCAGAACTGCAGGGTGGGTGGGCGGACGGTGCAAGACACGCCCTACCTGCCCTCTTCCCCTTTGGTGAATATAGGCAGAAGATGTTCCTGCCAATCCAATTATTCCCATTCCCATCACCCTTCACATAGACTTCCAACTGATTGAAATATCAGTCAGGAGTATTACCTTAGGTAACACTCAAGAGTAACAAATATACACGTATTAACTCTTTAATGGCAACATAATGCATTGTTTAATTCTAGTGCATCATGCCTATAGATTCTCATGATGTATGAATGCAATGGTGACGAGTTACCCATCAGACAGTCTGGCATACATCATTTCAACTCATACTCGATTGATGGATAAAGCCTATTCATAAAGTTTGGCAAGTATTCTTCATTTTCATGTGAAGTGAGTGAATTTTCAGGCAAGTTTCCTAATTTTAAGAATAGTGTGTAATTCTAAAAAAATAATTGCCAGACTTGAATTCTGGAAATCATTCTGTTTGGCGAATCTTCAAAAACGTTTAGAAGAATAGTTGATTTAACATTTTAGGATACCTCCATGGAGGTGTTCTAAAATGTGTTTTTTGGATTACACCACAATAACCAAAGAGAGAATTAAAAGAAAAAAAGACTATTCTGAGGCATGCATGTCTTGCCTCATAGTGAGTCAATTCATGATTTTTCACTCTCTTCAACTTTGTGAATAACCTTCCTGGAGGGTCGGCATGACACTACACCATTCATGTGACCCTTAAATTGTGATTGTCTGATAGTTGTGGACTATGTGGCAGAGCTAATGAAGAACCTTGGGAAGGTATAATGGGCGTGAAAGAGGAACAGTCGTCAAGTGGCATGAAGAGCATATTCAGATACTAAGGTGTAGGATGGAGTGGCATATACAGAAGTACATGATAAGAGGCCCTGAAGCACTGTATATCAATCATATTATAGTGGTCCCATATAGTATATTACCCTGTGTACATGCAGAACCATGATTACATAGTTAGAAAGTAGATACAGCTATGCCAGACCTCTCTGGAAATATTAATTTTCTAATTTCTGGCCGGAAATACATATATACGTCCATTTCAAATACCAGGAATTCTAACTTTGATTGAAAATAGTGCTTTCCATTACCACGTAAGGAACAGTAATGGAAGACCAAAACACATCCTTATGATCAGGAGAGGGACAGTGACAGTTTCGGGCATCAGGGCACTAGGATGTTTCATCTCTGAGAGCTTTCAGCAAAAACAAAGTTCCCAAACACAAAGACAATTTGGAAGTAACATGCCCTGGGGCTCGTTGACAAGAACGACCTACAGGAGACTTTTTTCTCTGTATCTATGCAGTTTAGTAGAATTGAAAGTGTGTGTGGTACAGGTTTGTCATGGGACTGTGTCTTTGGCGCAAAGAAAGGTAAAATGCTAAGAAACTTTTATTTGTCTGGGATTGGGGCTCCTCATTGGTACTTGCCTACCCAAACGCATTTACATGGTGAGAGTTATCCACTTAAGCTCCACTCTCACATTCACCTCTATAAGTACAGTTGCAACACACAGAAGGCCCACATAGTTTAGGCAGAAGCTACCAGCACATTATCTGTATCATGTATAATACCATACCATTCCCTTCCCAGCTGTTACTGCAATGTTCATAGATATATGTCGTGATGGATGGGAGGCCACCAGGTAACAATACACTCAAATCGATTAACCATGTCCTATATTGAACAAGTAATCAATGGATAATTCATGACGCGTGTGTGTTAGTGAAGGATAATTACATGAGGGCATAGCCCGAGTGTAATTAGCCTTTGCTAACACACACAAGTCCACGAAACCAATAGATAATCAATAGAATACCAATAAATTCAAGTTGAAAACAAAAATTATTCCCCCTCCCCGGGACTCGAAGTCAGCCATTGTGTGTAGGCGCCCAGCAGCGGACAGCGGCAGCGGACAGCGACAGCGCCCATCTCGGCTTGCTTTGAATGCGTCTCGCGGTTATGTTTGTGTACAATCGGTACATACACCTCGTCGCCCGGCAGCGGACAGCTACAGCGCACATGGCGAAAAAAAGATGCGCCCAGACCCCGGTTATGTATGTACACGATCGGTACACACACCTCGGCGCCCGACTAGGCTTGGCTTTGTTTGAATGTGAAAAAAATATGCGCCCGGGCCGGGACTCGATCCGCCCACCTTCGACGGCTAAGCACAATGCGCTAACCACTAGACCACCGCGTCTCCTCCTTCAGCGCCCGTCTCGACTTGGCTATATTTTAATGCGTCCCGCGGTTATGGTAGTGGACAGCCTGCAGTCGTCGCCTCCCAGGGCTTTGCAAGACGTGGTTCTAACCAAGCATTTCTCGTCAGTCCCTGTGGCGCACTGCATAGGGAGGTGGACTTGGGATTTGAGACTGCTGGTTTGATCCCTACCCTGGCCATGAAAATTTCATGGGTTTTAACATGTAACATATGACATGTAAGGACATGAGAGGCATGCAGGTTATCCATGGATAACCGCACATCTTACAAAATTGATGCTACAGCCTTCATGCTGTGCAATATCGACAGGTATGTGCATGGGAATATCCAGGAAAAGCACTGAGAATCCCAGAAATCGTGAAATAAACATTTGTAACACAATTTGACTCTCGTCATGGCATAAAACAGAGCCATACAAAGTGATGCCCTCTCTCCTTAAGGCATTTCTACACACTGCCCTTTTTTGGAGTTGCTTGCCGCGTAGCGGCCGAGAGCGCAGTGACTGTAGCAACTTCATTATGTTTTCGGTTTGTCAGTGACGTCGCGGTCACCTTATGATGCAATTTGTGATGTCATACGTCGGCAGTAACGTCACATGTCGGCCGCAGAGTGGGAACTCCTATCTGTGGTCCTTGCAACATTTTTCTTGTTCATATTGAAGGAAAGTTATTTCAGTGACGTACACAAACTTAGGCAAACATTTAGGGACATCCGTGAAGGGGTATATATATGGGCCGGGGTATGGGTTTTCCTTTCGACTTGCCTGCTCACAAATATTCTTCAGTAGCCACTTCCAGTTTGAGGTGTATATTTCTATTATGGTGGTTCTATTCACATACAATACAGCTAATTTTGAACATTATCGATGGATTAATACAATGCATCATATTCACTTTTGCCCCAGGGTTGGCAGATATATATATATATATATATATATATATATATATATATATATATATATATATATATATATATATGCGTCTATAGAAACTGACCTCAGACGTTTAGACTTTAAACCATTGTCCATTCAGGTCAAAGACCTAGATGAGAGGATTTACTCAGCTAACGGTGCTTAAAGTACTCCAGTACCTATAAGTAGTCTGAGAGCCTGGGTAGGTCAGCCCAGGAGAAGAGGCTCCTGTAGAGCCTTTGGCACAAATCTGATCTGTGCCTCAAATATAGATCTACTACATGTACTACTGCGAGACTATTACCATTCTGATCCGTTCTACAGTCCCCTCTTCCGCCTTAATATAGGCTTAATTAGTTACTTGTTAATACACGGTTCCCATAAGAATCTCAGATCAGAATTCCCTAACTTACCCTGACTCTCCCTGACCAAATTGAGAATTTTCGCTGACCAAATTATAATGCAGTGGAATATGACTTAACAACGTTTAACCTTAATTCTATACCAAGAGTTTTCTAACAAACATTATTCTGCCAAAGAACATCATTTGGTAACAGACACTTGGTCGTGGCCACCCATGGTGAACTTCAGCATTCTGATTTAGTGTACATAAGGTCAATACAGCCAGGAATGTATACAATTCCTCTATAACAGTATGGTGTATAGTCAAGAAGTGCCTCTGGCTGGGTGTAATCTGCAGTGGTTAGTTACACAACACCATGTAAAGCTTGTGGATTTGTGGTTTAGCTTACACCTGACGATGGTATCTCATCTCACCGGGACATTGATACACACCTGTCCATAGCCCTTAATGTATAGACCTGCTGGTAGTACTTCCACATCAAACACAGCTAAAAGCCCATGACCAAGTCATAACGGCATGGAAGGTGTCGGTATTCGTTTAACATGGGCTGGGATTTATGCCTTTATATTGATCTGCCAAAGAACCAGCCAGGTATAGTAGCACCAATGTGGTGGCTTGTAATGCTACTCTATTGTACAGTTCCCACGGTGCTGACTCTGTATAAATATTATTGCTGTAGTGGGCATTTGATACATTGAAAACTGTTTTGTGTTACTACTGCTCGTAGGACAATGACATGGGTAGAAACTCTTGAATTGCTTTGCTATTGCTCTTTTGACCTGTGGAAGAGATTGTAATGTATGCTTTGTAGTGACTCAGTTTTTGTACCTTTGAACTGAACAATTTTGCAATACAATGTCATATAACAAATTATCATAGGAGTGGATGAATCAGAGATATGAATGTATACGCCATGGATGAATGAAAAGGGGAGATTTAATGCAAAGTTCATTTGTAAATTGCTGAATGCATAATCCATATCACCAGTCGCATTAAGTGATTAATGTGCTACTGCCTTATACATTCAAATTAATTAAAAGTTGAAATGAAAGAGAAATAACCATACACATAATTCAGTTAACTTCGTAGAACAGCTTCCAACAGCCCATGCATGTTCTAGTCAAAGCTTCATATTATATCCTGATGCAGTTGTCCCCTATAATTACTGCCCTCATCACAAGTACTACACTGCACAAATCCCCTCCCTGATGTTTACAATATCATTTACCGACATCCAGCCATGTCAAACAGGAATCTGGCCCACAGGCTATGTGAGGACTGGCATGCCGAGGTCGTCCGGGGGAGGTCTAAACAGGGTGGGTAGGACCCAGAGACTTGGCAAGACCCTTAGTATTAAAGCTCATTAATTCCAGCCTTGTTCCAAGATTCATGCACACCCACTACCAACTTTCTGTCACCTCCGAGTTAATTAATGATAGCTGTGGAATCATCCATGGGAATATGTACTACGTAAACAATCCTAAATTGGAGTCTTATGATATATGGCGTAATGCTTTATTATGATGAGGTATCATACCTTGATGACTCTAGGCCTATCATTAAGCTAATCATGGAATAGTGTAATCAAGGAAATGTAAATAACAGTTAACCCTCTGTAGAGATATGAAAGGTATACTAATCTTAGCTACACATCTGTCATTTTCTATTTCTGTATTGAGTTGACTTTAATTTGATAGATTCGCTCCATGCAAGGTTGCCTTTAGAGTTAGTGCATAAATGAGCAAAATATGTCTTGATAGAACCTGCAAGAAATGCTACTATATCAATGATAATAGAAGTGAGTTAAAATGGAATAAAGAGTGTTGCAATCAAAAGAAAATAACACTTTTTAAAAGGAAAAAAATATAAATGTGTACTCACCGATGCTGAGAGACTGAGTCCGGATAAATAGCGCAGATCCAGGTAAGTGTGGTATTTCCCGAAATACTTAATGGCAATGTTAAATTGCATGCAGTTATTTGCATTTCATGGTCAGTAGGTGTTATCCAGTATTAGAAACACACAAATTACTTCGAAATCTTCTGATAAGGGATAGGTACTTCCAGCTACTGATAGGCACACACAAAACACTCTCACCAAATGCTGTGCTCTCCTCCGCTAACAAAATCCTTCTAATCCGAAACTGTATTTGATTATGATAAAGCAGTTAGTGACTACCAAATAGATATAGTCTTGCTGATTAAATGAGAAGTGCGAAAAGCAATATATGTCCAGCAGGCCCCTTGAGCTCGGATAGCATCAATAGGATGGGGCCCTTAATGGAGTTGAAGCCTATAAATAAAGGTCTCTGTTCTAGGCCTAGAATTCTGTAGATATATTGTAATGGCGCGGAGGAGTGAGGCTGTAGTGAGGTGCCTACGAACGCGTGTGTGCCCCACCGACGGCTCCAAACGTCTGAGGCAGACTCTAGCCTCGTCTGGGGCTATTAGAATCGAGAGAGTGCGAGATCTGGCAGTGGACCAAACAGCCGTGTCGCCACTGGGAAGGGAAATACGTTTTGCTGGCGATACGGCTTATTACCAGCAGGGGGCAGACCTACTTGACGTTATACTTTGACGGTGACGTTCAGGATCAGCGACATATGCTTCACCTGGGAGGGGCTACAGGATACACTCAGTTTTTCATATAATTTTACTATCATCTGGCGGCGGCTTCAGGAAGCTTCTCTGAGCCCTCGCAGACTACCCAGGTTTCCCCACTCCAGGCACCAAATGTCACGTGATCCAAAGGGCACCTGTAGCTTACACCTGGCTGTGGATGCTTTTCCTCCAGAGTCTGATAGAACCGTAAGGCTGCTTTCTCTCCAGGATGGGGTGCTAATAGAGACAAATCTAAACCAGTCTATACTGAGGAAAGTAGGCCTATGTACAATGGATTAACGTTTTATATCAGAAGGGAAATCCTGTTGTAAGCTCAGTGGACGGTTCCCTGTTGTATCATTTAAGATAGCGAATTCATTGCAGTGCTTCCGTTAGGATTTACTCTTTTCCTTGCTTACCAAATCTGAACTATGGAAATACAGATTTGACTGACGAAATTGGTCTATTAATCTCAAAGCAAGGAGAAAGAACTGACGTCGGTTAAGCTCTGGATGGAACAACCACAGTATTCTTCCTGCCCAGTTAAAAAGACGCTCCTAACTGAAAACAGCTCCCTCTTCTCGGTAGAACGAGAAGAGGAAATGAAAGGCACGTTGTTTTATGACCACTTGAAGGTCAAAGGGGTAACTGCCAGCCACGAAATGCTAGGAGCGTCTACTGGGCGGTGATGTGTGTATATAATATGCAGGTGTGAGAAGTCTGCTATAATGGTGTGTTCAACTGGGGATAAACTCTGATAGCTGTAGTTCTTCTTTCTCCTTGCACTCTCCTTGTATGCTAAATGGAAGTTGTCACCGAGGATGCTTATTCTGGCGATGAAGGCGAAGGAGATTGAGATGATGAAAGAGAATGCTTTGGAAGCCACGTACCATGCAGAGTGATGTTCACAATTCACCACACTTCTTCTTTGCTGCTGCTGGTAGAAGCAACGCTTACAGCTCCGTTCCTGGAAATCGAAAGAGAAATGTCGACTGCTCTGTTTCCCTTTTGTCTGCCAGATTATGTTGCTTGAATAGATCCAGGTGCTGGAAGCAGTTTCATCAGTGGCAGTATGATAACAGAAATCAGAGTAGTGACAGAATCTGCAGATTCAGAGGTATTTCCTTAAAAAAAAAGAGAATTTCGGCTCCTGGATATGATTTCCCCTTATCTATTTGCTTCAAAATGTAGTTGTCCATCCACCTGCATTGGTCTTTGCTGTATTGTGTACGTATATCCTCCTGCTGATTAAATATAGTGTTCCCATCCTGTGTATTGTTTGCGGATATACATGTATTCCCAGCTGCAAGGTGCTCTGTGAAGGCAATGCTTACGTGCGTGGTTATACATAGGCTGCTCCATATGCACATCTCATAGGATGCACCTCACTGCTGTACTGTAGGTCAGGCTGGAGTGTTACCAAAGTTCAAGTAAAGTCAAGCCACTCCCAGCCGTCCCAACTGCTGCGCCACCTGTGAGCACACAGTACCCTAATGCTCTCATTACTACCCACGTCATGACGGGTGCAGACCTACGTTGTAAACCTCTGTGACGTCACAAGTTCGCTGGTTACCTGCGTGGGCCGACGCTTAGGTGTTTTAGAGTTGTTGGGACCAGCACTTGCCAAGTGCCTTGGGGCCCTTACAGGACTGAAGGTTCAGTGTCCGACCAAGACCTGAAAAATATACAACAACAGGTTCACAATGCTACTATTGTAAGGGTGTAACATAAACATGTCGTATTTTAACTGTAGTTAAACTGTAAATCATCAAAGACAAAAGACCACTTAAAACGGGACAGCAGGCTTATGTGAAAGTAGTTGGTTGAAGCTACATACCTTGAGTAAGTGTTGGCAAACAGCTATAACATCTGGCCCCTATGTCATGTAACCTCTTTTCTAAAATGTGTATAATTATGACATAGCTCTGTCATTGCTTGAAGGTTTTATGAATGAATGTTATATTGGATCAAACTATTATGACGCCCCCCCCCCCTCTTTAACATCACGCTTGATTTGACAGATCTGCTCGAGAGTAGACAGGTCTATAGCCATCCCTTTTGCAGCAATAGCCCCATCCATGTCCTGTGGGTAATTTGCCCGCCTGTAACGGTAGCTAAATAATGCATCCCTACAGAGCATGTTATCTCAGCCATGCTCACCTGAAGATCCCTGCTCACCTACACATCACCCCCTGGATACCTGTAGGTGTGTTTGTACTGTTTGAGGCGAGGAAGACAGTGACGTGTTACACATGTAGGGTAAATCGCCCCTGACTCGACCACAAGACATGTTGGTATACCTTTATAATGATAATAAGTTACCACCACATCTTATTGCAAGTTATTTTCACAATACATAAGCAAATGTCCACGACCATGGAATATTTTTGCATTGTATTCACCGAGGTGAGGCTGTCCATATTCAACGACGCCTTATAGGCGGAGTTGAATGCGGACAGGCCTCACCGAGGAAATTTATGTCATGGCCTATGGGGCTAATTTGCTTTTAGATAAAGAAAAACAGCTCAGCTCCATTCAAAATTAAAGATGGCAGACCCCATTGAATACAAGCATATTGTATTCCATGCCCCCCATTGAATATGGCTGTTCTAGTACTAATCTATAGTAACGATCGTATCTGCCATGACATAAATGAGTAGGCCTACTTTTAAGGGCTTCCCTTTGAGGACAATGATGGTAGTCATATGCTATCTGAAAGAAGTCATAATCTAAGCTAGGGTGGTCGTCTTTAGGCATCAACATGCCTAGTGGTCGAGCCAGGGGCGACTTACCCTATGCACCCAGATCTTGCTGCTGATGACCCTGGATTTACTTTAACGGTCAGTAGGACGTGCACCAGTCGGCTATATAGCTGTACATGTATTACTATTAGTGTGCATGTATGACAGACTGACTCAGGTCAGGCTAGGATAAAGGATGACCATCAGACCCTGACCTTGTGTACAGGCTATGGGTGATAAACTGGATATAAACATATTATGACTGCAAGAGATATCCACCTACGCGAGTAGGGATGATACGGTTATGAATGCCATACTGTGAGATATAGGGGCAGACTGTTCTATTCTCCTATTACCTGATTCCCAGAGTCCTAGGGACAGAAAATATGAAATAAGCAACAGCGGTAACAGCTTCATGAGGCCATACGGTGTATACGATATGAGAAAAGAAAAATATCAAAGAATAGAATCCAGAAAAGAATACCATGTGGTAGGAACTAATGCATTTCAAGCATTTCAGTTGTTTAGCCTAAATGCTATTAGACTGCAGTCAACAGACAATTGTATGCAACACGTCGACAATTACAACCATAGTTACAGTATCTAATAATCTAGTGATGTCCACTCAACTTTAGCTCATACAGACAGAGCCTAGTCCACACAAAGACCACAAACTAGCACAATATAGGGCCATGATCAGATGACTTCAACTATACCAATATAGTTGTGGCCACATTAATTCAACATTGGTCAATGGTTACTGTGTGCTATTACTTCATTCCCAATATATAAGGTGGCTCGTGTGGTGTGTTTCGATATGTATTGTCACACAGCAACAGGACCCCGAAAGCTCTTTCTGTTTTATTCTTTTATGCCAGGAAAAAAAATGGAGCTTCTCTTTTTATGAACGAAATATGACTATTTTGACCTATTCATCCATAAACCGTGAGAATTGTGAATAATACTCAGTGTGTGACTTTATGATTGATGGCAAGGCAATACTTGTAGGTGGATAACGCTGATCCATCATCGTTGCCATGGAGCAATCCCTACCCATGAAGTGGACGCACTTTTGAGCACCTCTGGTGTTAGTAGGCCTCTCATGAAACCCAAGTGCTGGAGGATTAGGGTTTATTGCTGCATAGTGCTAAAAGCCTTTGTTCTACATACCTTTCTCCAGTTCCAATTAAGGGTCTATATGTAGATCTATATATCAGAGGCCTGACCTCAATGTCTGAGGCAGGAATATATACATTGTATTTTAAAACATATATCATCCACCTTAAAATGCATATCAGGATAATTATGAGACCCAAACACTGCCCAATCTGTAAATATCCACACCATAGTGACCTGCATGGCATCCATGACACTTCAGAGAATAAATATAGAATTATTTGAATGTGGGTAGACTGCGCATTGCTGTCACACCATTTTTATAAAGTCTTGAGAAAAGCATAAACAACACCTTTAACAGAATATATAATCTCCCAGCTTATAGTAAATGGCATAAGCCATCCCACATCATACCCATTGCAGCCAGTGATATACTGATATAATATCATGTATAATTCCTACCTTACTATCAGACAGATAAGCAGGGATTTCTCCATGTGCTCTCTGTATGTGTGTAGTTATAATCCTACCCTGGGGCAGCCAATGGTCTGATGGTATTAATAATAATTCCTGTGATGGTCAGCTAGTGAAGTACCTGGACATCACGTGGTGCGATGTGACTTTGTGGGAGGCAGGCCAGCTCTGGCCTACCCTGGGCCCCTGAGCTGAGTACTCTCCTATATATGGTGTTAAGACAGGTGTGTTTCAGAGAATCTAGGTATAGTCTGTGCATTGTCTTCTGGAGCACTGCCCCAGGTATAATTTATGTGGGTTATTTCAGCAAGATGCATTGCTGTAACTTGCCATTAATTGCAGTGATGAATAACTTCCCATAATCTAACTTGATAAGGCAAAGACAATACATTGTACACGAAAGGGAATAAAATACATTCCCTCATGGTAATTGAATTATAAAAAGGGTATTTCCGTGTTGTTACATAAAGCATTGGGCCGCATTAAACATTCTGATCTTGGAGGCCAATATAAGCTGGCAGCAGTGGGCAGTTTGTATTGATGAGTATCATTGCATAAGCTAGCCTGTGCTCTATGCATCTGGAAAAGCAGACAGAGACGACAAAAAGGGGGACACAAAAGGGGCCTGGGAAAAGGGGACAGGATGAAGATCCACATTATCATAATGGAGTTATTGCCATGAGATGATGGACATGTTTTTACAAAGGATTACACCACCAGGGAACAGACCTCGGCAGTCGCTCCCCCTGGAGGAGACGCCGTACATCTCCGTATAAGGTGAGGTTTGAAGCGCAGGGACACCGGGAGACACCGAGTTAATATCAGCCACAGACTTTCTTTTAAACATCTTACATCTATTATGAGTTCTCAATGAGTAGGCGTGGCGGAATATTTATTTATTGTTTTCTGAGGGTTGAGAACGTTTGAAGTCGAACGGACACGCAAAAGAAGGTGCTTTCGAGTGTGTCTGTTTGTATTTATGTATCTGAACGGTACATATATGATTTCTGAAACTCTATCTCAATAATTGGCTTGAAATGAAAATATTTGCCAAACTAATTGTTAAGGGAAGGCCTTCGCGAAAAATTCTATACTGTCAATTTTGTTTGCAATTATCCTCAGTTTTACGAGTCACCCTATATTAAAGAGCCAAGGAATGTATCATTGCATATCGTCAATAATATATTGTATGTGTATTCAACGGAACAGGCGTCTAAAACGCAGCAACAGTCACTCGGCCTTGAGCAAAGTTGTTCCTCTTAATTGGGCCAACATGTTATTCATCAAGTATAGCGACGATCAAACACTTTAGTGCCTGTGCCTACTACTTTAGGCCTAACTAAACAATTAAAGGGGTCTTCAAATAGGCCTTACTCTACGTGTAGTTACGTGCAAAACGTGTATGGACCAGACCACACTCTAACTATATAGAGGACATACCCACAACTACAAAAAAAGGCATTCATCTTCTCATGACATTCTTCTTTTCCCCCCTCCGCCATACTAATAACCGAAAGGAACCTAGTCGGTCAATTATGGAAGCCTGATATTTTCGTGAACATGAGTCCCTGGATGTCCTAGCTGAAAGGATGATTAGTTTTTCAATTCAGCTAGGAGGCAACGCCTATCTTTCTAGTTTTGGCTTCGGTGTATCATAAGATGAAACAACAATTATGTTACTTGCCAGAAGTACATGCTCTAAGGCCATGGGAGGTCAGGTTACAGTTTACTGTCCGAGCAATTTTGAAAATTGATGAGGCTTTTTTTCATTATTCATTATTCAATATATCTACCAGTGCCTGGAATTTTCCAAGTTGTAGATCATACTAGATGTCATCATTGTTATTTCCATTCCTTGCACTTTAAGCTTCAATTTGATACCAAATATGCCATCCTTAGGTAATTCCTATCATGTGTAAATGCATTTTTGAGAATTTCTATGATCTTTTTTTACATGAATAATGAAATTTTCTCACGCGGCCCTTTAAATACATGCGGGCGGTGGACGGTAAACTGTAACCTGAATTCCCATGGCCTAAAAAGCTTTCACCCACGTGAATTGAGCTAGAAATACTTTGAAAATGCTATTGCATTGAATATATGAATAAACTTAATATATTAGTTTTGAATGTTAAAGTGGGTAGTTAGTTAGAGGAAGTGTACGACTATGGTAAATTGTGAAATTCTGACGATTAATATAATACAACATACATCATACATAAATAACCCAATTAGTTCATATGGTGAATGCTGGCTGTGAAATCCTGTTTCATGTTTCATGAAAGATTATCATTCAGGACTGACATCTATTCACTTCATACATGTGGTTCCAGCTGAACCTCTATGTTAGCCACTGTTAGGCCTATACAAAATCTGTGTGTTTCCGATAACCTCATCTTGAATACGTAATTGGGACCGACCCCATCCCATAATATTTTCGTTGTAATTAGAGCCGAAATAAAAGGGAAGACATATTAATGGTATGGTCAGGCATGATCTATTCTAGCATATATTATACGTTCTCCGAAACACACTTCTTTCTAAGCCTAACTTACCGGGTAAGTCCTATATAGAATAGATCCAAATCTATCGGACCTTAGGCTATAATAATGACACATTGATTCAGAAGGAGCTGTAATAGAACTAACCCACCTAAATCTAAATTTGATGCTGCTATCCCATAAGAAGACCGTATTTAGGACATGGCATTGGCTTACCTAGCCTAAAATATGGCACGCCCACCTGTGGGCCTGCCGGCCTGGGAAAGCATTGATCCCAATAGGATCGAAGGCACAAGGTCAACAAGGGGTCATCAATACCATTCTTTACCCACTCCTATAGCCTCAAGCCTTCAATCTGCTATCTAGGCACCTATAGGCTTGCTCTTCTGCTGATGTAAGAAGAAAAGTATTCACCAAACAAGCAGGCTGAATCCAATTACAATCTAATGAATTATGCATGGATCTAGGTCGGATGTAGTTATATCTCTATCACCCCCTAACTACAAAGTACCCTGCCTCAAAGTCTGTCCCCTCTTTACATCAATTAAATTTTGTGTACTGCCAATATTGACAATTGAATTTCCTTGTTTATAGTGCTAATATCAACACTGGAAGTCTTTAATTATGCAGTCCAAAGCCAAACAGCTGTTCAGTTAGATCTAGATCAGCAGCATCATCTGGCTATAGTGATATGATTCATCCAATAGTCTGTAGGTAATATCTAACGTGGACATTCAGTAGTATACTTACAGTACAGAATGACGAGGTGATACTGTTTTGTGTTAGAGCCTGTTGGCCTGCAGTCAGTCCACTGGGTCTTCTCATCTTCTGCATGGCTGGCTGAGCACAGGTGGCCTGGAAATCACTCAGCTGTGACCTCCATGAACAGTTATCACGAAGACACCGAAAAGCAGACGACATTCAATCAAATCCTGGCTAAAGTAATCCATGCAAAGCCTCCTTTGGGCCACAAACGTGCGCTCCTCTCCTTGTTATTATATACAGGGCAGTGATTGCTGCCTGCCAGTGGATGAATTGTCGTCTGTTACCCTCTGGGACTAGAGAAGCAGACGACAGTTGAACCTTCCCGCGTAAACCCCCTCCCTTGTTCTTGCTCCAACCTAACCTCAGATGCTTTTGTCCACTCTCCAGGTAGAGGTGCCCCTCACACACCCTCCCGTGCTTCAGAAGAGGTGGACTGTATCAATATCTGCCGGGAGAGTGGAGGCAGGTAAATGAATGGGTTTATTGAATGGACTACCTCAAAACCCACGTGACTATCCCCTGGCCAATAGGATTAGCTTTGATTTATTTGCCCTGCTGCCCTGCCCTTAAAGGCTCCTTTGGGGGTGTATGCTCTTCTAGGTGGGGTGACACTCAATGTGGTGTATTTGCTAGACTATTGGCCAATCTTGCAGAGCTGTACGCGTGTTTACCAATAGTTTTGTACTTTATCATTTATGTGCATATCGTTCACTAATAATTACTCAGTCCGTCTCGCCCTACTTTAAGCTATTGTTGGTCCTTAAAGGTGGTTTTCCTGTTCCCAGTGTGCCTGTGGCACTCACCCATTCACTCCTGTAGGTCCTGGCCTCTTTGTGTGTTCCATTACAAAATAGAACGTACTTGGGTGGGAAAATTAGCACCTTGATGAATTGTGTAACCCCCATACAAAACTTAAGTGTGAGACATCTGCTAGTCGGTGGTATTCATCTGGTACGTGGTTAAGGCATGACATTACATGAAGCTACAAAGCATAAATTTATATTCTCTCCTTGATATTTCATGGAATACATTCATTTAGACTGTTCAATACCTCCACCCCATATACAATGTACACAGAACCCCGGCATAATCAGGGAAGAATGGTCATTTGTACTAGGGTTCTATCCGGCATAGAACCCTAATACAAATGACCTTTCATCCCCACTTTTTGCCCCGCATAGGGAAGATTAACTTAAATATGTCCACATATACATTGAGACACCCACCCCACAAATTGCCATGATACTTAGATTTAGGGAATGGTTAATATCAGTAAATTTTGACCCCTCCTGAGGGGGGCATACAAACTTTTGACCCTTCTTGGCTGGGGACGTAAAAATTTGGCTTCTTATTAGCAAATCGCATGTGCACTACTTTAGATACAAGCGGGCGCCTCTGGCATGGGGGGGGGGCACGAAATATTTTTACTGCTATCTAAAGGGGCTTAACAAATTTTCGCACATCCGAGTAAAAACTCACCCCCTGTTGATAAATATTGACTACTGGATCAACATTGTAAAGTCGTTGATGAGCATTAGATCTACTAGTTTGTAATGTTGATTCGGCATAGCACACCCAATGTTATGGCTATTTCTGTGGGTGGACGTCTCAAGGTGTGTTGACCTACCCTACATGCCTAATACACACCCGGGAATACAAGTCCATATTCTCTTTAACACAAGTCATTATCATCGAGTATGCATACATTTATCTTATGGAGAAACCTAGACAGATGTCAGGGTCCCAATAAGATGGTATTCTGTGACCTGATTGGCACAAAGTAAGTATTCGATAGCGTGACAAACAGCCATTACCCTATAACATTTGTTATATTGATTATGAGATACATGTATTATAACCTGCCACGCTAAACCAATGTGCTACTACTACACAATGTTGAGGGCATTACCCAGTCTGCCATCCCATTTATAAAAAAAAAATATATATATATTAATAATAGTACAACTGAATGTCACACAGTTCTCATTAGTTCCAAAACGCCCATGTTGAAAAGAGAGACATGAGGGGTGCACATTTGACATGCCCCCAATGATTTAAACTCTGGACCTCGCCACATGCATATGTGTACCTCCACGGTGGTACCTCGTGTCATGGCCTAACATTTCCTTCAGTCTACTCATCGATGTGGTAACGCACGATGTCACCGATCTACCTCCACACAGCTAAAAATATTTTTCTTGATTTAAGAAAATAAGATAAATTATCTTACCTGGCGGACAAAACTACCAATTTTAAGAAAATTAAAAATCTTAAAACTGGTAGTTTTGTCCATCAGGTAAAATTATTAAAGATTCCAAGAAAATTATTTTTAGCTGTGCAGTATTAATACTTCCGCCCAGCCACATGCTACCACAATGTATCATCAGTCACCTGTATGGGCAGATGTTCTACCTCGTCAGGTGACACTGTGGGTGTTATGTAAGGGGGCGTAGGAGTGTTAGGGGTTGTAGAAAGGTAGGAGGGAGAGGGCTAATTCCCCTATGTTTTCCCCCCGGGGCAACTTCATCATTTCCCCTTGAACAGCTTCTACATTTTGTGTAGCGGATGCATATAATATTGGGTCTGGAGTCGATTGAACTAACTGCACAATACAAACGTAGCCATCCCGGTCCCTCGCCCTCTACTTCTATTTTCAGTCAGACCCCTTTTCTATTGTCAGGAGGGGCCTTTTAAAGAGACCTAGCGAGAATGGCGTTATTTTTACCGATGGAACGAGAGGCCCGAAATGACGTGTGCTCTCATGCAGCCCACACTGTCTTGCTGAGTGCGAATATACAGTGTGCGACTTTGACATCATTTGTTTAGTTATGTCATGATAATACAACAAACAGAAAAGCAGTAGTGGTGAAACATTGGCACTTGTCATCTTTTTTTTAGAAACCCCAGGATGGAAACGACGTGTGCGCATGGTAAACCTGTAAAATCAAAATATTTTTAATATTCTATGAAGATGTTTCAGTTTCACTTACTTTTGGTTTAAAAAAGTTAATGCAAAAACACGTAATGAGCAGGCTTTAAAATCGTTCCTGAAATGTTTTCCATCCCACTGTTTTCAGTGTTCAAAACGGTTTTAAATGTAAGGTTAGACTTTTTTCCCCAGATCCTTTGCAAGAGTCACAGAATACGTTCATTGCTAGGTGGGGACTACTTATATATCCCCTTAACACTGCTTAAATGTAGCACCACATACCTTCACGTACCAAATACTTGTACCATTTAACAGCACCAACCGAATAGAGGTCTCAAAAACACAAATACCGTCTGCCACACAGAAGTAAAATGTCCTCTGTTTCTGAGAGGGTTCACTGACATTTTGTCTCAATAGTGCTAATTAACGTTATCGAGAACTGTCCTCCAGGTGCAAAATAGCTAGTTCATATGTTAGAGGTTGTCCTGGCTACGACCTTATGACACACGGTTGTGTACACCTATTATCTGCTTCAAAAAACAAGAAAGAAAATAGAAAGAAAATACCCTTTCTCTGGAATATTTGACACTGTAGCAGGGGTAGACACTAGCTTTTTTTAGCCACTGGCCACCCGGGCCAACAGCCTCAGAAATCTATTGGCCCACAGCTAAAGCTGTTGGCCCGGGATTTTTAGGTGGAAAATCCTGTGTAAAAAATAATAATTAGAAAATGTCCATTTCTAACTCAATCCCAGCTTAGTCCCCACAATTATAGGCACCTGTTTTATATTCAGATACATAATTTATCCTTCCTTCCTACTGACACAAATGATAAGTAATGGTCCCCCTGAGCTATTTGTGATAAGGCCAAAAAGAAAAAAAAAAGGTGTGTTTCCAGTTACATGAGCTGAGATGCTATATTGAGATCTCTTTTCCCTTACCTCAGAGGAGTCTCCCCTTTGTCCAATATAGGCATGTTATATATCAAAAGAAACAAAATTTTATGGTGAATCGGAGAGGGTACCAGTATGTGGTCATAATATAGGGTTATATGAAATATATGTACTGTAAAACATATAAGCCACTGCTCACAGACCATATCAAAAGTCTAGTGTGGCATTTACGGACTTTGTGGCATTAATATCAGCCCAAATAATACTCCCAACTATTCACTGCAAGCCCCTCGGGGGGAAGCAGGTGGTACCCATATGATAACTGTTATCATTGATAACCACTGGTAATGAGCTTCAGCCATGGCCGTGCCCATTGGACAATCCACTACCTCAGTATAGTCTTCCTGAGCACATATCTGCAGGGTGCAGCTTATACACACTGTTTTACATACGGTAATCTCCTGTGTATAAGGCACATCCTGCATGGAAGACACACCTAGAGTTTCAGGATATAGTTAAAAAACCTTTATTTTACTGACTGGATTTTCAAAATTCAAAAAAGCTATGTGTAGCTTGACCCCCCCAACCCCCCATATCCTATTCATGACTTAGGGGAGTGTAACATGAAAGGTCTTGGTGTTCTGCTTTTGGATCTAGGGAAAATTAAACCCCCTTGTAAAAGATTCACCTTATCTGGTGGAGATTATCGTATGTAGCTTCATCAGGGTGCAGCTTTTATGCCTGGTTTTACGGTACTAAACAAAAACGTGCAGAAATAGAGGATTAAATTTGTGAAATTTCACCAAAAAAAAACAGTTTGGCACAAAGACTTTCCTTGATAGAAAGAGTTCATATTGATTTGTGGGCCCGGCTGGCCAAAGCCCCAAATGCCTTACCATTCAACCTTCAGATCCTAAAGGGCTTATACTCCCATGGTATCAATTTGTTCAGCTGAAAAAAATAAATGAAAAAAAAGCGGCCCTGTTTTGCCAGGGTCAGTCAGATAACTGGAAACAAACCTTTCTTTTTCTTTTGGCCTAGGTATCACAATTATCAATATTGATGAATAAAACCCTTATAGTCATGTTTTTTTCCCTCTATATAAGAGGCAGTAAACTTTATTGGGGTGAAACCCCACTGGCCACCCGGGCCAGTAGGAAGGTTGTTTTTTGAAAAATCACTGGCCAAATCTCAAAACTACTGGCCATTGGCCACCGGGCCAGTGTTAATGTCTACACCTGACTGAAGTTCTTGGACTGGAACCAACATTATTATGGTAAAGTGTACTTTGTTTACAGTCCGTGCGCTAATCGTTTCTTATCAAAAGTGTAACACTTTCATGTGAAGTGGAAAATTCTTTGAAAACCATAAAATATTTGCGGAAAGAAGGTATATCTCTAGGGCATGCCGATTTGGTAGAACACATAGACACTTGGTCAAATCTGTACTCTCGCTACAGACACCATTTTAAACGTATTTCAACCACTTATAAGGGAGCATTCATTATTTATGGCGGGGGTGGGGGTGAGCATTTGGCAAAAGAGAATAGGTCAAAAATAAAAGGCCCCCCCTAAAGAATACGTCCAAAATTTTTGGCCCCCCCTCAAGAATAGGTTAAAAATAAATGGCCCCCCCTCAAGAATAGGTTGAAAATAAAGCGCCCCCCAATGACGATCATCCATGAATATTCTTTTATTTAACATAGATGCCAAAACCATATGCCTATACATTGTGTGATACATATAATTATACCTCTCTTGAGAGTAGTACTTTAACATTTTAATGATAAGCATTGACTATAGTCAACATCGTCGCGGGTCGAGCATCGACTATAGTCGACACCATGTAGGCCTCCTTATATAGGAATCGTGCGGGGACTGTGAATACCATATTCATTCTAATAACCGCACCAGTGCTGAAAATTAATCATTAAATGGTCGAAACCTTAATACAAAAATCATTTCCAAAAGACACACCCCTAAAGTCTAAAAACCATTTGCTCTAAAAAACTTTACTTTTACAGCAGCATGATTTGACACAAGTGGTGTGTGCTTACAACCCAAATGGCGAGGGGTGCGCTTATTAGTGCAGGTGCATTTAATAGAAGGTAGGCCCTTACTCCTAGGAAATTTAAAGGCTGTCCCCATGGCCAGATAACTCATGTGCCTTCTGCCCTTAATGGGTTAATAGACTCCAAGGGATAGGTGATAGAATTGGTCTCAACTCAGATACACCTTATAGACAAGGTATTTTTTTGTGTAGAATAGTCTTGTTGTTCATAAGAGAGACTCAGATTCTTTGGAAGATAGTGCATACCATGTATCATCTCTATTAGAATATGCTACTTCTAGATGAAATAGGTTAAAAATCAGCTGTAGCTGCATGTACTGGTAGTCATCAACAAGAAATGCACATTGGTATTGATCAATTGAAAAAGATCTCTGAATATAGTTCCATCCAATTAGATTTCACTGAACTGGATCAATTTGATTACCTTTAGTCTTTCAAAAGGAGTCTCTGATACATTAAAAGACATTTTATGGTGACGAAATTTGCGACATTTTGGATAAATACCCTAAAAATAAATGGCCCCCCCTCTAAGAATAGGTAAAAAACAAACGGCCCCCCCTCTAAGAATACCCTGAAAATATTTGCCCCCCCCTAAGAATACCCTGAAAATAAATGGCCCCCCCCCTCAATTTGCTTACCCCCACCCCTGCCATAAATAATGAATGCTCCCTAAGTGGTATACATGCATGTTTCTTTAAAAAGACCAGCTTCGTCTCATGGATAGGCATAGACCCTACTTCAGTAACAAGAGGAATCGTGTTTGGTTTTCACGTTGTCTGTCTATTCGTCCAAATCTTTCGTACAATGATGTATAGTTGATCTGCTATTAATGCTGATGTTTCTACTCTACTGCTGTCTGCTTGGATAATATTTCTTCATGGGGACATTCCATTGACGAGAGTATGTCAGTATAAGTTGATGACAGCCCAGAAGGCATACTGGTCCCAGAGTTAAGGACTAGCGTCCTAGACTCTGGTCTTCTGCCCTATGTATGATGGGAAAGTAGTCCCTATTATGTATGGACAAAACACTAGAGGGAGCTGTGGTCTGACTGGTCAGCATGCATTGTGAATGGGTTTAGGAAATTTAACACCCTATATGTATCCTGTCCAGAATAGGGTAGTGGTTAGAACACTGGACTCATAATGCAGGTTAACTGAGTTCAAGCCTCGCCTGATGCTTTTGTTTTTATTGAATCAAAACATTTTATTTCTAGATTTTGATTGTGTTAATAAATTGCAATCAATATCTATAAAAGTGTAATAGACGACTGCTCAAATTTTCAAGCTTTTCAAAGCAGAGGTGATGTTTCTGGTAATATTTTCCTACAAAATAGATATAGTATTGACCTAGTGGACATATGGTGACTTGAACCCACCTCCCTGATATTGGGAGCTTAACTCTACTGCCTGAGCTAGTGGGGCTGTTGTTTAATTGTGGTAGACAAACACCTAATATTCCCACATAGGTCTTCAGTCCAAGTTATTCTGAGCGGAATGCATAGTCACAGGTGATTGTGTTTGAGATATGTAGTTGTCAGGTAAGTGTACTAGATGAAACGTCTATATTCCTGGTACAATGCATACCTGTACCACGTGCTGCACCTATATGCAGGTATGACACAATACATGTATTGGGCTGTACTAACATAGGGTCTACTTCTTGTGTTGCCCAATGATATATGCATCTAATTAGCCTGTACAGGCTATATCCCACAATACAGGGCGCAGAAGATCAGGGGTTACTAGGAGTGAGCTAGTGACACCTGGTATCAGGTTGCCCAGAAGGTTTAGACAAAGCTCCTCAAACTATACTCTGGTGCCCTGAGGTATAAACCCTCAGAGAACCACTATACAGGAAGCAGTATAGGAAGCAGAAAGGTCTGGTGGGAGAACACTAATTTCATTCCCACTATGCCTCACTCATAAGTAGGCAGGAACTGGAAATACTGCTCACTCTTCAAGCATAGGTTTTATTTTTCTAGTCTGAAACATAGGGTTGAAGAGTGCCAAGTTCAGGGACATTGTAGCAGTCACTAGTGCCTATATATGGCACTAGGTACGAGTGTACTCAAATTAATGTTAAACATGGTATCAAATCACTAGTGTCGCCACCTGGGGTGTTACACTGCTTTATCATGCATGGGGTTTCGTGAACGTACCAAGTATGACTTTGCTTTGCTATAACATATCAATTCAATCATTAATCATAATTTTGTGTGATATAAGGTGGATGGAAAAGTGTGCTTAAACTGGAGATTGTAACTGAAATGTACGTTTGATAAGAAAAACTCCACGAAATTGTCAAAAATTAACTCCCTTCATGTTGTCTCTCAAAAATCTCCCAATCTAATTTAGTGCGTTTTACTCCATCCATCAGGTACCTGTTGGAGCTTACAAGGTGAAGTTTAACGGGAAAATAGTCATGGTGTACATGTATTAGAAAGGGTTTCTCCCAGTTTCTTCCATTTTCTTGATATGTGTAAGTCCTGTATTTGTGAAACCATTTGGTCCTACAGGTTTAAAACGGCCACAGGATTGGTCAGAATTCAATAGGACTAGGAACTATGGGCATGAGAAGTTTTTACATAGAACTTTAATTAAATGATATTTCATTGACAGAAAGAAAATATGCTGCCACATTCTTGGATATAGGCATTATTCTAACAGTAACTGGTAATGCCTGAATTAGAAGTCATACATGTATATGATTAATAACATTCATTTTAGCGCCTCACAGAAACAGCGAAGACAGGATTTGGCTACACATGTATGTACTCAAAGGAATGCAATTATAATTAATGTATAGGCATAAATGAAGTACTACTGGTCATAAGGATGTTATGATTAATTCTATGTAAATCAATAAAATGCATAATTATGCAGGTACTATGTACATGTCATCTAGAGTGTAAAACACTAAATTGTTCTATCTCATTGTTAAGGGTAATTTGAAATTGCATTTGTTGCGATTCAACATTAACTTATGGTGCCATAGGTCCCTAAACTGTAAGCTGTGACCTTTCCATAGGCATTTCTTTCTACTATTCTATTCTATTTCCTCTTTAACCTAAAGAAAAGGAAACAGGGTTGCAGGGTTGATCCCGTGCTGCATAGAGAGTATGCATCCTGTCATTACAAATATGTATTGACGAAGTTCTGCAAAGGTCCATAAAATTATGCATAAATAAAATTATGCAGGCTGTAACTCGACTTGCTGAGATAATGAAAATTAACGACAAAAGGGCACTTCTGCACTCATGAAGTATACCGGTAGATCTATTGTGCAGAAATTTTGTTAGCTTTAGGTCGCTGGACTCTGAAAAAGTTGACCATCAGCGCAATGGGATGACACATTGAAAGAACAACTGTAGCCATGATGAATCCGACCACCTGTAGACAAACAAGACAAGCCATCAGTAAGAGGAGTGAACCGAAATATCTGATGAATTTGTCTCAAGGAAAAAGGGAAAGTGTGATATGTTTCCAATACTATGATATAAAATCTTTATCCTTAGAATTACCGTGATACCTAGGAGCAAACTATTATGCTCTGCCTTGTAGTTATATTGTTTGGAAAGGGACCAGTATGCGTGGAGCATTCAGGGTGAGACCAGGTCTTATAAGATATAAGGAGACACTTTAAGGCAATGTTTCTCAGTTTTGCAGAGAAACACTAAGGTATCTAGGGTAAATGATTATGTATACATTGCGGGTAGGAAACCCACTCTAATAAGAAGTCATGCACATTTATATACTTACTGGAGCGTAGCCACTAGTTTCAGCCCACAGTATGTAGCCATATTGTACAGGTAGTGTGAAAGCAGTGGATGTGAACAATAGGCCATACAGAACACCAAAATATCTTTTAGGAAACCTGACGTGAAATGAAAATTCCTTTACGTTATGAATCAGAGGTACGAAATAGACAACCATCTATTAGTTCACCGAAAAATCATTAATGATGTATATGGAGTTTTATTTAGAGCAGATTATCTAGTATCATTTTAAATGAATCTGCTTGCAGTATATCATGAAATTTACATACAAACAAAAGAGAAATGTCTATTCATACATAAGGGAGATGTAGGCTGCAGCGGAACCATAGAAAAAAGCCTTTCCAACATCATTAAAGATGAAGACCACATATACACTCCAGAGCTGGTGCATTTCAATGGCCACCCCGACAATGAGAAAGGACAGGCACGCTACCAACATTCCTGGACCTGTTATGACAGCATGAGATGACTCTTTTCCAGCATCTTCCTTTCCTGAACAGAAAACAACAGATGTACACTTAGAAACGAGAGGAAACTAACTTGGATTGCACTGGGTAATAATTAAAGCTAACATTTAGTATTAGAGAAAGTGCACCTCCTGTTAAATAGAGAGAATCATGCTCTGGCAAAATCCTTGCATATAATGTACATCTCGCATGTAAAGGCGCACTCTGCACTGATGCAAGTGGAATTCCATATAAAGGATTCCTCACCCATAAGCACACCTCGGCTTTAGGAACCTCATACGAGCAATAAACAACCTATGGTTACATTTTTTTGTACTACCATAAACCCTAACATGTTAACCATGGGATATGCAAGAGGATTTACAATAGAACTCTAGACGGGTATATGCTGTACTCTAACAATGTTCTGTGTCTGAATTGGTAAATCTGTTTTCAAACATGGCACTTTTGAAATCACTCTTGAGGGAGATTTTTTTTTGTGTTCTATATATACTAGTACGTAACAGTACTCACTAAAGACACATTTTCTGACCAACTCTGTCATGAATCCTGCAAACGGACCCACCAGAAGCCCACATGCTATCTGGATGTAGATATACATGTTGATGTAGAAGCTAACTGTAAAAAAATCCAAGAGAAACGATTGTCAGTATACTTTACATATCCCTTTAAGTGGTAAAATTACACTTATAGAAACCCTATCAACACCTTAAAAGCACTGAAAGGAGCTATTTGGGCATACATGTATCTATGGAGAATCACTGTTATTTTGGATTAAAAACACGTTTTTGTCATAAGAGGATGTCAGCCATGTGGTTGTGCTGGGCTTAGGAATTCCACTGTTGCTGACCTGAGCTAGAAGCAGTTCTTCAAGGGTATTTTAGGTAATGCCTCAGGGCAGCAGTGGCCCTTAATGGGTTAAGGAATAGTATTGTATTGGTGGGAAACTGGCCGGATAACATTGACGAATAAACATTTGGTCAATTGCAGTGAATGGGGGTCAAAAGCAATACAATATCGTGAAAAACTAAAATGCTCAGATCACCTTGATATTTTCTGTCCATAACATCACTGTGCCAAGTGATGTATCATAGAAATTGGGAAAACTAATATTGAAAATTCATAACTCTAGCTCAGAATCAATATTATAACACTAGTTTCTATGGAAATTTGGGTAAAAAAGGTCACTTTTTTATGAGGTAGTTTGTATGCCTTTAGTTGCCCCGTTTTGCTCCAAAATCAGTTAGCATACTCCCATGTATTGTCTCTTTACAGTAATGAGTTGTGGTGACAGGTGACAATATAATTATATGATCTATTGTTTTCTAAACATAAATATTTGTGTGGCACGTACGGTTCTGTGTACTTTTTGTACATTAAATTCAAGATAGACTCTACAGAAGTGGTGCAATTTTAACATAAATTCTATTATTAAGTCCTCATATGAGTAGCTTCCAATGAGACTAATATTTTTTTTATATCCAAAAGGTAATTTCACAATTAAGCCAAACATGTGGCACGTATGGTTCCTCTAAATCTACCCCACTTCCATTTTGATTTACATAGATAGAAATACTAGCCTACACATTCAAAGCTACGGTTTTTCTTCTGTATAGCGTTATTGTAGACACATGAGTTATTCTTAATCCCTGTTTGAATCTGATATTCATGGTGTTAATTATTCCTTGAAGAATAGTGAAAAATGAGGCACGTATGGTTCCACTTTGCCTACACTGCAAAAATGGTGTTTAGATTTTAAACATGTTTAGGTCTAAACACATTTAAAACCTAAACATATAGGTCAGTTAGGTGTCTCATCGACTACACATTTAGGAAATGAACACTTTTATTCTAACTACATAAACATTTATGCTCAACATGTTTAGATGTTTAGAGTTGAGACAGTTGAATAATAGGTGTTTAGATTTAAACATCAATATGTTTAGATACTTGGATGTTGAATCCACACCAGGTAGCAGCACTGCCTTTGACTGGACTATCTGCACACAGTTATAATCAAATGTTGTTACAAATGTCCCCAAATCCCATGTTTATCATGGTTTCATTTCATAGAATCTCATGTGAAAAGAAAGGGCAATAGAAAATTGACTAGATTCACCTCATGCCACCATCATTACCATAAAATAATCAATAAACTCCATGACTGACACCTATTTGATGTTATTCTGGAATAGATGAGGCAATGTCCTTCCTGCCAAGCTGTTGTACTTTCTCAAGTCTCTCATTCTGATGCAGTGTTTAATATATGTACACGTATATAGCTGTGGCTGACATCTTTGGAGACTTTGACAAGTAAATACCTGCTGATGCCCCCCCAGTAAATGAGAAAACAAACAAAATATATGTCTGCAAACCTTAACTCTCCATCAAATCATTTAAAGATCTAAATGCAAAAATTCATAAACACCTAAACACAAAAATTCATATATCTAAACACAAAGTTCTAACCTAAACACCTACATTTCTAAACACTTGAGCTAAGCACATTGTTTGGCTAAACATGTTTAGGAAATTAATGTGATTACAAAAACGTTGCAAGAATATGTTTAGAATTGTGTTTAGGATCTAAACACTATTTTTGCAGTGTACACCACAAGACTTTTAGCAATTACTCCAGGCACATAGGGGGAGTAATTCTAGTGATTCTATATAATGCTAAAGATTGTGGGCTAGTGAAATTATCAAAATATTATACATTTCCAATGCATTTTCTTTTTACTTTTTTCTCATAACATTGGGAGCACTATGAAAAAAAAACATCCAAAATACACCACAAAAGCCTCCTATCTTGCAGTCTGATGCTTTAAATTTCAATAATACAATGGCAAAACCATAGTTCCCGAGCAAGATCCCAACCTTACTCACGAAATGAAAATGAAAAATATCCAAAACCATCAATATAATTATAGTCACATTTACACCCTTCCCATCGAGAAAAATGGGTTTGACCCCATCTCAGTGCAATTGACCATTTACCAAAGGACCGAGGACACGCTACTTCCGGTCCTGCAACGAGCTACAAGCTTTCTGACTTGTTCCTCATTCAAATATACAAATTACAAGCAACTACAAGTCTAGAATACATCAAATAGCTATGATAGACAGTGTTATATTGATGCTTCAGTTACCTTTCTTTTTATCACCGTGGAGTAGGAGGTTAAGCCAGGTGTTTGAAATCCCCACAACAAGACCTGCCCAAACATGTAAAATGTTCAGATATACCAAATGAATTATGTATCTGAAACTACAGATGTGGTGCCATACTCTAGGAATGTTATGCTCTTCTACATCTGCTTCTGGACCATCTGGGTCTCTCTTTATCTTAAAGTTTGGCAGGAGCAGATAAGTTGATAAGAGGACTAAGGTCCAAGATGAAGCAACAAGGATGAGGGACCATTTCTGTGATATCCCATTATCATACGCAGCCTATAAATGGAATAGTACTCATGTTCATGACAAGAACTTGTGACAGGATCTGTGAAAAGGGCCTTTTGTGCAGGATACGTAATGGTCCCTATCCCCAGTACATGTCATATAATGGTGATTATTCAAAGAATCAAACATATTGATGTTCTTCTTCCATGATCCATAAGGTTTGATTACGGGTGTTTATATAAACAGTTGATAAATACTCTTTGGATTTAATCAGCATGATAACATAATATAAAATTAGCTATTATGTTGAAGGCCTAGTGGTGAAAAGATGGCTCTCCCACAATACCGCTAATACAAGGGCTAAGGTATATATATATAGTGTAAAGCAATATATACATATGAAAAGCAACTGTATTTGTTATACACTGTAGATGATTATAACTACATGAAAATTGCCCATTGCTCAAAAAACCGCATACCTTCACAAGTAGGAACACTACCCCAGATGAGTTGACCGCTCCATGCATTACTATAGTCACAGCAGAGATCTTCTTAGCGGCTAATTCAGCTATCTGGTGGTAGAAATAAATTGGAGGGGCCATTAATCCCGGCCCTAATACAAGATATGCCCTTATTCAATATCTAGTTTCATTGCAAAGGAGTTATTCCATTAACCCATTACCACTGGCGCTAATTGGAAACCAGAGCTTAGGCCAAAAAAAAAGGTTTGTTTCCGGTCACCCGACCTACCTCAGCCAAACAGGGCCAACCTCAGATTTTTTTGGTTAATTTTTGTTAAATTTTTAGCATTTTTTCAAATTTTTTTTTGATTAATTTTGAGTTCTTTTTTATCAGTTTAATAAGTGATCAAAGATATATGCCCTTGTTTACTGTTTGTTATGGTATTTCCGAAGAAATCCTTTATTTACTATGATAACAGGGGAAAAAATTACTTATGATATCCTCATTTCAATGCAAATGTTTACCTTTATAAGGTCTGAGGTAAAAAAAAAATTAAAAAAAAAAAAAATCCGACCTACCTACCTCAACTTTTTTGGCTATGTTACCGGAAACATACAATTTTTTTTTGGCCTTATTGAAAGCCCGGAATTCAAATGTGATGATACGGTTTTTGTTATTGGGCAAGTGCCAACAAGTGCTTAACTCTAAATAAGCTAGAGATGTTTGGGTAGATATAGTCGGTCCTTATTGATGACCCTGATAACACCTGAATGGGACAGCATCTAAGTAGAAAAAAGGATATTGTAAATCAGGGGGACTGCTTTCGAAAAAGGGGTTACAACGTCATGTTTGGAAGCTGTCAAGCGCCCGTGTACTTCACTCGATTTGACATGCCGGCTTTCATGGCAGCTGAAATCTTATCTTATTGCCAACCTGATAAAATTAACTTAAACTTGAAACCGTGGTGTGTAAGATCTAGGAGGGAGGGGGCTTCAGAACCCCCTTGGTCCCATTTGTAGCATGAGACTGTTTCATATCTTCTCTTCAGAAATAAGGGGCAAATGCTCTCTGGGGTGTTCCATTTGGGAAAGTAAGTCCAATGGCTTACATGCATACTGGTTACTCCGACAGATGTACTAGAAATCCCCAGCAGGATTGTGCCAGGAAATATTAGAAATGGATCTGAAATGTGAAAAAAAAGAAGAAAACATCTAGTACTGCGTTCTTTGACATTTTTTGATTTGAGATGCATTAAAACCACATGATTAGGGACAATGAATGGAGGCATTTATTTTGAAAATGTATTTTGGTATAGGGGTATAATCATTTTCGACATAGTGGTCAAAGCCTGAAACTAAATCTAGACATACACAAATAACAAGATCGTATGTAAAATCATAAATATACTTACTCTTTTCAGAAGCAAAGGCTAAACACAGACATCCACCTATGCCGATCAAACTGGACAGAACAATATGGGTATAAGCCATTAGTATACATTATTGAAGGCATAATCAAAGAGGACCGATCCAAAATGTAGGGGGGAATGAATTATTTTCTATGATTTGTCTATCCACTAGGCGATATCATATATATATATATATATATATATATATATATATATATATATATATATATATATATATATATATATACACATACACACACACACACACACACATACACATACAGGTGTAACCAGCAAATTGGGGACACTGTTGCACACTCCTCCAAAGCGGGGACATTCCTGTATTCACCCAGCTGTCACTTAATTTGGGTTCAATTTAGAGCACAAGTCCATTTTAGCTCCCATTAAACAGTAAACAGTTATAGTTCAAAATATTAAACTGGCCTCTGGTGCTTCCAAGTAGACAAGTATGATGTGCCTAAACTGAGGACATGGCCAGTGTTTCATAAGCAAAGTGATGACGTTTGTACAATTCGAATAGCTATCTTATATTTACTTTTCTCATCCTAATCACAAGAGTATTCAGTCTATTTATGAAGAATAGACTGTTTTTTTAAATAAGCAAGATGTTATTAAATACCCATGTGCTCAAACAAATTGGTGACTAAAACAATGTGTATGCAAACTGAGGACATAATCACACAGTATGTGTATGCAAATAGAGGACTTGATCTTAGATATACTCCACACAGTGTGTTTGCAAACTGAGGACTTAGCCACACAGAGTGTGTATGTTAATAGAGGACACACAGTATCTGTATGCAAACTGATCACTTAACCAGACAGTGTGTGTATGCAAATAGAGGACAGAGAGTATGTGTATGCAGACTGAGGACATGGCCACACAGTATGTGTATGCAAATAGAGGACATTAGTACACCATGTGGGCAAGTACAGGACCTGGATAAAGGTAAGGGAGTGTTCATTTTTTAACAACAGGGGGGAGTTGGTGAGTTTTAGTTTGGACCCCTGCAATTTTTTTTCCACCATCCCCTCGAGAGGTACCAAAATCTTTTCCGCCACCCCTTCAGGAGGTGTCAAAATGTTTTTCGCCAACCCCCAACATCGCCTTGTGTAGTACTCCATTGTAGAGCATCATGCCACATTCATTTTTAATAATTATCTTACTGAGGTATGAGTTAAATAGATCACTTCACAGGGTGATTATCATCTATTGCAGTGTATGAAATTGAAAAGGGGGTGTTGTGCTTTACTTAACTACGTGACACATATTGTCCACATCACATTTCTTCTCAATACATCCACAAGATATATACACAAAGTGTCCACAAATTTTATTTTGTCCACAGGCTAAAATGTGTCCGCATGGACACTTTGTGATGGTTTGTGTGGAAAATGTGTGCTCTGTGGATATTTTGTAGCACATTGTGTGGATATTTTTTTAGGTCAACACCCTGTGGTGCCTGGCAAGAATGTGAACAATTTGTGATACATGTAGTTTGCTGTTGACAAGGGGTGTATTTCAGATATTTTTAGGTACAGCAAGGACACATAGTGGGTACTTGATGATTCTTAAAGCTGTGACAAGATCTGAAATATATAGATTTTCCAATTTCTGCATATTTGTCATCACCCCACTTGTTAAAGTGTTCTGCCAAATTCTCAATTCAGTGCATTCTAACCATGTCAAATTCAAGCATATATATGTATGTAGAAATAAAATGCCTCCAGCATTTATTCATGTCAACAAGCAGTCTCGATTGTACCAGCACAGTGGCTCAATCTGAAGCCATAAAGCAGAGTATTCTATAATGGGTGGTGAATTCAATTTGGATGCCTGGCAGCAGAGCTGATACCACTCAATGCTGTCGCCATGAGACTGTGACCAGAACTAATTAACCAAGTGGTTTCCCTTCCCACCAAAGAGGATAGACAAGCTGAAGCTAAAGTCCAATAATGTGCATATTATGAGCCATATTGTGCCATAATAAGTTGCACCCTACGACTTAGGAAGGAGTATATAATCCTCTGAAATACATATCAGACAACACTATATTAGCTTTTATACCAGCTTTAACAGTGAGACCACCCTGATTATGTATCTAAATGTTGCCAAGCTGGCATTGCTGGGATAATTTCCTACAGCATGATTTTCCTTAAGGGGTCGTACGGGGGAGATTCCACAAAATCAATTTTTCATGAAAAATAAGTGTAGAACACAACAAACCTGCACATATTATGTCATGATTGGAAGCATAATTAGTGCCTTTATCAATTTCCTTCCATCCTTTAACATTTTGTTGTCTATGGAATGTGAATGGAACAAAAACATTCTTTTTTTACCTTCTTTTGCAATGAACCTCATTACAGTATAGAAATTTGTTATATATGTTACTTCTGATGAGTTCAGATTAATTTTGAGGGATTTCTTTTGTTGCTACTCTAATTATTAAGGTCTACAGAGCTGTTCAAAGTTGGGTTGTCATTCAAAAAGTGTAATTTTCACCTGTTTTCGCCCATTTCCCCCTGTAATGTACATGGCTGAACAGGTAAGTATCTAGCCCCATAAAAATAGCCAGGAAGTTCACCTTATATGCTTGGTTTTATGCTAGTCACAGTGCAATGGGCAGGTTTAACTGATATAGGTGGGCAAAGGATACTTTTCT
This sequence comes from Acholoe squamosa, assembly GCA_949317995.1. Lineage (NCBI taxonomy): Eukaryota > Metazoa > Annelida > Polychaeta > Phyllodocida > Polynoidae > Acholoe > Acholoe squamosa. The sequence continues at coordinate 65,106,781 of OX439037.1, read as the reverse complement.
ATATATTTGCTGTATAAAAATTGTTGAATTTGCAAAGAATTACCCAACCAGCATTAATGGAACCAGTTCTTCAGGACCCTGAAAAAAATGATACTTTCAGAAAGCATCCACACTATAGGCTAGTGATCCCAAAACAACCAACATTCACATTTCATTTCTCAGCCTCTGAGAATCACTGGAGAGGCAAGGGTTTGCATATGTAGTAGATGATCAGGATAAAATTACTTTTGTTAGCTGAGAGAAGACACTATCATGCCAGAATTATCCAAAAATACCAAGATTTTTAACAAAGTTTGATGGACCAATTTTAGAAAATATCTATACTGAACTTTATGTCAGAAGACTCTGTTGAACAATTGTGGAATGTCTGAAATGTTGAGGAAAGATCTATTAAAAACTTAAGTTGAAGATGAGGGAAAGCTTCATATGTCAATATATATAACAATAATGCTTTATAGCCAGTTTTATTATGAAGCTAGAATAGCCGTGGCACCTTAAGGGCATTTCATCCGGGGTGGCTTTACAATGAATTTTTTTTTTTCAAATTTCTTTTTACATGTTGAAAAAGGAAGGTCTTTTACACATTACTCATAGGGTATAAGAGAAAATTGACTGCATCATCACTGTTGATCATCACTGACATAGATGAATGTATTACTGGCACCCCTAGCCTAAGCCATTGTAATGCCATTCTATGAGGCACCTGTGTCATAACTACCATAAAGAGGATCTGCCAATCTATTTTTATATCTAGATTGAGATAAAGGTAGTCCAAATATTTTTAAAAACAGTTGCTAATGTCATCCAAAGGTATTAGTAGTTGTTGAATATTCTGGAAACTGCCAAGATCAAAATTCATCTTCCTACAACTGATTTCATGATGCAAGATAGATACATTGAGGACAATGATCAATTATAGCAGCTTTTGAGTTAGATTAATCAGCCTGCATATATATATATATATATATATATATATATATATATATATTGTGGCGTAGACCGAGCCGACGTCGGTGGATCCCGAAACCATCCTGGCATGGGGGCGGGGGAAGCCGGCGGAGGCGGAGTCACGTCAGCATTGTGTAAAGTTGTGTTATTCGGAGTAGCGTCTTCGGCGGCGGTGTATGTTGTACATACACCAGCGCCGGTGGACTTGCAAGTGTATAAATACTGGAGGTGTCCCACCGGACAGTCAGTCTGGGTTTGGGGTGGCTATAGGATGCACCTGCACTTACTCCAGAGAGGAGGAACAGTGGCATATAGATAGAGATATACTTAGCTGGTGTGGCAGAGCAAGCCAGGCAATAAAGGATTCACGTTAATTATACTTGTCCGTGTTACTGGTCGTCATTCTCTTATCCGGAGGAGCTTGAAATACGCTACATTGGTGACAGCGGTGTTTTCAACGGATCCACGCGGGACTAGAGATGGCGGAGGCAAGGATAACGGAAACAGACTCATTGAAATTGGAAGGAGAAGGAGTTGGTCGGGGGACCCTCTTGGAAGTAGTGGACTAGGAGGTGACAATCAGAAGACCCACAGAAAGCAGACCCGAAAGGCAGGAGGAGCCTATGGATCGGAATTGGACGGGGGAAGGCAATCAGGTAGAGGTGGGAGGAGGGCGTGCAAGTCCCGTAAACGACTTCAGATGGCCATGGGAGAAGGAGGAGGTGGAGAGGGAGATACCCCGGAGGCCAAGCCGGGGGAGGCGCCAACCCAGAGTCAAGACGGAAAATACTTCAAGCATGACTCGGAGGAGATTGGAGGAAGGGTCAGAGGATTGGACGGAGGAGGAGTGGGACCAGCTCCTAGAGACTCTCTCAAAGCATAGGAAGATAAAACCAGCAGTGGAGGGACAGGAGGAAGGAAGAGGGACAGAGGGCCCTGACAACAAGGGAGAGGGGATGATTGTAAAAAAAGAGGTGACCGGGGGAGAGCAGTCATCAGTGGATGAAACCCGGTTACCTGCTTTGCCGTCCCTATCTGGCGGAGCTGATGGCGAAGTGAGTGCAAAAGGAAAACCGGTGGTTAAACCCACAAAATACGACGGGACGGGGGATCTAGGCGATTACCTCAACCACTTCGACCTGTGTGTGAAGGTGAATGGATGGGACGAGGCTGAGGCCGGCATGTTCCTAGGGCTGAGTTTGGCGGGGGCCGCTCGGAGGCTGTTGAACGGCAGAAAACCAGCTACGCCGGAAGGGTACATCGAACTCCGGAAGGCGCTGGTTGAAAGGTTCGAGCCCACCAATCAAGAGGAGACCTATAAAGCTGTCCTCCGCACCAGGGTATGGAGGAAGGGGGAGGCGTTGCAAGAATTGAGGGAGGACCTGATGAAGTACACCCGGCTAGCTTACCCCGAGGCCGACGCCCGAACTACAGACACCCTGGTTTTGGACAGATTCCTGCTATGTTTGGATAATCCTCTAAGACAATGGGTCTATCAGTCACAGCCAAAGGACCTACAAGCTGCCGTCATGACAGCCGTGGGGGCAGAAGCCTACCTGAAGGTGGAGCAGGAAACATCACAGAGGGTTAGGACCGCTGACGCGTCGGTAAATGAGCATCTCAAAACCAACACCGACAGGATGGATAAAATGGTGGAACTAATGGACCGCATGGCTAAGAAGATGGAGGAGCCCCTCTCCACCGAAAAGAAGAGGCGGAGTACTGCCTGCTATGGGTGTGGCCAGGAAAGGGCATTTCAAGCGGGAGTGCCCCAACAGGAGAACTGACAAACCTGGGGGGGCCCCCGAGACTGGAAAGGATGTTATTCCATCGGGAAACTAGAACCGACCTCTACCCAAGGCCAGGTACAGGTCGGGGGGATTGGGCCTATGAATATTGTGCAAGGAAGGCGAGAGAGGGGCGGCGGAGGACTAATAGTGGAAGGCAAGTTGGAGGGAGCCGTTATACAGATGCTGGTAGATACTGGCGCCTCACTAAACCTTATCTCCCACGGGTGGTGGGAACGACACGGGGGTGATCGGCCGCTCCAAGAAACGGGGGAAGTTGTCTTTTCGGTGGATGGATGACCCCTGAAACTTAAAGGGGAGGTGCAGGCTTCATTACAATTGGGGAGCAGGAGCACGAACGCGATGTTTATCGTGGGGGACACAGGGACGGAAGGAATATTGGGCGCCGCCTTTCTACGAGAAAACCAGCTTGTGGTGGACGTGGCCAGGGGAAGATTAATCTGACCCAACCAGAATCGGCGTGTCGAGTGGTGAGCACCCGCTCAGCAGTGGTCGGAGCGGGGGAGGAAGCATTTCTGGAAGGCGCGGTGATGGGTCGGTGGTTGGACGGTGGGAATGGCATGATAGAAAGTATGGCCGGGCACAAAGGTGAACCCCACTTCCTGGTGGGCAGAGGCCTGGTCCAGCCAATAAACAGAGAAACTTGGGTCAGGGTGCTGAACCCCGGGCCGGAACCGATCATCGTCTACAAGGATATGACTCTGGGTGGCATCCAACGGGTGGAAACGCCGGGAGAGGATCCGGGGGAGAACCCCGGAAGCTGGTGCCGTCGGGTGGAGGCTATGTCGCCGGAGGAGAAGAGAGGGCTTATAAGAGAGCTGGTGGAGGGAACAGAGCCAGACAGAAGAAAGGAGCTTGCGGGGTTACTTAATCAACACCTGGCGGCCTTCCAGTGTCATGAGGGTGATAAGGGACACACCACTATGGCCCAACACCGAATAGATACGGGGGATCAACCCCCTATAAAGCAGCCACCAAGACGCTTAGCCCCCCACCGAAGGGCCACGGTGGAAGAGGAGGTTGACAAAATGTTGGAGGCGGGGGTAATCGAGCCTTCAGTAAGCCCATGGGCATCTCCGGTGGTGCTAGTGAAGAAGAAAGACGGGACAACCCGTTTCTGTGTGGACTATAGGCGGTTAAACAAAGCTACAGTTAAAGATGCCTACCCTCTGCCCCGGGTGGAGGACTGATTGGACACTATGGCGGGGGCCACCTGGTTCTCATCAATGGATCTTGCCAGTGGGTATTGGCAACTAGATGTAAGGGCGGAGGACAGAGAGAAGACAGCGTTCACCACCCACCGGGGGCTCTACCAATTCATCAGAATGCCGTTTGGGTTATGTAATGCCCCAGGGACGTTTGAGCGAGTGATGGAGGTTGCCATGCGGGGGCTTCAGTGGCGTACCTGTTTGGTATATTTAGACGACATTGTCGTGTTTGCCGAGTCCTTTGAACAGCATATGGAGAGGTTGGGCGAGGTACTACAAAGACTGGCGGAGGCCGGCCTTAAGATAAAACCCTCCAAATGCCAACTGGCCCGCCGGAGGATACTGTTTCTGGGGCACCAGATCAGTGAGGCCGGGGTAGGGACCTACCCAGGCAAGGTGGAGGCTGTTCAGGGGTGGCCCCCACCACAGAATATCACAGAAGTGAGGAGTTTTCTCGGTCTGGCGGGGTATTATAGAGCCTTCATCCCCGACTTCTCAACTAAGGCTAAACCACTCAGTTCTCTGGCGGAAAAGGGACGGCCTTTCAAGTGGACGCCGGAGTGTGAAAATGCCTTCGAGATACTGAAGCAGAAATTGATAGAAGCTCCTATCCTAGGGTTCCCCCGACCAGAAGGCCAGCTTATTATGGACACGGACGCCAGTGATACGGGGTTGGGCATGGTGCTGGCACAAGAACAGGATGGGGAAGAGAGAGTATTGGCTGATGGCAGTCGCACCCTTAGCAAACCTGAGAGAAACTATTGTGTTACGCGGCGGGAGTTGTTAGCCATCGTTTTTGGCCTCTGGAAATTCAGACACTATTTAGTGGGTCGGCCGGTGGTAGTGCGCACCGACCATGCATCCCTTCGGTGGCTATTGGAGTTCAAAGAACCGGAGGGCCAGCTGGCGCGGTGGCTTCAGATCATAGGCACTTATGACATAGTGATACAACAACGACCAGGAAAGGCCCATGGTAATGCGGATGGCCTATCCAGGACTCCCTGTAAACAATGCGGCAGAGACCCTGAAGAAGACAGGCGGTGGTGTCGTGTCTTCACAAGAGCTCAGAGTCAAGTGCTAGAAGGAGGGAACCAATCCCCCGCGGAGGGGCCGGATCCTCCGGTGGGGGCGGCATGGGAAAAGCTGCAGGATGATGACCCCCTTCTCAGGGAGGTACGGGGGTGGGTGGAAGGAGGAGAGGCCCCCACTGAAGCGGTAAGACGGGACTGGAGCTACGAGAAGAAGGCCTGGTATGCCCAGATAGCAGTTCCCAAGCCTAACAGGAAGGATGTGCTGCAGGAGGTACACGGAGAACCACTGGCCGGACACCTAAGGCGTAACAAGACCATCAGGCGGGTACAGGGAGGATATTACTGGCCTGAATTCCGGAGGGATGTCACCCGGTGGTGCGAGCAGTGTGAGCCGTGCCTGCGGCGGAAGGCAGCCCCCGCCCCCCACGAGCTCCAATGGGACATGTTGGGGCTGGTCTACCACTCCAAAGGGTAGCCCTGGATGTGATGGGACCTCTGCCCCCGACCTCACGGGGTAATCAACACATCCTGGTAGCGGCCGACTATTTCACTAAGTGGACGGAGGCCTATGCCATTCCCAATCAGGAAGTGCCCACCGTGGCAAGGAAGTTGGTGGAGGAGCTCATATGTCGGCTAGGGGCGCCGGTGGAGATTCACACCGATCAGGGCAAGAATTTCCAGTCGGGGTTGTTCAAGGAGATAGTAGCCTTGCTGGGGGTCAAACAAACAAGGACTTGCGCTTTTAGGCCTCAAAGTGATGGAATGGTGGAAAGAGCTAACCGGACCATTGAGGCACTACTGGCTACGGTGGTGGCCACCGACCAGCAGGATTGGGACCTGCAGCTCCCTTTTGTAATGGCCGCCTATAGGTCATCAGTGCATAGCTCCACCGGAGTATCGCCTAACATGATGATGTTGGGAAGGGAAACAACCGTCCCCCTGCATCTGATCTACCCATTGGACCCACCCCCGAGGAATAAGGCTGGATACGTGGCTGAGGTTCAGGAGAAGATGGCACGGGCGTATGAGGCAGCTAGGAGTAACATAGGGAGGTCGGTAGCCCGCCAACGACGTAACTATGATGCGAGGGCGGAGGAGGGCCATCTGCCAACGGGATCCCAGGTCTTCTACTATCACCCCCTAAAGAAGAGAGGACTATCCCCCAAGTTGCAATGTTATTGGACCGGCCCGTGGACTGTGCAGGAGAGAATAGGGGATGCAGTGTACAAGATAAAGAGGGGCCGTGTAACCAAGGTGGTACATTTTGATTCTATAAAGGAGGTCTGCCTGCCAGAGGAAGAGGATCTGGGGGATGAATGCCCGGAGATAGACCAGGCGGAGGAAGAGGTAGCCAACCCCGACCAGGGAGCGGGGGATGGATCGCCGGGGGCTAAGGCGATACGGGCGATAAGAAGGGACCCTAACCCCGGGCCGCGTGACCAAGCATACTTACCTGTTAAGATGGCTGAAGGTGGGGACAGCTGGTGGAAATGGTGGTGGGAGGAGGAGACTAGGGTCAGAGCAGAAGCTGCAATGGCCCACTGGAGGGGTGAACCCCCAGATGACGAACCCCCCCTGGATGAAGAATATTTATCCCCTTTGGAGGAGGAGACAGAAGAAACTAGGGAGAGAAACAAGTTCAAGAGGGCAGAGTGGGCCAGATGGAGGAAGGACCCAGAGGGATGTCGTATCTTAGCCAAGCATGCAGAGAGGTGGCGGGTCTATGAAATGCTAGAGGAGGCAGAGCACGATAACGAACGGAATAAGGAGAGAGAGAGCCGTCTAATAGCCCCGGGTCGCTTACCCCGGAGGCCTAAAACACCGCCTAAGGCGGAGGAGACGCCTAAGGTTGCGCCTACGTGTCTACACTTAGTACAGGCTGGGGTCACGGCCCCGCCGGGCGCCTTCAGGCCTACTGCGCCGCCTAGCTCGGGGGACGGGCCTAAAACTCCGCCTAAAACGTCGAGCGCGCCCCCTGCCGGAGTGATAGCCCCGCCAAAACCGGTGTTGCTACGAAACCAGAATGCGAGTGACGTCAATGAGGAGGGAGACGACCACTATTTGAAGATAACAGTCACTTTCCCGAAAGAAATGGCGGAGGACAGAGGTGTTGTAATGAGGAAGGTGGAGGAGAGCTGTAGAAATGGTGTAACAGGGGACACACAAGCCGGACGGGAGGAGAAAAAAAAGGGCCAAGGGAGCGCGTAAAGAAAGACGGGGTTCACCGGGAGGGCCGCCGGAGGGAGAGAGGGGGCCGATCTCCACTACCCACCGGAACGTTCGGAGGAAGGAGCAGAGCGGACTTTCTCACGGTCGGGTGACGGCCTCATGACAGGGGAAACCCCGGTGGCACAGGCGTGCGGGGAAGGTTCCTGGCTGCTAATTGGGCAAGACAACTCAAGGGGGAGGGGTGTGGCCGGGCCGGGGGTGTATAAAGGAAGGACTCATCCCCTGGATTCGGCAATATCGACCATTGATTGGAAGCAGTTAGAACTCGGTAATATGCCTAAGACACACGAAGACGAGAAGTCCGTGCCCATGGTATGGGTAGGGGGAGTGCAGATACCAAAGCACAGGTGTGAGATCTGCAGGGAGGAGGGCAAACCGTATGCCTTTGGACGCAGCGATGCTTTAAAACGCCATCAGAGGAAGCATGAGGCCGTGCAAGAAGGATACGAGTGCCCCTCCACCGGCTGTGAATACCAGGTCGCCAAAGATTACAAGAATGACCTGGTGCGCCACGTGGAGAGACAGCACCCGGACATAAAAGGATGGGTGCCCCCGAAAGAGACCAAGCAACTGCGGCTGGCTAGTGAAGGGGAGGCGGGGGCCGTTCCAGCACAAACTCCAGGCACCTCCACGTCTGCAAAACCCAAGTCTAAAGGCAAACCCCGGAAGGTTAAGGTCCACACGTCAAAAGGAGGGGCTGGGAAGGCGGAGGAGCCGGCCGAGTCCGCCGCCGCAAGCACTTCTAAAACGGAGGCGGTGGTGCCCTCCAGCCAGACACCGGGCAGCGCCTCTATCATATCGTCACTGGTGTCCCCCGGGATAAGCATAGGGGATGAGGAAATGGAGGAGGTGGCCGCAGCGGCCAAATATCTAGAGGAACTGGTGGGACTGAAAACTCCACCCAATCAGGAACTACCTGCGCAAGGGGTGGCCACCCGGAGTAGTACTGGCAAGGGGCGGAAACGGGTGTCCGAGGAGGCAGTGGAGGAGCCCCCTGACAAAAAGGTGCGCCGGTCCCCCGGTAAGGAGGGAGCTGTCCGCCGGGTTACAGAAATGATAACGGACCCCGTCACCGGTAAATATCAATTGGAACCAGAGGAGGAGGGAAAGGTTCTCTTTGTTCTTAAATTACTAATGGACAGGTACAGTAGGGAGGGGGAGACCCCGATCAAAACCTTAACTAGACTCCAGAAGGAGTTGCCGGTGGGCACACTGGACATAGATGAAATAGAAAAGGAATATGATGCGGCTAGGACGGGTATACCAACATGGAGAACGCAGCTAAAGGTTGGGACTTACGATGACATCACAGACGACGGTTCACAGTCAGCTCAGGAGTCCAGCCCTGAAAAAGGAAAGGCATTTGAAATTTCCGGGGGACTCGATTCCAGCCCTGAAAAACTGCCGGAGTACACCTTAAAGGAGGACCGCCCCAAGCCCCACATTGAACCGGAATTATGTACACCTGCTGAGGAAGAGGCCACCTCCACCCCCGACTCCCCGGAGGCGGAGGAGGACAGGAGACCAGGTAAACCAGACCCCGAAGACGGAGCCACGGAGATGGTCTCCGCTCCAGCTAAAGTTGATGAAGAGATCTTTGAATACCCCCCCGGCGTGGCTGGCTACCCTGACCTCGAGGAGCAGTATGCAGCGATGATCAAAGCTGGCAGAGAGAGGGCCAGGCAGAAGAAGTTAGAGGAACAAAAGAGGTTAGAGAAGGAGAGAAAAATGGAAAGACAGAAGGCTATAGAGGAAAAGAAAGAAGCAGAAGCCAGGGTGGCGGAGGAGGAAAGAGCTTTGAAAGAACAGAAATCTAAAAAGACAAAAGGAGGAAAAGGGAAAGGCCCGGGAAAGAGTAGCCAGAAAACAGGATTAGAAACACTGATGGAGCAGGTTACCGTGCACACGGGGTGACCCCGGAAAAGGCTAGTCCACCGGTGGTGCCCCAGACTCCCACCCCCGGAACGCGGCGCAGCCCTGAGGAAATATTACTGAGTACATTAACTCCCACGGGCCAGCGCCCCAAGACCCCGGCAAAGACGAGCTTCGGCAGCAAACCCATGGACAATGAGGGGGAACCCGTTGGAGTAACCCCCCAACAAAAAGGCAAGATGGCCGGGAGAGCAAAAGGGAGGCCTGACTTAGTGCATTACCCCAGGACAGTTACTGTTGGATTGGAGGGGCTGGTGGTGCAGTCTCCCAAAGGGGACTTTCTCTTACAAATCGAGGCTGGGGAGGAGGCGGGACACATGGAGACTATGGTGTTGGTGCCGGAGGGGGTGGAGACGGTGCAGGGGAGTGTGGAGGATGAGGACCCTTTAGGCCCACCAACCTCCGAACGTGTTATAATAGTGACAGACGCCCAGGTGGTACCCATACCTGACGGGGGCGTGGCTCCCACACAAGGAGTAGTGTCTGTAAGCCACGTGGTGGTTGCCCCTTCCCCGGCTCCCGACTCTGGTAAAAGGGTAGAGGTGGAGGAGAACTTGATGCCCTGGAACGAGGACTTCACAGGCCCCCGTGAGCTGCAGGAGTATACGAGGCGCTTGCGGAACCCGGGGAACTTGGGGCCCGAGATGAGAGTGGTGCCGGGGGGTGTGTGCAACTCGGCTGTGCAAAGCTTGGCTGACGGTGATGTGGAACTGGTTCAGGTGACCCGAACCAGGTACGCCAAGGCTTCCAGGGAGGGACTGTGCTCCAGATGCGGGCAGCCATGGCCTATTACCTCGAAGGCCCCGGAGAAGGAGGAGAGAGAGGAGGAGGAAGCCTCTACGAGCACCCAGTAAAAAGGGTAAGTGTCTCTTCCGGTGTATCTACGGCGGGGGAAGCGGAAACTCCAGTACAGGAGGGCGCCGGCGGAGGTCGGTGGGAGGAAAAGGAGGGAGGGCGGTGATGCAGCCGGGTCGGAGGGTGACTGCGGAATAAGCTGGGACGACGTGGAATGCACCCGAGTAATCTATGGGTGTAAGCCAGTACAGGCTGGGGGAGCAGTAGCACCTTAAATGAAGAACAAAATGCATCAGTTCCGGTGGGGTAAGCAGTACAAGTGCCTTACCTTGTGTTGCAGACCTGGTCGAGCCGCGGGGGCGGCATCCGGAGGCAGGCGGAGGAGAGACGGCAACAACCGGAGGAAGGTGGCCGTCGGTGGACGGTTCGGAGGACCGGTGGACGGCTCGGTGGATGAGTCGGGGGCATCTCGGCGGTGGCAGTGATGTTGTATTGGCCTTGAAGGCAGCAGTTGTATAATAGTTAAACCATTTGTAAATTATGAAGCTATCCGGTGGAGCATGCTATAAGTATTGATACTGTGTATACTGTATGATTATCTATATTGCTCAATGTATTTTTAAAATTAATAATCACAAACACCCAGGGGCCATGGTGTATAATTGTTTATTCAAAATTGGATACCCATCTGCAGGAGGGTACTCTGACATTCTTTCCCAGTACGACTGTTAATTAGTTGGGGAGAGTGTGGCGTAGACCGAGCCGACGTCGGTGGATCCCGAAACCATCCTGGCATGGGGGCGGGGGAAGCCGGCGGAGGCGGAGTCACATCAGCATTGTGTAAAGTTGTGTTATTCGGAGTAGCGTCTTCGGCGGCGGTGTATGTTGTACATACACCAGCGCCGGTGATCTTGCAAGTGTATAAATACTGGAGGTGTCCCACCGGACAGTCAGTCTGGGTTTGGGGTGGCTATAGGACGCACCTGCACTTGCTCCAGAGAGGAGGAACAGCGGCATATAGATAGAGATATACTTAGCTGGTGTGGCAGAGCAAGCCAGGCAATAAAGGATTCACGTTAATTATACTTGTCCGTGTTACTGGTCGTCATTCTCTTATCCGGAGGAGCTTGAAATACGCTACAATATATATATATATAATCTCAATCATGAGAGGGGCATACCTTCTAATACAGAATCAATTGCACACTAACCTGCTCATAGCTGTGTTTATAACACAGCTACTGGGCATCTATTCTATTCAAGAAACCAAGCACATTCTTAGTTTCTGCTGTAGGAATATGTGGGCCAATGGGGGAAAATGCACCTCCAGGGGGAATTTTAAGTACACATAATACCTTTAGATCTTCTCCTCGAGGATGCCATGTTATAAATAGCACATAGGGACATGACACTTATCTGCTTATCCTTGCATATATCTTTATGTTGAATCTTAGCCCTATCATGCCCAGATTTAAGAAAATGCGCTCTAAGCCTCTATATATGTTCAAAAGGCTACCCAGGGTTCCCTAATTATCAGATTAGGATCATTCGAGACGGGCTTTCTAATGGTATCAAATACATTATGGTAGTATAAAGTGGTTTTTAATGGTAAATCTCTATATGTAATTTAATGCAAGAAAAAGGTGTGTGCTCTTGACATGTAGGAAAACATATTGATTGAAGAAAATCCACAAAACCACACATAAATTAGTTTTGGTTGTAGCATTGATTATCTCCTACTTCCATGAGAATATTCTCATTCCTTTGTTGATAAAAATGTTAAACCTCTGTCATCCTATCAAAATCAGACACCGCTACCCTCCTAGACCCTTATACCTTCATGTCCATAAGTGAATTGTTCTGACATATCTTTCATATTACATTTTTGAATAGCTACTTCAACCCCACATCCAGTCCCTTTTAATGTCCCTTTTAAATCAACATTGAGTAGTTATTATTTTCAATCTGATATATGAATAGGTCTGCACCCTATAAATAATGTTGACCCAAACTCTTTGCTTATACATGTATGCTCTTTCGCTTTCCCTCTCTCTTTAGTTTTATGTAAACATGTATGAAAATGAAGATAACAGGTGACACACCACTTGTCCACTTATTTTTGGACATGTTAATTAAATACACCATATTCTGTTTCACTTTCTCTCTCTTTAGTTATATGTAAACATGATGTATATAATAGTCAAGTATTCTTAAAGTAATCAAATTATTGCTAACCTAGGGTTGACCATTACACAACGGTTAGGCACAAGAAACTGCAGACCTCAGACATGCTCTTCTTTGCTGTCCACTATCTCCCTACCTCCACCTTGGATGGATAAGTGACCTCAATCCCCTCTCTAACTGTGTGCCCAAGGAACATTACTCTTCAAAATTAGATGGTTTCACCTTGAGCCCTGCTGCAATTAGTTGATATAGGACCTAAGCCCATGGATTTAGCCATGCCAGGCAGATAAATTAATAGAATGCCTGTTTCTTAGAAAATAATGACCATAGCATGAGGGGAATAACAGAAATGAATTTCCCAGACTTGAGTTTGTGGGAGTAGTAGGAGGGCAGCAGAAGCTGCCTCAGAAGTGATTTTATGCAGGGTCATTACTAATGGCTACAACTTGCTTTTCCATGTTTATGCATATCTTAGGATTCAGGAAAGTGCTGTTGTACTAATGAAATCATGTCCAAATATTATGAAACGTGCAATTTTTGAAACCCAATTATAGTGATTCGAGATGTGGTTGGACAGGGATTTTTCCTTGCCATGCATAAATTGGGTTATATAGGCATGGCAGTCTAATTGATGCACAGCTCCTCCAACAGGTTTGCTGTGCAATTATTTTGGTAGCCATGAATATAATGATTTAATAATGCAGGGAAGTGGTATCTTTTGACACCTTGTTATAACAGGAATAAGGCCACTTAGAAGGGGAGGGAGTGTAACCCCCAGTCTTTATTGGGTAATAGATGCACACCCGCTTCTCTTCTGCATACTACTTCTGCTAATGTCATATTCACCTTTGGCCATCATGAACAACATATGCTATTATGATTGATTGAACAATAAATATTTTTGAACTCAAAACTCTTCTGCGTACCCTATATCTCCAGAACAAAACAAGAATGTACAAAAGGAACCTTGGTAATCTATGAAACATGTATAGTCCAGTGACAAATGGAGAGAAAACATGCAGTACGTACTCTGAAACAATATCAACTACACAGCAGAATTATAGGGTGCCATTAATACCAATGACTGAGCAGATCTGTTGTTATTACTGGCACCCCCTATCAAATTCACCATTTCTGACATTAATTTCAAATTGACTGTTTTGGGAGGCAAATGATATTCTTAGGTATGGAAAAAAATATCCCTAAGGTTGTTCTGAGATTCAATTTGAATAGAGTAAACATTGGCATCAAGTTGAGCACAAACTTAGTAAAAGCCATAAAACCTCATTTCTGCTAGTTGGTGAATCAGTAACTGCAAAATCAATGGGAAATATCATGACCTACAAACCCGATTTTCTCACTTTTCTACTCATAGGCTGGGAGAAAAAGGTCTAAAGAATGTGGTTGAAGTAAAAAAATATCTAAAAACATATTTGCATATTGCTAAATCAGCTTCACAATGCTAGGGTGACAGTAATATCCCCTGTGCCAGTTATACCCACGGCTGTAACTTTAATACACCTGCCAGTCTCTTTGTTCAAGACATTTGACTTGTTCATTTTGACCTTGCCTAGAGCTACCCCCACTCAGATCCATTATTTGCTTTTTCTTGTAGCCATTTTCAAAAATCACTTTTTACATAAAATCCCCATCATTTGCATTTGCCACACAAAACCACAGAATATGTTACCAGATATCCACAGAGCACATATTCTTCACACAAACTATCACAATGTCCATATAGATAAATTGTACCTTGAGAACAAAATGTAATTTGTGGACACTTTGTTAATATATCTGGTGGACAAAATATATTTTGTGGACACTTTGTTACCATGCACTATGGACAAAGTATGTTTTGTGGATACTTTGTGATCAATCTGGGTTGATAGATTGTGGACAATTTGTAATTTGTGGAAACCTTGCTCAAGTTGAACGTGGACAGTGTGTTTTTTTGTGGATGCTCTGTGGTATAATCTTGTGGACTAATAGTGCTTTTGGACATATTGTAACAAAGGTATGTGGACAAACCATGTTTTGTGGATACTTTGTGATATAGATTGTGGACAGAGTGTATTTTGTGGATACCATGATGTTGTTGATAATGGACAAAATTTATTTTATGGACACTGTAAAAATAGTCTGAGGACAGTACATTTTTTATGGACACCTTGCACTGGGCCTTTGTGGACAAAATGTGAAATAATGTGATGTGGACAATATGTGTCCCATGGTTAAAGTGAAGCACAACAAGGGGGCTTCCACTACTCGAACCCAATATTCTGTCAGTAGCTAGTCCAAGTCACACACCACTTTAGCATTTCATACTCAAGGACACCAGCAGCAGATTTAGCCAAGGATGCATTTTCCCTGTACCTACTGACATGTCCCATGTGTAAGGCATGTCTCTTACATAAATATGAGGGCCCCTTTACCTTGTAGAATCAGCCCAAAGTCTAGGCATCTTATAGGCTGGGTCCCTTTACTATAGAACAGTACGAAACCTTCAAAAATCAAGTCCCAGCTGTGCCTCATAGGATGTCTCTCAACTCAGCATCTTATATGTGGGATGTGCCTTGTACATCATTTTTGGACAAAACAGTATTTTTATCTGTGAGGGGCTGTATCTATGTTCTCAAAATGGAAATTTTTCATCATTTTCTAAGGGCATTGCATACCTGCCAACACCAAATGATAAAAAAAACTTAGGCCTATGAAACCTAACCCTTTTTGTTTGAAAAGGGGCTTGGTGAATCTAAGCACAGGGGTCTGAGGAGACATCCCGCCAGGGGCTTAGACATGTTGCAAAACTAGAGGCCAAATTTGTGCATTATGATGATTTTTGAAAATGACTGACATACTAAGTTTAAATGTTTACCCATATGGATATAAAATCTACCTCTAGAAAATATCTCTGGAGAAGAAAGGTGATCTCTGGTAGTAGATATATCTGAGAAAATTAAAAAGATATATATCTAACCTTCCCCACACTCATTTTGTTATGACCTGATGATAAAATGTATGAAAATCCCAAACAATATCCCTAAGGTTAGACCATTGCAGTAGTGAGATAGGGAAAAAAAAGTCAGGGAGGGTCTTCAGTCAGTCTTCAAAGTGTTGTCTATCTAAAGGAACAAATGGGCATCAGCTTGCAAAAGCAGATGATCCGAAATGGTTTCGCTTAGTCCCCCTTGGCCGCAACCCCAATAAAGATTTGATTTATATCCAGTGCTGCCGAAATCTTTTTCTCAACACAGGCCAAAGTAGTCTGTGTCTTGGCAATTTTACATGGGTCATTTTTCTTTTTATTGTTAATGTAATAGAGAATAAGAATTGGAGGGGGGCTGGGGGGTATATTTCCTCAGGAAATTTTTTTAATATCCAGAAGCCAACTGGTGCCGCCTGGTACATTTTCGGGATAGCTAAAACCCTCAGATGAAAAATTTTCAAAGACACCCCCAATATATCAATGATGAATCTTATTGGATTTGGACAAATCACATGACTGACCATGGAAGGTCTTGGAATAACTGAAAATGAAATAAGGAGATTCCAAGTGCTGTAAACCCCCAATGTATAAACTGCAGCTTATAGACCATTTCAGATGCCTTCTGTGCCTTATAGTCTTCCTGAACTCAGGATGCGGCTTATATGAGGAGTTTTAAATATATAGACTACAGTAAGAAATGAAGACTATTTCGGACCCATTGTGTGGCTTATAGCATTCTCCCAAAGCTGGGGTGCGGCTTATATGTGGGTTTGGCTTATAAGTGGGGTTTTACCATATGACTGGATGGTGTGGGGGGCACATACTCCACCTGAGCCAAAGGTTTTATTACCCCATGATCATAAATACATTTATCAATACATTTTTCTCCCCATTCCTTTGAAAATGTTTTGAAATTTAAAAAAGAAGGTACATCCTGATGCATTTGTATAAATAGGCCTATATTTGTTTCCTTACACTAGTGGCTTCGCCACTAGTTAGTGGGGGCATTGGCCAATAGACAAATTCTGCCTCCAGATCATGGCAAATGGGGGCCCTACTGATCACTGCAAATTCTGCCTTCTGACCACCAGAGCCCCCTGGTGTCTTACAGTAAAAGCGCTTATCTTAGCAGCGCTTAACTTAGCAATGGTGTGTTTCATAGCAACAACAAACAATTTAGCACTCTCCCAGCAGATTCTCTTGGAGGTTTGTTTTTAGTGAATTACTCTGGAAGTACTCATCAGATCTTTACATATGAAATTAAAGGGAATTGTGAGGGGAGACCAGATCTACAATCAGTGAACAGTTTACTTGATAAATGAAATCGGGATGAGTGCCGATTTCTTTTAATCGTGATCCAAGATGGTGGAAATTACAGCTTGACTGCCGATTTTTGAGGCTATAAAACATTTTAGAAAATGAATTAAAGAAAAAACTAAATAGTAAAACATTATAACCAGTAAGGTTTGTAAACATTTCTAAGTTATGGATACTCTTTCCTAATTGCTTTACAGCATGAAAATTTTGCTTCATCTAGTACCCCAAGGGTACTGTAGGCTAAAACAGTCATATATTGCACATTTCTAACCAGCGACCTAGGAGGCATTTTTATATATATGTAAAAAGTAATATCTTGAGAAGTTGTACCCACCACTTTTTCAAATGCGGGTTTTCGCAGCAAGTCGCAACAATTCGTACGTCATAGAGAAGGGTCTAAAAATTTTACGCCACCCCCTCAAGAAGGATTAAAATATTTTTTGCCACCCCCTCAGGAGGGGTCCAAATATTCTACGCCATCCCCCCAAACTCACCAACTCCCCCCTGTTGTTAAAATATTAGCACTCCCATAAAGTGTGTGTGTACAAACTAATACAGTGCGCTTCTGCAAATAGAAACTATTGTATACATACTCTGAGCAAACCGACGACATATCCAAAATTAGATTTTCATTGTAGAGGGAGGCCTTGTGATAAGGTTCCCCTTGGGAGTGAGTATATATAGGAGGAACTGGTCAAGTGACAGTAGAGTTGAAACCTTATGGTAAAAAGATATACACAATACTCCAGAATCCCAATACACTCAGTTAGGGCAGGTTGACCTGCCCTAAACTTTCAAAGTTTCATAAACATTTAGACTTAATCCAAAGAAAATATGTGTAGAGAGAGCATCACTTCCCTCAAATACCATGTATTGCCTGCCAAAATAAGTTAAATTCAACTTTGCTAAAGTAAGCCTGGAGGTTCACTTGCCTGACTCTGGAATCCTTCTTTTTGAGTCAATTTGAGGCACCTTTGGGAGTTTTCTGTGCATAAATGTAAACAAACAGTAATAAAACAGAGTATTCCATTCCTGGTTAGCAGGATCCTTAGTGGGAGGTTATTTCAGATAATCCCGGACAGACATTTCTCTCTGTGAGCGTCAACTGGCTCCTTGACTGCTGTTACACGCTCCCATGGCGACAGACAGCCAAAGCATGGGACTCCAAGCACATTCTCAGACAGACAGCATCAATCCAGCCAGAATGAAGTAACAGCCGAAAATGGTGAAAATCATGTCTGAGGGCAATTTCAAAGTGAAGGCTACTGCCCACTTTGTTGTAAATGAGAAACAAGTGCGAGAATGGGTGAAAAAATGGAATAACTGGTAGGAGTGAAACAATCTTTTAAGAGGGTCATTGTAATGCTGTCTCTGGGAGGTTAGTCCAAGTACAGTCCAAAAAGATCGCTGCAATGGCCAAACTGCCCTTCAAGGCCTCTAACGGTGATTCTGGCCTCCATCGTGCTTTTTTGGTCATAACTCCAGCGCATTATTGGAGTATAACCGCACTCTGAGACCTTTTATTCTACTCCAAGAAGGTCTTGGCTGGAATCTGGACATGTTAATAAATTGAGAAGTCAAGCTCTCCATACATATCCAGTTGAAACCGTTCAGGTCCTACAGAAAGGCGAATGCCATGACCACTATACTAGCTTTGACTCACCCCACTGCCATGTCTCTGGGTTTTGCATTAGTATTTAAGGTAGAAAAACATGTTGACATGTGAATTCCTCCAGGTTCCAGTAAATATAGTAACCATAGATAGTGATGCAATGCATCCATACTTCATAATATTCGACATGTAGAAAGATTGGATTAACTTTTTTTAACCGAGTTGCGATTTGCCATTTCCAGTGCTCTCCTTGCAGAGAGCTGTGACCTATATCCATATCCTTCTGCGAATGTGTGTCAAATGCTGACTTTTGACCTAATTCCGCACGGTCTACAAGAAGTTCATCAATTCATTGATAAACTCTCACAAGTTTGGGTTTGTGGGAAATAACCCAATGAGGTTATTTATGAATTAATAGCTTAATAACATATATCCTATGGTAATACATAAGGTTCTAATGGATTTTTTTTATTAAAAGGGCATAGAAATGAAGTAACATGCTTTAACTGTTCATATAAAAGCAACAAAGCATCTCAGGTTGTTTAAAACTGTCTTAGTGGTTAATTTCTATCAATGTCTACTTAAATAGGATGACTTAGACTTTTGAAGATCCCCGGTCGTAAGCTGGGGGAATTTGGGAGAACCGGTTTAGTCAAAAATAGAAAAAGAAATCAGCTTATGACCAGGGTTTTATGGTAGCACACAATAACTAAGATTAGGATAACTATTGAACAATAAAAAAAAAAGCATACAAATGAGGACATGGTAGAGATAACTATTTATCTCATGGTAAATCCGTTCAGATATTTCATTATTTTGGTACCGGACGTGACATGACACAAAACAAGCAATAAAAATGGAACCGGATGGCCTAGATAGGTATTTTTTGGTCTTCTGAGCTGAGGAGATGTACCTTGACTTTTTTGTTAAGGTTATATAAAGTAATTAGAAAATAAGTTTTTCAGGGTCTTCAAGGGCAAAATCTTACACTTTCTGACGACCTGACCCAGTTATATAGCAACTAGTAGTGAGCGATAATTCAAAGAGTCACCTGAAAAGCACACTAACCCAGGAGCCACAGAACAGACAAACGAGAAGCATTCAGAGAAGTTTGTGAAAACTGCAGGAGGAATACTAAGGAAGCTGCTGATAACTTAGGGTTAGAGGTAAACCACTAGAAGCTGGGTGGTCAGTTGTTGCACAGCAGTCTTTGCTGGAAAAAGTCCTGGGGAAGGTCGAGATTCAATGGGCCTGGACCTCCTGGCTGGACCAGGATGGTGGAAGAGCTGGAACAGAACATGGCCTTCTGAGTGGGTTGTCCCTTGAGTTGTCAGGAATCATTAACAACTTCATCAACATTACCAACTGGTTGATATTGTGTTGATAGTTTTGATCAACCTGTCTTCAACACTTTTTCAATCACTCCAAATCAACTTTGTCAACCATCACCATTTCAACATCAGATCAACAGTTGACATATCGCTGCTGAAATATTGTTCACAATTCAACATTGATCTGCCATGTCAAATCAATGATACTGATTTTAATGTTGATTCAACATTGACATGTCAACAAATAATTGCCTAACTACTACATGTATCAGTGTTGTTTCAACTTTGAAACAATGTTGAATCAACATAGAAACAGAAATGTTGAATCAGCACTGATGATTTGATGTTGAATCACAGTTGATTTGATTATGTTGTGTCAACTTTCAAATTCGATTATATCTAAACCCAGAATCAACTGTTCATCTGCTAAAATTGATTCAATGCTAAATCAACATTGATGTGCCCACTCTGTCCTGCGATGCTGAGCTGCAGTATCATATGAGCAAGTGGCTAATCAGTGTGCTAGGTTGCAGTGCATGTGTTCACCTTAAGGAGAGGTCATACTCTGACAAGGTGTGGGGAGAGACCACTCCTGCCCGGTGGTGTAGAACATTGAATTAAAACTGATCGATCAACCCTGATTAACCAGTATCCTACACTGATTTACAAAAGAAAGAATGGCAATAGAATTACTTTAAAACAAGGTTGACTATATAAATTCTGCTGCATGGGAGGAGGAGGTGTGGCCATGTCCTCAGTTTGCCTCCACACACTGTGTGGAGTATATCTAAGACCAAGTCTTCTATTTTAACACACATTGTATGGCTTTGTCCTCAGTTTGCCTACACATACTGCATGGAGTATATCTTAGACTAAGGTTTGCCTACACATGCTGTGTCTCAGACCAAGTCCTCTTTTTGCATAGACACACTGTGGGGCCATGTCCCCAATTTGTCTACACACTGTGTGGACCTTAACTAAGTCTAAGTCCTCTATTGGCATACACTATGTGGCCATGTCCTCAGTTTGCATACACACACTGTGTGGAGTGCAGTCTATAAGAAAAGTTTTTCCCCTCGCAGGCCATTCAGTCCTGCAGATCTCATCATTCCGGCAGGACTGAATACCTCAAGATTATTTTTGATAAGAAATGAATAATAAAAAAAAAAAACAGAATTAAATAACTATTTTAACCATTTCAAAAACTAAAATAACTGCTTTTGTTTTAGGCGGTAAAAACTGTAATAATGGTCTGATTTGCAAGCCGTAAAAAACAAAATGTAGCCCAAGGTCCCATAGATACGGCCAGACATTGCATCTGACAGTTTGATGATTTTGGTTGGTCCGGAAGCAACTTTGTCGAGTTTTCGTATTGACTGGGAGTGTATCTAAGACCATGTCCTCTATTTGCATACACACACTGTGTGGCCATGTTCTTAGTTTGCCTACACACACTGTATGGAGTGTATCTAAGACCATCTCCTCTATTTGCATACACACCCTCTGTGGCCATGTCCTCACTTTGCCTACACAAACTGTGTGCAGTGTATCTAAGACCATGTCCTCAGTTTGCCTACACACACTGTGTGTAGTATATCTAAGACCAAGTCCTCTATTCGCATACACACACTGTATGGCCATGTCCTCACTTTGCCTACACACATTGTGTGCAGTGTATCTAAAACCATGTCCTCTATTTGCATACACACACTGTGTGGGAATGTCCTCAGTTTGCATACACACACTGTGTGGCCATGTCCTCACTTTGCCTACACACACTGTGTGCAGTGTATCCAAGACCATGCCCTCTATTTGCATACACTCACTTTGTGGGAATGTCCTCAGTTTGCATACACACACTGTGTGACCATGTCCTCACTTTGCCTACACACACTGTGTAGAGTGTATCTAAGAATGTGACCTGTATTAGCATACACACACTGTGTGGCCATGTCCTTTGATTGGAGGAAGTCTGAATGAAAGGGGTTTCTAAGTAGGTGAGATTGTATAAATGTTGTATAAAGAAACTCTGACTTTAAAATCAGAAATATGATTATTTCTGTGGACCTGACCCATATATCTCAGCCCAGGTTCTCTACTTGCAGACATGCACTATGTGGCCATGTCCTCAGTTTGCCTATTCACATTGTGTAGAGTGTCTAAGACAAAGTCCTCTATTTGCCTACACACACAGTGTGGCCATGTTCTTAGTTTGCCTACACACATTGTGTGGAGTGTATCTAAGACCACCCACTCAACAAAAAAAATGTTATTTAATGTCAAAAAAATGTTTTTAACATTGTAAATTGTTTTTCTCTGATAAGGAGCCATAGGGAGACGTTCTGAAACATTTTGCAACATTTTTGTTGACTGGGCATGTCCTCTATTTGCCTACATACAACATATTCTATATTCGCTACAACTGTCCCCAGTTTGCCTAACCACACTGTATGGAGTACATCTAAGTCCACATCCTCTATTTGCAAACATGTGCTGTGTCATCATGTCCAAAGTTCCATACCTAATTCAAAGCCCTTAGTTTTACTACACTTTTTGCAATTGTCCATACCATAGGCAGAGTTATCTAGCCCTCATTTTGCATACACACACTGTGTGGGCAAGTCCCCACTTTGTAAACACACAGCCTACTTGAAGTAAAAATGTTTTTTTTACGTTAAAAAAGAAGTTTTTATTTTGTTCCTAAGCTTGCCAAATGTTTGTTTTTAAACATCAAAGTAATGTCAAAACATGTACAGAAAAAGATGCTATTTTAACATTCTATAAAAACGTTTATATTTCTAGGTCAAAAAAAATTTCTTAACATAAAAGAAATTAAACTAATAAAAAAATTTTATTTGTTGAAAATTGATAAAAAAAAAAACAACACATTTTTAACAAAACCTAAAAAATTTGTTTGCAAACATTGAAGAAAGTTTTTTGTCACGTGGAAGGTTTGATTAAGGAAAGTCCTCAGTTTGTCTGCACACAGATTCAATGTCTGGTTCCAATTTGTGACATATTTTGATTACAAATACACTTGATTAGTCCTTAAGAGGTCAAAAATGGCAATTATGGAAATCAGGGAATACACCCATATTACTAGATGAACTGGGGACACACAGACCTTTCAGTGTGTTAAATAAATTGGGGACTTTTACACAGATGTTAAAATATTAAAATATTCTGTGCTGATTTTTCACACACAGCACAAGTCTCTTAAGGTCAAATTGGGGACATTTTCTTGATACATTAGAAATCATGTTTATAACCATTTTTTTTTAAGGTCATCGTTGATGCCCAGGCCCATAGCCCCCCTTTTCTCAAGGTCATGCGATGTACCTCATACGAAGATACAGTGTAACTGTGTCTGTGTATCTCACAAGGCTAACATCAGAGTACCCCATAAGGACCCAGTGAGTAATTGTGTGTACCTCACAAGGCTAACATCAGAGTACCTCATAAGGACTCATTCAATAACTGTGTGTGTCTGTGTACCTCATAAAGACACAATGTAACTGTGTGTACCTCATAAGAACACTCTGTGTAACTGTGTACCTCATAAGGCTAATATTTGGGGGACACTGCACAACATTATACTGTAGCTCACGACCCCTATGACTAGGATAATCATCAGGAGCGACCTACTACTGGTCAGTAAAATCAGCCCCTAATATGTAAAAATAAAAAGTGGCCACTATATTTAGCTACATGTATCCCACAGGGTTCTCCAGTTTAAAAAGTCACACTATGTTGTAGTCTTGAATAGACAACTCTGAAATAATAGTATGTCCTGCTCTAGGGTACAGGTGCAGCACTTAAACAGTCATAACCATTCTTTGAAAAGCCTCAGTATGTTAATCATTCTGAATTTAGTATGTGTGGCCACTAAAGTGAAAGGGTTAATTGTGTCTTTTTCTTCCCTTTTCTGAGTAAAGGCTAGATAATCATTACATAAATGTTGAGATACTGAAAGTGAAAGATGAATAGAGGTGCAGTAAACATAGTCACGTCATGTACTTAACTACAACCTAGTACTTTTGATATCTGTTTGGCACATTTGTCTGAAAACAGACCATCAAGAGATATTGAAAGTATAGTCTGGAAATTAACCCCGGGTAATTAACCTGTATAGAACGAGACCTGATCTACTGTGTGATACCATTCTTGACTATAGCCGGGGCTCCACTATGTGGTATGGAGTGGCAGCGTTACAGGCGGCACGCCAAAAGCCATTGTTCTCAGCGACACATGTAAACAAAAAGAACGAAGGAATACCTGTGCCGCCTGGCATGCTGCTGCCCCATGCCGCCTATTGGAGCTTAGGCTTATGTTTTGATTGTGGACATTCCCTAGTTTTTTTGGCTTTAAGATGGATGCAACCCATTTCTTTCAACTATTCTCCACCTTGTTTTTCTTATTACACTGAACAAAGTAGAAGCCATTGCATACCAAATCATCACCTGATATCAAAAGTGTTAGAATTGGTGCTTTGGCTTGATATGGTCCGAGGGTAAGAATCCGTTCAACAGGGGCACATTGTCATGTCATCTACTGAACATGCAGCACATTTGATACACTTATCTAAGCTAGAGTTAACGCTTTAACACTATGGGAGTGGTCTTTTGAGAGGGGTGTTGCAGACACTAAATTGGTCCAAATTTTGAAGGCTATTGAGTTACAGTTGCAGGGAAACTAGTATTCTTATGTCAGGTCTTGCTTTCATAGATCCTCATCAGTCTGTCTCTTCACCATAGCAGGTGAATTTAGCAAAAGTCATGGCTTACATACTTTTTTCCAAGAGTGTTCTGAGATTCTTCCAGTTTCTTCCGAAAGAAACCATACAAAATAGGTTTCTTCCACGTGTTTTCCACTGTCCAGGAAGAAATACCTTTCATCCGGGAAGAAATCCAGCCCTGAATGAGTGTAATACTATAAAGATATCGAAAAGGGGATCTCTACTTTGAATCAACTTAAAGTTCCATAAGTACATTTCTCAGGTCATTGGAACTATTTATGCTAGTAAGAATTTTGTATGTGGCAGCCATTTTGAATTAATTTTGTGTTATGCCCTGTCTAATGAGATAAGATTATTCCAATGCCTTTTGGTGCTGGTAACATTCATTATGCAAGGGATGCACTATTCAAGGTTCATATATGAAATGCCTGATGATATCAGAGAAGGCTTCATGAAGAGGCAGCATACTATGCATCACAGTGCCGGTATATCTAATAGCATATGGAGTGACATCCCAGGTAACAAGGAATGTTAAGTCAACGTTGATTAACATTCACTGATGGTCAGTTGGACTAAAATTTGTCAAAATTTGTTGTTTCAATGTTGATTTGGGGTTTTTAAGAAAACGTTTTTTCATAGATGTTGGTTTAACATTTAAAAAAACGTTCAGCAGGTAACGTTTTTTCCAGATAACCTTTGATGAACGCTGATCAACATTCATAATGTGGACTCAAACCAACATTGATTTAACTAGTTTAAAAAACGTTGATTGAACGTTATTCTCTGATTTCAAAATATCTCACTAGGTGGCATGAAATGTTATAACAGGACTGGCTGGGATGCTGCATACATGTACATGTCTAATATAAATCATAATTTTGATAATGTGACTGTTGCACCAACCTCATTATATAGATCCTATATCTAGATGTATCTAGGTAAAAGCATATCCATAAATGGATAAAAATGTTCCATGCATTATGGTCCATGGTATGCTGGACACCTGTAATGAAACATTTGGAATGTGTATAACCCATTCCTGTTTTATCTTCCCTTATGAATCAATGCACTGCACCTCTAACACAAGAGTGATGTAATGCTAGAGAAATTGGACAGAATGCAGTTGAGGGGACTCAAAACCATATACAGGGGCAAAAATATGACAGATGACGACATGTATGTCACGGCTGGCATTACCACATTGGCAGTACGACGCCAGAGACTTTTGTTGAGCTACATGTATAAATTGTCCAAAAAAGATGAGTGGATTGATCACAGTGAAAGGCGAGAAGGACTCCGGTCTGAGGCCAGTATAAAGTTCAAGACTTTCAGGGCAAGGAACAACGGTTATCATAATTCACCTCTATTCAGGGGTAAAAGCCTATGGGACAACTTGGGCTCGTGGTACCAATTGAGTGCTGATAAATTCACCTTCAAGAAAAGAATAAATGTTATACTGGATCTAACTAAACAGAGTAACAACCCTGCACAGGCGGATGGCGATTAGGTAAAGAGAGATGTATGAGTCCTAGGGGATGGGTTGTAATGACTTCACCTCATTTTCGGATTCTCATCCTCTCTCTTATGGGATGATGGTCCTGCATTGCTGGGAGGGGTTGTAATGACTCCATCTAGCCGTGCATGACCATTATTATTTAGTGTGAATGATGCTCTGGATGGGTTGTAATGACTTAACTGGGCTTCTATTAATAATTGAATCCTAATGGTGACCATCCGTCCAGCTACATGGGCTCTCATCCAATTGATATCACTATCCTTACGTGCCATAATCTCATAATTTCATAATTTTAGGGCCGACAATAATAATTCTTGGTCTCTTATGTCATGTTTCTAGTGAAACATTATGCTTCAGAAACTTAGAATATAATTAAGTCTCCTTATTGATCATAATTCCGTTATACAAACTTGTCTATCAGCTTTTTATTGAGCATTTGTATTTATGGAGGATTAATCACCTCCAACCTTTGCAATGATAATCATTCGTCGATTGAACATAATGTAACCTGTTACTTTTGTAAATACACTCCAATTTTGTTATTAAGCTTTATATACATTTTGTATGCTTCATCTTCACCTATATACATTACACTCATTACACTCATTAGAATGTGCTGCACAAACGAAACTGTTGTATGACTAAAAGTAATTATCATATTGTCAGATTTCATCACTTATTTTAATTTGTGACTTGACAATAAAAACCTTCAACCCTTAAAAAAAAAAAAAAAGAGGCACATTGTCCCTTTGCAAAAGGGGATACATGTACAAGTGGAGCATAAAGAAATGGGGGGAAATAAATCAAATATGTCAGAAATTAAGAAGTAAAGTAAATCTCCTATAGCAATATACTGCCTTGGTATTGAGTAAGGTAAGGTTGTTTTAGAGTTGATCCAACATAATTTTAATGCATATTTCTATTAAAATTATTGGGTTTAATCAACGTTTTTCAACATTTATTCAATGTTGGTTTGAGTCCACGAAATGGAGTTAAGCTAAACCCTCTTTGGACGTTTTTTCAACCCGGAAATAACGTAAATTCAACATTTTGTTACATGGGATGGCTGTAGATGGCACATTGGTACAGACTAAGAGGGATATTTGGTGCTACTCCAAAACCTAGGGAATATCTGAAACAAAACAACTTCAGCAAATTCAGCATAAACAAGAGATAATACCAAGAATCAAATCATACTCAAAAGACAAACATATGCTACAAGACAAGCTTGAATCAACCCTCTTAACATTAATCATTATGATGGCCTCGCAGTCCCGCGAATAACCTCTCTCAGACCATCTTAAACCAGGACGGTCCTACAATACATCACACATCCTGTGGTGCTGTGTGTTTGGTGACTTGATAAAACAAACATCTTTATTTGTTGAAAATTGTTAAAAAAAAAAAAAAAAACATGTTTAACAACATTTTTTAATTCTTAACAAAACCTAAAAAAAATTGTTTGCAAACGTTGAAAATACATTATTTTGCCAAGTGGGAGGTTTGATTAAGGAAAGTCCTCAGTTTGCCTGCACACAGATTCAATGTCTGGTTCCAATTTGTGACATTTTTATTACAAATACACTTGATTAGTCCTTAAGAGGTCAAAAATGGCAATTATGGAAATCAGGGAATACACCCAGATTACTGGATGAACTAGGGACACACAGACCTCTCAGTGTGTAAAACAAATTGGGGACTTTTACACACAGGTTAAAATATTAAATATTCTGTGCTAATTTTTCACACACAGCACAAGTCTCTTAAGGTCAAATTGGGGACATTTTGTTGACACACTAGAAATCATGTTTATAACCATTTTTCAAGGTCATCGCTGATGCCCAGGCCCATAGCCCCCCTTTTCTCAAGGTCATGCGAAGTGAGACGTCCGCGGATCGCAAGATGTCCCAAGTTTGTATGTGTGTGTTCCCATTCATTAATTTCCCCAATTTGCTGGTTACACCAACTCACACACACACACACACATTGGGAAGAGTCTCAATAAGATTCAGGGACGGCTAACATAGACGTTAGATTCGATTCACACTATATCTTTTTCTCTACAGTTCTCATATAGTAATTCTAGAGATGACAGACCACAATAGATAAGCTTACTTTGCTGAGATCAATCTTTACAGACATAAAAAAGATACTCTCTATGTGAAAGTAATCTCACTTACGTGGCAACAGTTCTTACAGCTCTTAAACCAAATCGATCAAATGACCATCCAATGGGAAGTGCAAATAAACCATAGGCAACCCAGCTCATGGTGAATGCCAGAGGGATGAATCTTTCCTGGTTTTTGCATGGTCCCGTCCTGTTTGCTGTCTGTGCAATATACAATATTAATTTTACCGCAACCACTAATACAGCCATAAAACTGCATGTGTTCTACATGACCTCTACACATATTCAGTGATTATTTTGCACAAAACTGAATCTCATAATAGTTACACATGTACATAGGAGCTGTGCTATGCACTGCTGCCCTATATTTTAGAGCTGCTAAACTAATCTACATTGAACTGTGATGGCTTCTAATGAAATCATACCTTGAGCCACGGGCGTGGACTGGTTACAAGGTTTAGTCTTTGTAGGTGTTATCCATATGCTATAGAAGGGTGAGAAACTAACGGGAACAGTGCTGCCCTCTGGTGCTTTTATTTGCTATGCACAGACCTTGATTACGGAGGTGAGGGGTTACTTTGGCAAAGTCACCACTCACCTCTGGAATCAAGGTCTGTGCATAACAAATAAAAGCACCAGAGGGCAGCACTGTTCCCTTTAGTTTCTCACCCTTCTATAGCATATATGGATAACACCTACACAGACTAAACCTGGTAACCAGTCCATGCCCGTGCATTGAGCATTAGGGAGTAGTCATTTTTTAACAACAGGGGAGGGGTGGTGGATTTTCAGGTGGGTGCATCAAATTTGTTTTGGATCTCCCCCTCAGAGGGGTCAG
Organism: Acholoe squamosa; assembly: GCA_949317995.1. Taxonomy (NCBI): domain Eukaryota; kingdom Metazoa; phylum Annelida; class Polychaeta; order Phyllodocida; family Polynoidae; genus Acholoe; species Acholoe squamosa. The sequence goes on along the minus strand of OX439037.1, from coordinate 65,078,180 downwards.
AAATTTTTCGCCCCTCCCCCTTTGTGCTATAGCAATACGTGGGCTATTTCACTAAGAAAGGGTGAATTTGTTTCCCCCTCCCCCCAAGAGGTCTCTGAAATTTGTTGCCCCTCCCCCCAAAACCGCCACCACTCCCCTGTTGTAAAAAAAATGGTTACGTCGGACTGCTCCTGCAGTGCCGACACGTCATTGTAGCTGCCCCCAGTGGATTAACACTAAACCATTCTTACTTCTCTCACCACACCACCCGTTTCTCCCACCCACCCACACCTATTCTTATAAATTTTTCATCACATTTTTCTTCGTATATTTGTGTCTCATACAACCGAGAATATCACTCATAAAGGGTTTATTCGTAATATTTCTCATTATTTTTTTTTAAATCTTTATTTATCCTGGCATTTATAAGGCTAAAGCCTGGGCAACTAAACACCAGCCATATGGAAAAAAACATATAGTTAATTGTAGATGTATATGTGTTTTCATAAAACCATTCTATCAAATAATTTGTTTACCCCATTCACCTCTTGTGTTATCTATTGGGGGCTTTCACCATAATGACCACTCCCTTATACCTGATAATGAATATTGGATAGGTAACTCGCCCCTTACTCGACATGTTAGTACATTAAGTTGACTATCCTGCCTTATTTCAAGTTATTTTCGCAATAAATCAGGATTGTTTGTGTCAAGTGCACAATATTTATATTGTAGTTAATGGTGCAATGTCAACTGGGGGCCCATATGCTATCTGAAAGAAGTTAACCCAGGGTGGTCGACTTGGGTACCAACATGGCTCGTGGTAGAGTCAGGGGGCGAGTTACCCTATAATACCCAATGGCACTTGCTTCAACAGAACTGAGACCTTTTAATCTAAAGATACCGTAATGGCCCATTTAAGCGCCGAGGTCTCAAATAAGCGCCTGTCTCGAATAAGCACGGGGGTGTAGGGGTATTGAAATCACTCTTAAACACTAAAATCAGTATTCAAATAAGCGCCTGTCTCGTATTTATAAGCGCCAGGGTTTAAAGTGGGAATTAAATCAATGAGCACCCGGGCGCTTATACGGGCCACTACAGTATCTACTCATATTCATGCGTGTGATCTAAAGGTCTCTCTTACAAGTCAACATTTCCTAATACAGAGGTAAGATTTGAAAATTGTGGGCACATATAAAATAAATGGCTGCCAAGGACACTCTTTACAGGTGATTCCGGAGGCATCATCATATTTTTTAACAACCTGTGGCACCCGATTTGCATGTCATCTCCTTTATGAAGAAAAGTAATAAAAGAAAATACAGCTGGTGCTAGTTTCACACCAAGAAGTGTGCCTATGGAAATGTTACTTGCCCAGTTACTGGTGTGCCAAAAGTGACTGTTGTATGCCCATTAGTGTGCTTAGAAGGTCATATATTGACACACAAAGTGACTAGTAGTGTGCATATAATAATATGCGCCAAGTGTGTTTATATATTGTATAGGCACACCAATGTGCCTGTAGGATCTGTTATAGCCACAACGACTGGTGTGCATTCACCTATTGTTATATGTACACCAGCGAATGTGTATTTTTATACCACGATTTGTGGGTTACACAGTGCTTTTTGGTATCTATTGCCATCCACATATCTGTCGATATTGCACACCCTATAGGCTGTAACATCAATTTTGGAAGGCGTGCGGTTATCCATGGAAGGCGTGCGGTTATCCATGGAAGGCGTGCGGTTATCCAGGATAACTGCACGCCTCTCATGTCCTTCCATGTCATATGTTACATGTTAAAACCCACGAAATAGTCCAGGCCAGGGTAGGGATCGAACCTGCAGTCTCACATCCCAAATCCAACTCCTTATGCACTGCGCCACAAGGACTGACAAGAAATGATCGGTTTGAACCAAGTCTGGATATGATACAAAGCCGTGTGCGCTGTCGCTGTCCGCTGCCGGGCAACGAGGTGTATTATACACAAACATAACAGCGAGACGCGTCTTTTTTCGCCGTGTGCGCTGTCCCTGTCCGCTGCCGGGCGACGAGGTGTATTATACACAAACATAACAGCGAGACGCGTCTTTTTTCACTGTGTGCGCTGTCGCTGTCCGCTGCCGGGCGCAGAAGGAGGAGACGCGGTGGCCTAGCGGTTAGCGCCTTGTGCTCAGCCGTCCGCGGATCGAATCCCGGCCCGGGCGCATCTTTTTCCGCCGTGTGCGCTGTCGCTGTCCGCTGCTGGGCGAGGAGGTGTATGTACCGATCGTGTACACACAATTGCTGGCATTGAGTCCCGGGGAGGGGGAATAATTTTTGTTTTCAACTTGAATTTATTGGTATAATATTGATTATATATTGGTTTCGTGGTATAAAATAAGTAGTCAATGGATAACTCATGACTCGTGTGGGTTAGCAAAGGCTAATAACACTCGGCCTACGGCCTCGTGTCATTATCCTTCACTAACCCACACTCGTCATGAGTTATCCATTGGTTACTTGTTCAAGAATCCCTTATTGGCACGCCAGCTGGTGTGTAACCTATAATCATGAATAGTCCAGATTTGGGCTACCAGGGGGGTCCCAAATAAATTCTGGACCAGCCTAAAAGGTTTTAGGGTACCGGTACGGATAGTACATGTGTTGGGGATTAGGCTCCATATAATTATGTGAGTAGGTTAAACATCGTTTCCAGATCCAGGGCAGGGCAGCCATACAACCAGTACATTGATAGCCCAGAGAATACTGGCAAGTGTAGAATTATCAAGATGTGTAAAGATGATCTCAATGACATTTATGAAGGGCGTGAATACCTAACGCATACAGAATCACCTAAAATTAGAAGCATTATTGCTAAACTCCGAACTGACAATAACTGTACACTTGACAGCCTATCAAGAAGATATACAGGAAAGAAACCTGTCAACTCTATGTGCGCATACTGTAATACTGTGCAGGATGTCAATCATGTCTTCTTACATTGTAACATGCCTGAGATGAGAAACGTGCGGTCAGTGTTTGAAACAAAATACCTCAAGTTTGTTGATTACTATGAAAGACACAATGACACTAGAAAACTTTCTCAAATACTGGGAGTGGCCCCATATTGTAAATCATCTAAAAGGCCAGGAGCTGTGAACTGTATATACTTATATATAAAATCTGTCTACAACATTGTAAATGAAAACCTGGTGCTGACATAAGTGTACCTGTACATTAGTCAATAAAGCCATCTTGAATCTTGCAGCAAATTTGAGTACCTTGATATCGCGTCTCACCCTACGTATACCCTACACTGATGTAAGATATTAAGGGCATATATAACAAATAGAGGTGCAGGCCTCGTGCTTCTTATCTGCTCATAGAATCACCGTGTGCACCTCTATTTATTATTTATGGCGTTTATACCATGGTTTCCACCATTAAATTAAATGTATTCACCTTAAAAAGCCATGAAAATCAATGTTATTTGTTGCGATTCGACCTAATCCATCCTTCACCATCTTGGTTTCTCGGCGAGATGACAACACTGCCTGGACACAAAATATTACGTCAATATTCATAGTAAAACCGCTGGTAAGCAGTGCGCGCGACGGCCAGAATACCCTTAGTGCATATGCCAACATGACAACTTGTGTCTCGCCGCGTTAAACAATCCGTCCACTACGCAGTCAACATGACGGCGAAAATTTCGCTCGATTTGATTTTTCTATCTTCAATCCTGTTACATATATCGTTCAAATCATGGCAAGTTAAAGGTAGGTGATAGAATATAATGTCTACTTTCATCCTCTATACGCATTAAGCTTCTAATTCTATAGTTTTTTTATTATCAAATTGAATTGTTCACTGTCAACTTGCTGTCACATCGTCTCGTCTCAAGTGTCAACATGGGTTCATTTAGCGCGTACTATTCGAACTTCAATATCCAGTCCCGGCACCATAAAATCGTTCAAGAACGTGATAACCATGGTATAACCCTATTTAGCATCTACCATAGTGGTATATACTAAAACCATACCTTCACTATACATATCTACCTGTGCAACACATACCACTGACTACCTACATAATACCTTATCTGTGACCCTTGACTCACACTGTTACCTAACCTATATACACAGTGACCTAGATAGCTGGCCACCTCCCAGCTCCCACCTGTCACTGCACTTAAGCCCTGAACATATATACAGGACACACAGGCCTACTGGTGCTTCTCACTGTATCCTCTATGTATTATACATAAATGTCTACAACCATACCTGAGAGCATTTGGTTCCTTTATTAGTGAATATCTGGGGATATCCAGATATCATATGAGGAACAATACCTTAATAACTCTTTTTGATATATAAAATAAACATATTTGAGCATGGTATGAATGAATTTAGATGTACATTCTATGCTTTTTCGTTAGGTTTACAGACAACATAAAATATCAAGACCTGAGGAGGGTGCCTGCACAAGTGAACATGCCTTTTGTCACTCTATAAAACTAATCACAAATGAGTGACCTTCCCTACTCCTGTTCTATATGGTAACTAATATGCTTGTCTATATCCAACTCCAACAGGGTATCTGTCGGGTGAGAATATAGACCAGAAACTGGGTACAAATCCTTATTCATTGTATTTTTTTTCTTGTTTCTCCTAGAGGGAGTGCTAATAATTAAACCATTATTATATGTTCCTATATATTCATTAAGCCTTCTACTATCTTGTTATAGTCTATTAATATCTTCATACATGGGAAATATCTGGTTTTTAGGGTATCCATTGGGTCCCAGGGTATCTGGCGGGTGAGACAATTCAGTGATCATGGCATAGCTCTAACCCTAAATGGTACATGGGGCTGTAAATACCAGGGTAAGAATCTTTGATGACAAGGTAATTTAGCATATGTCGGGTCCCAAGCTATCTGTCCGGTGAGAAAATTCAGTGATCATGGCATAGCTCTTTCCCTTAATGGAGCATGAGGCTGATAGCAACAGGATAAAATACCTTGATAACGAAGTAATTCAACATATATGTGTCCAGCCAAGGCAAAAGGGTCCCCCAAGAGGAAAAGTCATTTTCTAAATTCAAGTCATTAGCTTTTCAATGATGTTTTACATTAGAAAATATCTCTGCTAGTTTTTGAGTTATGGCTCTATGAATTTGGGTGGTCAGTAACATATCGATACACCAAATAAGCTCTAACTTGCATATTTCCCGAGATATCTTGAGATAAGTACAAGTATGCATAATTATGCAAATAAGGAAAATTATCATATTCTTTAAAATCATTTCTTATAGAATTTGACCTAAAAAATTTGTTTTTTACCATTTTTTGAGTATATTCATCCCTGTGAGTGGGGCTATCAATGGGCTTTTTTTATTCCTCTATTTTGAGTAGAAATCTTGTTTCCATGACAACATGTATCAACAAATACACTGATTTATGCCCTGAAATGCCCTAAAAACGTTCTATTTGCATTCCAAATTTGGAAGGTTTGGACCAAAAATGGAATTTCCCTGTAGGACTGTTGAAATCCTCATGAAAAACTTGTATAATACAATTTTCAGTCTAGTTTCCCCTTTTTTAAGCCTTAGTGGTGTCCCCCTGGTGGTCATATTTGGTACTAATCCCCCTTGGACGGTCCTTTTAGCTTGATGGCTCACACACACAAACACACACACACACACACACACATATATATATATATATATATATATATATATATATAGGATAGTATTTAAATAGGGTAATCAGGGATGTTAGAACTGAGAGTATAGAGTATCCAGGGTATCTGTCGGGTGAGACAAAAAAACTACCCCAACTGTACCACTTGAACTGGATGGATCACCCAGGCTATGATATTAGAGATAGACTTTCAATTTCTTTTTATGCATAATATTATGTAGACATGTTAAGGCTTTGCATAGTACATCTATCTCCTCCCTCTGCTACATATAAAATAGAGCAGAGGAGCCATGTTAGGGTATACGTCGGGTCCCATGCGAAATTGCCCAACTACATTTTTGCCTCGAACATAAATAACATAACTTGTCTACATACACCTATATGGTCTTAAAATTTCCCCTTTGCTATGGGGGAAATACCAAAACACAATAGGGAACCTATTGACCTTTTATTTTTGTTTTCTTTGCAAGTTGCAATATAGATTTTTATGTTTTTGCTTGGGAAAAACCTCATTTTGGGCAGCTTTAGGCCCCCAGCTCCCTAAATATGCCTTGTAGATAGGCAGAACCCATATACCCCTTGTAGTTCTATGCCATCCCAACCAGAATAAATGATAAAGTCACATATATTACTCTATTTGAAGTTCTTACTGAAGGGAAAACAAGATCAAGCCAAATCTAGTCGATGTTGGGATGGGTTGTAATGACCTCACCTGCACTTCACTACAGTGTGTCTGGGTCAAATGTCAGCCAGGAGACGGGGATGGGTTGTGGTGACCTCACTTTGTTGTTCTGGACTGCTAGACTATTTAAGAAGGTGTTGGGGATGGGTTGTAATGACTTAATCTACCGCCTTCTTCCTGCAACTGCTATATCTGATATAATTGTAGCTGGTTACATGGGTGTATTTATTCGTGTTATGAACTTGCTGCTGCATATAGATGGGTGTTACATACATACACAAAATTGATATAATCAAATGTACTTCGTTAAATCAGTAAAAAAATTAGTCAGGTTGCCTATTTGGATATATTAATGTTAGTTTCAGTATTTTGTGAGTTTTTTTCTAAATCTCAAAATCTTTAAGTTCCCCTTGTCTCTTTATCAAGCCCAATTATTAAATTTGTGATTGTGAATTTCAAGTGTGCAGATTACGAATCCGCTTTCATGGTATTTTTCTCAACATGGATCAATTTCTTCTTGTACATTTTTCTTTCCTTTTGTATATAGTCTTTTTACTGTTACCCTTATATTTACTGTTTTCTCATCCTTCATCATCTTACATGAATCATTAATCTCATTACCTATGTGTTGAAAACTGAGAACCTTGTGAATCTAAGGATATCACCTCTATTGTCAGATTTTATCACTCATGTATAATTTGTGACTTGGCAGTAAAAACGTTCGACACCTTAAAATCTGGACGATTCATGATTATTGGTCGTGTATCTGATGAATGTTATATGCACACCATTGTGCCCATACAATTTCATACTAGATTTATGATTAGCACTCCCTGGGTGCCCATAAGGTATCATATTGGCACACCAGCTGCACTGAAAACCCTACAGATCTTTAAACTCGTCAGACTGAGGACCTATAGTTGTCAGAAGAGGTACAGACAGGGGGCAGCACCTTACAGAGAGTGAAATCCCTCAGTCTACCTCTCCCCTGTTTGAGTCTATGGCATTCTGTTGACAATATGTAACAAACTCACAAGGTGGCAGGTATGTGCCACTCATGCTTGATGATCAAGCCTTCAGTTTTCAACTGAAGGTCTTCACTGCTGAGGACTTTAGGTGCTCAAGTTGACAATACCCAAATCTACAGCTTTGGGTAGTCAGATTGAGGACCCAAGGTAGTCAGCACCAAGGTTGTCACTCTAACAACATTATGTAATCAGTTTGACTACCATGGGAGAGTATGTGGACCTAAACCCATCAGGTTGAATACCCTGGGTACTCAATCTGATCACCTAAGGTTGTAGATTTGGGTATCGTCAGTCTGACGACCTTGGGGCTTTCAGTGTGGTGTGAGAGGAAGGGCTTATATGCGCACTGGCTGCTGTCTATACTGGCTGTTATATGCACACCAGAAAATATCAAAACAATGTAAAAATACAAAGAAAAAATTATATCCTGTTGGATTGACAGTACATGAATATTACCAAAGGGCAAAGCAATTAGACATGTAAATAAATTGTTTGATTCATGACACATTGATATACATAAGTGGTGTCTGCAATGTATATACTAGAGTACTGTGTAGATATTGAAATGTATGCTGGCAGTATATGAGTGTTAGATAATAGTAGGTATGCATATGATATGCACTTCCATATATAGACTTATAAGCAGATAAGCAGATACATGATATGCATTCCAATAATATGTTTGATTAATGGCCCAATATATGTTTATAGCTGCTTCAGGGCAGTGTGAACAGAGTCAGTTTGGTCAGCTGGTGGACACAGGTATCCCCTTATTGCATCAGAGTGCCACCCTCCATGTCTTTTGATGTCCATCAAACTTGTCCCACCTTTAAACCAAGCAAATGAACAGCCACCCTTTCTCAAACAATGAGGGTTGTTTCTTGAGCTTTTCCCCCAATGTTTTCCATGATCATTGTCCAATTACTCTTCAGGTACCCTTTTGTCATGGGATTACCATCTTTGTATCTAAATGCTGGTGCTTCTCGAGATTTTGCTGGAGCAGAAGCCACTGCCTTTCTATATGACCTAACTGGACAGAGTGGGATTTCTTCAATCTAGGAAGGGTTATCACCCGTGACTCCCCCAGCAACTGTTTTGTCTTTGACCATTTGACCCTAATAACAGGCAGGAATCCCACTCCAATATAACCATGAAGATTGTTGAGATTTTGTGTTGATAAGTTGAGAACGATGACAGATCATGAGGAATGATAAGATAGCAATACAGTGAAATTCCTTTACAATGAATCCTGTTACAATTTGCGTTTATAACGAACAAATCTCATTGTCCCAATTCAGTCCCATACATTTTTATAGTAAATAAGTCCTTTATAACGAACTTAACATGAGCTGAAAGCATTTATAACGAATTTTTCTGGGCACCTTAAGCATGCAATGAGTGGGGAATGTGATAAAAGTTAAAAATAACTCTTATTGGGGAACACTTTTCCTTTGATATTTTCCCCCACCGTTGATGGTAGTAAGGGTGTTGGGAGGTAGGGGGGGGTGGTACCGTTAATCCCTCACTCACTCCCCCACTGGGGGAGGGGGGGGCTTGTAGACGGACCTTTGATGGTGGTGAGGGTGTGGGCAGGTAAGGAGAGGTGTTGCCCTTAATCCCTCTTGCATTCCCTGTGATAGGGTGTAGAAACAGCCCTCTGATGGTTGCAATGGTTTGGGCAGGTAGAGGGAGCTGGTGCTGTTAATCCCTCACACATTCCCTATACTGGGGGGGGGGGGCTTTGCAGAGAAGGGCTTCTGGTGGTAAGGGTGAGGGGAGATGGGTGTGGGGGGGGGGGTGCAGAGAAGGGCTTCTGATACTGGTTAAGGCAAAGGGAAGGAAAATGAAAGTAAAATTAGTAAGATGTGTTGAATACACTCGTCATACTTCTGCTATATATTATTCTATATAATCTCTTTTGGCTGAATTGTATGAATGATTCAATACACCTTTCTCGCTAATTAATACTCCTGTATTGGTCACTTCTATATGTTAAAGGAATAAAGGGGATATCTGGTAGGATTTCAAAGCTGCCTAGGGTGCTGTTTGGATACAACGAAATTCGTTTATTACAAATTTTTTGGCCTGTCCCAAACAGTTCGTTATAAAGGAATTTTACTGTATAACAAATCACATGTATGATGACATGATGTGGTAAACCACTAATATCATATTGATAATGTAATAAATCACAGGTATGATAACAGGATATAATAATAGATGATAAACACTATCACAGGAGTGATAGTGTAATAACTCCAATGTATGATGACAGGGGTTGATCTATCATACACAATAATACAATATTGATAAGATGCTATGTCACATGGTGAAGACAGTAGATGTTGTTGAAGATATCAGATTCATGAAGAAGTTACAACTTGATAGGGATATAATTGTTGAATCTGGGATAATGTACGGGCCAAGATGACGTGTTTTTGAGACCATTGTACCTGTCAAGGTCCTCACAGCGTAGAGTGGTTAGTAGGGAAGGTATAACAGTTCACACTAAGCATTCATCTCCATGGCTGGACTGGGAGCAAATTAGCTTGTGAAAGGTTAGCTACGGGGTAGGAAGTGTACTGTCCATAACAACACACGCTGTACTGACACTCTGGGTGTCACACCTACGAGGAATGCTAAAACCTGAGTGTAGCAGCAGGATTGTAGAGTGTGTATTGACATTCTGGGTGTTACACTTACAAACAGTGCCAACACCTGAGTAGCAGTAGGTATGTGGAAGCTGTATTGACACTCTGGGTGTCACACCTACAATGAGTGACCTATTGATGGGAGCGTCATACAGTAGTCTGGGAGCATAGACCATATCATGTGTGCTACTGATAGGAACGTTGCGCAGGAGTCTGCGAACATAGTATAAGTTTCATACTGATGGGAACGTTGTGCATGAGTCTGTGAACATATTATAAGTGTCCCACTGATGGGAATGAAGTGCAGGAGTCTGTGAACATAGTATAGGTATCCTACTGATGTGAATGTTGTCCAGGAGTCAGTGGACATAGTATAGGTGTCCTACTGAAGGGAATGTTGTCCAGGAGTCTGTGAACATAGTATAGGTGTCCTAATGATGGGAATGATGTGCAGGAGTCTTTGAACATAATATAGGTTTCCTAGTGACAAACATTGTCCAGGAGTCTGTGAACATAGTATAGGTATCCTACTGATGGGGAACGTCGTCCAGGGGTCTGTGAACATAGTATAGGTGTCCTACTGAAGGGAACGTTGTCCAGGAGTCTGTGAACATAATATAGATGTCCTTGTGATGGGAATGATGTGCAGGCGTCTGACAAACATTGTCCAGGAGTCTGTGAACATAGTATATCTGTCCTACTGATGGGGAACGTTGTCCAGGGGTCTGTGAACAAAGTATAGGTGTCCTGCTGAAGGGAAAGTCGTCCAGGAGTCTGTGAACATAGTAGAAGTTTCCTAGTGATGGGAATGATGTGCAGAAGTCTGTGAACATAGTATAGGTGTATTAGTGATGAATGCTGTCCAGGAGTCTGTGAACATAGTATAGGTGTCCTACTAATGGGAAGGTTGTCCAGGAGTCTCTGAACATAGTATAGGTGACCTAGTGATGGGAATGATATGCAGGAGTCTTTGAACATAGTATAAGTGTCCTACTAATGCGGACATTGTGCAGGAGTATATGAGTAAAACACTGAAAAATATACCAAAAAATGGTTTAGATAAATTTTTGATGGGGAATTTAGTGGTATGCTCCCAATTATTCCATTTCTACTGAAAACGTTCCATTCATGGAATGTAAAAGAGACATCCGTTGCCATGGAAACATAGATAATTGGCATGTATGACAATTTCTGGTTGCCATGGGAACCACTCCATCATTTTAAATGGGAATTTTCACCACAGATGTGTTGGATGTTTACATGAAGAACTCAGAACCAAAAAAATTCTGAGAAAATTCCCTCTAGAACCGATTTTATGATAAAAGAATCACATTTCTTTGTTTATTTTTCCACCAAAACTGTATTTTTTGCATTATCACTATTCAAGCTAGGATATAATGTATTTAGAGCTTGTTTGCATTTTTCAATTGCTCACACCGACATCGGTTTGCCAAGCAATTACAAAAGGACTACCTGGAATATTTTAGCTCAAGATATCTCATTTTAAAGCACATGACCTAAAATCTAAAAAGCCATTTCCCCCCTGGATGCAGATTTTCACCCAAGGGGAATCTTTTTCTACATACTCATGCATTTTTCTCAACATTCCGTAGACCACTGGTCTTGGTCTTTAATGGTGACAAAGCACCTGTACACCAGGAAATAGCATGTGAAGTACATATCGTAGCTAAATATATCAAGTATAGATTCCTCTTGAATATATCCCCTGCTTGAAAGACATCACACATGTGTGCATCAATTCTGAGTCATTTTATGAAGCCCAAAAGACATATTGAACCTGTATTAGGGCATAGATATCAGATTCTTTGATGTTGAGGTAAAAATCATGTTGATATAGATAATCCACACGACCTTTTCCCGTCACATTTAAAGACACCTTCTGCTGGTCAATTCATTATGTAAAAGTTTTCACCTCTTATAGACTTCATAGTCTGGTAAATCTTTTACGTTAAATGTGAATGCGGCAAGTTTAAGAGGTCCTTTTGGTGTAAGGGTCTAGCTAGGGTAGAACTTGTTTTAATCCTAAGCTTACCTGGTTTTGCTGACATGCAAAAAGGCCTTGATCCTTGTAGATATATGCCAGAGATGGCCATCCAAGAACGATTCCACCATGTAGGAGACATTCCAACACACAGATGGTCAGTGTCAGAACGGTTTTGAAAACAGAGGACATTGAAACATGTATTATTCTGTTGATTATATGACACCAAGAATACCATTGAGCCTACTTGTGCGGTCCTTCTGGCAGAGTCGGCTGTAGTGTGTATACAGAATTATCCATGCAACACTGAGTAAGTAGTGAGAGTGAGTGAGTAATAGATGTTTAACGTCATTTCGACAGCTAAGGTCATATTCATGACGAGAGTAAGTAGTACATGTACACATGCAAATTGTGTAATATTATCAACTACTAAATCTGGTCATGAATAAAGGGAATTAAATAAAAGGAAATTTTCTCCATACACCAATTTTCATCAAACGTCGTGAAAAAATGAAGACAAACAAGTAATGGTCTGGATGCCATATGAATCAGGAAAGAACGTTATCTATATTAACTATGTAACCCTTAGCAGAAACTGAAATCATTTTGTAGTAAATTGTGTCAACATAAATGGGCACAGCAAACTCTATCCGTTGGTTGGTGTAGGGTTCATGGGTGTTTCTGAAAGGTTCATGGGTAGGGTACCCAAGTGACTCTGAGTATTGGAGGAGGGTGCGTGACTGTTGGTTATGGGTTGTGAAAAATGCCCCTATCCCTCAAAAGATTGTTTGATAGGGAATGTTTGAGTTTTAGGGCCCTCCTAAAGCTCCTAGACTATAAAAATGTCCCTATCCCACAAAACCTTGAGATATATATAAGGGCTGTGTCTAATTGGCCCCACCTCACAAATATTTGTGAGATAAGGATCATATGTGAGATATGTGGTCAATTGCACTGAAACGCGGACAAAGGTTTAGCAAAAAAGCAAAAAAACTAAAGTGCCTCAATCATTTTGAAATCTTTTGACACACTGAGAAATGCAACCTAAACGTTGGGAACACTAATATCAATAAATCCTGATTGTAGCTTCAAAACAAATATCTAACACTGAACCCTATGGGAATTTGGTCAATATGGTCACTTCTTTTGGCCATACATTATCCTGGTTAAACTAGACGTTATTCACTCAGAACTCATTTTCCTTTGCCCCTGAGATGATTTCTCCACATTCATAATTTCTTATTATTATATGATAACTAAATCCTGTAAGTAAAGGCATAAAATGTGTGGCACATATGGTTTTGAACAAGAAAAGTTATGAGATTCTTTGAATAATGGGTAGAATCTTACCATAAATTATTTTACTAAGTCCTGGTATGAGTAGCCTTTAATGAGATTAATGGTTTTCATTACATCACAAAGGTAAATCAGGCCAAATGTGTGGCACGTATGGTTCCTCTAAAAATACCCCAAATCCATTATGATTTACACAGATGGTATTACTAGCTCACACATCCAGAGCTTTGATTCATCTTATGTACTGCAGCATTGTAGACACATTAGATCTTTTTATTATCCATTTAAACCTGGTATATTCATTATCACTTTTGCTCTAGGGCAGAGAGAAAAATTATGCACGTACGGTTCCACTATACCTACACCACAAGGTTTTCAGCAATAACTCCTGGAACATAGGGGAAATAAATCTTGAAGTGATTATAGATAATGCCAAATATCATGGGGTCACAAATCATAGAAAGTGTGCATATGGGGCCTTACATGTCATTCGCCCAGACATGTGCCCAGAAAAAGAATTCTTATAAGTATGTTTCTTTTACAATAGCTAGGACACATCTGACAAAAATGATAATATGATTTTCTTAATCTACAGGTCAAAATAGTCTGGTCCTGAGATTTTCATGGAGGTATGAAGATTGTTTCTGTAGGAAATTAAGCCCTCAACATGGTTTGTAACTCAAATGTCATTCTCCCAGACACAATTTCGCCCAGACAATTTTGGTCATTTTGGGCACATTTTACCCCCCTGGAGCTCAAAATATGCATATGGGACCATCAAAACCCATATGTAACATGAAGATCTCATCCAACCTGACACTTTGAGCCAAAGAAATAGAGGGGGAAACTAAAATTCGAAGAGTAGGGGCTGGAATACCTCCAAATTCGTCATATGCAAACCTTCTATAATTTTCGACCATGGGCTAATGGAAAATTCAAAGTAGTGTTGGTTTCCAATGCTATTTCTTTTTACTTTGCTCTATAATATTAGGGCCCCTAGGAAAAAAAGTCTGAAATACTCCTAAAACAGCCCTTATATTGCAGTCTGCTGCTTTAAATATCAATCATACATGGGTAAAACTATGGCTTGCATGCAAGATCCTGAGCATAACCACCTAATAGAAATAGAAAATGTCCATGAACTTCATTTTTTACCTCCTTCCCATAGGAAAAAATAGGTGTGACCCCATCTCAGTGCATTTGACCATATATATATATATGGAACTATATACACTCGTGTATATTTATATAATTAGCCGCGGACGGTTAGGGACTACTTGCAGCGCGCATTGGTCATAGCATGACGTCATGGTAAACACTCCTCCAGTATATAAGGGGGTGGTTCAAAGTAACCGTCAGTTGGCTCGATTCACCTGTACAGGTAACACCACGCTGGGTGTTCCCTTGATTTTTAACGGTTTTCTTGGTTGATATTTGATTTTTTCGAATCAAGATGGGGAGAAAATCAACTAGAAGTGCCAAGGCGGCTACTACTTCTAAAAAATCGGCCAAATCGGCAAAGAAAACGGTAGAATCGGCCAATTTAGGATTTGCGAGTGAGTTGGATTCGTCTTGTGTAGATCAGAGGTCTGCATCGCCCAACCATGCTAAGGGGTTAGAAGACGACCAATTCATTGACCAGACGGAGAGGTTGGAGTCGTTGGAGGATGAATTGTGCAGTATCAAGGGCTTGCTGCAGGAGCTGGTGGCTGGAAAGGACAAGAAAGACGAGACGAAATCTACTGAGGGGGCGTGGCAGCATGCACGTGCGAATGTTTGTCAACGATCGATGACGTCACATCACCAAGGGCGCAGCCGCGTATCTAGGCAGCGGTCCCCTAGCGTCCTTAGTAACGGTTCTAAGTGGGACGAAGTCGGGCAGCGTGGTCGTCGCCGGAGATCGAAATCATCCTTTTCCACTCGTCACAGACCTCGGTCGTCTTCAAGAGGGTCGTCAGTAGACTCCACTACATCCAAGCTACATGCCAGTACCAAATGTGGTGAGTTTGACCATGAAATGTATGTAAAAAAACGGGAAAAGATCGACACCGTTGAGAAATTGATGCTAGTCAACTTGAATTTTGTCTTGGATTATTACAAAGATAACAGTGATGTAGAGGGCATGTTAAAACATCTCCAAGTTCTGGTTGAAAAAGCTGGGACAAGAATGTATACAGTAGCAGCCCTATTGGCCTACGACAAATCGGTTAGGACCAGGGCAAATAAGGATGGGATAGAAGCTTTTGGGGTTATAGACAACTCTGACATTCTTAGATACTTATCATATGATGGTACTGTTCAAGCGCAGAAGGCTTATGCCACCAAGACTAGGAATGGTATCAAACAAAAAATCTCAAATAACTCTTGCTATGCTTTTAATAGGGCAGAAGGTTGTGTACAGGACCCCTGTAAATATAAGCATGTTTGCAGTGGTTGCGGTTCCTCTGGGCATGGTAAAACTGAATGCCAAAAATCCAGGAATGAATAGGAAACTGCAGGTGGTCGATGTCCCATAGCTGGTAATGATATTTGTTTGATGCCTGACCAAGTTATGGTAGGTGTGGTAGATGTCGACTCGCCCTCACAAACTCCAGTACAGGAGGTAAATCATACGGAGAGTGTTAAGGATTGTATTCTTTCAACTGAGTCTGTATCAGAACAAAGTATTTTCCAAGAATTTAATTCTTTAGAAAATAATATAAATGTTACTTGTAATAGCCCAATACAGGTGGGTAATGAACCCCTTTTTACTGTCAGTGTCGCAGACTTACCCAGCATCAGGGTATATGACGATTGTATTAAAGGTGTATGTACGTGTGTTCATTACATTGGTGAGGAGAGAGCTCAAATTTTACCATGTAGGGTAGCTTCTTTCCTTCAACAAACTGGTCTCATTGATATTAGTGGTATAGAGGCTGATTTTCTATGGCATGGTATTGTTCAAGGGTTTAAAATTGTGGATCCGGATTGTCTTACTACTTATGATTGTAAAAATTATAAATCAATCCTGGAGGGAAGATTCTATAATGAATATTGTGGTATATTATTAGACGAGTTGGAGGCGGGTCTAGTCTCGAAGAGTGTTAGTAAACCTCGTTGTATCCATGCTCTAGGTGGTGTAGAAAAATCTAATGGCAAGTTAAGGCCCATAACTGACTGCAGTATGCCTGGGCCCTGTTTTTCCTTATGTTAAAATGTATTAAAATGATACAAAATAAAATCAGATATGGACAATACATACGGACACATACGGACCTCCGTATGTCACATACGGATGTCCCTATGTAACATACGGACCTCCGTAAGTCACATACGGACGTTCATATGTCACTTTTAGGATACCACCTGGTACCCCCCCCCCGTATGTCATTTTCCCACATACGGAGGTCCATATGTAACATACGGAAGTCCGTATGTGTCCGTAAGATAGGGAAAAACAGGGCCCTGATGGAATATCTATTAACAACTTTATGAATACCACCTCCTCATCTTTTTCATATAATAATATTAGCACGGTGACTGCTCAGTTGAATAAGAACGATTTCATGAGTGTGGTGGATTTAAAGTCAGCTTATAGGTCTATAAATGTATATGCACCTCACACGACCATGCAGGGTTTCAGATGGGATTTTGGACATGGTGAGGATTATTACATAAGCAACAGGTTAACTTTTGGCCTGAAATGTGCTCCATATATTTTTAATAGGATCTCTGATTTTATTGTGGAGGTTGCAAAATTCTACGGTGTAGAAAGAATTGTAAATTATCTAGATGATTTTATAATTATTGCAAATTCTTATGAAGAATGCCTCAGACAGAGAAGTTTACTAATGGAATGTATGGAATATATGGGTTTTGTCATCTCCAAGGAAAAGGTAACTGATCCAGCACAGGAGTGCAAATTTTTAGGTATTCTGATTAATTCTGTTGAACTGCAGTTAACTTTACCTAAGGATAAGATAGACAGAATGAAGGGCATTTTGTTAGATAATGTCAATAGGAAATTTATTTCCAAGAAGAACCTGGAGAGGATTGGAGGTTTCATGTCCTTTTGCTCGCAGGTGGTAAAGGGTGGAAGAACGTTCAGCAGGAGAGTCTTTGATTTGTGTGCTCGAGGTAAGCCTAGGGGCTATATAAAAGTTTCTGAATGTACCAAGCGAGACATTCAGTGGTGGTTGGATTTTTGTGACACTTTTAACTGTAAAAGTTTAATCCTTAATGACTTGGTTAATACTCCAATGTACTCTGACTCCTCTATTAGGGGCTTTGGAGCATGGATGGGTAAGGATTTTCTATATGGTGACTGGACATCTTTTGATAAGTTTGATCTTGGTGTAGACCATTTTACTACCCCTCCAATTTTGGATAATCTAAAAAACCATCATCGTAATATTAATGTGTATGAATTGTATCCCGTTATGATGGGCTTGAAGCGCTGGATCTCTAGTTATAAAGACAAAAGAATACATTGTATAACAGATAACATGCAAGTGCTAGCTATGATAAATACTGGTAGATCTAAAAATAAACTCTGTATGGAGTGGTTAAGGGAAATATTTTGGTTGTGTTTCCTCAACAATGTTGAAATTTATGCCACTTATATTAAATCTGAGGATAATATTCTAGCTGACCAATTGTCTAGGTTATCCTATAAAGGTACTGTGGAGAAATGCATTCACACTCTTCAGGATAATAATATGTGCTGTTTTACTTCCAGAATGGAAAAGGTTACAAAAAAGAAAAGAGTGTCTTTTGACGAAGGGTGTATCAGAAAATACAAGGAGAACAAGGAAACAACAACTTAACAGGTATAAAAAATTTTGTAATAAATTTAATTTATCTAATTTTCCTTGTTCTCCCTCACAGGCTGCTACATATGCAGTATATTTATGTGAATATATGAAACCTTCTTCTGTAAGGAATTATTTATCGTCCATTTGGTATCATCAAAAGCTTAGAGGTGGCTTAGACCATAGCGGTAATTTCATGCTAAAAAAGGTGTTGGATGGTATTGATAGAAATTATGCTGTTCCTACTAGGGTTATTCACCCATTGAGTCCAAAAGAAATGTTATGTATTAGATCGTATTTGGATCTCTCCAACAGGGCTGACTTGAAATTTTGGTTAGCTATTCTCTTATGTTATAGAGGTGTCCTCAGGATAGGACATGTTGTATCTTCTCCCCATACACTAAGGGTAGGTGATGTTAAAATATTTAAAAGTTATGCTAGTCTGCGCATTAAAACTTCTAAAACTGACCAGCTTGGTGGCCATTCTTTTAACATATATTTATGTAGGGATGATACCTCACTATTATGTCCTTGTAAAGACTTAGGAAAATTGTGCACAGGTAGGGGTGTGAGTGATTTGTTATTTAAAATTAATGGTGTTCCTCTACAGTACCAATATATTAATTTGAGGTTGAAATCTTTATCTCTACGTGCTGGTATCAAAGGTTCAGTCTCCACTCACTCGGCATGGTGGTGCTACTATGTTAAAGGACGCAGGACTTAGTATAGATTCTATTAAAAAGAAGGTAAATTGGAAATCTAATTCTGTTTTTACGTATTTACATAACTATAAAAATGAACTTTTGGAATTAGGTAGACTTTGCCAATCTCAATTGCATTGCTGATTGGTATGTGTTTGTTCACATGTGTTTGGCGTGTTTAGGTGTTTGGCATGTATGGTGCTGATAGCCCCAAGGTCAGTAACCCACCAAACTCATGTGTCTGTGATATGATCATTTATTATACTACTGTATCATATATTATTATTACCGTATATATCAACATTATTATTATCGTTATTACCGGTATTATTATTCCCTGGTAGCGAGGTAACTTATGGAACTATATACACTCGTGTATATTTATATAATTAGCCGCGGATGGTTAGGGACTACTTGCAGCGCGCATTGGTATCTATGATGTCATAGCATGACGTCATGGTAAACACTCCTCCAGTATATAAGGGGGTGGTTCAAAGTAACCGTCAGTTGGCTCGATTCACCTGTACAGGTAACACCACGCTGGGTGTTCCCTTGATTTTTAAATTTTTACTAATGTTATTACTATTGTTATTACTTTTGTTATTACTATACTACTGTTTTTATATTATGCATTTTACTGACTATGCTTTGTCAACTAATTATTATAGTTGTTTTAATAAAGGCATGTATGGTGCTGATAGCCCCAAGGTCAGTAACCCACCAAACTCATGTGTCTGTGATATGATCATTTATTATACTACTGTATCATATATTATTATTACCGTATATATCAACATTATTATTATCGTTATTACCGGTATTATTATTCCCTGGTAGCGAGGTAACTTATATATATATATATATATATATATATATATATATATATATAGGGTCTGGCAGGATTCTTAAAAGATGTAAGGTGCTTCTCTTTCTACATTTGGTAGGACTTGAGACTCATTTAAAAGTAACTACATGGATTTTTGTCCTGATTTCAAAATATTATCAACTTTATGAAGGCTTTAATAAAGGTCAGATTGACCCAAAGTTGGGTAAATCGGGTCCAATCAGGTCAATTTGAGTTAAAATCGTTCAATTTACCCAAGATTGGGCCAGATAGACTCAGATTGATCAAAGTTGGGCAAATTGGGCCAAATCAGGACAATGTGGGCCTATCTGGTGAAATTAGACCAAGATGAGTCACGTGGCAGGAAGAAGTTGCAAACGATAGGCACAAAATGAGTTCTAATAACACTAAAAAGATACCGAGATTTCAAAGAGTCATTAAGTGGATAATATTGATCCACATGATCCCAATTGTTTTGTGAGCATTAGGCATTTATATAATATTATATATATATACGTAAAATGAGATAAGCCTTTCCTATTCCTGTCATAAAGGTTAGCCAAAGGGAAGCCTCTGATATTTGTATTCAAAATATTATCTAAACCGTTTTTACTGAAGAATTTCTGTAAATATTCCAGTAAAAATCTAATATAACCCAATAGACGGCAATGAACAACTTCAAAAGGGGCGTATAAATGAGGTAAGAGTACTCATTATCTTTTATCACTAAGATATTACATTTTTATTTATTCTTCATGACTTCCACACACCTAAAACATCATCTTTATGTGTGTGAAAGATAAGACTAAGCATTCAATCACTGACGTTGTTTAGGTGGTCAGGTCATTCAAAAATGCTGTTGGTCCCCCCAGAGTGAGACACGGGCAAAGTCATAATTGATTTATATAAGTTTTATTACCTTTTAGTAGCACATCTTGGCTTCCTATTCCACCCCATTATACTCAGATATTCCCAGCGGGTTCGTTTTTATAGCTCCCACAGTAAACAGTGTCCTCAGCAGCGAACGTCTGACAATTTCTTCTTGTACATTTTTCCTCTACTTCTTTGATGATACTGAGGAAGGAACCACTTGCTCAGGGGGGAGCTTTTTGCGGCCCATGCCGCTGTAAAAATACAGTACAGTCAACTCTCTACGTATGGTCACCTCTCTAATGTGGTCACCTCGCCAATGTGGTCACTTTTGGAAAGAACCGAATTATTTCCCTCTTTGTTCTAATGTAATGAACTCTCTGGTATGTGGTCACCTCTCTAATGTGGTCACCTCTCCTTGTGGTCACCAATTTCCAGTCAAAAAGTCACATTTACTCTCTCTAATGTGGTACCCCAAATTCAGTTGTGGGCCTTATAGAAGCCTGAAGGGATATTGGGTGGCTCTTAGTGAGTGGGTAATGGTTGTGTAACACATAATTCAACAGCTAAGGTCATATTCAGAAAGGAAACTTGAGAGGAGCCAGAAAAGGAAAACTAGGACATGGTCAGTGGACTAGAACAATTCTAGGGCATGCTCAGTGGACTGGAACAACTCTAGGGTGTGCTCAGTGGACTGGAATAGCTCTAGGGCATGGTCAGTGGACTGGAACAACTCTAGGGCATGGTCAGTGGACTGGAACAACTCTAGGACTTCTCAGGTCGCACCTCTGGTCCCCTCAAAGTCTATAAGGGAGTATGGGAGGGGGGGGGGTTGGAGATCTGAAGGATGCCATAGCAGGTAGAAGACTTCTCAGGTCGCCCCTCTGGTCCCCTCAATATAGGAGATTTTTTTAAAACCAAATTTAACTTACCAAGTTTCAGATATAGCTTATTCTCATAATAGAAATGAACACAGAACAACACATAACCTTTCTTGGTTTCTGCCTGCTAACTCTATGCCCTCAAGAGGAACTCTCTCTAATGTGGTCACCTCGCCAATGTGGTCACTTTTGGAAAGAACGAATGGTGACCACAATAGAGAGAGTTGACTGTAGGTTAAAACATGAATTTTAGATAAATTAAAAAATCCCTCAGAATGAAGTTTTGATTTATGGGTAAATACCACTGCCACTTCATAGTAACATTGTAGGGGCACATGGTGGTGAATTTTGAAGAGGTTCCGACAACCGTAACTGTTAGTACTGAGCCTATTTGTCCAAAACGAACATCCGACAGGAAAATAAAATGCATTCTAAATAGGACAAAGCATTAACCAACATAAAAAATCATGAGTGGACCATAATCTTATACCATCCAGGGATGAGCTGACTGATTTTTGGAAAGATTGAAGGCATACAGCAAGAGTTATTGGCAAAAAGGTTATTGAGCGAATGTCTGACAGATATATATTTTAAGTAATCTCCCTTTGGCTACTGTGTGCAATTTGATAGAAACAGTGGAATAATAGCACTTGGAGTTGTTAGGAGGGTTTCCAAGGTACAAGAAAAGTCCACTAGCAACACAAGAACATACCACTGTGACAAGGTACCATCCTTAAGAAGCTGAGAACTTTTTACTATTTTATAAAATAATATATGCCAAGTGTCAGAAATGGGGGTAAACCAGGTTGCACCACAACCAAACATTCTCAAAACAATTAAGTGTTATGTTTTCTTAGACATCATGGCCATTTACAACATTGGATTGACTTATTTCGTCATCTAACATCTCCCACAAAGAAGCATATATAAATCTGTTGGACGTTCACCTAGGCTTAAACCACGCTGTCACGGCGGGGGTGGTGTGCGAAATGAACTATTTTTGTTTTTAAACGAAGGACTATTGCATATTTCTCCATTTCGATTTGGGTACATACATGGCATGACAAGGTCTTCACCTACCGAAACACATCGAGATTTTTCAAGAATACTCACATTTTTGGCTGTATTTGAGTGAAAAATGAAGAAATTCTCTGGATCTTTTGTTGATGGTCATTCAAAGATGGCGGCCTCGCGTTCTATGGAGGTCCTGGATGTGGGTCAATGTTTACATGGTAACCAGGTCGCTTTCCTTCCCGCCCTGTCGGACGTTCGTTTTTGGTAGTCGCACATACAGAGGCCTGTCCTGGCCATGTATGATGATGCAGAGCTATGAAACCTTTTTAAAACTTTGTATTAGATATTATTCTATGTTTTTGAAGGAAGAATGGGTTTCCAATACAATAGTGTGTGCTGTAGATAGTGAAATACAAAGCGAACGTCCGAATTTTTGTTCTGTATAAAATTGTTTGAACGTGTGTTGTCCAAAGATGAAACGACTTGGACCCAAACTTTTTACATGATTTTAAGGTACTAAATAAAACTGTTGGACGTTCGCACGAGTGTCAGACTTCACTGTATGAGCTCTACCGATGGAAGTATGCTACCAGTGGCCCTAAAACTTTTTTAAATGAAAGTTGATATATATTTTCACACATATTTCAATAGTTGGATGTTCAATACATTGTTATGTAGATTGCGCATGTTAAATAAAAAAATGAGAATTGTGAAAAAATAGGTTTTTGGCCTCTTTTTGGACTTTGACAGCCCGTAACTCAGGTCGTAACGATAGGATCTGCAAAAATATAGACTCAAATAAAAGCTTAGACTCTTACCTATCAGTTCTGACTAAGTATAAGATTGTGTGACTTGGATTCTTCATTTTACAGGCCCCTGAACATGAAAACCCCCCGAAAATGGCCAAACAGTATTTTTAAATGACCTGACCCAATTTATAAAGTACAGGTTTTGATAAAATTTGGTGTGTATCTTTAACCCAGATTATACTAACGACCTACGTGTAGGTCACTTACAGTACCATAAAGGGTACATACCCCTTCTCTAGAGAATATGAGATGCATTATATATTTCAATCAACTTCAAAGTTCAAAGTTCCTCCCTTAAAGATTCCATATAACTCAAAAATCAAGTTTCCAACCAATTTTTGTATGGTTACCATGGCAACCAAAATACCACAAAATCTTCAAAAAACCCTCTTGTATTTCTGACATTGCCTCTAGATTTATTAGGACTGCACTGTTAAAATTACCTGTACAAGTTACACACATGCAAAATCTGGTTCTCAAAAGCTGCAAAATTCCGGAATCTTGGAAAAAAGGCCAAATTACACCAGTTCCAAAGGGAGGGGACCGGAATGAAGTATCCAACTTAAGACCCATTACATTACTACCAATTCAGGCAAAGCTGCTAGAAAGAATTATTCACAAGAAGCTAGAAAAACACTTATCAAACAATAGTATTTTGGCTGAAAATCAAGGGGTTACAGAACAGGTAAATCCACCATAGACACAGTCTCAAAATTCACAGATGATATTTTGATTAATAGAAATAGAGGCTTAATAACTGCTGCTGTGTATGCTGATTTCTCTAAGGCTTTTGATACTGTAGATTATTTTATCATATGTGAAAAGCTCAAAAAGTATGGTATTTCTGGAAATTTCCTGAAATTATTGACCAATTACTTGGAAACAAGGTTGCAATGTACCAAGGTAAATGGGTTGCTTTCAAAAGAAGTTAATATTACTAGAGGAGTGCTACAAGGCTCAGTACTTGGGCCTACTCTATTTTCATTGTATGTAAATGATATGGTCAATATATTCTCAGAATGTAAAGTGTTACTATATGCGGATGATACTGTTATCTATTGTTCTGGAAATAACATTGATGAAATCAATAGGAGGATGCAAAGGGATTTGGACTTGTTCAGCAGATGGTATAAGGAGAATAAGTTAAGCTTAAACATAAAAAAGACAAAATGTACACTATTTACACCATCCTTTTTGAACAAAGACCACATTAAACCCAATCTATTTATAGATAATCAAAAATTGGATTATGTTACACAATATAAATATTTAGGTATAATTTTGGACACAAAATTAAGTTATAAAGCACATATCAAACAAATAGCCAAAACAGCTGCCTTTAGAGCCTACACTATGACAAAAGTTAAAGACTATTTTCCAAATTATGCCTTATTACAAATATATAAATCATATATCCTTCCTATTTTTGATCAAGGTGACATATTGTATGATGGACATTGTATTGAGCTCCTTAAAAAATTACAACGGTTGCAAAATAGATGTTTAAAAATATCCCAGAAACTACCACTAAGAACTTCTACATTGGACATTCACAAAGCCACAAAGGTATCCTATCTCAGTTTTAGAAGAGAAGCACATACATGTATTAGAAATATGGCTTTTAAGAGAACAAAATTTGAAAAGTATTTAGAACCCAGACCACGTGCCACCAGACTTGCAAATCATCCGGTGCTGAGTGAGTTAATGGAGACATGTAAAGCATATTCTCTGAGTGTAAATAAGAAGACAGCACAATGCTGGAATGCCCTTAGGGCAGAGGTTAAAGAAATTACTGAGTCTGAGAAGTTTAAGCATAAAACAAAAACAGATCTTTAGTCAGTAATCAAAGAAGGGCTTTGTTAAGTCAGATATTACCCACAAGAAAACTGCTATATCAAAACACACTAAGTGGTTTTCATACATTGCCATGAGTTGATTAAGCTAATTTGACAAGGTTATTGTCTCAATGGATGAGTTATGTGTATACACATCTTTACTTTATTTATTTATTTATTTTTTTTTGCCTCTTTAGTGTTATTACTGCTGCAGCATGAAGGCCCCAAAAGGTGAACACCCATCACCAAGAAAAAAACATTATACACCATACACCATTTGAAAGCTCTAAACTTGTAGATTTCAGATATGGTAGGTGTAATAAAATCAAAAAGCAGTATTTTTGGTGAATTAGATCCTAAGAAAAAAAGTTTTTGATAATTTTTAATTCAAATTGAATCATTTAATTTTCAGAAAAATTGTTTTACCACAAAAGATAATGCCTCTACCTTTGTGTCCTATGATTTAAAATATAAAAGGCATCATAATCATCAATGTGACATCTCAGACTAATTAGGTTAGTAGGTCAAAGGTCATGTTGCAAATATCCGTATATACCATATTCGATCTAATAAGGGGCCAGGGCACTGAAAATTTTTTACTTCCGCATCATAACTAAGAGCAACTTAGTCATGGAACATGGACCAATCAACTTCTTCCAGAGATAAAATATTTGAGTCTTATTAGGTCAGTATGTTGAATTTCATATCTGAAATATAGGTCAACTTATAGGGAATCAGTATCCTATTTTCATGATAGCGTTTTTTGATAGGATTTATATAAATTGAAAAGAGTGTGCTAGTGAGGTAGTCCTCCTAGAGCAATGCACCAGACTTATCTGATGCATTTGATGACATCATTATACTATGGTGTCACTCAGTATGACAGAATATTGCGCGATACAATATTATTATGCAAGGTTCTGTCCTATCAAATGTGGAGAGTTTCAACTATCTGGGTTTAATTATTGATAGTGACTTAAATTTTAAGTTGCACTGTAAAAAGTTTGAGCCAATGGGTATATCAAAGTTGAAACAGTTGCGTAATATTGAACAAGTAATCAATGGATAATTCACACTCGTCATGAATTAACCATTGACTACTTATTTTATTACACAATATCAATAGATAATCAATAGAATATCAATAAATTCAAGTTGAAAACAAAAATTGTTCCCCCTCCCCAGGACTCGAAGCCTGCCATAGTGTGTGCACACGATCGGTACACTGCGGGACGCGCCCAAACCAAACCAACGGCTGCCGGGCGCTGAGGTGTGCGTCAACCGGTCTCTTGGTTAGAATGCCACCAGAAGCTGTCCGCGTTTTTTTCGCGTCCAAAATAGACCATCGATACACACACCTCGGTGCCTGGCAGCTGTTGGTTTGGTTTGGACACGAAAAAAAATATACGCCCGGACCGGGACTCGTCCTGCCTACCTCTAGCAGCTGAGCGCAATGCGCTAACAACTAGACCACCGGGCGACACACCTCGGCTTGATTTGAATGCGTCCCGCGTCTCGCGGTCATGGCAGGGGACAGCCTGGACTGGGACTCGTCATGCCTCCCTCTACAATCTAACTAAGCAAACAGACACCGTTTCTCGTCAGTCCCTGTGGCGCAATGCATAGGGAGTTCGATTTGGGATCTGAGACTGCAGGTTCGACCCCTACCCTGGCCATTACAAATCGTAAGTTTTAACAAGTTATGTATGACATGTAAGAAAGCATGTAAGGAGGTATGTTCTCCATGTAAGGAGGCATGTTACCCATGGATAACATGCCTCCTTACATGGATAATCACACACCTTACAAAAGTCATGATGCATGCGTCATGGTGTGCAATATCGAAAGGTATGTGCATGGGAATATCCAGAAAAAGCACCCAAAATCACAGAAGTAATGTAATTATATAAAATATTTGAATCATAAAAATGCTCTATGTATCTACAAACAAATGGTTTTGCCCATACTAGAATATTGTAGTTTTGTTCTAGACTCTGGTCCTACAACCCTGGTAGATCATATAGACATTGTACAAAACCACTGCCTTAGAGCTTGCGTAAGGGTGAAAAATGCCCAGGATGTACACATAAATGACCTCCTAATTAGGTGTAAAGTGGACTCACTAAGTATAAGAAGGAAAAAGGCACTAGCATGTATAATGTACCATTATTCACAAGATGACGATAATATTATAATCCCTAGTTGTGAACTTAGAGGGAATGGGAAGAGAAAATTGAAAGTAAACAGACCAAAAACAGAATCTTAGAGGCGTAGTCCTCTATATAGAGGCAACCAAACATGGGAAGTGCTGTGTGCTGATATAGAAACCTACTATGAGTGCTTTTAAAGCGTGTCTGAGAGGAGATGTACTTGTAACACTGGGTAGATTGTGATTATTGTAAATATCTGTATGTTAATAACATAGAAAATGTTACGATAAGTTCATGGAAAGCACTTGGTACTATAGAAAACTCAACCTATGATTATGACTTTGGTGGTCAATATTTATAACTTATCAGGCGACTGATTGTAACACCTTCATTTGGGGTGTTTTCTTTAGCCAATAAACAGTGTTAAAACTTCAAACTTTGATTGGGCAAAATGCATCTATGTACTACTTGCACAGCGTTGATAGG
Organism: Acholoe squamosa; assembly: GCA_949317995.1. Classification (NCBI taxonomy): domain Eukaryota; kingdom Metazoa; phylum Annelida; class Polychaeta; order Phyllodocida; family Polynoidae; genus Acholoe; species Acholoe squamosa. Next base: position 65,050,474 of record OX439037.1, on the reverse strand, counting down.
ATGCGTTCAGATGCTGACTGTAACTTTTTTTCCTGTGATTTACTTATACCTCTGACAAGTAGCACTAAATATAGAGGAAGTCAGCAAAAAAATATTTTTCTGATATTTCACATTTACTACTAATTAAACTTTCAGACCATTGCAGATATTTTGATTGCTGGCAGAGAATTTTGAATATATTGCATTTAAAGGGAGTTCCAGACTTTTTTTTCTATTTTTTGGTTACCCCCTCAGTCTCTAATTTCGACAGGTGCAGTGAGGGCTACCACATTGAGTCACAATCACACACAGGGCCATACCCACTCAGCTTTGATGGAAGGGTTGGGTGAGCTTGTGGGGGTGAGCTCTACAGCCCTGGTCCCAAATAGACTAATATAAGGTACACATCATGTCTATGCGCAAAAAGGCACTATACTATACCTGGTCATAAGGAATCTCAAAATATTCATATGAATGCAAAGATCATAGTTTCTTCTGTCAACCCATGTAATATCATCCATATGTAACAACATTAGGCCCTTATTTCACCTCAGGATGCACCCCATATCTCTGCACTGCACTAAAACACAGAGCACACACTGCAGGGATTGTCACCTGCATCAAAATATAAATAGGATAATGAATGAATTGTAGATAAATCTTGAAGAATACATTACACCAAACATTAAAGAGTGATACTGTATGTTCCTTATAAGGTATTACACATATATATTGGTCTTTACAAAGAAACAGCCCATAAGGAGCCATGTGCAGCAAAACACCTTCTTTTACCCCTTCAAATCTTAATAAACAGTAATGCCTTTTGTTTTAGGCTGTAAAACCCTTAATAATTACAATCCATGAAACCCAAAATGTAACAAATGTCCCAAGATTATAGCCAGACATTTGATCCCACAGTTTGGTCATTTCTACAGGCCCGGCAGCGATGGCCTCGGTCCCACAAGTTTTCGTATTGACTGGTTTGCGTCCCCTGACTGAACTTCTGGTGTATATTGCATGGAGTAAGTAGACCTATTAACCCATGGAATTATCAACATGATTGTATTTTCTAATATCATTTGAGTAGCTTGTATGTAAAGGTCAAATTGTAATTTGACCATTAACTAAGAAACTAAGTTTTGAGTTTCAACTCAGTTTCGATCTGACTGAGGGTTATCTCACTCGGCTTCACCTCGTAAGACAACCCTTTGTCAGATCCAACCCTCATGAACCTTTGTCGATTTATTGAAAGATGCAAATATACAATGCTGGTTGCCATGATGTTCAAGACTTTTTTGCACACACTTTTCAAATGCATCAAAAGTAATAAATATTTGCAATAAATCGCAATATTGAGAGAAAAATCGTGATAATCGCCATAGGAAAAAGGTTGATGTCAATGAAATCCCTACTAGTTGCCAATGCTATATCAATAAGAATTACCAGTACAGGTTTGCACCCCTAATAGAACTCAGGATATACCTGTTACAAGGTCTAAAGTACATACATATATATAGTAAGCAGATGATGACCTATTTTAAGACTCTGACCTTTGACCTACTGACCTAATTCATCTCAAATTATGATCCCCATGTTAAGCACATGTTTTTACACTGATTCAATAATATATAGTTGCATTATTTGATGAAAATGTTGTCAATCCTAGGATTTGATGAATTAATTTGAATTAAAAATTATTTAATTGCTTTTTTTCTTAAAACTCTTATTGTGAAAAATACTGTTTTTTTACACCTAGCATATCTGTAATCCTGGGATTCTAAGCTTTAATTTGATGTATAGCATGTTTTGTTTTTCTTTGGTGATGGGTACAACCTGAAAAAGAGCTCGTAGCTCAGCCATGCTGCAGCAGTATATAACATCTTACACTAAACAGTGCAACTAACACCAGCACTAAACTGCAATAACATCAGCAGTAAACAAGGTTGTAATACATGTTTATGCATAACTATTATATTTACTTCTTTGATACAAAACTGTATATATGTTAAATACTGAGTACTAAGTCCATCTTACCAAGAATTCCATCTGTTTGTGGATTACAGCTGCTTCCCAAATGTTTATCACACGAGCTTAAAACTGGGGAGGTTTTCAACCAGTTACCACTTAAACTGTACCTCTCCAGCTTTGTTGTAGTAATAGATCCAAATATGAACACGCAAATGATTGTAACTCTATTATCATTACTGCAATAAAGAAAATCTTGTACTCAAAAAATATTTCCATAATGCCTTAGCCTAGGTTTATCACATTTTCATATTTGGTAATGCTATATGACCTTCATAATTGAATGTAATATGGGGGACCTTGCTCAAGGTTAAGGTCAAAAGGCTTGACCTTCAATATAATTTTATACAGTTCACTATAGGGTGATGCCTATGGCCTATGCAGTTCCACACAGTGGATTCTCCTAACAACCTACATGTAGGTCAGTATTAAAACCCTTATATCACTGGACTTTATCAACTGATCACCACAAAATATGAAATGGTGCATATTTAGGTATACAGGACATTATGTACAAATTTCCAATCCCCTTATGCTAAAACTCTGGCTTTTGTATAACTTGGGTACATCTTATTTTACAGTAATACAGTTCTGACAGGTACGACAGGGAAACTTTCACTTTCTAACTCTGACTATATTACAACCAAATAACACACTGATTACCTGCTTAATGAACTAGTCACAACTGTGCATTCTGCCCGAGCCCCACCATAATACAGTACCCATATCCTGTATGCATCTGATTACTTTCTAGAGGCCCAGAGACAATTACTACCAGTATATCTACATAACAGAAAATAACTGTCAAACGACTTGATTGACATCAATTTTGTACTTTCATCCTGGACGATGTTGCGATTAGCAGTGCAGATCACGATGAGCCCTAGACCATACATTTTTAAAACCTTGTGACTAATATTATAAACTTTCGATGAGAAGGCCTATCATGTGCCTACATTTTTCTCTGTGCCAATATATTTAGGCATTCTTGGCAAGATATATATATATATATATATATATATATATATATATATATATATATATATATATATAAGCTGAAAATGCAAGTTTACAGCTCAACTGTATACATGTATTTACACATGACGTTGAACACAAGGTAGTCATAATTGAATGGCAGTACCATTGGTGCAGGCCTTTGCTGTGTATACCCATCCCCATATGTTAAGGCCATTACAAAGCTGGATAGATCAGAAGTAGTCCTACCATTTCTATACCATCTACTCCACAGGTCGCAAAGAGTATTTCAAGATTTATAACCACCTCAAGGGCCTAAAAAACCAAGATACCCACCATCTAAAGAGTGTCTATCATGGCAGGGATACAGACCTGATGAATTACTCCTGTTTAGCATGAGGGTCAGCCAAGCCACAGCAACCTTCTGCAAGTTGCGTTCCTAGTTACAGTAAAATTCCATTTCAACGAATCCTGTTACAACAAATTTTCGTTTACAACAAACCAATTTTACTTTACCAATTCAACCCAATACATTTCTATAGTAAAGAAATCCCTTTACAACGAACTTAACATGGCCTAAAATTGTTTATAACGAATTTTTGAGCTTGTACCATAGTTTACATGGCTTTACAATGACTTCAAAAGCCTCCCTTGTACCCTCAATGGGAAATCTAAGAGGTGTGGATATGTGTGATAAGGCTTCTACAGCCGCCTTACTTATGTTATGAATGTGTGTATGCGGGTATAGGAGATCTGAGACATGTGAATAGGTGTGAAAGGGGTTCTACAGCCTCCTAACTTGTATTATGAATGTCTGTATGCACTCTAACTACATAATCTGGTTACAACGGAATTCGTTTATAACAAACTTCTTTGCTTGTCCCAAGCACTTTGTTATAACGGAATTTTACTGTATCACTACCACATTATTGTGCGTATTCTAATATGGAAATTTCACAACACGAATAATCCATCAATATATTTGTCCCACAATGGCTCTACACCCAAACTGTTGTAAATAGGTATCCTCACAGTCAGTATCTGTGTTGAATTGTCTTACAGACTGAGTTTGCATCTGGGGTATATCTGTTTTAAGGCACACTACTTAAAATGTTGGTACATAATTTTATGTGACCAACTCCCGGGGGGGCACTCTCTATGTAATGTACACACATATGTGCGGCTGGCAAGGGTACTTTTTCAAGGAAAAGTACCTAGCAAGCCTGCTGTTTCAGCCACAAATGTCCCTAGCAAGCCTCCTGTTTCAGCCACAAATGTCCCTAGCAAGGGTCAACTTTCAGCAAAATACCCTGATTAGGCAGGAAATTTCGAAATTTTCATTGGGATCAGCAGTTTTCATAAAAATAGCATGAACCAAAATCAATCTTCTCCCCAATCAGTGTAAATTTAAGACATTTTGAAATAAATCTGGGATTATTGAGTCAGAAGTGCCCTAGCAAGGGTAGGCTTTCGAAGAAAAAAAACGCAAACGAGTGCCCTAGCAAGTGTAAGGGTTGTTGTGGGTTCAGCCACACACCTGTATAAAAAAAATTGAAGTGCCCCCCCCCTGGGGACCAACTGCTGCGCGAAACCTTATTTCTTTAATGGTTTAGTACTAAAACCTGAATCTGGATAATAGCATCATAATTATACAATGTACATGTATGGTATTAGGAGCTGAAACCAGTCGCTTTCAATAATAGCTGCCCTAGACTCTGTAACTCGTATAGTCATGTCTTAACCTGATAATTGAGGGCGCATCTTGGTCTCCAACTTTCAGTATACCATCTTTACTGCTAATGTCTTTGGTGTCAGCTTGATTTCCAGAACCACTCCCAGTCTTGTCACAGTCAGTCATATAGGTGGTCATTTCCATATTTGAATCCTGATCAGAAGTCTCTCTCGGAGTGTGCATCTCCTTAGGAAGTGTCTGGACAATATCTGGCTTTTCTAAAGATAAACCAGTCCCAGGTGTGTACCGGTGGTTCTGAGACATGTCTGGGGAGTCACTTGAGACATCAGCAAGGAGGTGGAACCCAGGGTTGTCATAGGTTGACACCACCATTGATGACTGGGTCTCACTGCGGGTTACCTTGTAGCCTGTGGCAGCGGCCGGTCGTGTGTCAGCAGCAACAAATTTGCTAGCAGTCACTGTAGAGGATGCCTTACGAGATCGTGTCTGAAAGGAAGACATGTAGATTGTATTGTTTGAAACCAGATGTCTTTTAAGAAAGATTGTGTTCATGAATCTTTAACATGGCAAGAGTTGTGTAAAATATGTCATGGACCTCTATAGACTAGCGAGAAATCAACATGTATCCATTCAATGATTGAGGACAGGTAGGGAAGTACATTAAAACAGAATGGCTGTACACGTGGAGTATACATAATTTTACCGAGGTAGATGTAAAAAGGGAATTGAAGGAAAAAGCATATGGCAATACACTAGCGTGAGCTAATAAACTAGAAACATCCGGAAATGACGGACATTTTGCTGTAACCCTACTCTGGTATTCTGTGTTCACAAAAAGTCCTTATCAAATTATTAGTACCGTACTATCATTTTCATCAAATATTGTAAAGATCTCATTGAATCATTATCATCTGATCTAAACAGTTCTTATATTAAACCTATTAAGATGATCAAAATTAAAAAGGTCTTTACAGTAATAACGAAATAGAAAGTAGACATGATATTGGCTTTCAATAGATGTAAGGTATGTATTTTTTTCAGTACAGGTCCATTGAGTATGACCTGCTTGATGCAAAACAAAACAAACAAACAAATGGTCAACCCAAATGATTTATCTTTCACTAAAGCACTATATATCACAGCATCATAGAAGTCTAGGCGAGAAAGAAAGATCAAAACTTATCAAGAAATTTACAAAAGCACCTTAATCGACTTCTATGAGCTTAACCTGAAATAATCTAGGCTAACCTTTGTAATGGGTACCCATCGTACACATACAACCTGAAGATGTGGTGTAGGTGCAGATATAATGGAGGAGTGGTTACTGAGTCAATATGAACTAAGCTTTCAAAATCAAACAGTATGTAAGGTCATAGTGTTCTATTGCATGATTCTCTCTTTTATGCGACGACGATTATTACCCATTCTATTACACATGGATTTACAATATTTCAGGGATGTTTCTGAACAGAGATCTATGCGAGATTGGTTTTACAGGATGAACAGTAATAGCCATAACCAATATTATCAGTTCACTGTCGTTTCCACACATCCACCTACCTGCTGTTCACTTGTGGCTTTACTCCCTGAAGATGAGTTGAGATTTGATGAACTGTCAACTGCAAACTTCTCGGTGAAGGCATCTCGTAGCTGTGATTATTATAGCATAAGTTGTAGGTCTATAGATAAGCTCTAATATGCTATTTTGATTGTTCTAGTTATGACCATGGTACTGAGAGAGCACAGGCCTTGGTTATTATGATCATTCCAATAATACAGAGAGGCATGTAATCACATATATGTGATGATGCAATAATGAAGGCTATATAGACTGAATGATTCTTTATGACCACATTTACCCTTGAAATGCCGCTGATACAGGAGTGCATCCTGGCTCGCCAGGACTACATTTATGCATCATGACGACCAATGGGCATGCATGAAGCATGCATTAGCGGCCCTCAAACTTAAAACTCCCTGTTGTGATATTGGCAAATAATGCAATCCGGTACGTACCCTTTTGTTGAATAAGCAATGGAATACAAAGATAAATAATCCCTGAAAACAAAAGGAAGATGGTCGTGTAGATACTAAATAGTCAATCTGTTGATAGTCTCTGTACTATATGGTAGAACGCCAGGTAGTATCTGAGTATACAACAAAGTAAAAATGTATGAATCGCTTAAGATTGTATTTGACAGAGCTCTGATATTCAGCTTTTTCATTGTCTTGATTTCCAGTGAAAAAAAAAAAATGATCCTACCAACTGTCAATGGTCACACAATCTATCTAATTCAAATCTGATGAAAGTGAGTATTCCTTTATTTATACTGAGATGATACATATATGTCATAAGGATTATAGAGAGGTTAAATTAACGGTTAAACGCAAATGGTGAGAACAAAGAGGCTGACATTCTTGGGACCCCTGTATCATCTACTCACCTGAAATGCATTCAGGGCTGTGAAGATATATTGGAAAGCAATAGTTGCTTCATTGAATGAAAACAAGCCAAATGTCCAACTGATGCCCAACAGTGGCGCTAAAACCAGCATATTCCATGTTGCAGACCTAAAGAAAAACAAGTAGGCAAATATAGTAAGTTATGTCTATTTTTTTATTTCATAATTTCCTGTTATTTTGGATGAAAAGATTATTTTGTAATTCAAGAAAACCTACCTCATTCGACTTGATCTCTTTTCATCTCTCAAACGTGCTGAGTCGTTTATTTTCCTTATGACGACTGCCAATATGAAGATATTTATCTGTGAAGTGAATTGATAATGGATTACTTAGTATAAAACTTAGCAACCAATCTTACATAGGCCATATAGGCCTACCAGGAAAATAACGGACATTGCACCGAGACATTCCAAAGAACGAAGTGTACTGTGAAACATTGGCTACAACTGTAGATCTAGGTACTCTCTTAAATGTTCAGAATCTTTGTGGAAAAGGGTGGTAGGGAGAGCAGTCAAAGCATTGTGGGTAATTTCTAGTTCACACCAATGCTTGGGCTATAAAGGGAATCTCTAGCATAACTTTGGAACTGCTTTGGCATCAGAAAAAAAACTGCATTCTCACCACTATGATGACTATTATCGGTCCAAGGAATGCCCAAATTAGTCCCTTCTCCAGTGACAACCAGCAGCTACAAGAGAAAGAACGGATACATTGCACTGTTGTCTACTTGAATATCTTTGCAATCCATACAGTGACTTCCTATCAGGTATAACTTCATCATATAGAATCTAGCCTGATAAGGATGCTGATATAAGACCCGTGAAAACACATGCAAAACTACTGTTGGTGGCCATTTCACATGCAACACAAGTAAAAAATGCATGCAAAATATGCAAAAGAATGGTAGAACCAATGATGTTCACACTGCTTTTGCTCTACAAAGGCACCATCCCATTTGGAATTATTCCCGGGACTATATATGCGAATACTTACAAATCTTCATTCCCATAACCCTCTCCGTTTGTCACTCCAAGACAGATAGCAACGATGAGCATTGGTGTCCCTTGAAAATGAATAATATGATTTAGTATTACTTGTGTCACTTAAGGCTGATATATCCCATCTACTTACTCTATTGCGACTAGGAATACGGTGAGATCCTGATTCTTATATATCAAATATAGTTAATTTTATACTTAAGTGTAGAACATATTACCAAGATGATGTATTTATCTAGAAGAATGATTGAAGGCCTACCCCATGCAGCAATCAGTAGGCCTGCCGTCTCCTTCATGGTGTGGATGTGAAATACAAAGACGATGTAGAGGAGCAGCTCCACCGACTCAGCCAGCATGAGGAAGAAGGCCACCAGGAACAGGTAGTGTAGCAAGACGGCTACAACCCCACACAGCACCTGCAGAACAGGACAAATAACAATACTTATATATACATGTAATAGTGTAGAACAGGTGGTGTAGCAACCACCCCACACAGCACCAGCAGACCAGGACAAATAACAGTACTTATATATACATGTAATAGTGTAGAACAGGTAGTGTAGCAATACGGCCACCACCCCACACAGCACCTGCAGACCAGGACAAATAACAATACTTATATATACATGTAATAGTGTAGAACAGGTGGTGTAGCAACCACCCCACACAGCACCAGCAGACCAGGACAAATAACAATACTTATATATACATGTAATAGTGTAGAACAGGTAGTGTAGCAAGACGGCTACCACCCCACACAGCACCTGCAGACCAGGACAAATAACAATACGTATATATACATGTAATAGTGTAGAACAGGTAGTGTAGCAATACGGCCACCACCCCACACAGCACCTGCAGAACAGGACAAATAACAATACGTATATATACATGTAATAGTGTAGAACAGGTAGTGTAGCAATACGGCCACCACCCCACACAGCCCCTGCAGAACAGGACAAATAACAATACTTATATATACATGTCATAGTGTAGAACAGGTAGTGTAGCAAGACGGCTACAACCCCACACAGCACCTGCAGACCAGGACAAATAACAGTACTTATATATACATGTCATAGTGTAGAACAGGTAGTGTAGAAAGACAGCCACCACCCCACACAGCACCTGCAGACCAGGACAAATAACAGTACTTATATATACATGTAATAGTGTAGAACAGGTAGTGTAGCAATACGGCCACCACCCCACACATCACCTGCAGAACAGGACAAATAACAGTACTTATATATACATGTAATAGTGTAGAACAGGTAGTGTAGCAATACGGCCACCACCCCACACATCACCTGCAGACCAGGACAAATAACAATACTTATATATACATGTAATAGTGTAGAACAGGTAGTGTAGCAAGACGGCTACAACCCCACACAGCACCTGCAGAACAGGACAAATAACAGTACTTATATATACATGTAATAGTGTAGAACAGGTAGTGTAGCAAGACAGCCACCACCCCACACAGCACCTGCAGAACAGGACAAATAACAATACTTATATATACATGTAATAGTGTAGAACAGGTAGTGTAGCAAGACAGCCACCACCCCACACAGCACCTGCAGAACAGGACAAATAACAATACGTATATATACATGTAATAGTGTAGAACAGGTAGTGTAGCAATACGGCCACAACCCCACACAGCACCTGCAGACCAGGACAAGTAACAATACTTATATATACATGTAATAGTGTAGAACAGGTAGTGTAGCAAGACGGCTACAACCCCACACAGCACCTGCAGACCAGGACAAATAACAATACTTATATATACATGTCATAGTGTAGAACAGGTAGTGTAGCAATACAGCCACCACCCCACACAGCACCTGCAGACCAGGACAAATAACAATACTTATATATACATGTCATAGTGTAGAACAGGTAGTGTAGCAAGACGGCTACAACCCCACACAGCACCTGCAGACCAGGACAAATAACAGTACTTATATATACATGTCATAGTGTAGAACAGGTAGTGTAGCAATACAGCCACCACCCCACACAGCACCTGCAGACCAGGACAAATAACAATACTTATATATACATGTAATAGTGTAGAACAGGTGGTGTAGCAACCACCCCACACAGCACCTGCAGACCAGGACAAATAACAGTACTTATATATAAATGTAATAGTGTAGAACAGGTGGTGTAGCAATACGGCCACAACCCCACACAGCACCTGCAGAACAGGACAAATAACAATACTTATATATACATGTAATAGTGTAGAACAGGTAGTGTAGCAAGACGGCTACAACCCCACACAGCACCTGCAGAACAGGACAAATAACAGTACTTATATATACATGTAATAGTGTAGAACAGGCGGTGTAGCAATACGGCCACCACCCCACACAGCACCTGCAGAACAGGACAAATAACAGTACTTATATATACATGTAATAGTGTAGAACAGGTAGTGTAGCAATACGGCCACCACCCCACACAGCACCTGCAGACCAGGACAAATAACAGTACTTATATATACATGTAATAGTGTAGAACAGGTAGTGTAGCAATACGGCCACCACCCCACACAGCACCTGCAGAAAAGGACAAATAACAGTACTTATATATACATGTAATAGTGTAGAACAGGTGGTGTAGCAATACGGCCACCACCCCACACAGCACCTGCAGACCAGGACAAATAACAATACTTATATATACATGTAATAGTGTATAACAGGTAGTGTAGCAATACGGCCACCACCCCACACAGCACCTGCAGAACAGGACAAATAACAGTACTTATATATACATGTAATAGTGTAGAACAGGTAGTGTAGCAAGACGGCTACAACCCCACACAGCACCTGCAGAACAGGACAAATAACAGTACTTAGGCCAAAGAAAATAAAAGGTGTGTTTCCAGTAGCATAGCTCAAAGAGCTAGGGTCGGTAGGTCGGATTTCTTCTCTTTTTTTCAATTTTTTTTTAACATTTATATAGGAAATGTTAGGGCACATATCAATGGATGTATCAAATTCTGTAAAATAATGATGGGAAAATGACAACTATTAGAGAGGGGAAGAACATGAAAAGGATACAGGAAAAATCCTCAAAAAGTAATGAATATTTCTTTGAAATATGAAACAATGAGACAAATTCTTCAAAATCACATAAAAGAAAGGCCTTTTTTTGCCCCTGTATTGCTAGGGTCGGTCGGGTTACTGGAAACAAACCTTTCTTTTTATTTGGCCTTATATATAATAGTGTAGAACAGGTGGTGCAGCAATACGGTCACCACCCCACACAGCACCTGCAGAACAGGACCAATAACAATACTTATATGTATAAATAAGAGGTAATGCAGCAACACAACCTCCACCCCACACAGCACCGGCAAGTACAACACTTGTAGCATCACCCCACATATCATCTATAGGTCGAATCCCACATGGCGAAAAATGGCTGAAATATCTCTGCGATTTTGTCTGTTGTGTTGTAAGGCCCTTATTGAGGCCATAAAACACAAGGACTACTGTAAACTTGCCCCTAAACCACTGTGGGATTCAGAATGAGTTGATCAATCCTTGCGTTTCATGGAAGAGATATTTCAGCCATATTTCGCCATGTGGGATTCGACCTTATATGACAAGGCTAATAACATTACTTTTAGCAGTACAGAACATGTAGTGCAGAAGAACAACAACCACCCATCATAGCAGGACAAGTAACATTTATATGATAGTGTAGGGGTATGGTATTTTACACTTTAACGTTCATGCACCCGTGAGACTCAGGCCTAGGTCCTTCGGGTGTGGTGGGGGAATCCGGATGGCAGGTGGCAGCACCTGCCTCTGGGTTCGTATCCACTACACCAGGGAGCCTACCACTCGTCCGCCACACGTCACGTGGCCGGTCTGAGTTTCGCGGGCTTTTCCCCTATATAAGGCTGGTCCTAGCCCTAGGTTCCTCAGTAGTGGTTTACCCACTGCTCAACCAGGTTGTTACCCGAAAGGGTAACCGAATGCCCTAGCAGCATGTAGTCCTCTGAGGCTGTGATCGTATGTAACGCAAGCTATAAAATAAAAGCTCGGTTGCCTACCCGGAAACTTTTCTGTCTCTTCGTTATGATTTAATCTAACTTAACGAGACGAACCATTACACTGGTGCCGTGACCAGTTGGTCTTCGGGTAAGCGCAGTCAGAAATGACTGAGCTGAGCCCAGTCAGGGGAAATGGCCCAGATTATGAGCTAAACTCCCCGATGGAGGATGGTGAAATCAAATCACCACCCCAAGGTACAGAGTGGAGAAATCCACTGGAACACTACCCTGATGGGTTAGAGGATGTAAGAAAAAACTTACATGATGAACTGGATGAATTTGGAGACTCCTTATTCATGCCAGGAGGTACTTCGAAACCTGCACCAATGCATAAAAGTACTGCTCAATTTGGTAAACTACCATTTGAGGTACCAAAGCCTAGTGCAGGTATGTTTGAAACACCATATAGTTCTCGAATTAAACACCAGAAATGTGGATTCGAAAGGAACAAAATGGACGAGCTTGAAGATATGAGAGCTGAATACGAGAAGATCCAGAAGGATCTTATTACACTGACCGGAACCCGAGACAAGATTCTGACTGAAAACAAACAGTTGATATCAGAACGTCTTGATTACGATCAAAGTTATAGACGCCAACAACAATTGTTATTGGATCAGATGGAGAAAGAAAAACAAGATTTTCAACTCCAGCACGAACAGTATCGTGATGCACTATACACGGCGGACCTGGAATACAGAGCCTCGTGTGATGAGTTGAATAGAACTAAACAAGAGTTAAATTCAACTCAAACGGCCTATGGCAAGTACCAAGAAGAGCTGATGAAAATTGAATCAGCCTTCAAGGATGCTCGGAAAACGTATCAAAAACAAACCGATGAACATGAAAAACTCAAAGTTCAATGGATACGTGAATCCACAGATTTGGCTGCCAAACAGACAAAGATGATGGATGATTATTCCGAACTGGAAGCTAAAGCTATCCAGATGTCAAAGTATCTAGAAGATACTGGTCGTGCAGTAGGCACTCTTGAATCAGACTTCACCGTTTCAGGAGTTGCCCTAAACACGACGAGTAACCAGATGAACTCTTTAAGGGGCGATGACGGGGTAACAGAGACAACTGTACCTCGTTATGAAGAAGTAAAGAGTCATCAGGTTAGATTTACGGATAATACCTTCCAACCTCTTGGTCTAGGTACGGGAAATGGTGGGGTTGACTCTGCGAGTGGAACTAAACAAAGCCACTCGGCAAACACTCCCACCTTTCACGGCGGATGGCCACAACAGTCACCTTTAGGGGGACCAAATGGCCCGTATGCCCAGTATGGATGGAATCAATCCCAAACAGGAGCGAGTCCGTCCAAAGGTAACACCCGGAACATGTCCGGAGGAACAACCGGACAATCATCCGGGAATTCCAGTCCAGCTGGAGGGCAATCCGGATGTGACCAAGGATCCGGACCTTCAGGAGATCGTTCCAGAAGCAGACCCCCTGCTGGTGGGACTGGTTCCAATAATGGAAATCAGTCAAATGGAACAGGAGGAAACACTAATCCCAATAGTGGTTTCTTTAGCTTTTGTGGAAATACACAACCCACCAATAATCCTGGGCCAACTCCTCAAACCAGCAGATACACCTTCACACAGGTGCCTCCATACGGAACAGGAGGATCAGGGGGCGAAGGAGGACCACCGCCTGGAGGCCCTGGAAGTACTTATGGTACGAATCCTCCAAGGAAAAAAAAAAATCAGTCGCCGAGTATCTCTTTCTCCAGGGTTACAAGCGCTGCATGACTCTAATGCAGCGATTGCTAACTTAGGTGTTGATTGCTACAATCAAGGTCTGGATGATACGGAGATCATGGAATGGAGTAAGGGTTTATCCCTTACTGGATCCACGAATCCGGCTCGTAGAGTAGCTAAGATACCTACCCCCTTTAATGCCAAGAACCCTTGGAAGGAGGAGTATCAAGGCTGCGCGGATGTCTTTAACTGCAATGTATGGGGTAAAGCGGAAGCTCTCCCTTATCTAGTATGCTGGTTAAAGGAAGGCGACGGAAAAGGAGCCGTGGAGCAATGGAGAGATTCTCAAATAGTAGGACTCTCAGCCCATATGAAATATGATGAACTCATAGAGATTGCTTCATATCTATATGGGAATATAGTTGGAGAAGATCCTTGGCTGACGTTCACTAAAAGAACGCAGAAGCCTAAGGAATCTGCCAAAGTGTTCGGCTTGGAATGTCAACAACTGTTGCATAAAGCCAGACCTCAATGGAGACTAGATGATGAATGCTTCCTAGATGAGATGTTTAAACAATTCATTGAAGGATTGCGGAATCAGGAACACAGGACAGTAGCCTGTGAAGCTTGGAAGAATGATGCCTCTCTGACAGATTTGTTCCAGTCCCTAGATCATTATGATCGAAAGGCCCGTATCTTTGCCGGGAAGGTACCCCAACGGATGTCAGCAATGATAATCCCGGAGGGAATACCCGAAACTGATTCATCCGAATCAGGGGAACCTGACGAAGATGAAAACGTTGGGGCCATTGGCCAAGGGAACCCCCGGTATAACCGGAACTGGGGAAAGAAACCAGGTTACGTCAAGGAGAAAGTGATCACTTCTAAACCTCCTGTGACTCAACCCGATACCAAACCTACTACGGGTCCGTCTTTATCAGAGGACCTGGTTAACAATTTGGTAAAGAAGATTACTGAAAATCTTAGGAGGCCTAAGCCTGATAGGAGCGTAGTGACATGCTTTAGATGTCAGGAAACTGGGCATTATGCTGCCGAGTGTGAGGCAGATAAGCCAGTTTATAGAAACACTCGTTACCGGAACAATCCGGGTAAGGAGGACTCAGTGAAGAAGGAAAACTGAGAGGGGGTGTCCATGAAGGCAACCGAATTACCCCCCGAATTAATGATTGCCATGACTGCCAGCCTATCGCCGCTTGCGGTACTGGTGAGAATCCTCTAGCGATTTCGCCCAGCAGTGGAGTTAAGGAGCCTGATCAGCTCCTTACTCATGAGGCTGGGGAGACTGATAGTACACCAGGTGTCAAGAACCGGCAGAAGAACACAGAGGGGAAACCCGATATCAGTCCAGAGGGAGCGGCCAACGAGTTGGCCAGGGTGGGGTGTGCCCAACTCCCCCCGGGTCATCCTTGTCTCAAGTTTTTGGAGGGATGTGGATTTGACCTCGGCGCTAAGACGGAACTTGCTAAGTACGCAAGTAGTCCTACCTACTTGAAAGGTAGGAGGTGGTACGCAGTTGTATCTGTGAGTGGTAGATCCGCTGAGTTTCTTGTCGATACGGGTGCTAGCCACTCCTGTATTGCTAAGAGATTCTACGATCTTTTGCCTACGAATCATGAAACTTTCACAACGGAAGGAAATGCTCGTACGGCCGACGGTAGCATGATACAAACGTTCGGTAGAACATGTATGAGGTTCAGTCTACAGGAAGATAAGGACTTCATCCTTACTCCTACTGTGGCGAACATCGCGGATGATGGTATACTTGGTCTGGATTTTGCTGCATTATATGGAGCAAGGTTAGATTCCCAGAGGGGAATATTGGAAGTGAGAGACCCGTATCATCTCGAAGTACAATGTGTGCTTAGGCAAGTAAGCAGTGTAGCCAGTGCAGCCCAGACTGTTAAGATACCACCAGGCACAGCCTGTGATGTCTTATGTCGAGCGGACATACAGTTTTCAGGAAAAACTAGAGTTGTAGAGCCAGACATGGCCATGTTGTCAAGTATCGGATTGGAATCCGCCGACGTTCTAGTAGCTAACGCTGCTTGGACGGTGGTTCCTATATCCAATACCGGTAATAAGACTGTCTACGTACAGAAGGATACGATCCTCGGGTCGGTTGTCCTGTCTGAATTGGTAGAAGACTGTAAACATGTTTCGGCACCCGGAGCCCCTTCCTCACCCGAAAGGAGCCCGGAACTAGACATTCTAGTAGCCGAAAGCCATGTAGAAAGTGATGAACAACGTGAAGCTCTAACTGACTTGTTATACAAGTACCGTAAAGCTTTTGCAGCACCAAGTGAAAAATTGGGGCGTACCGATAAGGTACTGCATACGATTGACACTGGTGAGAATGAACCTTTTAAGATTCCTTATAGAAGACTCCCACTAGCCAAAAAAAAGGTAGCTGAGGAGGAGATAGCTAAAATGCTTGAACAGGATGTAATAATTCCATCAACCAGTCCTTGGTCTAGCCCTGTGTGCATGGTGACTAAGAAAGATGGTACCATCCGTTTCTGCATAGATTACCGGAAATTGAATGGTATGACCAAGAAGAATTCATATCCCTTACCACGGATTGATGAGACTATAGACTCCCTTGGAGGTAAGCAATGGTATTGCTCTCTAGACTTACAATCCGGGTACTGGCAAGTGGCTATGCATCCGAAAGATATGGAGAAGACGGCCTTTTCCAGTCATATTGGATTATTCCAATATAATGTGATGCCGTTTGGATTGTGCAATGCACCGGCGACATTTGAAGCCATGATGGAAGCTTTATTAAGTGACCTCTTATGGAAGAAATGTCTCGTCTATCTAGATGATGTGATTGTCTTTGGGAAGACATACGAAGAATGCTTGGAAAATTTAGGTATGGTCCTGGAAAGGATCATAACTAATGGTTTGAAGCTGAAGCCCAAGAAGTGCGATCTTTTCAAAAGATCTATTAATTACTTGGGGCGAATAATCTCAAATGAAGGGATTAAAGCCGATCCGGAGAAACTGGATGCCGTGTCAAATTGGCAGGCACCCATGAATGCGAAAGAAGTCAGATCCTTCCTCGGATTCTGTTCCTACTACCGGGACTTTATCCCAGGATATTCAAGGGTTGCCTTTCCTATCCAGAGTTTGTCCCACTGGACACCCGGGATAAGAAAGGAACAATTCCCTTGGGGATCCGAGCAAGACGAGGCCTTTATGAAAATAAAGGATTTGTTTGCAAGTACACCTGTGTTGAAGTACCCTACGGAGAATGATCATTTCATTCTAGATACTGATGCTAGTAATGAAAGCATAGGAGCCGCCCTTTCTCAGGTCCAGGATGGGGTTGAAGTTCCTATAGCCTTCGCTAGTAACACGTTGAGTAAAACTCAAAGAAATTATTGTACCACTAAACGTGAGTTGTTGGCTGTGGTGGTCTATACGAAGAAGTTCAAGCACTTTTTGTGGGGGAGTGATTTCACTCTACGGACTGACCACTCTTCCCTCAGATGGTTATTGAACTTCAAAGATGCAGAGGGGATGATAGGTCGCTGGTTAGCACACCTATCCGAATTCGGTCTAAATCACAGCCAGATTGAACACCGAGCCGGGGCAAAGCATTTGAATGCAGATGCTTTGTCTAGAATCCCAGTGAGGAAGTGTGCAAATGCTGAGTGCACTGATTGTGGAGCACACAATGCTGTGTTGGCAGGGGTTCGAGTTCCATTCGAAACCCATCCGGAACATGTCTTGAATTGGTCCTTGGAGACCATCCAGCAGTTCCAGGAATCTGACGCAGTCACATCACGTTTGATTAAGTTCCTTAATCAGGGTATCTGTCCTCCAAGACCCGAAGTGTCATTGGAAAACAGAGAGATGAGACGATTCTTAGCTCAATGGGCCGAGCTAGAAGTCCGGGATGGTATTCTGTTCCGATGGAAGAACCATTCTAATAGGAAGAAAACCTTGCAAGTTGTCATACCTAGTGCTATGCGACGAGATATTATGTATTTCTGTCATGGACATAGAACTAGTGGACACTTTGGAAAGAAACGGTCTCTAGAACGTCTGACCAGACGATACTATTGGCCCGGCATGAGTACAGATCTCACCCGATGGGTGGAGACCTGTCCCGAGTGCTGTAAGAACAAACCAGGACCCGGGTTAGGCAAGCTGCCATTATCCCAGGAACTGTTTGGTGTAAGGTTTGCTAGAATAGCTGTTGACATTATTAGTGGGATTCCCCCCACTCCTAGTGGCAACACGTGTATGATGGTCGTGTCTGATTATTATACCAAGTACACCCGAGTGTTTCCTCTACCGGATCATAAGGCTGTTACTTGTGCTATGGCCTTTGTAAAAGGGTGGGTGCTGCACTTAGGTGTCCCACTCATGTTACATAGTGACCAAGGCAGAGAATTTGAGTCTAGTCTGTGGCAAGAGATGTGTAATTGTCTGGCGATTTGCAAGACAAGAACTAATCCCTATAGACCACAGAGCGATGGACAAGTAGAGAGATTCAATAGGACTTTGATCCAAGTATTGAAGTCTCTGGTAAATGAGCAGATGGATGATTGGGATGAACAATGTGAATTCGTGGTACATGCCTATAATGGCACTGTACATTCGAGCACAAACTGTTCTCCTAATCTCCTCGTTTTTGGAGAGGATTTGATTATGCCAGCCAATTTGGTGTTTGGCGTAATAAGAATGAATCCGGAAACCCCTTGCCAGGTGATGTTTGTAGAATCCCTACGGGATAATTTCAAACAAGCCTATGAGAGGGTTAGAGACGAGTTGCAGAAAACTGCGCGTTGGCAGAAAGTTGGCTATGACACAGGTCTAAAAGCTAGATTTTTTAATCTAGGAGATAGAGTACTGCGTCTACACCAACCTCTAGCCAACCTGAAATTAGCCAGCAATTGGGATGGACCTTTCACTATAACTCAGGTTATTAGTGATTGCACAGTGATTATTAAATCACAGCTTGGTAAATGTTACAAGTCAAATGTAGCGAGACTACGCCCATGGAGAGGGAGGGATACCTCCACCGAAATGTATGGCGATGGTCTATTGGAAGTAATGGAACAGAGTCGTGTTAAGCAACTCGAAGTGGTACCGACCCGAAAGCGAGGACCCGGGCGGCCACGGAAGGTTGCAGACCCGAAGAGGGTGGTGCCCCCTGTCGTAACATCCGGAAAGCAGGGGAAGATACAAAAAGTCTCGGCAGGCGCAGGTAAAAATAAGAGGAAAGGTCCTTCTAAGGCTAAGAAGACCTTGGAAAAGGCTCTTATGGATACCAGGTCAATAAAAGAGGCCTCAAAACCTCTTAGACGCAGTCCAAGGTTGCTACAGACTGCCGTAACCTAGCCTGTTAACACAACGAGTGTGTTGTCCTGTACTGTGTACTGTTATATGTTGTAACCTAGTTCAATGTATATTTGAGCCGGTCATGAGTTTCTGGAAAAGGCCCTATGACAATGTACCCATGGTTTTGGACGGATAATCCGGTGGATATGCTTATGCTATCCATAAACTCCAGAATACCTAGCGAATTGTCATAGTTGAACCCTGAGTACGGACGGACGACCGATCGGGTATTGTATTGTTTTTATGTAAGGGCGCGTGACCTAATTAAGGGCACGCGGGAAAGTTGTTGACCCATTTTCGAATGGTCACGTGAGGCGCCGGTTTCAAGTTCGAGTATCCCGCCATATTGTCTTATTCCTGCGAAGGAAGAAGACGTGGCCGAGGGTGGTCTTACTCTTGTTGGAGTCTGATAGCCCGTGACAGCCATATTCCGAGGTGTGCCCTCGTTAAAAGGCACCCGCCTTTCACTGGGTAAGCAGTACTTACTGCTTATCCGGTGGATTGGGATATTTTATCCCCGAACAGCCACTTCTGTCGATGGCAGAAGAGGCCGTCCGCCTTGGCGGTGGTGCCGGTGCCAGCACCCCGCCAGAGTATGGAAGTGGTTCTCCCCAGAGTCCCACTTATACATACGACGATCAGCAATACGATGCTGATTGTGATCAGATGGATCAACAAATGAATGTTGATCAGTACTTCTCTGGAGTAGACGATAGCGACGTAGAATCGTTCTACGACGCATCCGACAACTCCAGACAAGTTAGTCCTGAACGCCGAGGCGTTCAACAACAAATTGATGTAGGTGAGCCTTACGTAGCCCCTCCATCCGAAGGTTTGAGTGGAGAACCGGCAGGAGCCCAGTCTCATGACAGGGCTCTGATGCCACCTCCCCCTCAACTGCCGCCCCGTCTTGGTGGGAGTACCTCATTCGGTGCTTTGGGACCTGCTTCTCCGGTTGGCAGGCCAATGTACCTAGAGCTGCCCCTTCCAGACAGTCCAGAATGGCACGATGTAGCCGGTCCCTATGACGGACGGATGTTAGCAATTTCTGAGGAAATGCTGATACCCACCTGTTATGGGACGTCCAGAGAAGTTGATGAACGTGTTGTCAACGCAATCTGGGAATGTGCTCATCCGCAATGGGCTAATACCTTTCCGGAGTCCTGGTTGATGGATTACCATCAGATGGCCAAAGGATTGGTAGTCCACTTATGGTTTCGTAAAGCCGTCTGGGACGCAGAAATGGCTTTCCGAAGGAATCCCTCTTATAGGCCTTCCTACGTGTCTGACAAAACGAGTTATACCGGTGTCAAGGCAGATGAGGTCTCTAGATACATAGATAGAGACCAGATCCTACTGTTAGGCACAGCGGATGAGTATGAAGCAGCAGGTAACGCTGTTGTGGATTACTGTCCAGGGGTCCCCATTACGTCTCAAACCATTGAGGGTGAAGAGGCCCGTATTGGTGTGTCTCCACTAGACAGACTCGGGGTAATACAAGACCTCGTAGTACGTCTATTGGAGAGGCAGTATGCACTGGCGCATCCGGAGTTAGTACCCGGACCCGCACCCGTGCAAGTAACAGCCAAGATGGCCGATCGGATGGACCGTCTCATGTCTCCTGCTGAAGCTCCTACCTTGGGAGGCGCAGCAGTAGTACCTGAGAAGGCCCTACCTGATGCAGATGCTTCCCTTA
Source organism: Acholoe squamosa (assembly GCA_949317995.1). NCBI lineage: Eukaryota > Metazoa > Annelida > Polychaeta > Phyllodocida > Polynoidae > Acholoe > Acholoe squamosa. Next base: position 65,029,482 of record OX439037.1, on the reverse strand, counting down.
AGACTGCTCAGTCTACCCCTACGACTGAGCAAGTAAAGGTGAAAGCAGCTGGTGGAAAGGGTAAAGCAACCCCCACCAAAGGTAAGGGTAAAGGGAAGCGGTCAGGAACCGAACCCTCTACCAGCACGAGTGTGGCCGACAGTACCCGAACCCGTCGGGTGTCCCCACGCTCGGCCAATAAGAAGGGCGCTAAGGCTTCGGATGTCTCCGGCAATGAGACGGACGCATCCGAGCCTGGCACTTCTACTAACGGCAGATCCCGCAGGAGGAATAAGAAGAGGGTTGACCAACACAAACCTGAACCTATCGAGGTAGACGTTCAAACTGATAATACAGAAGTTGAACCGGCTGTCCCAACCGTAAAAGTTGAGCTCGGTGTGCCAATCGTCAAGCTACACGACGTAATGGCCGATTTGAGGGGAGACGCTCAAGATGCTGCAGCCCAGGTTCTCGCGGGTCAACAACCCGTTGTGCAACCTGTGGATGTACCATCCGACCCGGAGGGAGAGGAGCCGGTTGACCCAGTTGTGGATGCCACTCCGACTGACGAGCAAGAGGCTGCTATCTGGGCTAACGCCAATAGCAACTTTGCTGACTTCATTCCTCTACACAGGGGACACCTGAAGGGGAGTAAATCCGTATGGAGACTGCCCCCTCGGATCACCTGTGAGAGGCGTGAGGATATGGAGGAGTGGCTTCGCAAGAAGCTCTCTGATAGAAAGCCGGCCAATATGTACTGGATCTATTGGGAATTCGTTAAGAATTCGCCCAATGGTCTGTACAATTATGACCAGAAGGGCAAGCTCAAGTTTGCTCTAGATGAGTACTACGGGGAGGATCGTAAGGATTGTCCCTTCCAACGTTGTACTCAAAGTGAGGGTGAGGTTGAATTCTTCATCGAGAAAGACGCGTTCCTTCGTCATCTCGTGGAGGTTCATATGCACCAGAGGCCGGAATATGTCTGCGACCGAGAGGTTGGCAAGAAATGTGCTAAATGCACAGGATGTGTCACCCCCCGACGCGGAGACATGGTCCGGCACTATGTGACTTCGCATGGAGAGGGCCTGGAGGCAGCCATAGATCGGGTGATGAAAATTCACTCCGAACTCTATGGTAACCTTAAGGGCCTCAATGCAGAGAAGTTGGCTTCCCTCACACCGAGTACGAAGCAGTTTGCGCCTACGGTTCCTGGTACTAACCAGAAACTAAAGGCTCGGTTTGCCCAGACTCCCGGGTCCGGCAAACTAGAGTACGCTCAGGAGGAGTACGATCTGTTGAACGAATGGAGAAGCAACAAGGCCCGCCGTCGTGGTGGGGCTTATGTAACTCCATCCGGAGAACAGATCCGAAGCCGCAGGGATTACCGCCAGGGACCCTCCGCGGCAGATAGGAAGAGACAGGCGTCTCAATCTCCAAGCCGAGCCAGGTCACCACTGGAGGCGTTGGAGAGACAGACGAATGGGGCGAGGAAGAAGCCACATCTTCCATCCCCTACTGGAACTCCTTCCCATTATGGGCGAGCACCAACTCCACTAGGTGCACAGAACCCGACATTCTTTGGTGTCAGTGGACCGAGTGGCCAGTCTGCCCGGAAACACGCGCCTTTGAATGTCAAAGACCCGAAGCAGTACCCTGCTATGGGCCCACCCGGACCAGAGATGCAAATCTTTGATCAGTACGGGAGGGTCAAGCAGGAACTGCCGACAGTAGGAGGTCAAGCTCCCCGACCTACAATGAGTGCTGTGGTGAGACAACGTCCACCCGCACCATTGTTGACGGCCAAAGACCTTAGAAGGGAATTGTCGCGGTTGCCCCTAGCTCAGGGATTACCAAACCAAGGCCCTTCTTCGACCACTGCTAGTGCGGCTACTACTGCGGTTGCTTCTTCGCACACGCAGGTAGCTGTCACTGCGAGTGGGTCTGGAGCACAGCCGAAGCCTCAGGGTCAGGTACCCCCACCTGGTGCTGTGGTTCATCGGCCTAAGCTGATCCAGACAGTGGAGACCTTCTTCAAGAAGGAGGACAAATTGTCTTGCAATATTCAGAGCAAGCAGTTTGAGACGTTACAGCACCATCTGGAAAACCTCCACCTGGATATGTATCGTCGGACCGTGTCGAGCACTCTCCAGTGCATTGACGCGATCCAGAAGTCAGAGATCAACCGGATCTCGACTCAGATAAAGGCGGATGTTACCAAAGATAAGCAGGAAGCTGCTAATCTGCGGCAGGAGGCCCTATCCGAGAAGGAAACAGCTTCTCAGATGCTCGACCTAGAACGAGCAACGAACATGAAGAACCAGCAAAAGTTCTTCAAGGTTTTCGGAGTTATCATGGATAACTGGGACAGCACACCTGAGCATGCTCTGAACCTGTTCGAGGCACGCCAAAAGGTGAAACTAACACCTGCTGTCCCCGCATTGGCACCTACGGATGGAACCGGTGTGGACCCCCCCGTTCAGCCACAGGCTCAACAACCGGGTCCAAACCAGCCACCCGAGGAGAACATGGAACAGTAAAAAAAAAAACTGTTGCATGAAGATCGGACATAATTGTGTGTCCCGGGGTGCTATTTCCTATGTATTGTTGGATAAGAAACCATTTTTTATCCAACCCGTATTGATTCGGGTACCAAGCTGTACCCTAATCCGGAAACTGAAAACAGAAGGAAAAACAAACAAGTCACTCTGGAGGAGGAGTACGAATGCTGTAAACACCATAATTGTACTGTGCCATAATATAATGACTGTGCCTATTATAAAATCATGGACAATTTACACTAATATGGACTTTTGAACTACAAACCGGATTTACTACTACACCACTACTATTTGTGAGCTAGCACTACAGGCATCAGGGTTTAGCTACGCCCATAAAGTCCATCAACAGTCTACAACTGGATCTACTATTACCTCCAGTTAGCTAGCACTACAGGCATCAGGGTTTAGCTACGCCCATAAAGTCCATCAACAGTCTACAACTGGATCTACTATTACCTCCAGTTAGCTAGCACTACAGGCATCAGGGTTTAGCTACACCCACCAACAAGTTTTACTATAGCACTTCAGGCATCAGGGTTCAGCTCGCCCATACCAAGCCATCAGCAGCATCCGACTCCTGTTACATCCTCCAATCATGAAAACAAGTAACTTTGTTGATAATATTATATTGTGTGTAAAATTGTATTTATAACTATATAATATCTTTTATAAAGATATATTATTATATAAGGGTACCTATAAATATACTGGATCTGCGAATCCTAAAAGTTGTTTAAGGTAATCCTAGACCTATAACTGTCTAGATAGGTCATTCTTGGTCTCAATATATTAAGAGACTATATTTCTTCTGTAACTTGTAAATATAAAACACTAAGGTATAAACTGAGCTGCGTCTCAAAAGCATAAATATTTTTTTTTCCATAAAATAAGAGAAGGTCCAACGGATTTCTCTAAACTTAGTATTGTATTACTCAGGTTAATACCTAAGTGTGTTCATATAATATCAGATTAATTGTTCATATCTGATCATTAATATTTAATTCACTCTGTAAAGTGGACAGAGCTGTTAATTTAAAAAGTCGAAATTTTTTTTTCCGGGTTCAATAACCGTAATACGATCATTATTTACAACCACCGGTCCTTTTCAGGACCCTACTGTTGTCAAAACGTTACTATAAATCTGTGATAATTGTATATTTATCATTTATGGTTGTTATAAGCTACTGATGGAAATGACATGAACGACGCTCGATGCTATTATTGTATAATTTTTCGGAAATAGGATAGTCTTATACTATAGCCTATTTCACATCGAGCAAGTGTAATTAATACCCCTTTTTAGTATTGTAAACAATCACTTACTAGGTTATTAATACACTGCGGTTTAATTACCCCCAAGTTATTGTCTAAGGGGGGCAGTGTAGGGGTATGGTATTTTACACTTTAACGTTCATGCACCCGTGAGACTCAGGCCTAGGTCCTTCGGGTGTGGTGGGGGAATCCGGATGGCAGGTGGCAGCACCTGCCTCTGGGTTCGTATCCACTACACCAGGGGGCCTACCACTCGTCCGCCACACGTCACGTGGCTGGTCTGAGTTTCGCGGGCTTTTCCCCTATATAAGGCTGGTCCTAGCCCTAGGTTCCTCAGTAGTGGTTTACCCACTGCTCAACCAGGTTGTTACCCGAAAGGGTAACCGAATGCCCTAGCAGCATGTAGTCCTCTGAGGCTGTGATCGTATGTAACGCAAGCTATAAAATAAAAGCTCGGTTGCCTACCCGGAAACTTTTCTCTCTCTTCGTTATGATTTAATCTAACTTAACGAGACGAACCATTACAATAATGTAAAACAGGTAGTGCACCACCATCAGAATGAAAATCCTCATTGTGTATATTGTGCCTTATTAATCCATCCTATATCGTGTCAGTTTGCTGAAGATCTACCCAACCTGCCTCTGGAGGAGTCAAAATCATCCCCACATTATGCACATGGACGCTTTGCTTTTAGACTGAAGTGCGTTTATTTGTTATGAGCCTTACCCTTGGTTCTGTCTGATTTATTCCACCAAGGAAAACCAGGTTTGCTAAGGCCAGAGCAATGCAGAGGTTCACGAGCATCAGGGCATAGTCAGACTTGATAAACCTGGAAATGGGGAAACACTATTGTTATTTCAGTTTGAAATGAGAGTTTGCATACAAAATTGTTGTGATAATCATACTTTTTTTTATGTACATCAATTTACAGAATGATTCATGAGACAGTCTTTATATGTGATGATTAATGATTTCTGCAAACTTCTATGTTACATATATGTATGACAATAGTTCCTTAAAGGGTTAGTCATGTTATAATGAGTTGCATGCTTATGATGATACATGTCAATGTATATTACAGTAGCTCGTCAGTGCACTTACTTCCATAGCATGACATACATGACGATTGTAGTGATCAGACAAATTATAGACAGGCTCAGCCCTATGACAGTTAATGTAGATAGCACTGTCATATGATCACCACTCTGCATAAAAGAACAATTATAATAAATTATTAGCCTTCAGGCCCTTGTAGCGATGCTCATTCACAAATTGAATGTCAGCTGCGATGTTCATGCGCTATAACTTAATTTCAGTCATCTCTGTTATAATTTTGAGGTCTTTAATATGAAGTGCAAGGAGGGCGATTAGATAAATTGCATCATCCAATCAAAGGTTTATTTCATACTTACGGGTCTAAAGCGTGACACAAGAATAGCGAAGTTGGTGAGGTGGTCACATTCACAGGAAGTGACGTTATCATCGGTGAACACCATTCGACATCCGGAGCTGGACCACTGCCCACTACTATTACTAAATGGAAATGTCAAAATTGACTTAAAGGGAGTAAAAAGAGTATATGCTTCTTAGAATTACCTACATGGTTAGAAGATGCATTGGTGTTTCACTGTGCATTGGATATAAATTTTGTTGAAGGAAACTGTTTATAATTATGTATATAGTTTTAACGACGCAAGGAGCAGGTTCATAATACTTGGATATCACAAACTGTATCTACCTGCCCCCCGAGGTGTAATTCCAGAAACCACATATCCGCGTGTCACGTGGCATTAGTACCTGTCAGTGGGGTAAAGATATTTTTAATGGCTGATCCATTGAATGCAGGTATTAATTTACCAAAAGGTCGAATCCCACATGGCGAAAAATGCCTCAAATATCTCTGCGATTTTGTCAGTTGTGTTTTATGCTCTCACTGGTGCCCTAAATCGCAAGGAAATCATGTAATATCAAAGTCCCCCTGCAGGCTGTGGTAAGTTTTTATATCCTTGGGATTTTGGAATATTAAACATGTCAGACACAGATATACCCATTAACCAGGACGATATATTGCAAATGCCTTCCAATAAAACACAACACTGTCCTTGTGTTCTATGTTCCATACTGTAGTTATACCCTTTGCAAATTTGAGGTATGTACCTAAATAGCAACAGATTCAAAATCGCAGAGATATTTCAGCCCTTTTTCGCCATGTGGGATTCGACCTTATGAGCATGTACTAAAGCTCTCATCAATACATATATAATAACAACATAATGCGAGACATGATGAGATATCGTGCATGCCATCTGAACTATTCCCCTATGCCATGAAAACTTATCAGGATTGAAACAAGACCTTACCTGTCTGTTCCCAAACTCCATTTCTATTGGGGTTTCAAATGTCAAACCTTCGGGTAACTCGTCAACTGATATTGAGAGTATTCGTGATACCAATGAAGCATTAGCAGGAACATCCTCTGACCTGATAGTTAGGGGTATATCACAGTACACAAAAAAAAAATGGCACGTCATTAGGTAAAATCAACATGGAATTGACTCTCTCGTCAAGCATCTCGTTGATATCAGAAATAATATTACAATTATCTTTCAACATAAATTTACTAAGGCTGTTCGGTAATTTATCTGTGCCTGTGGGTTTTAAGAATTCCATGCGACTACATAAGTTATAGACGATTGGTATTCAGATCCCATTTGTGTCATCAATGTGTGAGACAGCAAATAACACTTTACAAAGCGTAATATCTGACTTACTTACATATTCATAGGTAGCATAACATCCAGAGTACTGTAGTATGTGTTTGACACCACTAGACGCTTCTCACCAATAGCTAGAGTTTAGTAAACATAGCTTTATTCAAATGTCTACACACATACATTTGCATATGATTCTGCATCTTGATAGATTATGTTATCATATCAGATCATCATGAGATAATCATCAAGATAAAGGTGGAATAGATAGTGAAACACCCTTTGCTTTCTTTACCTAAATGAGTCAGTGTCTTTCGTGGCATGCTTTACTCTTTAAATCTAGATGCTTTCATCGAAAACACAACTAGAATTATCCAACAATAGCATACCGGTATTCTTGTTTTACCAATAAGCTATCTACATCACACACTGTACCTGAGGCTATTTCAAACAGGGTATCATTGCTAATGACTATAAAGTCACTAGTCTCTTTCTGCACCCATTCGGCACTTGTGTTGGGAAAAGTTAGATTTCCATCTTCCCATGTCTCTGATGTCAGCACTGCAAATAGATCAAGTACAAATACCTTTAAGGTCGAATCCCACATGGCGAAAAATGCCTCAAATATCTCTACGATTTTGAATCTGCTAGGTTTATGGGATCTACCCCAAAATCGCAAGGGCTATAACTACAGTAGGATGAATAGAACACAAGGACACTGTTGCATTTTCTCATGTATTCTTTGGGATATTTTGCCTCTATTGATGTTTATATATCTGTAAATTTTATATTTTCTTGCCCAAAATCGCAAAAAAGTGCTTGTGTACTATGCTACCCGCAGCACTTATACCCTTGCGAATTTGGGGTACATCCCACAAAGCAACAGATTCAAAATCGCAGAGATTTTTTAAGCATTTTTTGCCATGTGGGATTCGACCTTTACCAACAAAAAACTAAGGTATACATCTTATTCATTTCAAAATTATCATAATAAGATATGGGTCATTTCTGTACGTGTATAATATGTGCATCGAGTCTAAGAATATTTTGTTAGAGGTAAAATACTATGTAATTGAGATGTAACGTACCAACGTTATGAGCTTCAAACCCCAGATGTCCTTCAGCATCCTTTGGTAACATCTTGGCCACATAGCTGGTGTACTTGTCTATTGAGTTCATTATTTTTACAGCACGTCCACTGTCATCCTGTTAGGAATACATATTATGATAGTTTTATTGCTTGAACTTTTGGTGTTATAGGTTGAGTAAGTTACTAGGGACGTACACTGCAAAAATGGTGTTTAGATCCTAAACACAATTCTAAACACATTCTTGCAACGTTTTTGTAATCACATTAGTAACCTAAACATGTTTAGCCAAACAATGTGCTTAGCTCAGGTATTTAGAAATGTAGGTGTTTAGGTTTAAAATTTGTGTTTAGATACCTATGAAATTTTGTGTTTAGATGTTTATGAATTTTTGTGTTTAGATGTCTATGTGATTTGTTAGGGTTAGGATTTGCAGACATGTATGCATTGAAAAAAGAAAGGAATATTTTTTGTTTGCTTTCTCATTTACTGGGGGGACATCAGCAGGTATTTATCTACATGTCAAAGTCTCCAAAGATGTCAGCCACAGCTACACGTATACACATGTATGTACGCACTATGAGAGACTTCAGAAAGTACAGCAGCTTGGCAGCAAGGACATTGCTTTATCCATTCCAAAATAACATGAAATAGGTGAAAGTCATGGAGCATATTGACTATTTTATGGCAATGATGCTGGTGTAAGGAGAATCTAGTCAATTTTCTATTGCTGTTCCTATTCTCATGACATTCAATAAAAAGAAATGAAAATAAACATGGGATTAAGGGACATTTGTCACAACAATTGATTATAATTGTGTACAGATAGTCCATTCAAAGGTAGTGCTGCTACCTGGTGTGGATTCGACATCCAAGCATCTAAACATATTGATGTTTAAATCTAAACACCTATTATTCAGCTGTTTAAATTCTAAACATCTAAACATGTTTAGCAAAAATGTTTATGTAGTTAGAATAAAAGTGTTTATTTCCTAAATGTGTAATTGATGAGACACCTAACTGACCTATATGTTTAGATTTTAAACATGTTTAGACCTAAACATGTTTAAAATCTAAACACCATTTTTGCAGTGTATGTGTAGGTACTACGTACATTCTAAAACCAATGTCAGTCTAGTATTACCTATCTATATGGATGATGTATTATATTGTAAAAGTGTGGAGCTTAACAATACTTTGTAGGTTCACTAGACATGATTTTCCAAGGTAACTTCGGGAGATCAAAGGCATATAAATGTTGTAGATATGAAGGATTCACTTACCTTTAGGATTGATAACCACGACTTCGCGTTATCTGATGACAGTAGATTACTAGCTGCTGTAACAACAGACTGAAACAAAATGTATTTAATTTCAAGTTAAATAGTAATACCATATAAGAACTCCCATTCGAATGTTTGAGGTTTATTGTCATCACAAAAAGGTATTATGACCTAGGGATCTCACTTGGATCCCATATATCAAATAAATCTTCGAGATAGAGTAAATGGACTGACAAATGGGTAACTTTGAGGGGTAGGGTTATCTATCTTGTTTGGCAAGAGCATTCATATAGGTGTCTGGTAGTAACACCCAAAGAGAAAACAGTATTATAGGAAGTCTTCACTGCTAAAATACATACCTCTACCTCAGATTGGGTTGCTGCAGCTGTATTCTCCATTTCGTGCAGGTCGGCCAGGTCAGTAATGGCCGACACAGAGACATTAAGATTTCCAGGCTGTAGGAGGAAAGCTGCAGTTTGTTTAAATTTGGTATAGTATATCAGTTACAACCAGCAAAGCCGGCTTATATAGTTTTTACCTTCAGGGTATACAGGACTTGGCCACACAAGGTAATTTCGTCAGTAGTAATTGATTTGGACAGTAGTTATTCTCCTATGGTGGAGGAATGTTAAAGAGGTCATGATCACGGAAGATTAAATTCTTTTTTTTTTATTGCCATATGTGCTTAAATTTGAACTGAGCTGACAAGTATGCCTGTGCTGAAGCCCATGCCTTAACTGTCAGTGATATTTTCAGTACTGAGCTGCTCACCTTAATCGGTTCACCTCCCCCTGAGTTGCTCACATTGGTTTGTTTAGCCAGAGACTCTGCCACGGACGTCACAATCTCAGGTGAGTCTGCCCCTAGTCCAGACTTCAAGTCTGATATCTGTATTATAGGCAATTTTGATAAGATGATAACCTTATTAGTAATATGAAAAGCTATGTTTTAAATGGGACTTTTTTTGGTTTCTTTTCTAAATTAGCTGGGTTACATCGTGTTATTTAAGTTTGAGTAGGTGGATGTATTATACTGAAATAATAGCGTCTATCTTACCCTCAGCATTTAGATGAAATAGATAATATGTCAGATGTAACAGTAGATTACATGTGTTTATGTTGACCTACCTGGTTCATGACTTCTTGAAACTGAGGATCCACACAGTTATTTAGGTTAGCTTCATCCCATACAGCAGCCTCCCCAGCCCGCATACAGTGCCTTGTCGCCGTACCTTAATGGTTAAGAGAAAAGACCACTCTATTTTCATGATGACCTCTTTCAATAGTTATCATATCGAATGAAAACCCTTGGGTTCTGAGGTCTATGGTAGCAAATGTGCTGATATAAGGACAGGGAGCAGACTTATCTGCTGCATTTTATGACGTCACAATTGACCCAAATGCACATGGTGCTGCATTGGTTAAGCCTGGAGGCTGTTACAAACAGGTTCTTATCTATGATACTAACGTGTAAATTATCACTATATTATGTAAGATACTTCAGTTAGGGTATCTGATGCCAGTTACCAAAAGAAATACACAAGCTCTTTCAAAAGTCATGGATGAGTATCATCTGTCTGTGACGTCATATTAAATATCAGGTTTGCCTGCTTCCTGACCTTATGAAAGCAGATGTGTTGATCAGTATATCAGAGTCTTTTTAATCCATACAAAGTCTACTAAAAATGTTATCATGAAAAGAGGATTTTCTTTTCTTTTAAATGGACATTAGGCAGCCACTATTCCTACAATATTGTTTCCGGGTCAATGTACTTGAGAAATATGAGAGCTGCGTAAATAGCCTGAATCCTACTAGCTAATGAAAAGAAATAAAAAAAAAACAAAAAAAAACAAATGGTTGGTTTTCCTAGTTGGGTTAGAACTTGGCATCTCCCCCATCCCCATGTCTACAAATTATGCTGTTCAAATGATCTTCCTATAATAATGTCCTGAACCTTGATTAAACTGTAATATTTATTCGGGTTAGCAAGGCATTCTGAGAGAAGCTCTGATTGTGGCTTAGAATAGTATACTCTTTAATCAGGACATACCTGTCGCATTACCCGGACATAACTCCTTGCTCGTTTTGCCCACTGCCGTCCGCGGCCATAAAACGTCATGTGCTTTCTCGCTTGGACATATTGGTGTCTCTGGGTATGTAAGAGGTGGGTAAGAGGTTTAATATGACTTCCCATACAGGTATTTTCATGGATATCATGTTAGTATCAACTGAGGTATCAACTAGGGAATAACAGTATGGACCTTACAATCGGCATGATCAACTTTTGAGAAATACCTTGACCGTTGAAAAACACCGTGAACATTTTGCAAAAGAAGAAAAGATAACTTATAAACTACATGGTAGACAGAGTTGGACAGCATGGAACAAGGTTCTTAAACGCCTGCCTATTCCTCACCAATCACAAGTCGTCATAGGAAAGAATGTATCATCGCGCTTGGCCTAAAACGTTTTAGCGTTAAAAAACGTTTTTATTAGGTTTCTAAGTTTGTCAAACATTCTTTTAAACATTGAAAACGTCAGAGTATGTACACCAAAAAAACACACGTTTTTGACATTCTATAAAAACTTTTTTTTATTATTTTCTGGTTAAAAACATAGGCCTAATGTTTAAAAAACGTACGTTTTAACGTTAAAGTTATGTTTTAAAACGTTTTAAACATAATAAAACGTTTTCACAAACGTTTTTACCCAACATTTTCCAAACATTCACAAATGTTTAAAACGCGTTTTATTTTGCCAAGTGGGACAATGGTTCCTACCCTTTGGCACTACTGTGACGTCACAGTGTAGACGCCGGCTGGGACCCGCCTTGTTCCGTGCCTGACAACCATAGGAGTTACTTCTCTGTATGTTACTTAATTTGAGACGACTCCTTGTTCGGGAATCCTCAGATATTCTTTCATCTCCGTCTTGAAACAAAGAGGTATTTTACTATTAAGGCATGAGAACACGTTAGTTGTAATTGTAAAAAATCTCGTTGAAACATATTCAGCATTGAACCTATATAGATTCACTTTTAGTAGAGTAGTAATTTTCATTTCCTTCATCAATTTTATAAGTGAAGAAAAGAGTTAGATGTGGTTAGCCGGTGGTCATAGACCATTGAAAGGTTTATTTCCAGCAATACTAAAACGATGTATTTCAAAACAAACTGAAATGGGGGGGTCCTAAATTAGTATGACCATTCCCAAATAGATCCTATTAATGCAGAATACCTACTTGATGTGAGCTTTGCACCATTTTTGAACCACTCTATCACAAAGTCCTCCACTCCTGGTGCCCCTGTGTCCATGACGTCTCCAGTGCATATCACCTCTAGTCCATCCCCCATGGTCACCGTGGCTGTCATGTTGGACAGTATGACAGTAGGCTTAACCAGCACGGCAAAGGATAGCGACTTTGTCCTGCTCAAGCCACCAACACTGGAGAATTTGCATTTGACAGTCCCTGAAATGGAGGGGAATTACACAATAGTAGTTTGGTGTTTCTGTGTTTTATACCAAAATTCATGCTAGTGAACTTCGAATACAACCCATTTCTCGTTACGATGGGATTTAGTGATGGTTGAAAGCACTGTAAATATTTGTTTTCGGTATTAAGATAAATTGTCTTTAGAGGCAATTCCATCCATACATATTTTTTCTTTGTTTATTCTATGCTATTAAATTCATTTATATGTATATTATAAATACATTAAGTCATGGTTAACCTATTAAGACCGAGTAGCATTTTAATGTGCCATTTTCATTTATCATCATAAATCAAGCTAGATCACAACAGCACAACCCTCACAAATGACGCATCCACCCATGATGCTGATCGTAAAGGGACTGATTATGCCCAAAGTCTACACTTATGATGACAAATGAAACTTAGCCCTGAGATATCATATTGCCCTCAAAGATCTAACTCCTACCATCCTCACCTGAGTCTGAGGAGGTCAATGGGTTTATGGCAAAGAATCCTAACACAATATAGCCACTGTCCACTATACTGGTTCTGAACTTGGATCCTCCCCCATCACTGATCTTCACGTTGTGGTAGTACCACGTGAACCTATTACCAAACATACTCGCTGACAGCTCCACCCTACACGTGAAATTAACCATCTTCCCTTCCAGAACATCCTCGGTCACCCGCATTAGTGTGTGGTCCAAGATCTCGGGGTGGGTGTGGCCTGATAAAAAGGTATTGAGGAAAGACAAATTCAACTCAAGAAAAAACAAGTCCTGTAAACATAGGTTTGAATCTCTAAGTATATGTATAATTCTATATGTCAACGACTTTTCACTTTGGGTGAAAATTGGGAAACACCAGTCAACATTGTGCTATTTAGCACAAATGGCTCGGGGATTTTGTATGCACAAAAGGGATAACTAAATCAGAATTCAACTCAGAGTTTTCTAATTAAGTTCGGAATATCATAACTAATTTATGTACAGATAAAATCTTGAATGAGACAATTGAAAAGTTTTTATTAAAAAATCAGATTAGAGAGTTTTCTTTGAATTCCGTTCTAAAATATGTAGGTCTGTGCCCCGTGCTCCAGTGCTCTTATCACAATATGAAAATTCAAAATCTGGGCAAACATTTACAATCTTTGTTTGGGCAAGTCAAGTTTCTAAAGTGTTTAAATTTCAGATGGTCAACAACCTTGTTTTCAACAGCTATGTAGGAATAGCATGATTACACATCAGACTTTCGGGTTTATGTAATAGGAGTCTGTGGAAGCCTGAAATTAGGGGGATTTAGACAAAACAAATAACGTTTTTCACATCTGTCCCAACTTGTTAGTTTTACAACATGGATGATGTGCAATATTCTATTATAGTTGGACATAAAACATTTTGATTGACTGATTATTATGGATGAAATCTGCAATACCTTCTCGTGTGGATACTGTTTATATATATATATATATATATATATATATATATATATATATATATATATGTATGTATATATATATATATATATATATATATATATATATATATATATATATATATATATATATATATATATATATATATATATGTATGTATGTATGTATGTATGTATGTATGTATGTAATCATGTATGTATGTATGTATGTATGTATGTATGTATGTATGTATGTATGTATGTATGTATGTATGTATGTATATATATATATATACATACCAATCTGTACCGTCTACACCAAATAAAGTTCACAGTGAAGTGAGATGCATGTCAAATTTAAGAATATATTCCATACATGATTTTCTTTTATTTAAAATTAAAGATCTACGAATTCATTCCATTAGACCTCGAGTCTTGTCATTCATTGAAATATGTATGTGCATACTTAATAGACAGCTAATATTTGTCACTTTGTCACACCAATACCATCACAAAACAAACAGGTTTCAACATGGATACTACACAGCTCTCGAGATAGGCATATATGCACAGACCTCCCAGATTACAACGCTATACCAAGGTAGCTGGATGTCCAATGGGAGCGGCCATTGCTGCTTACCAGTGAGTTATCACTGAGAACAGCTTTCCGATGGATAACAATAAGTAAGTTAGTAACATCTACCCTCGAGAGGCCTGCACTGAATAGTTGGGGTTATTCCATTGGCTGGTAAATAATCCCGTTAGGCCGCTATAGTCTCAGCTTGACCTCCCTGCTACCCCAACTGCACTGAAAACTTGAAGGTTCGAAACTCGTCAGTGGTGACAACTTTAGGTCCACAGATTGACCATCCCTAAATCTACAACATTAGGTTTTCAAAATTATGACTTTTAGGTAGTCATCCTGATGACCTAGGTCGTCAGTTTTAAGACTCTGTGTATTGTCAGTATTGTCATCCTGACGACTCAGGTCGTCAGGATGACGACCTAAAGATTTTGACCACCTAAAGTTGTAAATTTAGGTATTGTCAATCTGAGGACCCAAAGTCGTCACCACTGATGAGTTTTGGACCTTCCAGGTTTAAAGTGTGGTCATTTAGAAATAGGTCTATACACTGGCACTTTTTACTGGAGAGTCTGAGTGTCCCCAAACAAACCTCTCATTACCTAGAGCCATATGTACTAAATGGTTTACATTACAGTCTCTGTTTATCATCGTCAACAGTACCCACAGTATCTATGTACTTATAGAGAGATAAGATCTACAGTGAATCCGGGAATCCATTCAAGGGATAATACCCTAAGGGAGTAATTCATTGATAAAATCGCTCAGACTATAGCACGGCCGTTCCTTCAGAAAGGGTCGAATCCCACATGGCGATTAATTTTTAGGGTTGTGACCGATAATGGCTATTGGTTGAAATGATATCTGATGTAAAGGGAGCAGATGTTAAAGGCAACGTCACAGATAGTAGATACTTTGATTCAGATAGTTCTACCTGGAGTGGTTCCCATGGTGGTCTCCTCTGTGGTTGCAGGTTCAGATGTGGTGCATGGATGGGAGCCACAGCCAGGGTGAGGGACTCCATCAAATGAACAATTCTTGGTTTTGTAATCAAATATCTTCCCAGCATCACAGTAAACGATATTCCATTGACCATCATTTTCTGTACACTGAAAGGTACATTTAAGAATGTTAATTACTTGGGAATGATCTGTACTGGTCTAGTATCATAAATTAAATGTCAATCATTACATGAATGGTTGTTTACTATAACTTCATCAAAAGCATTTCAACCTGAATAATTTAGCTTGATGATATTGATACTCAAGATATGTGCAAATTCCAGGCATATGTAGTCTTCTTACACATCATCCTCCCATTGGCCATAGAATTCACAATTACAATTTACATTGACAACTGGTTGATCAGTATTGAGTAACAATTAATACAATAATGTCATTGTTTGAGTTCGAAACCCACATGGCAATTTAGGGCTCCAATATTTCTGAGATGTCTGATATGTTTTAGGGACCTGCTGGACCCCTAGATTGCAAGGATTGTGGCAAAGTTGGCCTAAACTCACTGTCGGATTCGGATTGAGTCGAACAATCCTTGTGTTCTAGGGCCTCAACCCGGGCCTCAACAATGTCTCTAGAACATAACAGGCAAAATCACAGAGATATTGGAGCCTCTCGCCATGTGAGATTCGACCTTCAGTGTTGAACTGATTTTGCCCTCTGCTATTGGAATACCTACCAAATCTTTCCCCTTTATATATATATATATATATATATATATATATATATATATATATATATATATATATATATATATATATATATGTGACATGTACTGGGAAAAGGGGCCTTATTGCACCCTGCATTAAGACCCCTTTATGCAGATTGCGTCATATATATATATATATATATATATATATATATATATATATATATATATATATATATATATATATATATATATATATAGTTTCATGACCTGATATATCTTACTTTATATCTCTATATTACTTCAATGCAGAACAACTTTTCCTAATAAGTGTATATCACGAGACCATTTCTTAAGGCACTACGACTACACACAATCACTACGATTTGAACCCCAAATCTTAAGGTCGAATCCCACATGGCGATTTAGGGCTCAAATATCTCTGCGATTTTGTCCCTTGCACTCTTGGGGCTTTCCTGAGCCCCTATATCACAAGGATAACTGCTTAATTGGTCTTGATTCAGTGTTGGATTCAGTATAAGTTGAACAATCCTTGCGATCTAGGAGCCCAGGAAGACCCCAAAATAGCAAGGGACAAAATCGCAGAGATATTTGAGCCCTAAATCGCCATGTGGGATTCGACCTTTAGTGCCAATGATCGCAGGTAGTGCCCTACGACTTCTCTGTACGATTAGCACTTATGTAGTCGTAGTGGGTTAAGAAATAACCCCCTGTGAGAGTTATATGTCATGTGTATCGACATTACAAAAAGACAAATCCAATTAGGAACCTTGAACCAAGGCCCATTGAATCTACAAGAAATTGTCAAATCAACACCAAGACAGCCCTGGAAGCACTTGCCTCGTAGTATGCAGAAGAGTAATTGAGAAAAGCCATGCGAATCCCCTTCATAGGACACTGTATGGGGATGCCATCACAGGGGTCTACGTCACAGGGTGGGTGACAGGAGACAGCAGGGTGGTCAGTGACACACACCATGAAGGTCATGTCAAACTTGGTGCCATCAGGACATGACATCTTTCTCCAGGTATTTCCATACTCACACTGCAAGGTAGCATATTCCATGTAAATACACTATCTATGCTGTTGTAATATTCTTTTGTGGTTACATTTAAAAGATTTTTTTCCTCTTTTTTATATCCTTTTTGCTTTGTATTACCAGCCCTACTCCTCCGTACCTTCGTACCTATTACTTCATCAAGTTTGATTGATAGGTTATTTGGATTTCGACTTCCTCTCTAAACAGAGTTCTATATTTGCGTTGCTTATGTGTTATCTATTGGCTAGCATGGTCGTCAAATGGTCTCTGGTTCTTTCTTGTAAGTGAGAATTAAAGCTTGCCAAATCTGGGGGGGGGGTCAATATACTGGTAAATAAGCACTGTTTTTTTTTTGGCGGGGGGAACACATCAGGAGTACCTCCTAGTGTGATATAAAATTATTAAAATACATTTTGTCACACATTTCGTTATCTGAAAATCCTACTATGATCCACTATGCAGGTAATATCAATATGATACCCTTGTGTGCTCAATACTGTTTCTTCCCAATGCAATTGGCAGAATAAGTCGATTCTTATTTTGATTAACACCTTTCCAACAAATGAATATATTCAATTTTCTTTTGTAAAAATATAACATGGAGTTCATATGCACAAAATTAATGATATCCACATTTTAATGCTGAGAACCAAGCAGCAGTACATGCTTGTCATGCTGTGGCGATGGAGTTGTCGTGGATGATACCAATTACAAGCTTCTCGGTAATGCCAAGCTGACCGTGCATGTATAGACGATACAATCAGGTAGGCTAATCGGAATTACAGAAGAATCAGGCATGAGTGCCAGATATGTGGCGGGCATGCCTAGAGACGCCTACTGTGCAATATTATGGTCTCAATGATTATGAATTGGTGAAGATCATTTATATGCATGTTATGTCGTTAAATTCTAAATTAGACAATGAAATAGTAAAATCCACAATAATGAAATTCATTATATGACTGTAATGACGTGTTACCTCTATGGTGCTATTCAACTATTTGAGGGGAAATATTATTCAAAGTCTAAAGTTGCGAATACCAACTGGTTATCAAAAGAGTAACTGAATCTAAACTTACCAAGTAGTACCTGCCACAATTGAAAGGGTCTGGAACTCTAGCTCCAATGATACATGTTTTTGGTCGATCACAGTAGAGTTTACATGGGGTCTGACATGTGGCATTACCAGCCCTCACACAACGTCGCAGAAGACTGTCAAACTGACTGTAGCCGTCGACACAGGTCCTATTTACCCATTGCCCAAAGTCCAGGCACTGTCATAATATAAAGGATGGTCATATGTAGATATATTTCCCTTCCCTAGAATCTGAGGTTAACTAGGTGGTCATACAAATGGTGCTCCATACTGTAGGGGTCTATTCCCTTTCCCAGGGTAATATATATGATTGCCATCATGTCTTTTCTATCACACTTTCCCTTTCCCTTTCCCTGAACCAAGGCATATTAGGGAGTGGTCATTTATTATCAACAGGGGGGGGGGGTGGTGGGTTTGAGGGGGGGCGTAAAAAATTCTGACCCCTCTCGAGGGGGGGGCTAAAAAAAATCTGACCCCTCTTGAGGGGGGGGCTAAAAAAATTCACCCTCTTTTTAGCAAAAAAGCCCGCGCGCTACTATAGATCAAAGAGGGGGCGCGAAAACTCTCCGCGCCTCTGGCGCGGGGGGGGGCGCAAATTTTTTTTACTGCCGTCGAGGGGGGGGCGTAAAAAATTTTCGCGCGTCCCCGCGAAAACCTACCACCCCCCCCCTGTTGATAAATAATGACCACTCCCTTAGCACGTAAAGGCTGATACATGGGAGCGGCAAAACTTTCCGTATACTGAAACCGCTAAGTACTGACCATACAGGCCAGGAGACACGGGCCATGTGAACGTAATTTTTACACTGATATTTACTGCCCTGAACGATATTGTTTCGACTGTCAGACCCATCTGTCATTCAAAGCCCGATAAAGGAACGTGGACTTTATAATCATCTGTGAATTATTGTGTTGGATTTATTGAGGGTCGACCTTAAAGCCAAAATGGATAATGAAAAATTACATTTGATAGAAAATTAAATGTAACACGGTAGATTTGTTAATAGGTCATACCCCGTCATATGCTGTAATGTCAACTATGAACTCTTTAAGGGCCGCTGGTGCAGGACTGCATCATGCCCGTTGGCCATCATGATGCACTAATGAAGCGCTGGCGAGACTGCTCGCCAGCATTTCATTGATGACGACCCTTTGGGTGTGTATCAGCCTCGTAGGCTCAGCACAATGCATGAATGTAGCCTTGGCGAGTTATTCGCCAGGGCTATTTTCATTATCATGCCAATTAATGGGCAAGATGCACTAATGCATAAGTGGCCCTTAAAGAGTTATGCCTGCTTGATCAGTGAGGAGAAGGTGGATGGTGCAATAAGTAAGTCGCCCCTGACTCCATCACTATAGGCATGTTGAAGTTAAGTCAACCACCTCATCATAGGTTATAATATTCAGAAATCATGAGTAATGCTTTGTATATTTCAAAGGTCTTCTTATTTTAATTTAATGCACAACTAATTGATAGTTAGATGCTATCTAAATAAAAAATAACCAAGGGTGGTCCACTTAAGGTACCAACATACCTAGTGGTTGAGTCAGGGGCGAGTTACCCTATATCTGCTGAAGGAGTGACAACTTTCGTGGCGGTATAGAAAAAATAGCAACTGACCTGCCAATACATGGAGCAATCGTTGGGTTCTGCGACCAGAGTGTTGGGGACACAAGGCTTAGGTCGATTACATGGGTCTACCACCACACCACTGTCTTGTGGTTGGGAGGAGTCATCACATGCCACACCCGCAACAACTGTATCAAAAAGATGGATGAACAGATGTATACCATTACATTGATAGCAGCGGCACATATTAAATTTGATTTAAACCATGGTCACACCTTAGAACAAAAGAATCACACTCTGAATATATCACGTAACCTGGTGTATAGAAATGTCTCCCATATACACTAGGTGTGACAAACCTGGACCATAGTTTAAAGCAGATAAACTATGGGTTTAACCAGGTTATGTAATATATACCCAGTGCTTTGCAGCGGGTATATATTCACGTAACCTGGTTAACCCATAGTTTATCTACTACATGCCTGGGTATTCTGGTGGATGAAATTTGGATCAGGGTTGGGGCCCTTAATGGGGGGCCTCCAATGTCACATGTCGATTTTAAGAATTGCCCATGTCCCATGTCACTAAGCAAAAACCTGTCACTAGTGTCACTAACATAGCTACCATAAATCCTCGCACCTCATGTATAAGGATGCACACAGACTTAGGCTAAAATTTTATAGGATGCACCTAGGGTCAAATTTTGGTCATTTTAGTACTATTCTACAGTGCAAAATCTGTCTGGGGCCTCCAAGGGAAAAATCTGAACACTACAATACCAAAAGGTCCATTCTGAAGCTTTCTGAGGATTAGAAGAGATCTTTTCCAGACCCTGCTTTTCATGTCACTATTAAAGTCTTATGTCACATGTTGATTTTAAGGAATGACCCTGTCACATGTCACTAACATAGCCATGCCCCATGTCGATTTTAAGAAATGGCCATGTTGCCATGTCGATTTTAAAAAATGGCTATGTCACCATGTCGAATTTAGGGTCTATGGTCATAGGTTTACATCCATGTAAATGACCCAGTTGGCAGAGAACGTCGAATCAATTTTGAAAACTGGTAGATAAATGTTGATCAACTTATTGCCAACATTGATTGAAGGTTCTGTTCTCAGTGCGGACACCTTGCCCCCCCCCCCCTCCATATCCGCGCCCCCCTTGCCCTACCTATCTAGAACCTTTCAACAATAATTGATTTTGAGTCAATGATCCAACTCATGACATACAAATCGACTTCACTTTTGATCTACTCATACACACGAAGGAACATTTACTATTCCTGCATAGCCTTATTGTTTTCTAATGATGTAAATGCCCAAGTCTGGCTTTCTGGTACCTTAACCAGCATGCTGAGATCATCAATAGATTATTAATATAAGTTCTTACCTGATAAAAGGAGAACGAAGAAGAGCATTATTAAGTCCATGTCCTCGTATTAATGCTCCCTGAGTGGTAATAGGATAGACACCTCATGTTCCTTTGTACTGTTAGACTTAGCCACACTTCTCCCTCTGTGAGAAACAAGACACTGGAGTATGACACCAGTTTACATTTCTATTGGACATATTTAGATGGCTTGGCCATCCTTGTTTATACTAACTAGGAACATGGAGAGACAATCAGGGTGTGGACGATGGGGCTGACAGGGACCTGCCCTATAACACTGAGTTCGTGGTATAGGCAAGGCCGGCACACTCAGTTATTTCAGCCTCCAACATGATCTAAAAGTGTGGTCATTTTGTAACAGACGGCGGGGAATGAAGTTAATTAATAGTTTTCCTCTTCAATAACTAATAAGAGGATGTCATAGGGTTGAATGAATGAAAGTACTGCACGACTTCCTATATAAGAAAAGGAGGGAGGGAAATTAAATGTCAATCCCCTCCCCCGTTCTCTGCCTCCTCACATATTTTTCCCTTTTTCTCTTTATCCATTTAGAAAATGTGATGTGAATGTTGCCTAATGCATGCTGCTATGGCACCTGATCAGTGTGTATTGGACATATGTACCCCCTGTGGACGCCCCCCCCCCCGGTGTAGTGGTTGATTTTCCAATCTTTCATGTTGAATATGTAAATATTCCAAACTTTAAAATTTCGTTTATCCCCACGTCCCTGTTGTGTTCCTATTTAAATCAACACTATACCGAGGTAGTTCAAGCTTATAAGTACACATAAGTGAGTGGTCATTTTTTAACAACAGGGGGGGGGGGTTCGGTGAAATTCTGCACGCATGTGGCGAAAATTTTTCCGTCCCCCCCTCCGAGGGGTTTGAAATTTTTCCTTCCCCCCTTTTATTCTATAGTCGTGCGCGGGCTTTTTCGCTCAAAAGTGGCGATTTTTTTTTTTGTCCCCCCCTTAGAGGAGTCTGATTTTTTTTTGCCCCCCCGCTCAAACCCAACCCCCCCCCTATGTTGCTAAAAAAAAATGACCACTCCCTAACCTATTTATGAGATCGACTTTGAACGGATCATTTCCGACACACTAAAGTGACTCTCTTTTTTTTTCTCTTGTACGATGTCGGTTGTACTTAAACACGACAAAAAGTAGACAATAGGTTTATATTCCTTTATCCTCTAACCTTTGGACAGAAGTGAGGTGTTAATTGCAAGAGTTCTAACAAAAATAAAGATCATGGAATTGTTGTTAGAACTGATATCTATCTCGCATGCTGGACTGCTTGTGAGAGAGACCACACTGAAAACCTACGAGATCCAGAACTCGTCAATACTGACGACTTTAGGTCTTCAGGTTGACAATACCTAAATCTACAGCTTTGGGTCGTCATGGGGTCCTCATAGGTGATGACTTTAGGTCGTCATGGGGTCCTCATAGGTGATGACTTTAGGTTGTCAGTGACGACCTAAAGTCATCACTTAGGCTGTCCTCTACAGCCACAATGCCCTGCATAGAAATGACATATTCATTGAGTTTGTTTTTGTAAATTATTTTGTATCCCCCCCCCTCCATGCATCAGTCAGTGTTTATAAGGGGTATTCCCAACCCACTAACATGAGCTAAGTTGAATCTTACATAGTACTGTGATGGCACTATAGTCTACATGTGTGCACTCAATGAATAAGGACTAATACTCTAGATATATCCATAGGAGTGGTGTTAATACTAGAATGATCTAATTTCTGTGCTCTGTTTTTACTTACATTTTCCCATCGTTTTACTAATGCATCTGTATCAAATAATGCTTTTATTCCCCTATTTGTAGTATATTACACAATATGTTCATTATATATATATATATATATATATATATATATATATATATATATATATATATATATATATATATATCAGCCTATTAACACTCCAGAGAATATCATATGTATGACTGAAATGCATAATAGAGACATCTTCTGGCATACAGACAGACTAATAGTAAGGCCAAAGTAGTCAGCATGACAACTTAGGGTAGTCATAATGGCCTGGCGACCCTCTGACGACCCTAAACTGGGGGTCTAGATGGGGGGTCCCCATGTCACATGTCTATTTTAAGAAAATGCCATGTCACATGTCACTAAATTTCTATTTCCCCATGTCTCTGTCACTAAGCTCCATGTCACATGTCGATTTTAAGGAAAGGTCATGTCTCATGTCACTAACTTTTTCATTCTCCATGTCCTTGTCACTAAGCTCCATGTCACATGTCGATTTTAAGAAATGGCCATGTCACCCTGTCGAATTTAGGGGTCTAGACCCATTAAACTCGTCATATATGATGACTTTCCAATGGCGGCATGTTTTCAGTGCATAAATTAGAATTATCATGCTGTTGTTAATAGACACTAAACCCCACGAGTATCTGTTATCCAAGTCTTCGTGAGATGCAATGACCCGAATTCATGTAGTGTAAAGTCAAACTGAATCTTAGACGTCGAAAGTCCTCGCTTATCGTATATAAACTTACAGTGTAATTATATCAGCGCTACATCAATGGAATCTTATTTTTGGAGTATGCTGGATCTGTAAGATTATTTTGTATCACTATGAGGACCAATAAAAAGATAAAGAAGAAAGAGCATCAGCGTTTTAAAAGTAACGTACCCGCGGTATAATTCTCTCAATTACTCTATAAAGGCATTTGTAGTGACCTTATCTGCAGTTAGAATCCGGAATAGGTAACGATGAGCTTGTGTAGTTTATTATAAGATGTGATTCCATTGCATATCAAATATGCATACAAATACTTCGATATCAAAGTTGCCCATACCTATTCATGTCAGTAAACGAAATCCGTTCCTATAACTGAAAGATGGAGAGCTGTAGGTCCTACAATTGTTACTTTATTTTCAATGTCATTGACCCGAAATCACCCCCAAAACTACATTGTCATGATGGTGAGTTGTACGATAGGATAGGACATTTTCTTTGTTTCTTACTCTCTTTTCGCCAATACTTAGGGAGTGATCATTTTTTAACAACAGGGGGGGGGGCTGGTGGGTTTGCGGACGCGCGAAAAAAATTCCGGCCCCCCCTCTCGACGGGTCAAAATTTTTTCGACCCCCCTCTGGAGGCGAAAACCGCATGCGAACGCGCCCTTTTAACCTATAGTAACACACGGGCGTTTTCACTGAAAACAGGTGAAATTATTTTGACCCCCCCCTAGTCAAGGGGGCAAAAAAATTCTGACCCCCCCTGGTCGAGGGGTTGAAAAAATTCTGACCCCCCCCCTCAAACCCACCAGCCCCCCCCCCCCCCTGTTGTTAAAAAATGATCACTCCCTTACTTAAGGTTTATTTTACATGAGTTGTCAAGCACACAATCATGTGCTTTGTTTTTGAGTGGGTTTGGGGTGTTTGGTTGGTGAAATGCTAGGTTAGTCTATGAGGTTAAGTCCCAGTGATTTTTGGGGGTAATGTATGAAGCTAAGGATTGATAAGATTGACATATGTGCGCAGTCATAAGGGGTGCATCCACTGCGACGGATGGACCATCCGTCTCCCTTCATCCGTCATTTTCTCCATAGAAATCAATGATAAATGATACGGATGAAACCGACGGATGGTCCATCCGTCGGCAGTGGACGCACCCTTATAGCCGCATGCAGTTATGGTTACACGGATACACGTATAATATGGTAAAGGCCATACATACTGTTTACATTAATTGGCCAAGGGTATTGATCGTGCCTTTGACGTGCGTATCAATAGTAACGTCCAAGTATTAAGATTTATTTGACTAAGGAAGACATGTGAAAAATGTGAAGTATTACCTATACCCGTGTATGTGAAATATAGGCCTAGATACTGCCCTATCTGAAAATGGTCCATTGATCCAGTGTGCATTGTGATCTCTTGTTCATGTACATCTTTCTTAGAAAAATGGCCAATGTGTCGAGGACCAAGACTTATCTGCCTAAGTACCTACCATTATCCTACATGATATTGTAGTTCTCCCTGTGTATCATAAGGCAAGTTGATATTTGGTACTCCTGTATTACTTTCAAATATAAGGTTCAAAGTACAGCTGTAATAAGCTACATCGACCTATGTATATATGTAGACCTATGTCACTACGCAGGGTACCCAGATTAACTGACTTTAAAGGGCAGAGGTGACATATCTCAGTTCTGTGATGTTTATCATTGATAAGCCAGACATGCCTCTGTGGCCTGATAACCATCGGCAGCTGCATGACTTCGGCTGAGCCTCATGTTAATTGACATAAGGATATGGTTATTAAAAAAAAACAGCGGATGGTGGATTTTCGTATGCGCAAGGTAACGATTTTACCGTCACCCTTGAAGGGGTCTGAAATTTTTCCGCCCACCCCCTTTTATTTCTATAATAGCATGCTGAATTTTTCACTAAAAAATTACAGGCGGAGGGGAAAGAATAGTTTGATGTACTAAAGCGGGGTCTCCAATTAACCTTAAATATAGTTGATAGTCCAGATTTCCACCATTTAAATCACCATTTTTGCGAATTTATCTCCCCCCCCCCCCGAAGGGGAGTCTGACTTTTTTTTGTCCCTGCCGAACCCACCACCCAACCCCGTTCATAAATAATGGCCACTCCCTTGCTCATTTGTGACACCATTGGGCTATTACCGGCGGAGGGGAAAGAGGAGTTTGATGTACTAAAGCGTGGTCTCCGATAGTTGATAGTCCGGATTTCCACCATTTAAATCACCATCTTCCACAAATCTCCACTTGTATCAATAATATCAAAATTTGGGGAATCTTTAGCAAGTGATAAGGCCATGTCTTAGATCACAAGGATTGTTCAATTTTATACCGAATCCAACAGTGAATTGAGATCAATTGAGCAGTTATCCTTGCGATATAGGGGCTCAGGAAGGTCCTAAGAATGCAAGGGACAAAATCGCAGAGATATTTGAGCCCTAAATCGCCATGTGGGGTTTGACCTTATATCACCAATCCAATCATTATCATCGAAATAGCTTTGGTGTCCTTCTTAATCACTCCTATGATTAATTCTGGCTAATGACTAGTACCGTAAACTCCCGCGTATAAGACGCATCTTATACGCCAAACAAAATGCTGGTGCGTCTTATAGCTTACTCTCAAGTTGGGGGTGCGTCTTATACGAGGGCTAATTTTACTATAGAACAGTACTGGATTTACAAAATTGAGCCCTAAGAGGTGCGTCTTATATGCGAAAATGCCTTTGCTGAGTTTGGGGTGCGTCTTATATGCGCAACGCGTCTTCTATGCGGGAGAATACGGTAGTAGTAGTTGGGTGAGAGAGAGCTGGGGTAGTAAACCAAGTCGGGTAGAGCCTATTCCTCCATAAGCTTTATGTCCTGAATAAGGTCCTACTGGGTCTTTATTCATTAACCTTAATTCCCAGAGAGCACTCCAGTGGAGGCAACCAGCCATGTGAATGAGTCCCAAAAATTTTTAAACTATTTCCATTTGTAAGCTGCCGAATATAAATATCTTCCCCTTCGATTCCAGGTTGAACTGTGGATCTCTGATGCCACGAGCACAATTCGCACTCCTTCACCTCAGCACAGGGTTTATATACCCACTGGCTACTGGCGGCTTTGACTTTTCTTCACCAGACACCATTTGGACTTCCACCTCCCAAGTTGCTCTCTAGGATCATCTAGAGAGGAACATAACCCGCTATTCTGTAAGGACATAATCTCAGCTACCAAGATCACCGCCTCTATGACCTTTAGACTCATATGGCTAAGCCTGCATTGGTGACACTATCAGACCGACACACCAATGCACACCGGATACCTTATAGGAGTGTATCGGATCACTGTCAGCTTGGATTTTAACAGGTGTGCGTACGTCTACAGGTGCGCCTCCCATGCCCCACAGAACTATACCCATGCTGTTATCACTTCTCAACTCTATAAAGATATAACGTTCACGGTTCCAACACCATCCACACAGGCACCTACTGGCTCTATAGGAGTATATACCTGCATCGACCAGTTAGTGTAGAAACCCCGAACACACGCAAGGTCTCAGTCACTCAGGCTGTTCGGCTGCACCATTCAAGTCTCTGTGTTATTCCGACTACTTCCCTAAGGCGGTGTATTCTTAGTGCATATATTATGATACCCGTTTATTATTCCCACGCCAGCTATCAAAGCTCACTGGTGAATCAGTTTTATATCGAGTATATCTTATTTTCTCAGAATTCCCCCTAACTCACCATGACATTGCTGAACAATAGTCCAATGTGTAAGAATCTTAGATAGGGCACATTCGGTAGGTCTAGGTAGTAGCATTGTTGAGTTCAGGTGGGAGATAAACTATCCCATGGTAAAGTATATATGACATAAGATCATAGAAAGTACTGTCTACTTTGCAAAAATTGGCAAGGCCACTTTTTCGCCAAAATCCCTCTCATCAAGCGTCACTTTTCTCAAATTTCAACCCTGCATGTCACTTCTGACCAAAATATCTCATATCAAGGGTATGTTTCAGGATAAAGTACCGGTATGTAAGCGGGCACATTTCTGACCAAAATCGCTTTCACCAAACGTAAGGGTTCTCAAAGGTCCAGCCATACAGGGAACTCCACTCGTAAATGACGTCATCAGGCCCAGCATGATGGGATTAAGGGAGTGGTCATTACTTATCAACAGGGGTGGGGGGTGTTAGGTTTGAGGGGGGGGGGCGTAAAAAATTCAGACCCCTCCCGAGGGGTGCTAAAAAAATTTTGAATCCTCTTGAGGGGGGGGGGCTAAAAAAATTTACCCTCTTTTTAGCAAAAAAGCCTGTGTGCTACTATAGATCAAAGAGGGGTACGAAAATTCTCTGCATCTCCGGTGCGGGGGGGGGGGGGAATTTTGACTGCTGCCGAGGGTGGGTGTGTAAAAAATTTCGCGTCCGTGCGAAAACCTACCACCCCCCTGTTGATAAATAATGACCACTCCCTAATTCTCCATATACCTTCCACATTGTAAAATTGAAAGGAAAAAAAAATGATAAGGAGGAGGGGCGTAATGATCAAATTTGGCATGACATCATTTATGGATGACCCCAACACCAGCCAAAAAAAATCTGAGTGCCTGCCATACCGTATTGTTGTGTTCAAGCGCCCCGGTGGTCTTTAATTTGGCGGCATCAATTCCCCGGCACTTATACAAGACAGGCGCTTATTCAAGATACAGTTTTCAGTGCTTATGAGATATTTCAATACCCCCTTACCCCCGGCGCTTATACAAGACAGACGGTTCTTCAAATATACCGGCGCTTAAACACGACGATACGGTATCCCTCTCCCCCTGGGACACAGCTACCGGGGAGAGTCTGGGGAATTGGGGTGACCCACCTGTTGTAAATAGTAGAGAGAGGTAGGTAGAGAATTCAACACTATTAAAAGAATCATTTGGAGTCTAGTTTCTGGCCTATAGACTGAATTATGAGATGTAAACAGCACAGTCGTTACTTTCCAACACTAGGCACTTTAATAAAGCCACTGTGGAGGGTGAGAAAAGCTGGCATACTGGGTTGACACTTTCTGCCAGGTGTGAGTGTGGCCGCTACTCGTGACCTTGCCGATATCACCGATTTAGGGTTTTATTAGGGTGTTTTTCTTCTGTTTAAAAAGTTATCCTTGGAGTTTAGATATCAAGCTACCCACCAGTGAAATCTGGGAGAAAAAATTCCAATTATTAAGTGTTTTACACTGACTTTAATTTGAAGGTAATATTGAAGCTTTGAAAAACATATTAACCACTGTAGACACCAACAAAATTATATCAGACACAGTTTAAGTGCATAATAAACTAGCAGCATGTAAAATTTCATGCATGTATGACTTTGCCCAGTGATACTTTTGAGAGGACCAAAATATGAAACAATAGAAAAGAAATGGCTGTGTGTAGAGCCGCTATGTTACGATTTTTTATTATCATTTTACTCCTACTTAGAATCAATTTGGAAATGGATGAAAGATATCAATTGAAAGCTAAGATTCTAAATATCATAGAAAACTAAATTTTATTTAGATTGGATCACTAGAACATTACTTTCCGGGTCCTTAGATATTAAGTGGAAAAACAGAAAATTGCCACCAGTGCATGCTGCCACACACTGGGCCCACTGTGTGGCTGAACTCACATCACAGAAATTATAACACCTTCTCTACCATTCCTATAGTGCTACTTGCCTCAATATTTTTGATACTATTTGCCCTGTATCTCTGGTTCTATACAAGATATAAACAAAATTCCAAAAGCTTTAAAAGCATCTCAATGGCCTCAATCAAATGCAGTCACAGGGATCTTTCTGTATTCATTTTAATTTTTTTGTTGAAGTGCCTACCAACACTGTACCGGTACCGGTAGCCCTACAAAACATAGAAACCTAAACCCTCATCCCCATACCTCCGGCGGCACAGAGATGATTTTTAGTTCTCTAAGCTATACAAAGCCGGGTATACAAAACAGAGAGGAACACGGCTAAGGGTTGTGCACCTCTGGGTGTGCACCAAAAGCAAAGCAGCTCAGCCTCTGTGATTATGCATGCAGCGCGGGAAAACAACCCAACCCTAGCGGGTGCCGGCGAAATCAGGGCGTTGATCATGAGAGCATTCGTAAACCCTTGAAACCGGTAGTACACTTCTTGCAATCAGTAATTTATAGAAGATAAGGTTTATAGCTCATGTTTTTATTATAATTGTATTAGTTCGTGGAGTTCCTGCAATTTCAGTTGATCTCTCTTCTCTGTGCCTCTTCTCTCACGAACTTTCGAATGCATCCACTCAAGGTCAAGGCCGCGGGCTGTGGCCACATCCGGTGCATCAAATTTGGCGAGGGTCGTGTGTGTATTGAAGGTCAGATACAAAATAATAGACTATGGCTGGACAACCATTGAGCTGGGGAAAGTATTTCTTTAGGTATGTACTTTTTCGTCTCTTTATGTAGTTCTTAGTCACAAATTCCATGCAAACAGTATGCAAACCACGATGAAGTGTCACTACTGTGAGTGTGACACTGTGTAGTCTGTAGTGTAGAGTAGGTATGTCACTAAAAAATTGAAAAGCTGTCTGATCGCTTAGCTTTTAGCACAGCCTTTAGAGACACATGTTAGTAATAATATGCTTTTGGAATTTTTCATTTAAAGTGAAAATTGAGGAACTTATGGTGGTTTTCATGATCGAAAGTGGGCATTTTTTTCGTCATCATTTTAAACTGTACAAAGAAGGAACATGTGTAACCTTTCCATGATTTTAGTCTGATTTTTAAACTTGCTGTATCATGGAAAAGCTTACATCCCCTGAAAGCCTGGAACTTTGCCATCACAATGCATTTTATCCCAGGTCATTCTGACCAAAAGAAGTGGAAATATCAATTTTTAAAGATAAAAAGTTAGTAAAATCCCTTAATTTGGGCAGAAATTATCAATTACAAATTTCTGCTGATCCTAGAAAACTGTGCTCAACTATAGATTTTCTTCATATTTGGCAGAGATGATGCTAAGACCATATACTACCTCTTCTATATGTTTTTGAATGACTTCCTATATTCCTTCATGTATTTGATCAGGGGGTATTGATTATGTAGGGGTATGGTATTTTACACTTTAACGTTCATGCACCCGTGAGACTCAGACCTAGGTCCTTCGGGTGTGGTGGGGGAATCCGGATGGCAGGTGGCAGCACCTGCCTCTGGGTTCGTATCCACTACACCAGGGGGCCTACCACTCGTCCGCCACACGTCACGTGGCCGGTCTGAGTTTCGCGGGCTTTTCCCCTATATAAGGCTGGTCCTAGCCCTAGGTTCCTCAGTAGTGGTTTACCCACTGCTCAACCAGGTTGTTACCCGAAAGGGTAACCGAATGCACTAGCAGCATGTAGTCCTCTGAGGCTGTGATCGTATGTAACGCAAGCTCTGAAATAAAAGCTCGGTTGCCTACCCGGAAACTTTTCTCTCTCTTCGTTATGATTTAATCTAACTTAACGAGACGAACCACTACACTGGTGCCGTGACCAGTTGGTCTTCGGGTAAGCGCAGTCAGAAATGACTGAGCTGAGCCCAGTTAGGGGAAATGGCTCAAATCGTGAGCTAGACTCCCCGATGGAGGATGGTGAAATCAAGTCACCACCCCAAGGTACGGAGTGGAGGGATCCACTAGAACACTACCCTGATGGGTTAGAAGATGTAAGAAGAAACTTACATCATGAACTGGATGAATTTGGAGACTCCTTATTCATGCCAGGAGGTACTTCGAAACCTGCACCAATGCATAAAAGTACTGCTCAATTTGGTAAATTACCATTTGAGGTACCAAAGCCTAGTGCAGGTATGTTTGAAACTCCATACAGTTCTCGAATTAAACACCAAAAATGTGGATTCGAAAAGAACAAAATGGACGAGCTTGAAGACATGAGAGCTGAATACGAGAAGATCCAGAAGGATCTTATTACACTGACCGGAACCCGAGACAAGATTCTGACTGAAAACAAACAGTTGATATCGGAACGTCTCGATTACGATCAGAGTTGTAGACGCCAACAACAATTGTTGTTGGATCAGATGGAGAAAGAAAAGCAAGATTTTCAACTCCAGCACGAACAGTATCGTGATGCACTATATACGGCGGATCTGGAATACAGAGCCTCGTATGATGAGTTGAATAGAACTAAACAAGAGTTAAATTCAACTCAATCGGCCTACGGCAAGTATCAAGAAGAGCTGAAGAAAATAGAATCAGCCTTCAAAGATGCTCGGGAAACGTACCAAAAACAGACCGATGAGCATGAAAAACTCAAAGATCAATTGATACGCGAATCCACAGATTTGGCTGTTAAACAGACTAAAATGATGGATGATTATTCCGAACTGGAGGCTAAAGCTATCCAGATGTCAAAGTATCTAGAAGATACTGGTCGTGCAGTAGGCACTCTTGAATCAGACTTCACTGTTTCAGGAATTGCCCTAAACACGACAAGTAACCAGATGTTCTCTTTGAGGGGCAATGACGGGGTAACAGAGACAACTGTACCTCGTTATGAAGGAGTAAAGAGTCATCAGGTTAGATTTACAGATAATACCTCTATACCTCTTGGTCTAGGTACGGGAAATAAAGGGGATAATTCTGCGAGTGGAGCTAAACAAAGCCGCTCGGCAGGAAGCTCCACCTTTGACGGCGGATGGCCACAACAGTCACCTTTAGGGGGACCAAATGGCCCGTATGCCCAGTATGGATGGAATCAGTCCCAAACAGGAACGAATCCGTCCAATGGTAACACCCGGAACACGTCCGGAGGAACAACCGGACGAGCACCCGGAGGTTCCAGTACAGCTGGGGGGCAATCCGGATGTGATCAAGGATCCGGACCCTCAAGCGATCGTTCCAGGAGATGAATGGGAACTGGGCCGATATGATACAGATGACGCTTCGACCAATCCGGTAATTGTACTGGTACATCCACTGGGAAGTCAGGAGTGCCCTAACACTGCTTGATAAAGCCTCAATTTCCAGGTAACTGGTTTGAGGGGGAATGCCTGGTGCTGGTGGATGGTGGTTGAAGCTGATGGGGAGGAGTGTAGGGGCAGTAATTCCCTGTACTCGGTGGCAGACCCCCAGGGGCGGGTCTCCGGGTAATCACTGCCCCCCTAGTGTGTATCATACCGATCCAGGTGTGGATGGAAGGTGGAAATGTCAGGCCAGGGGAAGTAGCTCAGAGGAAGAGCAGCCGCTTCGAAGTTGGAGGGCCCCGGGTTCGAGTCCCGGTTTCTCCAAGAACATTTTCACCGACCTCTACAGTGGTGGAGAAACCGAGCATCCTAATACAATCAGATTGAAGATATGTGTGCCTGCTCATGTCTTAACACAATCATGGATTGAGGACTCGGGAACTGGGCCGATATGATACAGATGACGCTTCGACCAATCCGGTAATTGTACTGGTACATCCACTGGGAAGTCAGGAGTGCCCTAACACTGCTTGATAAAGCCTCAATTTCCAGGTAACTGGTTTGAGGGGGAATGCCTGGTGCTGGTGGATGGTGGTTGAAGCTGATGGGGAGGAGTGTAGGGGCAGTAATTCCCTGTACTCGGTGGCAGACCCCCAGGGGCGGGTCTCCGGGTAATCACTGCCCCCTAGTGTGTATCATACCGATCCAGGTGTGGATGGAAGGTGGAAATGTCAGGCCAGGGGAAGTAGCTCAGAGGAAGAGCAGCCGCTTCGAAGTTGGAGGGCCCCGGGTTCGAGTCCCGGTTTCTCCAAGAACATTTTCACCGACCTCTACAATTACATTGACCTAATTAAGGTGACAATTAATTAACTAATTAGAGTTGTGAAAAAAATCAAACACTAAATAGAAGGAAATTTTGTTTACTTGGGGTACAAATTCTCAGGCAGTTAAACCCTCCAATATTTCCTATGGTTATAAGCTGATCACTGAGACCTGTCCCTGCACAAACCTTCCAAGCCTGGCACAGTTTTCCATGACGCAGTCCAGGCTCATATCAGCCCCAACGCTGACATATATGGCAAGCCATTTGGGTAAACTGGACATAAACACAGTTTTTGTTACATAAACTCAGTTTTTGTCTACATAAACCCAGTTTTTGCTACATAAACCCAGTTTTTGTAACATAAACCCAGTTTATGTTGACAAAGGAGGAGTTTCACAAAAACTCAGTTTTTGCTAGCATAAACCCAGTTTATGTGGGGAAAACTGCATTTCTAAGGGAAAACCATCTTTTGTGGCGAAAGGAGGGGTTTCCTAACATAAAGTGGGTTTATATTCAAAACCCCTCCTTTGCTAGCAAAAACCCAGTTTTTGCTCCAGAAACCTGTCTTTTGCTCACATAAACCCAGTTTATATTTGAGAATCCCCTCCTTTGCTCACATAAACCCAGTTTTTGCCTCAGAAATGCCTGCTTTGCTCACATAAACCCACTTTATGTATGAGAACCCCCTCCTTTGCTCACATAAACCCAGTTTATGTGTGAGAAACCCCTCCTTTGCTCACATAAACCCAGTTTATGTGTGAGAAACCCCTCCTTTGCTCACATAAACCCAGTTTTTGCTTCAGAAACGCCTTCTTTGCTCACATAAACCCAGTTTATGTATGAGAAACCCCTCCTTTGCTCACATAAACCCAGTTTATGTGTGAGAAACCCCTCCTTTGCTCACATAAACCCAGTTTATGTGTGAGAAACCCCTCCTTTGCTCACATAAACCCAGTTTATGTATGAGAAACCCCTCCTTTGCTCACATAAACCCAGTTTTTGCTTCAGAAACGCCTTCTTTGCTCACATAAACCCAGTTTATGTATGAGAAACCCCTCCTTTGCTCACATAAACCCAGTTTATGTGCGAGAAACCCCACCTTTTCGACCCCTTGACCAGGGGGGGTCAAAATAAGTTCACCTGTTTTCAGAGAAAAAGCCTGTGCGTTATTATAGGTTAAAATGGCACATTCACATGCAATTTTCGGTCCTATGGAGGGGTAAATAAAGATTTACCCATTGAGAGGGGGGGCAGAAGTTTTTTCGCGAGTCCATGCCCGAACCCATTAGCCCCCCCTGTTGTTAAAAAATGATCATTCCCTAAGTTGGCGACTTTTTTTTGCCTCTGGCCGGCCAAAGTGGGGTCCTTGATGGGGGGTCCCCATGTCCCATGTCAATTTTAAGAAATTGCCATGTCTCCATGTCGATTTTAAGAAAAGTCCATGTCCCCATGTCGATTTTAAGAAAAGTTCATGTCACCCTGTCAATTTTAAGAAAGGTTCATGTCCCATGTCACTAAGCCAAAAAGGCCCATGTCGCCATGTCGATTTTAGGGAGTGGTCATTATTTATCAACAGGGGAGAGGGTGGGTTTGAGGGGGGGGCGTAAAATTTTCAGACCCCTCCCGAGGGGGGGGCTAAAAAAATTTTGACCCCTCTTGAGGGGGGGCTAAAAAAATTCACCCTCTTTTTAGCAACAAAGCCCGCGCGCTACTATAGATCAAAGAGGGGCGCGAAAACTCTCCGCGCCTCTGGCGCGGGGGGGCACAAAATTTTGACTGCTTTCGAGGGGGGGGCGTAAAAAATTTCCACGCGTCCGCGCGAAAACCCACCACCCCCCCCCCCCCCGTTGATAAATAATGACCACTCCCTTAGGGGTCTAGAGCCATCAAAGTCTCAGAACAAAAATTCTGTAATCCAAGTTATTAGGCCAAACCCATGGTTTGCTTACATAAACTGGGTTTATGTGCAAGAAACTGGGTTTATGTCCAAGAAACCCATACTTTGCTTACATAAACTGGGTTTATGTCCAAGAAACCCATGCTTTGCTCAGAAACCCATACTTTGCTTACATAAACTGGGTTTATGTGCAAGAAACCCATACTTTGCTCAGAAACCCCTACTTTGCTAACAAAAACTGGGTTTATGTACAAGAAACCCATCCTTTGCTCAGAAACCCACACTTTGCTTACATAAACTGGGTTTATGTGCAAGAAACCCGCCCTTTCCTCAGAAACCCATTCTTTGTTCACAAAGGATGGGTTTCTGCACATAAACCCAGTTTATGTTGTAAAAACTATGTTTTTGTTCAAAACCCATCTTTTGTACTCAAAGTATGGGTTTTTGCACATAAACTGGGTTTATGTGCAAAAACCCAGTTTATTTGACATAAACCCAGTTTATGTCTACAAAGGAGGGGTTTCAGTACAAAAACTGGGTTTATGTAGCAAAAACTGGGTTTATGTTGACAAAAACTGGGTTTATGTAACAAAAACTGGGTTTATGTCCAGTTTACCCAAAAGGCTTGCCATAGACATACCTATGTAGAGTGTAGTGAGTGTAGTAGCCGTTTTGATAGACCGGCCAACCCGGTCCCCTATAGGTAGGCACTTACCTAGTTTTTACGACTTTGTCCCATGCATTTTATCTATTAAGCAATGGATAGATCTCATCAAAAAAGTGGATTTGCTCTTTAAATGAAGTCTTTATGCCAAGTATAAGGGAAGCTATGACTGATCAAAGACTCAAAATCGAACTCAAAATTCTGCCAGTGTTAAGGGTTTAAATAGGGTCCAGATTTGTGATCAAGCATATCAGCGATATCATCGGATACAGGACTGGCTACATCTCTGAAATCATTATTTTGGACTATTTTCTTTTCATGTATGGAAGAGTTCCCCGTAAAAGTTGAAAATCAATGTATCATATCTATTAAATTTTAACAATTTAAAGGGATTTTATCTTGACATAATATCATCTGCGATTTAGCAATCTGACAGAATTGGTGCAAAATTATGAAGTTGATATGAGATTTTAATTGGTCAGAATTTCCCTTTAAATTGACATAAAGACTTTGTTTAAAAAGGAAATCCACTTCTTTTTATCAGCTCTATCCATTGCTATATAAATAATATACATAGGATTGAATTCTGGCAAACAGACAAGGGCCTAACATGGAGAAGCTGTTTGAAGGGTGATAGCGAATGGCACGCTAAATTTTTTGTGGGGTCTTGCAAACTTCCTGTTCCCCTATGAAAAGAAAACCCCTAGACATTTTCTAAACCATTCTTTCCTGTAGAAAGTGTGGGAACTATTCTCTTTTATGTGAGATTTGGCCTTTATACCAAAAAATGCTTTCAAAATTATGGGTTAACTTCACTTGGGAAAAATGGGATGTTTGCCTGCATCAATTTTTTCTCATATAGATTCATATTTAACCCCTAATCAATCCCTTTAAAATAAGCCCATGTTTGTTAAGATCCTCCAATAAATAGCTACACAATGAGCTGTCAAAGAAAGGAGAGTTTAGCACTCCCCAGGTTCAGCTTTATCACAGTTTCACACCTCCACTGCAGCAGAACCATGCACAGTTAAGTGCCTACCCTAGGCATATGATGTTAGGGACCGGCTCCTCTCTATTATGAGACCTTTCAGCTACAGGTGCTGCATCCTGCCCATGCACAATAAGGGTTTTTCACGTGACGTCAGTTTGCTGTGCATGATGGTGATGAGATCCACCGCTACTCACGCTGCCATAGAGAATGCACTGTGGAAATACTACCCTGTATAAAATCTTAATTTTCTCAGAATCCTGTAGCTTGATCAAAAATTCCCTTTCACCACTAATAGTAGAGATAGCGGGGAATATGCGGAACTAAGAATGATTAATGTCCAATTTATATGAATGTTGAAAATATTATATGGAATTGGTTGAATGTGCCACGCGGGATCAGCAGGGGTAGAGAAGTGAGTGTGCAGCTTGCCTTACTCAAGTCAGACATAGTTTTCCCTTCCCCATTAGATTTTTAATATTTATATAACTCGGACCTTAATAATTCTTAGTTTCACTTACTCCCCTATATCTCTACTGTTGCTGGCTGAAAGGATTTATTTGTTGAAGCAATAGGATTGGGATAAAATCAGGATTTTGTAAAGGGTAGTTACCGGTTGTCGCCAACCACTGTCAAATCTCGGACAGACCATCCTCCCATTTCCACATAAGATTTTCAACATTTATATAAACCAGACTTTCATAATTATTAGTTTTGTATGTCCCCCTTTATCACCACTATTAGTAGTGAGAGGGATATTTTGATCAAGCAAGAGGATTTGGA
Source organism: Acholoe squamosa (assembly GCA_949317995.1). NCBI lineage: Eukaryota > Metazoa > Annelida > Polychaeta > Phyllodocida > Polynoidae > Acholoe > Acholoe squamosa. The sequence goes on along the minus strand of OX439037.1, from coordinate 64,991,705 downwards.
GAAAATCAGTATTTTATACAGACTAGAATATCGCTGCCATAGTGCTTCCCTAGACTGCAGTGACCACTTTACTCTTAGGATCTCCACCAGGGCCGCCGAGGTGGTGAATACACATTCGCTGAAAAAGCTCTATTCGGCCTGGGTTAATAAATTTCAATTTTTCCTATCTTAAAATAATCGTAGGATCCCCAAACTTTCAGCGAAGCTAAAGGAGGGTTGTATGTATGTATATTTCAATTTTTAGAAGGATTGATTCAGGATTGAATGCACGAGAAGTGCACGGAGAGTGCTCCCGCAGGACTGAAACATTTGCCAATATAAGTATCCCACACCGTACAGAGGTCCCTGAGCGGCAGATGGTGTGGAAACCCCCACACTAGGTTTGGAGGTTTCCCATCGTGGTCAGACAGGGTGACTGCTATTCCCGGGGGGGGGGCACTCCCTATGTGATCTCTAGTAATCATGCGCATACAAAACCTAGAGGGAAAGGGGTACCTTTTGGGGCTTGTGGGCGGGTATGGCTGGATCCGTTCAAATGGGTACATTTTTAGCCATTTTTGGCTAAAAGGGGTAGGTTTTGACTTTTTTGAGGTCTCAAAAGCGAACCTATTCTTCAAAAACTTTCATTGAAAAAGAGGTATATTTTGGTCTTTTTTTCAAAAGGGTTAGATTTTTTTTTGTAAATCAAGGGGGTCCCGTCAAAAGAGGGTATGATTTCTTGCAACTTTTGGTGGAAACCCGTCCAAAAGGGTGTGTTTTTCTAAAAATTTGCCCCTCTAAAAGGGGTGCCACCTCCAAGGTGATGTACGCACATGGTTTCTATAAATTTAAGATTGCCCCCCCCTGGGCTGCTATTAACCAATGACTGCATTTGTTTATGATTTCCAAGTTGCAACCGTGTGTGTGACACTATGTAGAAGGGTTCCATGGCGCATGGCCCTTAAGTCTTATGGCACCATGTCATTTGGCACCATGTCACATGGCCGAAATATTAGTGGCCGAAATGACATATGGCCGAAATGACATATGGCCGAAATGTCAGATGGCCGAAATGTCAGATGGCCGAAATGTCATTGAATTCCATACTTCTCCAACCTGATCCAGTGGACAGAGTGTTGAATCAACTTTTTTTAAATGTTTGTATACATGTATCAAAAGTTGATTTGAAGTTCAATGTTGGACCTTCAATCTTGTTTATATATTGATCCCATTTATAGCTTTCTCCTCATTTCGAGTGGATATCCCAACTTGAATCATTGAAATTATTGAATTATTTAATGTTGACCACCCATTGACGGCCCCCATTCACAATACAACACCATACAACACCATACAACACCAGTACAACACCATACAACACCATACAACACCAGTACCACACCATACAACACCATACATACAACACCATACAACACCATACGACACCATACAACACCATACAACACCATACATACAACACCATACATACAACACCATACAACACCATACAACACCATACATACAACACCATACAACATCAGTACAACACCATACAACACCAGTACCACACCATACGACACCATACAACACCATACAACACCAGTACGACACCATACAACACCATACAACACCAGTACCACACCATACAACACCATACATACAACACCATACGACACCATACAACACCATACAACACCATACATACAACACCAGTACCACACCATACAACACCATACATACAACACCATACAACACCATACGACACCATACAACACCATACATACAACACCATACAACACCATACAACACCATACATACAACACCATACAACACCAGTACAACACCATACAACACCAGTACCACACCATACAACACCATACAACACCAGTACCACACCATACAACACCATACAACACCAGTACCACACCATACAACACCATACAACACCAGTACCACACCATACGACACCATACAACACCATACAACACTAGTACAACACCATACAACACCATACAACACCAGTACAACACCATACAACACCAGTACGACACCATACAACACCAGTACAACACCATACAACACCAGTACAATTCCATACAACACCATACAACACCAGTAAGACACCATACAACACCAGTACGACACCATACAACACCAGTACCACACCATACAACACCAGTACCACACCATACAACACCAGTACCACACCATACAACACCATACAACACCAGTACAACACCATACGACACCATACAACACCAGTACAACACCATACAACACCATACAACACCAGTACGACACCAGACAACACCAGTACAACACCATACAGTTTTGTATGTTGTATGTGGTACTGGTGTTGTATGGTGTGGTACTGGTGTCGTATGGTGTGGTACTGGTGTTGTATGGTGTTGTACTGGTGTGGTACTGGTGTTGTATGGTGTTGTATGGTGTGGTACTGGTGTTGTATGGTGTGGTACTGGTGTTGTATGGTGTTGTATGGTGTTGTATGGTGTTGTATGGTGTCGTATTGTGTTGTACTGGTGTGGTACTGGTGTTGTATGGTGTTGTATGGTGTCATATGGTGTTGTATGGTGTTGTATGGTGTCGTATGGTGTCGTATGGTGTTATACTGGTGTGGTACTGGTGTTGTATGGTGTGGTACTGGTGTTGTATGGTGTTGTATGGTGTTGTATGGTGTTGTATGGTGTTGTATGGTGTTGTATGGTGTTGTATGGTGTCGTATGGTGTCGTATGGTGTGGTACTGGTGTTGTATGGTGTTGTATGGTGTTGTATGGTGTTGTATGGTGTTGTATGGTGTTGTACTGGTGTGGTACTGGTGTTGTATGGTGTGGTACTGGTGTTGTATGGTGTGGTACTGGTGTTGTATGGTGTGGTACTGGTGTTGTATGGTGTTGTATGGTGTGGTACTGGTGTTGTATGCTGTGGTACTGGTGTTGTATGGTGTTGTATGGTGTTGTATGGTGTTGTATGGTGTCGTATGGTGTCGTATGGTGTTGTACTGGTGTGGTACTGGTGTTGTATGGTGTTGTATGGTGTTGTACTGGTGTGGTACTGGTGTTGTATGGTGTTGTACTGTTGTGGTACTGGTGTTGTATGGTGTGGTACTGGTGTTGTATGGTGTTGTATGGTGTTGTACTGGTGTGGTACTGGTGTTGTATGGTGTTGTATGGTGTGGTACTGGTGTCGTATGGTGTGGTACTGGTGTTGTATGGTGTTGTATGGTGTGGTACTGGTGTTGTATGCTGTGGTACTGGTGTTGTATGGTGTTGTATGGTGTCGTATGGTGTTGTATGGTGTTGTATGGTGTTGTATGGTGTCGTATGGTGTCGTATGGTGTTGTACTGGTGTGGTACTGGTGTTGTATGGTGTTGTATGGTGTTGTACTGGTGTCGTATGGTGTGGTACTGGTGTTGTATGGTGTTGTATGGTGTGGTACTGGTGTTGTATGGTGTTGTATGGTGTGGTACTGGTGTTGTATGGTGTTGTATGGTGTGGTACTGGTGTTGTATGGTGTTGTACTGTTGTGGTACTGGTGTTGTATGGTGTGGTACTGGTGTTGTATGGTGTTGTATGGTGTTGTACTGGTGTGGTACTGGTGTTGTATGGTGTTGTATGGTGTGGTACTGGTGTCGTATGGTGTGGTACTGGTGTTGTATGGTGTTGTATGGTGTGGTACTGGTGTTGTATGCTGTGGTACTGGTGTTGTATGGTGTTGTATGGTGTCGTATGGTGTTGTATGGTGTTGTATGGTGTCGTATGGTGTCGTATGGTGTTGTACTGGTGTGGTACCGGTGTTGTATGGTGTTGTATGGTGTTGTACTGGTGTCGTATGGTGTGGTACTGGTGTTGTATGGTGTTGTATGGTGTGGTACTGGTGTTGTATGGTGTTGTATGGTGTTGTATGGTGTTGTACTGGTGTTTTACTGGTGTTGTATGGTGTTGTATGTATGGTGTTGTATGGTGTTGTATTTGAAAAGGTTCTTTGAAAATGTTGAAAAATGAGGTAGGATGAAATGATTTTGAAGTATTTCGGCCATCTGTCATTTCGGCCATGTGTCATTTCGGCCAAATGACATTTCGGCCAAATGTCTTTTGGGCCATACATTTTTCGGCCATGTGTCATGGGGCTATAAGTCGCAGGGCTACTTGGCTTATAGGCCATAGGACTGGAACCCATGTAGAAGTACCAGGTAGTGGGGATGAAGGCAAACTAAGGGAGTGGTCATTATTTATCAACAGGGGGGCGGTGGGTTCCCGGGGTGGGTTTGAGGACAGCGGGTGAAGTTTTCTTTCAGACCCCTCCTGAGGGGGGGGGGGTCGTAAAAAAATTGACTCCTCTTGAGGGGGGGGGGGGGCTCAACACTATGGACTCTTACAAAAACAGTGACAAACAAAGTAGACTCATACCATCGCATCGGAGACTACTAAGACAGGAATCAACATGAAATGGCCCAAGAAGATCAGCACCGACAACCTGTACAAGAAGACCAATGGAGAAAAATAGAGTGAAAAAATCAAAACAAGAAGAGTGAGATAGTTCAGACATGCAACAAGGTTACCCATGTCGGGAGAAAATTAAGTGCCCCCCCCAGGCCTATGGCAGCCGTCTGGAGGCTTGGAAAGTCACTAGAGCTTTTAGCAAAAAGCCTGCGCTACTATAGCTCAAAGAGGGGTGCAAAACATTTCCCCGCGTCCACCCCCCCCCCCCGGATATGGAAACAGAAACCTGCCAACATCCAATTTTAGAACCAACCGCTTTTACCTTCAATGACAGTGACCCTCAGTGGGTCTGAAATGACCCAGCCTAAGAATTGTCTTTGTGTCTAAAAGTGTACCTGGTTCTGTTTACAGCAGCCTGAAGAGCTGACTGGGACCCGGGGAGGAAAATGGATTTTATTAACAATTTTGTAACTTAAACTTAATAATCAACCTGTATTAGAACAGGTTTAGCCTTAGGGTAATATACACCGTCTATGCTAAAAGACCACGTTGTAATTAATTTCCTCTTCTCTTTTCTGTGTTTTTCAAATCATCATCTCCTCATCTACAGTACTGTAAGTATTATTGAATTACTTATGTTCTTTTAAATAATAAGAAATAGACCAAGTGTAGTTGTAGTCTAAAATTGGTTTTGATAATTTGAGGTCTAGTTGTCTTGCTCTGGATAATTGGCCCAGGGTATCCCCTGGAGCCGGGTTTTCAGTCAGATCCACAAATTTGTAATCACCAACTTTAGGGTGTAATCATTCAGTGATATACTGTTAGTTTACACATTTTTCAAAAGTCAAAGGAAAGTTTCAAATCTCATCTATCAGACAACATTTTGTCCTTTATGGTGAGTGATGTTTTTCTCTATGAAAAAAGCTGCTGTACTTACGTCATGTTTTTGGGAGCTATACTGACTACAAGTCCTTTAACCATTGGGTCTATGGGTCAGATAGATTTTGGCGATGAAATTAGCACATGGAGTCCTATGGGTAATCACCAAGTGAGACACTTTTTTTTTCAGCAGGCAATGTTTACAGTGTCCAAGCTATACACATAACACATTGGGGACTGAGCGATAAACTAAGCATGCTAAGGATAAAGTTTTCTGTGGGGGCTAGGTGTCCAGGGGGCCAGGTGTCCAGGGGCTAGGTCTCCAGGGGGCCAGGTGTCCAGGGGCCAGGTGTCCGGGGGGCCAGGTGTTTGGGGGGCCAGCACACCAGGGGGCCAGCGGTCCAAGGGGTTTAGTAAGAGAAGATTATGCCAGACTGGTGTCAGTACATGTATAGATAATAGTCTCTATTTGTAAGTAATTCGCCAATATTTCGCAAGTACTGATTCCTGTGACCCTACAGGGTTTATAGAGGGTTTTATGGTACCTACCCTGAGCCTTCTGTGCTTCAATGCACAACGCCTAATTTTTATATTGGGGGGGGGGGGTAGTAGACCCTGGGCCATATGTGATATATATCACACATTAAATCTTTTATCATGTTATTTCCATTGGATGTAAAATGTCCTATTCGCATAGTGTGCATGTTTAGTGTTCAACCTCAATGAATTAAATTAATAAAGTTGCGACCAAAAAAAAGCACATCTGCCTCTTATGGTGAATATCGTAGATTTATATTATCCACACCAGACTTCTGAGTGTTTACAGGGCTCGACAAATCAGTTTGGAGACTGTCTGCCAACTGGGCACAAGGGCAAAAAAGTTGTGCCCAATAGGCAAGGTCGGTGCCCAACACCTTTGCTTTCTATACTAAAAATTACATATTTAGATAAATGAAACACACATAGTTTTTAAGATGGCTTTAGTAGCTTGAGGACAGCTGTGCCCATTGAGCACAACTTGAATTTTTTTTTGTGCCCAGTGAATATTTTTTGAGTCACGGGCATTGGGCACAGGGATTTGTCGAGCCCTGAAAGTTTGTAGTAAAACTGTAAATCAAGCGCATTTGCTCTTCCATATAGCACTTCTGGGGACCTGTTGCCAATTGGGGGTTGCCCATTGCCGCCATTCTTGATGCTCAGGACAACCCAGAGAAGATCAGTGGTAAAATGACAACAGGTGCGTCACAATTTCTGTATTTCATTATATGTCTTGAGTATGTTCAGCAGAAGCCTTTAGTTGATTATGCTCAGTTTAATCATTTCTGTCTGTCATACTCACATGGTACATGGACAGTCTAGAGAACGCTTAAACTTTGGTGGGGATTCTATTAATCTAACCACTGAGGTTGGCTGGTAAATGCAGTCAATTTTCAAGCACATCTATGTTTTGATAATAGGAACCTATAGTTTTTTTATGGGGATCCTGGAGCGTTTATACAATTAGCTCTATAGTTATGTAGTTATAACGGAAAGCACCTGTGGATCTCCATATTCCTGATTGTTGGAGAAATTTGGTGAAATGACAGGTTAGCAGCAACTATTATGCAATGACAGCCTCCAGCTAATGTTTCAAAGGTGTTGGCAATGTGAGTATACAATGCCTGTGCTTGGAGAATGAGAGCAGTCTAAAGTTGAAAGACATTTTTCTCCTGCTGGCAGAAGAATTTGTCGTGTCCATGGACAGTTTTCTCCTTCTGACAGGAGGAGACAACTGTCCATGGACGGTTTTCTCCTTCTGCCAGCAGGAAACAACTGTAGCAGGAGACAACTGTCCATGGACCAGGGTTCCCACTGGTCAGTTAAAAGTCAGTTGAACCTATTTTTCGTTAAAAGTCAGTTTAAACAATATTTTTGGAAAAAGTCAGTTAAAAATGAAATTTTACTAATTTAGGGGGCTAATTGTCAAATTCCACGCAAATTCACAAAATTTCTGAAATGCTTGTGTGCGAGAGTGGATAATTTTTTTTCATGGGTGCTGTAAATCATCCACTATTTGGTCAGTTAAAAGTCAATAAATGTCAGGTTAAAGTCAGTTAAAACCATGATCCATAGATAGTGGGAACCCTGATGGACAGTTATCTCCTACTGACAGCAGGACTTGTCATGTCTATGCATCAAAAGATGGTTTTCTCATGCTGAAAATAGGATTTATCGTATCTGTGTATTGTAGCATTAATATCAGCTAAAATATAGCTTCATTTCATGACTCCTACCCTTAATTCTCTCATATAAGCCGCAGCCCCTACTTTGGGAGCAACTATATCCCACACCCAAGGCTTGAAAATGAAGCTTTTATACTGTTCTATGAGGTTATATACCCCAATATAAGCCACACCCAGGCTTTGGGCTCATTCTATAAGCTGACCCTTTGCTTGGGTTCCAGTATAAGCCACGGCACAAATGGATAAATTACAGTAATGTAAATTTCCTCGTATAAGCTACACCCTCATATAAGCCGCACCCTGAGTTTGAGAGAAGAGTAAAAGCCTCATCTGGGACTTGAAAATTGGCAGTTTAGTACTGTTTCATGGTGTAAGAAACCCTCATATAAGGCACACCCTGACTTTGGGCTCATTCTATAAGCCGAATTTTGATTTGGGTTCTGGTATAAAATCCAACTTTTTGATTGAGTGTAGCCCCTACCTAGTTTGATTCTTTTTCGACCCTATTGTCTGAATGAAACATTCTCTGCAAGGATCTCCACATTTGTTTAAAAAAGATGTACAGCCCTGACATGCTTTTTGTTTCTTTTGTTTTTTGTCTCTTTGATACATCTTTAGTGTAAATGGGGATAATGTCTTGTTGCAGCACTGTGTGTATATTCCGGATTATTCATGCGGTTTGCCTGGAAGGTGCAGCCACGTAACCTGCTTCTATTAGCTTGTCACGGAACCAATGAGGCAACACAACTCTTCCAGCTGGGGAGATTCTTCCACTATCAGTAAGTTTAATTAAGCTTCCGCACTCTATGACTATCTGCTATATGTACAATGCATATACCCTTCTATCTCGCACACAAGAACTATGGTAATTCCAACACTGTAAAGAAATAGAACATTTAATTATGATAATACTTAAAACTCTTGTTGTTGGGTGTGAGTGCTCCTTTTAACACAAAGTGATATTGTATGTGTTAAATAGTTAACAGTCTTTTCTTAACTAATTTGTTTAAAACGGCCATTAGTCAAGGTTCCTGTACATTTCTAATGAGAATCTGTCTTTCTACTTATAGCTATGTGCAGGACGCAACACAAAAGGCAGCTACAGTTAAGTATTACCAGGAAAAAGCAGAGGCCAAGCAACGTGCTGCAGAGGAAAAGAAATTAGAAAAGAATGCTCTTAAACAGTGATAATATGACATCAGTATTTATATACACCGGTATTGAGTTATTTTTGTGCCGCGCGATTCTCCAGATGATATTTGTGCAAAAGTACATTTATAAACTCTGTGAGACCAAAGTTTTTTTACCCTTTTATAGCTCAGTTGAGAATACAGTGGTTTGATATACGGTAATACCAGTCCAAGTATAAAGTGTGGAGTCAGAAGCCATATATAGACAAGGATTTCTACTTTACTGTAATTTAGGCTACTTTAGTAGCACAAGTTAAGGTAATTAGTAGCACAAGTTAAGGTAATTAAGTAAGCACTAAGAAGTATACTATTGGATACCATTAACCCATGAAGGGTCTTTTAAAATCAGGGATAGGTGTTATCAGTGGAAGATCATTTCAATTCTCTGATTACCCCATGCCTTGATATAGAATTGGAACTGTGATTGGGCATTGGTACTTAAAAGAGAAAAAAACAATTTGATACCAATAGATGTCAATCGTAATTCTATATTGTTGTTATGAAAATACTTAGTTTGATATCCATCGGGTAAAAATTGATTGGCTTTGGAAAATACACTTATACAAATTTTATGAATCAAGATTTTAACACATTGACTATACTACGTAATATCTTAACTGTCTCATGTACACTTTTGGCCAGGTATTATATCAGTTGTGTGAGTGAATAATGCGATGAGTACTTTTTTTTGTCTAATGTTAAAAGTGTTTTTGAGATTCCCAAGAGATTTGACAGATCTGAGCAAATTCAGGTGCCTGTAATTTCCAGACATACCAGTAGTAAGCTGTACAGATTGATCATCTGTAAAACTGAAGATTTATCTGCTGAAATGTTACAAATACAAAAAGAATGGTCGATCTACTGATGGTAAAGTTCTCAAAGAGCAAATCCGTCGCCATTGCCTTGAACGTCTTTGTATTTTATAAACCCCACTCTGGCTAGTGCCTTGGCTATCCCAAGCCCGAAGGTGTAAAACCGTAGCCCCGATTTCTGTTTCGACGCTTGAGATGTTACGTATTTCAAAGAGTTCCCGAATTCCGCTTTCCGTGAATCGGCTGAATCAAATTGTTGTTGTGCTTAGATTGTTCATAATTTCATTAGCAGATTCAGTTTGAGATTTTTTTCTCAATGCTTTAATTATCTTCATTAGTATGTGTCATGATAAATATGGAATACATATACAAGGTATTTAATGGATAATGATCCACATTAAGATAAACCGTTAATGAAATTTTCTTTATAACAGAATGATACATAATATAGATTAAATTAACTGGGGCATTAAAAAAATCATAATTCTCTGCGAGAGCACAGATCACAGACTTTTAATCCATTCAGGGATTTACGTTTGCTGGTAATCGCCATTGTTGATGCGGTGTGGGAGCACCAGTAGCCTTTGTTTAGTCTTGTCACCAGTAATGTCAGTTGCCCTGTGTTTAACTAAGTCACTAACTAGGTCACTACCTGTACCTCATTTTGCTACATATGCTATTTACCTAATTCCCTTAACGTTTGCCTATTTGGTGTACAATTTTTAATCCCAGCCATAAGAACTACCCGATACAATGTGTGTAAAACATGTCGATTCAGATTCTTAAAGTAGGTTGTATGATGCAAAAAGCATATTCGTTAAAATTAGCATTTGTTGCGATGCATCTTTCTATCAACAAGTTCTAAACACATTTTTTTGCCGCTCCACGATCTACCGCAGTATTAATGTATAATGTGAACCTGCATATAAGACACAACCTGTGTTCAGGCGCACTTAGGGCTTCATCTTTGAGCAGTATTTGATAAGAGACTACCTGATACACTGAGATATAGGTGCATCCTTTGTTTTTGGGGCGACGTTATATAAGTATAACGAGGGGTAGTTTTGTGTATTATCTGTGCTTTATATGCATGGTAATATGTTAGTACTCGACAATGGTGATTTCTAACCAGAATCAATGTGTTTTATCTTGTTACGGTGTATGGCTGTGATGCAGTAACTTTTGTTTGCGATTTGTGTGGCAAAGAAATGGTGATTTGTGTCAAATGAGTATTGTATGTTTTGGTGATACTAGTGATACTCAAATTTTAATAAATGGACAATGTTTTTTGTTTCTATCATAGGTAGGTCAGTTGGAAACTTGAATCGTTCTCAGCAGTCACTGTATTAGTTATATTCTTGCCAGTTGTAATTTTTACCATGAATTAAACAGATCCTGAGGGAGTGGTCATTTATCAACAAGGCGTGGATTGCTGGGGCAGTTAGTGACCATTGATCAACAGAAGTCATTTTTTGTAATCATCCAGGTGATGGGTGCAAAAAATGTTATCGTGTATGCCGGAAAGTTCAGCCCCTCCCACCCTGTTAACAAAATGACATCTTCCTCCTAAGTTTGGTCTAAATTTGATTAATTTGAGTTTTTGTGACTGTCTTAGAGGAAAATTTGCCAGTACTTAGCTCCCTACCTTAGCATTATTAGGGTTGTCATTGGTCAGTTTTAGAGTTGATGCCCAGTGTTATATAGCATTGTTTGAGGTCCTGGTGTAAATTAAACTCGGCAGCACCTCTTTGGTAATATAGATTATGTTTTTTTGCAACATGCATTATTTCCGCCTACAGCTGAAAAGTGGCATATCACCTGAGATTAATGAAAAATACATTAAACATCAAATTTCATATAATGAAGGATAACATGACTTTTAACATTATGATGAAACTAGTGCCATTTATTTGTAACTAATGGTAGGAATACTTATTCCGAAGCATTAATCCGTCAGTCTCATGGACGTATCTCGAGGTTGTATTTACATGCGTCAGAGGAGTGGGAATGTATGATTTGAGGTTTGATCTGTGTGGGGTAAAAAGGGATAGTCAGGGAGTGATCATTATTTATCAACAGGTGGGCTAGTTTTTGTGTGTGCTTGGAAATCTTTTACACGTCCCTTCAATGGCAGTCAAAATTTGCTGCGCATCCCCAGAGGCGTGGAAAATAGCGCGCGCTATTATGCTATAAAGAGGCTAAAGTTTTTAAACCCCCCACCCCATCCCACCCAGTCCCTTTAATAAATACTGATATGACCACGCCCTTATGTTGGTGTTGTCAGCATACCGGTGTATACTGTAACCATGTTTCCGTGATGAAATGTACATCTGAAAATGTCACTGTATTGTTTGTTTTTAAGAAATGCAATATGAAAAAAAGCAATCCAGGTCTCTCGCAGATTGATTTGTAAATTTGGATAGAATTGAAAAAAAAGGTTTTGTACTTGAAGAGTACATTTATAACATGTTGAGAGTGTGCGAAAGCTGTAATTGTGATCATGGAAAGTTTGTAGCATATTTTCAACCTTGGCAGTAATTTGTCACCACGGGTATATGTTCTCCAGCACATTTCAAATGGTGCAACAATGGCCAGTATATCTTTTTGTAGTTTGAAAAAAAGGAGGGGGTTAAATATGAGACGCCTTATGCTGTTATATCGTGTGAGGTTTGCAACTTTTAACAGTTATTAACGCAGCTTTGGGACATTAAAAGGGGGAATGTCATCTTTTTTAAAGAGTCCTTAAATAGTGGTGCATACATGTGAGCTTTTATATGCCTCTATTTATTAATACACTGAAAGGGCACCTTTTAATAAAGAATAATGTATTGATGCACTCATTACAAGTGGCGTTTGTTTTGTTAATACATGTACAATCGATTTCAAATTCTATAGCAATTATTTGGAGTTTTGTTTTCGACATACCGGTAAGCAGCCTCCTGCTAATAATCACCCCATCCCCCTTTTGAAGGTATATTTCTTAAAGTTGGAACAGAAAAAGAAAAGATCATGACTTTGGAGGCAGGTAAACTCTTGAATATAACGGTGCTATGTAAATGGGGTTAAACGCACTGGGTGCTTTATTACATCGAAAGGATATCCATAGGACAACTGCACTCGAGTAACCACCAACCCCCTTATAACCCAGATAAAAAGGCATGGAAGATGGTTTATGTACATAAATCATTTTATTTCTATCACAGGTCTGTGCTTTTCTCGAGGCCTTCAGCCTAAAAGTACTAAAACAAGTAACAAAGCAGCAGTGCAGGCTTTTTAACATCAGAGAAAAATTATCAAACATTTGATATATCACAATCGTCTATATACAAAACGTGAGTGCGCAATGGTTTTCCCGCTATCACTGAGGTAGGCAGTGTGCATAACCCAGTACCACACCTAAATCCATAAACTGCAATCTCTGAAGATACCAAATACCTTCTAAGGGATCACACTTAAATTGCTAGTGTAAAAGCAGTTTCAATGTGAGAGATGCCAGCTGAATTTGATCACTCTTGCTATATGTCGAACGGCGACACGCCTCTACCACCCGGTCATCAGGTGGTGCGCGGGGTCATGGCGCCCTTCAGCATGGGATGAGTGACCGGCCAGTCAGTTGGCTGGTAGCTCTCAGCTGTTTGTTGTTCCACAGATGGTTCCCCAACCTGGTAGATGGGCATACGTTTACCGGTTACATTGAGAAGCTTCAGCTCCAGCGGTCCAAGCTGCAGGAAGTCCTAAAAGTACAGAAAGGGTGAACTGATTACAAAATTCTTCTGTTAAGCTATATCATTTTGAATCTGGAAATAGATAATCTTTTCATCAGATTAGATTTACTTAAGCACCTGAATCTATACCGTGTAAAATTTAGAGTATGAAAGCTTACCCCATATTCTTCGTTTTCCATGTTGAAAAAGCTTTCAAATGGATCTTCCTCTCCTTCTAGATTGTCGCCGTCATCTATATTTGAAAAGGGAAAATGCATATGTAGCCCTACGTTGGAACTTATTTATTACAATATCAAGTTCAACACGTTCAATCACTAATTCTATACAGCACATATGAATTCAACGTGTTCTTCTGAAGTCTTTGGCACATCATGTAATTGGTCTTTGAGAAATTCTTTCTTTTTAAATTGTCGATGCATTTTGAGAACAAAAATTGCACTCACAGTCGCTTTCATCAGTTTCATCACTATCAACATGTTCATCTGTGTCTGGGAGGGGTCCTTGCAACTTCATCACTTTCTCTGAGATGTATTGGATTACACTCTTTGGACGCTCACCTGTTAGAAAAGTGAAATAAATAAACCAGGTATAGTGCGACATTGACTTAGTAAGCACTTGAACATTCTTGGTAAGCTATATATAAACCAACCGAAAACTCAAGAAAGATGTCTAAAAAGTGAACTAATATCGTGTAAATTGACTTTTTTTTCTATTTCTCATTCCCCCACTCCCCCCAACAAAAGCGTTGTATCCACACCGTGTTCAGTGATAGCCTTCAGTCGTTGATCCTCAGTACTTGGGAGACTCATTTTAGCCAGGTCCATCTCCAGTACACCTGCCTCCTCAAGGTTCTCATCGTCCGCAAACTGTGTCAGGTAGAAGTTTCTGGAAAAAAAGTTAATACCCTTTATACTTTAAAGTCCCATATTATGTCCATTTGTCATCACAGTGCATAAATGCAGCTAAATTTGTTCGTCATGAGGGTGACTGAGCGAGTGATGGTTGTTTAAAGGGTCTGGCACGGCAAAGTACAACATGGGTACCGACCCAAAAATCGTTAAACTCACAGGAACCAGCGGACCGCCCTGATTGGTCAATGGGTAGTCACGTGACTTTTTAATGCGGGCATGCATTCGCCATTCCAGGGCCCCTTTAACACCATTTCGACAGTTAAGGTCATATTCCTGGTGTGTGAGTGAGGGAGTAATAGATGTTTAACGCCATTTCGACAACTAAGGTCATATTCATGGTGAGAACTACATTACACAATTTCACATTAGAATGTGTCAGTGCCCGCGCATATGTGCACCACACACATCCGAAGAGATAGGAAAGACGAGGTATAGACCCTTTTAAGTGGGCTAGGTAAGCCTGCATATTCCTGGTGAAAAACTACACTAGACATCAATGGTCACTGAATAAGCACATCGTGCGTGCATATGATCAGGAAACACACACATATGGCAGAAAAGATGAGATTAAGACCTTTGTCAGATGGGTTAGGGAAAGCATATACACCATGAAGACCAAGAAACATCAATCAGGAGGCATCAGGTGTTCCCTAAAGTTATACAATCAACAGGATGATGCCTCAAGGCTTACATAGTCTTCACGGACCCTCCATGAATGAAGCGTCGGTCAGTAACAGTAAACTCACTGGACAGCATCTATGCAGAATGGGCAAAGGGCCAAAGGACTGCCATAAAAGTATTAGCTATAACGCCTTTAGTAGCATTTTTAGAATTAAAGTTTTGTTTATGATGCTAAAGCATAATGTAGTTTAGTTCTAAAGGCATAATCAAGAGTACCTGGATATTTTCAGATCATCTACTGTGCACTCAAAGAGTTCACTCATGATTCCCAAATTGTTCTTCTCGATCTGCTCGACCTCACGGAGCAGTTCATCTGCCTCCCGCTTATGCATCTCCACCTAGAGTACCAATAGAATCAAAGCTGTACAACAATAGTCACAAAACATCCAACAAATATCCAGCTGCGATAGCAAAGTAGATATTTGATACCCCTCCTTTCTCAAAAATATCTACAATTGAGCGATATAACTCATTCATATAGAAAGAGAGATGTGTACTGTTAATTTGTTGTATTGTTTTTTCAAATCATTTATCATCATTATTGAAGTTTTATTCCAAACGTTTTCATACATGTACACATACATATCAATATGGCATTTCACAATCTAATACTCTTTCTTTGCCTGTTGTAAACACTTTATATACTGCAAACAGTTTTACCTCTTTCTTCAACCAATCATTATCCAATACTTCTTGTCGGCTGTTCTTGTCTAGCTTGGCCATAGCTTTCTGGAAAAATAAAGGCGAAGAGCTATATATTCTATTTCAAATGGCCATACATTGAGTTCTATCATTCCCAACTCAACTCATCATACTGCTTCTAAAAATGGACTTATTTTGTCATGACATTCATCTCACTGAGATTAGGATGGAATCAGACGAGGATAAATCTAATCAACACAAAATAAATAAAATAAAAAATGAACAAAAAAAAAATATAAGAATCTATTTCCCATTTTCAGTGGAGAAGAGTTTGCTTACTTCGGTGGCGAGGTATTTTTGTTTATCAAGTGTTTCATCAGTATGTTCTGTGATCTCGTCTTTTGCCTTTCCAAGTGATCGCTCCAAGTGACCTGAAACAGACATTATACATAAATCGTTGTCTTCGACAGATTTTGAATTCAGTCAGATAGTGCACATGAGCAGCATCCCCAACTGTTGTGAAAAAAACCTCAAGTTGCAACTAAGACTTGAAAACTGATTGTTTAGTACTTTTCAATGGGACTAACATATGCAGCATATAAGGCAAACCATGCGTATACGTATGGGTTGAATCCCAACCTTTGCCTGGTTGTCTAAGCCCCTAAAAGTCGGACCTTGGCTCTGAAATAGTCTCTAAGCGAGGATGAATGATCTGTAGAATTATAAACGATAAGTTTAACACGTCAATTTTGTACTCACCAGTCATCTCATTGAAGCTGTTTTCCATATCTACTAATTCCTGCTGAAGAAGAGCGATCTGTTTCTCGTGCTCAAACTGGCCGTGTGCCTTATAAGCCTTCCATTGTGCTACTTCTTTCTCCTCCTGGATAATCTCAGCCTCTTTCTTTGCCATTTGCTCCTTTAGTGCTGTGGTGGAAAATCAACACATCAATATACAGAATAATTTTGTTGCATTGCCAATATCAATCATAAGAAGTGGATTAAACCTTTAATTTTTAGTCATAGTTATTTTGCCTAGTGACACTGATGAGATCCGATAGAGTTGATATTAAAGTAAATGATCTGTATCTAGATTAAGCTCTCTTTTTACCAGCAATTTCTCTTTCTTCCACCTTAGCATCTTCCCACTTATCCATCATGACCTTGATAACCTCCGTTTTGTCCACATCTTTTTCCTCAGCAAGCTTTTTCTCAAAATCCTTAGCTTGCTTCAATAAATTTTTCATGTAAACTGTTTGCTCTTGTTGAAGTCGTTCATTCTGTGAGGGAAAAAAGGTACACTACGTTCAACACCCTCTTTATGTACAGGTTTGAAATGTAAATAAAATCTGCCGGAATGTTTCTATACTATAACTGGTTAATAACCCAGTTAACTGATGACTTTAATTAACGAAGGAACATTGCTCGTGAAAGGTGACATACCCTTTCATGTGCTCTCAAATTTTGTTCCTCAATTCCACGAAGCTCATATCGTAGGTCCTCTAGTAGTCTTTCCTTGTTATTGATCCTGTCTCAACAGAAAGCGAAATAATGAGTGGCACTGTGAATTAAAATTGGTTTGAAATCTAATTCTCAAATAGCAAGCTAATACACTGAATTTATCTTTCAAAATATAATCAGTAGATACAGGAGGCTAGACATAAACCTCATATACCCCTATATTCAACGCTAGATTTTAGTAAATGAACTTACTGATATGCAAGTAGCGCTTCTCGCCATGTCATAGCCGCCTCTCCTCCTCCTTTTCCCTTCTTTCCTCCCTTCTTCTTTTTCCCGCTCCCACTTCCACTCTTCTTTGCTTTCTTCCCCATCTTTCCTCCTGCAAGAATGCAAACCAATTTCATTAAACTATCTATTTCTGCAAGGACAAAAACAACGACACTTAATTTTAGCCACCATTCATAGATTAACTTACAATAAACAAACACTATGCACCACCTCTTTCTCTTACAGCTCAGTTTCTAATGAAGAAATATCTATTCTAACTGAAAGACAGTTGTCAATTTCGCTATTGAACTTACCTATGATTTCTTTTATTTTTTAGACCATATTCTAAAACTCAAGGTGCGTCTTATACGCGAGGTGCGCCTTATACGCGGGAGATTACGGTATGTCTGCTTGAATTAAATTATGTATTTAAGGCCTACATTAAGAAACTTTTGAATCTGTGCAAGCATACAAGAATTTGTCTGGGAAGTACTCTACTTAGAAATACCACATGTCGTATTTCTTTGAGGGTTCATGCACTAATCGGGGGGGGGAGCTAGATTTGTTAAGATACATGTACTGTAAGGGTTCTACTTTAATGGGTGTCTGCAATGACTACGGGTAGGTCTAACCAAAGTGTGCAAAAATGAACCAAAGTTATATATGTGTATAACACGTCCATCTCTGTTGTATATTTGCCTAGACGAAAGCTAGGCATCAGAGCACTGTCACTGCAGATCCAAATCTAGTACATATATTTTCACCTTTTTTTTTAACCTTCCGTTTCCCCATATTGCAAGTGCTTTTCTGAAACAAAGTGAGCGATATCAGCTCAGTAATTATATCTAAACACTGTTATCAACTCTAGTCCGTTTATCCCAGACATTGAGAATCATGACTTGCGGGGTGAATCGCGGTGACTCAGGTTTTTTTTCTTCAAATTATATAAGAGCTTGGCATATGTTATCATGGTTTGAATGACCGAAATGATCTGGATCAAGATTAATGCTTATTGCTAGATCACGTGACCATGATGAGCGGCACCACGTGACTATGTAGACTCATTGATGTACACAAAGATCATTTACCATGTCAGGGAGCCCCCCCCCCCCAGGGGTTCCCATCGGGCTCACTGCCGTGCGCGCTACACTGACACTAGGACTGTGTATTCTTCTGTGCCTGATATACTTGGAATTAATAAACTCTGGAAAACAATTAAACCATGAAAACATTCCTCTCTTCTTATAGAATTTGAAGAAAGAACAACCCTAATGATACTGTCCCTATGCTATGGAATTATAAAAGGGCAAAGGCATGGTTATTATTTCTTAACACTGCACACAGCAATTTGTTGAGACGAAAAGTCCGGTAACCTTGGTTACATGCCGACGTCGGTGCTCTGCGCTCGGCACTCCCCTTTACGTAACATGATAAAAGTGCTACACTAGAGCCCTGCACAGTTTTTAAATGCAGATTACGGCCCTCATACTGCCCTAATCTCTTACTGACAGACATGGTATCATCTTCTTTGTCATCCCATTATACTGTACGGATAATATTGCCCTGAGTTCCGTTATTTGGGAGAATTTGAGCCTTGAATAGTGAGTGCAGCACTGAAGCATACAAAACTGTCCCCCGGACAGTATGGCGTTGTCCATGTGCACATGACACGTTACCCTAGCGACGTGCTAGGCACCGTGGTTACCGTCCCCACGAATGAGGCAAATGGGAACCCCTGAGGTGTTCTCTGACCTCATAAATGATCTTCGTGCCATTGATGTCGCACACTACGTCACTAGCTGACTCAGGGATGACTAAATTGACTGAAAACTTGGCTAAAAAACTATGATGGCTATATTTTCTTCAAAAATGGAAAGAAACAAATTCGGCCCTATTTTGCTAGGAAGGGTTGGGTTACCTGCAACAAACAATTCATCTTATTTTTGCCTAAAGAAGCACCTGTCAGTGTTGGCATTGGCTAGGGCCTAGACCTAGGGCCTAGGCTACAGTAGACTAAGGCTAAAGTAGCCACTCTCGTAGCCCTACTAAGTAGGGCTACTGAGCGAACCCCATTCATTTTGAGGAGAAAATTTTCAAAAGGGTGGATTACATTGAAAACATGATCTTTACACATTAACTGATATATGTTTGGATAGATTTAATGTCTCACCTTTGGGGATTACATCAAATTAAAACTAAATAACACATTATGCAAGTGTATTGAACATATTTTTGGTGGTACCTGCTGTAGGAAACACAGCGGCAGCCATTTTGACGTCCATATGACGGAACTATTAGTTGCCATAGTAATATTTCCCTCTCCCCCCAAAAGCCAATACATCGCAGTCAGTCTATGAACGGCAAACAGTAGAGTAGCGATGACAGTCAACCACAGCTCAACACTCCCTATATATGTCACAGTGCTAAACACCTGGGACGGCAAATTCGATTTTGAGGGTTCTGTTGGACAGAATTACACAAAATTTACAACAAATTAAAGGGAAAATATAGCTGTAACTCACAGTTACACTATTTTACTGCATTTAATATTTTTTTACCACTTCAGAGAGTGAACATTTGCCCAGTCATACACTCAGGCCACTGGCAGCTTAGCTTAGAAATCTAAACTCTCATTTCTGTACTGCCGTGAGAGTTTAGAAAAGTTCTCATTTTCCAGTGGGTGGACGGCCGCGTATCCTGATCAAAACCGCACATTTTTGGCCATTAATACTTAGAATATCTCAACATTTTGAAGATCCTTGCAAAGGGAAATATGTTAGCTACGCACTTACGGGTTTTGGAAACCGGATGGCTTATAATAAATATTCTAGTCTCTAGAGCACATTTCCTGCACACATCTCTTGTCATTCTGCCACCTTCCCAGCTGAGCGCGAAAATGGTGGAGGTCTATAATACACTTGAAAGTATGTCAGAACTCCTTAGTTTCCCCCCTCCTGACTGGAGAGCTCTTCACCCACTGGAAGACAACAGCTTCTCTAAACTCTCACGGCGGTACGTCCGTGCCTCACAGCGCCAGGATACAGAAGGCGCTGTGTTCACGTGACGTCAGCTGCCGACGGTCCGTGCGGTAGAAAGGAGTTTGTTTACATTCCAGTTTGGCATATTACAGATATCCCCACAACATTTACACCTTACCAGGCTACTTCTATGATAATAATCTAAAGCCAGATAAGAAATGATTGTTTACTTCCAACAATTAAAGGAGTAACATGTCCTGAAAGTCTGTTACAAATGGCCTTGAGAATTTGACCTTGCTTTTGGGTTGTTTTGATTTGAGCACCTGTAGTCTCAAACCTTTGTGTATAAAATCTACTAAATATTGGTATATGATATACATTATATATCTTTTTTTTTTTCTTGTCCAAACCCTATACATTTCCACTCAACAGTAGGAAGAGAAAGCCATCTTTTGAAAAACAGAACAAAACAGGGGGTTTGAGGCTCAAGCCACTTCCAGCCACTTTTGGCGGATCCAAATAACGTGATATCAGTGCCATATAGCGCTAGCGGCCACTAGGCACTGAGAGCGCTAAGCGGGTTTCGGTGTATCACGGCGGTACATAGCTTAGAAAACTAAACTCTCATCTCTGTACCGCCGTGAGAGTTTACAAAAGCTGCTTTTCCCCAGTGGGAGAACGGCCGCGTATACTGATCAAAACCGCACTTTTTCGGCCATTTAGAATCAGAATTTTTTAAAAATTCCAAGTTCCCTGAATAGGCTAATGTGTTGACTACAGACTCACCGATTTTTTAAATCGGATGGCTTATAATAAAGATTTGAGAGCAGATTTCCTGCACAGACCTCTTGTTATTCTACCACCTTCTTGGCTGAGCGGGAGAATGGTGGAGGTATAAATAGACCTGAAAGTAGGTTAGAAACTCTGTGCTTCCTCCCCTCCACACTGGAGAGCTCTTTGTCCATCTGTAAACATCCGCTTTCCTAAACTCTCACGGCGGTACAGAGATGATAGGTATGTGAATGAGAAATTAAAATTTGTTGCATTAAGTTTGTCTCTACTTTAGCTGCATCAAGGAACTTGTTCGAAATGATGTGCTTTTGGAATTTTTAAAATCGGTTACTATTTAGGAAAGTGAGAGGACTTTTAATGAGACAATTTTGGGGATATTTTGGTCATCATTTTAAACTCTACAAAGAGAGATTGTTTGTGACCCTACCCATTATTTTGCTCATTTTTTAACACATGTTTATCATACCAAACTATATATTTTCTGAAAGCCAATGATCTTGCGCACATTTTGCAGTTTTTCCCATGTCTTTCTGATGAGTAGAACAGAAATTATGATTTTTTTAATAAAAAAAAGTTAGAAAAAACCTTAGAAATTGACTGATGAATAAATCTGCGGAGCTCAGAAAGGCATGTGCGCATCATTCAATCTTCTTCAAACTTGACATACATCATTCTAAGTCTTTATATTAACTCCTAATGATATTTTAAAAGCTCCTTATACCATCCAAGGTAGGTATGTGAATGAGAAATTAAAATTTGTTGCATTAAGTTTGTCTCTACTTTAGCTGCATCAAGGAACTTGTTCGAAATGATGTGCTTTTGGAATTTTTAAAATCGGTTACTATTTAGGAAAGTGAGAGGACTTTTAATGAGACAACTTTGGGGATATTTTGGTCATCATTTTAAACTCTACAAAGAGAGATTGTTTGTGACCCTACCCATTATTTTGCTCATTTTTTAACACATGTTTATCATACCAAACTATATATTTTCTGAAAGCCAATGATCTTGCGCACATTTTGCAGTTTTTCCCATGTCTTTCTGATGAGTAGAACAGAAATTATGATTTTTTTAATAAAAAAAAGTTAGAAAAAACCTTAGAAATTGACTGATGAATAAATCTGCGGAGCTCAGAAAGGCATGTGCGCATCATTCAATCTTCTTCAAACTTGACATACATCATTCTAAGTCTTTATATTAACTCCTAATGATATTTTAAAAGCTCCTTATACCATCCAAGGGGAAAAGATTATCCGTAAAAGTTGATACCCAAATTAATCAGGCTGCAATCAATCAACTACTAAGACTTTCTAGGAATTAAGATAATGACAGCGTAGAGAATCTTGTGTACATAATATTAGAATTTTAAAGTGAAAAGATCCATCAATTTAAACCATATTTTTGGTCTGATAACTGAGAGCTACCTGTGTCAGCCCCTAAAAAGTGATCACAGCTTTATGTGACCGCATCCACGCTCAGAAGGCTGCCAACGTTCACATACCTATCCAAGGGGAAAAGATTATCCGTAAAAGTTGATACCCAAATTAATCAGGCTGCAATCAATCAACTACTAAGACTTTCTAGGAATTAAGATAATGACAGCGTAGAGAATCTTGTGTACATAATATTAGAATTTTAAAGTGAAAAGATCCATCAATTTAAACCATATTTTTGGTCTGATAACTGAGAGCTACCTGTGTCAGCCCCTAAAAAGTGATCACAGCTTTATGTGACCGCATCCACGCTCAGAAGGCTGCCAACGTTCACATACCTAGAGATGAGAGTTTAGATTTCTAAGCTACTGGCAGCTCAGCTTCAGACTCTTTGACTGGAAATGTTCAACTACGAAGGCCTACTGGCCACCCTATTTCTGAAATAGTACGAAAATGTCTTGGAGTAAAATGGTATTAACTAACACAGCAAA
This sequence comes from Acholoe squamosa, assembly GCA_949317995.1. Lineage (NCBI taxonomy): Eukaryota > Metazoa > Annelida > Polychaeta > Phyllodocida > Polynoidae > Acholoe > Acholoe squamosa. The sequence goes on along the minus strand of OX439037.1, from coordinate 64,968,780 downwards.
TATGTGTCATTACCTGAGTATATTCGACAATTAAACCGAGCAAAAACGGAGAGCTTCGTTGGTAACTAAGCGGACGTAGACATCTTGTTTGGTACTGTCGCGTTGGTGCAGAATAAAATTATTTTAGCCACTAGGCGGCGCTTGCGTTGCATTAAAACAAAGTTTCTGGTTTCGTAAATAAATACACTAAATTAATAAATTACAGGCAGCATGTGACGATAATTTAAGGATCAGTATGAGTCCGATAAACACATTGGCTATAAAAGTACATAATCTATCAACCAAAGTCAGTCTTAGCTACATTGCAACAGTACCATCGGAGTGGGCGGGATGCAGCATGCCGCATATCAGCTGTTAAACATGAGTAGGTGACGCGTTTGTTCAACTTTAATGTAAAGTATGGTGAGTTTTATAAGTTTATACAATCCCAACACATGTCCCAAGATGCATAGACCTACCAAGGTCTGTTTTGTAGATAATAAGTTTACGTGAAATGCTCGGTACGGTCAAAGATCTCCAATTTTTATAATCTCAGTGAACAGTCACTTCTAAGAAGTACCGGGTACTAGTATAGTACCGGTAGGTATGTCACTAAAAATTGAAAAGCTGTCTGATCGCTTAGCTTTTAGCACAGCCTTTAGAGGCACATGTTAGTAATAATATGCTTTTGGAATTGTTCATTTAAAGTGAAAATTGATGAAGTTATGGTGGTTTTCATGATCGAAAGTAGGCATTTTTTTCGTCATCATTTTAAACTGTACAAAGAAGGAACAAGTGTGACCTTTCCATGATTTTAGTCTGATTTTTAAACTTGCTGTATCATGGAAAAGCTTACATCCCCTGAAAGCCTGGAACTTTGCCATCACAATGCAGTTCATCCCAGGTCATTCTGACCAAAAGAAGTGGAAATATCAATTTTTAAAAATAAAAAGTTAGTAAAATCCCTTAATTTGGGCAGAAATTATCAATTACAAATTTCTGCTGATCCTAGAAAACTATGTGCTCAACGATAGATTTTCTTTATATTTGGCAGAGATGATGCTAAGACCATATACTACCTCTTCTATATGTTTTTGAATGACTTCCTAAATTCCTTCATGTATTTGATCAGGGGGTATTGATTACATTGACCTAATTAAGGTGACGATTAATTAACTAATTAGAGTTGTGAAAAAAATCAAACACTAAATTATAGGAAATTTTGTGTACTTGGGGTACAAATTCTCAGGCAGTTAAACCCTCCAATATTTCCCATGGTTATAAGCTAATCACTGAGACCTGTCCCTGCACAAACCTTCCAAGCCTGGCACAGTTTTCCATGACGCAGTCCAGGCTCATATCAGCCCCAATGCTGACATACCTAAGTATAGTATACATACTATACTAGTGTAGGGGTTTCCACACCGTCTGCCGCTCAGGGAGCTCTGTACGTCATATGCCCGGGGGGCCACTCCCTATATGAACTATAGTAACCATGTGTGTACAAAAAGTAGAGGGAAAGGGGTACCTTTTGGGGTTAATGGGCGGGTACGGCCGGATCCTTTAAAAGGGGTACATTTTTGGCCATTTTGGGCTAAAAGGGGTAGGAATTTAGGTATAAAAAGTGAACCCATTCTTCAAACCTTTCAATGAAAAAGAGGCACATTTTGGTCATTTTCCCCCAATTTTTTAAGAGGCAACACATCAAAAGGGGTACAGTTTTTGTAAACCAAGGGGTCTCCCGCCAAAAGGGGTATGATTTCTGGAAAAATTTGGGGGGAACCCGTCCAAAATTTGCCCCACGAAAAGGGTACCACCTCCAAGGTGATGTACGCACATGCTTTCCATAAATTTGAGAGTGCCCCCCCCCCCGGGGTCATATGTAGGCACTTCAACAAAAATTTAAAATTGAACATAGAGCGATATTTTTGGTCATAAATTGTAAAGCTTATTGAGACATATCCAATAATTTTAGAATTACGTTTCTATCTTGTCTAGAACCAAAGTTATAATCAACATAGTGTCTGAATTTCCATGGCAAGTAGCACTATAGAAATGCTAGAAACAGGTGTCAGGTTTTGTGATGTGAGTGCAGCCATGCAGTGACCACTATCAGCAGCCACCTGCACAGGTGTCACTGTTGTGTCCTTTTTTAACAATATATAAGTGACTGGAATTAAAGATTCTCAAAATTCTATTTTTACAAAATTTGGAATTTCTACGTATTCGAAATCTTGGCTTTTCAATGGTATTCTTAATTATTTTCTACGTATAATCTAAGTAGGCTTAAAATGCCCATAAAAAATCGTAACATGGCAGCAATACACACAGCCATTTCTTCTCAATTGTTTCATATTTTGGTCCTCTCAAAAGTAGCATTGGGCACAGTCCTATTTACATGAAACTTCATATGTTAGTAGATTTTTATGTCCTTAACCTGTGTCTGGTGTTAGTTTTTGGCCCAGGGTATCCCCTGGGCTATTGGAGCCGGGTTTTCAGTCAGATCCACAAATTTGTAATCACCAACTTTAGGGTGTAATCATTCAGTGATATACTGTTAGTTTACACATTTTTTAAAAGCCAAAGGAAAGTTTCAAATCTCATCTATCAGACAACATTTTGTCCTTTATGGTGAGTGATGTCTTTCTCTACGAAAAAAGCTGCTGTACTTACATCCTGTTTTTGGGAGCTATACTGACTACAAGTTCTTCAACCATTGGGTCTATGGGTCAGATAGATTTTTGCGATGAAATTAGCACATGGAGTCCTATGGGTAATCACCAAGTGAGACACTTTTTTTCAGCAGGCAATGTTTACAGTGTCCAAGCTATACACATAACACATTGGGGACTGAGCGATAAACTAAGCATGCTAAGGATAAAGTTTTCTGTAGGGGCTAGGTGTCCAGGGGGCCAGGTTTCCAGGGGGCCAGGTGTCCAGGGGCTAGGTGTCCAGGGGGCCAGGTGTCCGGGGGCCAAGTGTCCAGGGGGCCAGGTGTCCAGGGGCCAGGTGTCCGGGGGCTAGGTGTCCAGGGGGCCAGCACACCCGGGGGCCAGCATTCCAAGGGGTTTAGTAAGAGAAGATTATGCCAGACTGGTGTCAGTACATGTATAGATAATAGTCTCTATTTGTAAGTAATTAGTCAATATTTCACAAGTGCTGATTCCTGTGACCCTACAGGGTTGATAGAGGGTTTTATGGTACCTACCCTGAGCCTTCTGTGCTTCAATGCACAGCGCCCAATTTTTTGGTGTCTCTAGTGGTTAATGTGTTTTTCAAGGCTTCAATATTACCTTCAAATTCAATTTCATGTTAAATGGTTAATAATTGGTATTTTTCTTCCTAGATTTGTCATTTGGGTAGTTTTATATCTAAACTTTAGGAATTACTATCTAAATCCAATGAAAAGAAATTAATAATGTCCTATATCAAGGAAACCGACAAGGACACAAACACTGACTGGACTCACACCTTACAAAAAGTGTCAAAACAGCCTGCCAGCTTCTCCCACCCTCCACTGTGGCGATGTCAAAGTGCCTATCATATGCCTAGGGACCGGTTGGCAGGTCTAGGTACTACTGTCTACTAGCTTTGTCTATGTACCGGGTACTATACTGTCTACTAGTTCTGTCTACGTGTCGGGAGTCAACTTTTGTTTTGATAGGTGTCTCCCCCTCGCACAACAAACAAAACACAGCGACAACTCTAGTCTGAAGCTGGGCTAGGGTACTACCGGTATTGAAGTCACTCGGGATCGGATCGGGCACATCAAACATGTTTGATATTTGACCGACTGGATTGGAAGTCCCCGCAGGCGCTCCGAATCATTCCTATTGAATACAGTAATATAAATGATCATGATTAAGATACAGTTTGCATTATTGTCATGTGCTAGATTATATTCCCAGTAATGTAGTTGTAAATGGATTTTAGGTTATCCATGCTTTTACATGATACATTTCATGTTATCATGTCAATAGGTCATCATGATGTGGTTGATTTGTCAAACCTGTGCCAGAAGATAGTACACAATTGAAATTCACCTCAAACTGTACCTTGATCATGATCATTTATCAGGGATGTAAGTCTTCAGGTTTTATCTGGATTTCCTGATTTCTAAATTTTTTTGAATAACATGCATTTGCCTTATATGAGTGGTAAGGAAGGCTGTTCAAAAAAAAAAAAACAAGACTTTTATATCAAGTAATTGTATGGCTTCCTGATTTTTGCCCATCCCTGACTTACATCCCTGATTTATAATCATGTATTCAATAGGAATGGTTCCTAGAAGTGCCACCAGATGGAGCCAGTATACCATTTATATACTCTTGCTATATGTTTGACTTAAGAACAGATGTTCCAACTATGTTTAGATAATGTTATAATTTAAATCCATTACCTAACATGCTACAACATTGATAGAATGCATGAACGTAGGAAAAGATATCAAAAGAACTGATGATACAATGTTAGAGATTACTTCAGGTCACACCTCATTTGTGGCATTCAAAAAAAATATATGATCAGCATCATACTCAACCTGATCCCAATTGAGATATTGGAAAAACCCGTGCATAAGGCGCACCCCCAACTCAAGGCAGCTTGCCTCCCGCGTATAAGACCCATCCAAGGTCTGATTCGTGTATAAGACGCGCCTTATACGCGGGAGATTATGGTATTATAGCGCGCTGTTTTTTTTTTTTTTGCTAAAAAGAGGGTAAATTTTTTACACCCCCTCCCCCTCAGGAGGGGTCTGAATTTTTTATGCCCCCTCACAAACCCACCACCCCCCTGTTGATAAATAATGACCACTCCCTTAAGGGGGCTGCAGACGGGGCCGACTGGATCGGCCGATTGTGACGTCGGAGACGTCTGATCCAGTCGGTCAAATACCAAACATGTTTGATGTGCCCGATCTGATCGCGACTGACTTCCTTAGATACAGATTGAATCTGGCTCGTCTGCGGTCGCCTTTAAAAGGAATGATCATTATTTATCAACAGCACACGAAAATATTTTACACTCCCCCCACCCCGACGGCAGTCATTTTTTTTTGCATCCCACCCCCACACCAGAGGCTCTGAGAATTTTTGGGCTTCTCTTTGATCTATAAAAGCGCACATGATTTTTTTCCAAAAAGAGGGTACCAAAGCTTAAATTTTTTTGCCCAAAAGTTTTTACGCCCCCCTGAGGAGGGGGTCAAATGTTTGCGCCCCCCCCTGTTTTTGTGGGCATCAGCCATTCCTATCAAGACCCGGGTCATTCAGTAAGTATACCGACTTACCGGTAGCTGGTTTAATTATCAGCCAATGAAGTCACACCACCTATTCACTGCGGTCCTCTTGGGGGGGGGGGCAGTAGGTACCCATCTGATAACTGCTATCAGCAGTAATGCCACTTTTCCTGGTTTACCAGGAATTCCTGGTTTTCATTCCAAGATACCTGTATTAGATTATGTTAAATTCCTGGGAAAATGTGTCCAAAAGTCCAGTTTTCCTGGTTTTTGTCGTCCAGTGAGTGGCAACTCTGTATTAGTGGTAACCGGCATGTACACAGTATGCTGGAGATGACTCTCCAGGGTCATCTCCAGTCTGTCAAGAAGTTAGCTCAGGGATGTGAAATTTCCGTGGAAACGCCGGATTCCGCGGTTTTGTTGCTCTCCAGGATCATTCCTGAGATCTGTGCAAATCCACTGAGAAAACAAATTACCACATTATGAGGGGGGAGGGGTCTTAGAATTGTATCCAATCTTGGCTTTTATGTCAACCCAAAATAAGTTGTTTTAGAATCATAATGGTTATTGTAAGCCTCCCCTAACAATATGAGGTGGTATAAAGTGTCAAATTAAGTATTTTAATCACTCTAATTCAATGTAAAGACATAAGCTTTAACTCCCTGTGAGGTGGTATAATATGCTTCAGAGGAAAAAAAGAGTTGTGTGTTTCAGGTATAAACATGCTAAAAAAAATAGGTAGGGTAGGTCAGATTTTTTTTTTTTTTTTGTACAATCTTTTTAACTGCTTCAAAGACTCACGACGAGTTGCAATGACTTGGGGGCGAGTCACGACAACTCAGGGATGATTAAATTGACCAAAAACCTTTCTTTTTTATTAAAAAAAAAGTGGAGAAAAAAGTTAGGCTCGACCCTGTTTTGGTAGGTAGGTCGGTTACCTGAAACTTTATTATTTGTTTTGGCCTTGGTCATCTCCAGTGTTACCTCTACACTGAAAATGACTTTTAGATGGTCATCTCCAGTGAGATGGCTGTCAACACGCTGGAAGTGACTTCCTAGAGGATCTTCTCTACTGTGTCTGTAGGTTACCTGTACAATGGACATGACTTACCATGTAAGAGTGTAGCTTTACTAGAGCTTTGTTATCTTTTCATGCTTCAGATTCATGAAAGCATTGAGCTTCCGTTGAATTGTGCGAAACACGCATGTGTGAGAGGAAAATATAAGTACTACCATTATAACTGTGACGGATTGGACGACAGGGTATGTTCTGTTACTTTCTCTCAATAATTAATGTCACTAAGTAGGAAGAAAAAGAAAACCTGCTCTTTAATAAATTGAAAATTGTAAGGCTTGACCCTTTAGAAACATAGTGTTAGGTACATGTAATGCCCTTTCATTTAAGCCAAAGCATTGCATGATTAAGTTTCATGTTTCTAGGGCTGGGGATGCGGGTACCGCACTCTACAGACCATATGTTCCTGGGCGTATGGTCAGCAAATAGAACAGGGCCGTACTGCAGCTGAAGTACCTGGCCTCAGAGAAGTCCAAACAGCGCTCGTTGAAATGTCTGACAAACCCCCATCATTTAAAGGCTCAAAGGAATGGATCGGTAGTATTGAAGTCGGACTGTGTTTGGATTATTTTTATGATGTAAGTATTGTAAATGGAAAAGTTTTCAATACAATTTCGTCGCCTTAGTGCAAGAAGGTTGTAACTATATTTCAAGTTTTGCAGGGGAGGCAAAAGAAGTGTTTCAGTTAGTTTAGCACAAACTGGATTCAAAGTTATTGCACTGGGGTCAGTAGGAGTTTCAGTACTTTCACAGTAGGTAGATATGTGTCAATAGATGTTAAATCAGAATAAAATTCAATTTTTCCAAAACATGGCATGTTAGATAAACTGTTTTGAGTCTACATTACCAATTAAAGGTGATTATAGTTAAAGATAATACCTGAGGAATTCTTTTGGTATCATAACATGATGGTTATCGTGATTCCATTTCCTTCCCTTGCAACCACTGAACACATATATACATTTTATTGGCTCAGGGACCACCCTGAGTCTATACCGCCGGGTAGGTGGTGGCATTGGAAAAAAGTCAGTTATACAATTTTCAATCTCAATTTTCTACAAGAAACAAAGCATGTAAACAAATAAAAGTACCGTACATGAGTAGTCCATATATCAGTCTTTAGTTAGGCCGTTTTATTCTAATAACTTGGATTACGGTTTTTTGCCTATGCCCGACGAGATTTTTGGAGTATTTTACAAAAAAAAATGGTTCTTCAAGAAAAATATAAGTTATCACTCATAAACACATCACATTTTGCCCTTCATATTCGGAAATTTCTCAATATTTCTCCTGAAAATGCCTAAAAATATGGTATTACCAGGCCTTTTTTTTTTTTTTTTTTTTTTTTGGCTCCGGCGGTGGGGTGTTTTGGTTGTGAGATACGAGAAGTGTGAGCCTTTTTTTTTCTTTTTTTTTTCCTCTGCCCGACCAAAGTTGGAGGTGAAAAATCCTGTAATCCAATTAATCAAAATCAGGTGGCCTTACAGTAAAGAAAAAAATTCAAAAATCCATCCATGAGTTCATACAAATTTAAATAAAGAAAAAAAGTCATTTCATAAAAATATCTTCTCCAATCCAGTCATCCATAGGTTTACCTCCGGGCTGGACTTTACTCTCTTTGTTTCTATTTGGTTCGAAAACAGTGAGACGCTTTGGAAGCCTTTCAAAAAACGCGGGAAAAGTCACCCTGAGCCCTCTGTGCCAATGCACGTCTTTCAATTTTTTTACACAGGTTCCTTGTAAGATTCTTCATATTTCATCCGGTAGTGAATTGATAAAGCACACTGATGAGATCATGAAGCATTTTATTGAAAAGGGTTCTCCATTGATGATGGGTGGAGATAGTGATGCTTCATCAAAAGGAATAATGGGAATAGCTCGCTTAAAATCATCTTACTCTTTATTAGTATTGGTAAGTAGCCTCTGATGTTCATAATATCATTTTTTTTGTCTCGATTCTTGGCAATATCGTATCCCATCTTGAATAAAGTTGTGTATACCAAATCGATAGATGTTTAGAGGCTTTTGAACCAACTAACGTTAAACTGTATCTTTCTGAGATATGAACTTAGAAACCTGTGTGTAGATTGCATGTTACAAGCTATACATGTATATGATGTACAATGTGTTTATACACGTTTCTTCTTTTTTTTTATTGGCAGGATCCTCACTATGTTGGCGCTTCACCCGATGGACAAATGCTGAAAGAGAAGAAAATGCTTTTATGGCGACCGTTAGAATCATTTATGACGGATTCGTTTTATAATATATGCATGCCACAATTAAAAGCCTGTTGATAGTGATGAATCACCCCTCTCATTCCATATTAATGAGTCAAGTAATACCATAGATCTACTTAATCTACGCCTAACGGCTCTATTGGTTACTTGAACTCGTTTTCTGAAGGGCCTTTTCAATATCAATGTTTTCTGTCCCATTTCTACATTTATGGTTCTATGTCCTAGAAAATATGCATGAAACAAGTTGACAATGATATATAGGTCATAGGATATTTGTTTTATCTTTCATTTCTTTTTTCTTTTACCCATTTTTTTGGGGAAAAAGTTATTTTTCCAGTAGTTACCAAAAATACGTCACAAAGCAACATTACTTAATTTGAAATAACACCCGTACAGAGACAGGGATACAGCCAAATTTTATTCTAAAGTTATCTCTATGAAAATGACAACAGAATGGTGCAGTCATTTCTTTTTCATTTAAAGATTCCATATTTTCCTGAAGGTCTAAAAGAAATGTCACTTTAATGCAAATTGTACTAGCTTGGGGAGCCATGAGATGGTGCCACCAAGGAGTTTTCTAGGTTCACTATAGAGGGCGGCACCAGTCACCTACCTCTGTAGATAGCCTCATAGACTGACTCAAGCCTGTCCCATTATACACTGAAGGCCTATGCCTATGACCTCCACTATACAATCTATATATGCCCATTTACTTGACTCGTTTTTTAATGGATTCCAGACACCCTTCTATTCTCTATTAAAGATAATGCACGACACCTTGTTGTACATTTTTCACCAAAGAAGTCACAACATGCATGTTCTAACTGTCACTACACATTCTCTCTTCTACACTGCCATTTATTGCAGTATATTAAAGCCTATATTAAAGACTGGCATCGATCTCTGATCTTGGTTAAAATCAAATATCGTCTATGTAATGCAAATTATTGCAAATAAATGTCACGATATTGAAAAAATACCATGTATTAACTGAACGTAGACTTGTTGCCTCCTCTTATTTCCTAAGATGTTTCTTTGTAACGTCTGGTCCGAACAGTTGATTTTTGATCAGGGGTATCATGCTTTGATTATATCTGTGTATAGATACACGAGTGCCAGTAATCTGATTGAACTGTTCAAGTGCGGGTGATTTATAATACACTTCCAAGCTTATTTTGCGGAATGGCTTTTACAACTGCAATGAAAATTTGCATGTATGCACTGCCTCTATTATAATCTCAATAGCTTCCACCAGAGAATTACGGGTTCAGACTCCCTTTAGCCCTCTGAGTCAAGCAGGTCTCGTGTGTGACTAACCTTAAAGGCTACAGAAAGGATAGGAGCATTCGAAACATTTATCATTCATAGGGTTCATAGTATCTGGGACCCCCCGATTTAATCAATTCGATTATTTATTCCAGAATCAATTGTATTACAAAGGTCCCCAGTTAATACCACACGTATGATAAGAATATTTAAAATACAGTTATGTACCGTAATCTCCCGCGTATAAGGCATGTTAGTTCTCATTGGATCCACAAGGGGGACACCAAGACCTTTCTTTTGATATCTTACATGTCCCCTTGGTCATAATAGGACATAAGGGGGCCAAGGAGGGTCTGGGGTGGCCCAAGCTACACATAGGTTTTTGAATTTTGAAAATTCATTCAGTAGAACCAAAGTTATGAATTTTCCAAAACTCTAGGTGCGCCTTATACACGGGAGATTACGGTAATAGGAAAGTGAACATACAGATTTTGGTACCAGCCTTTCCATATAGCCTATTGGAAGCAACTCACGTAATGGTCATATAAGCTGTACCCAAACTCTTAAGACCATCTCACAAGCTACATGAGGGAACAGCTGAAATGCTACGATTATGTTTTATCTTATTTCGTCCTCCATCCTGGAGTTTTCATTTTGGGTGCCCATAACCAAACAATGATAAAGCGTGTCGTTAGTATAGCGGCCTTTTGGGTTAGGACATGAGCGCAGCTATACCGACTTAGCAAGTTCAATTATCAGCCAATCAAATAACCCCATCTATTCACTGCGGTGCTTTCGGGGGGGGGGGGGCAGTTGGTACCCATATGATAGCTGTTATCAGTGATAGCTGCTGGGAATTAGCTTCAGCAATGGCCACGTCCATAGGACAAGCTGCTACCTCGGTATACGGGATAGAGCCATTGCCAGTACCAAACAAATTACCTAGGTGGCTCTTGTAGTCGGGGGCTAGATCAGCAGTTGGCCTCTTTGTACAGTTTACTTTGGTTGTCCCTTCCTAATAGTCTATATAAAGCTATATGTGACCCATCAAGGGAGAACACCCCTCTGCGGGGGATTTTTAATTCCCCATTTGGCCACCAGGGTGCATTGGAGGGCAAAATTACTCTAAAATCATTATAAAAATACATTAAGCTAATTTTTTATGCCAAATTCAAAGGTTCATTTAAAATGCACCTTTTTCGGTAGAAATAGCCCATATTTGGATTGTAAAATGAACATTTTTCATGAGAAATCAACCTATATGCCTGTTCCCAGTTGCCATGGCAACCATTCCAATTATCAAAATTTGCAGATTTTTAAGCTAATTTTTGGGGATACTCACCAAAAACTGAAAACAGAAATGGAAAATTCTTCCTAGATCAAAATCTATGATAAAAATCACCATATTATTATGCACTTTTTATGAAAATGGCTGATTTATTGTGTTTTAGACATTATTATGGTTATAATGTACTTAGCTTAATCATCGATTTCAGATATGAATGATGACCTATGTTCAAGGAGGGGTTCTGAAATAACTACTAGGAATATTTAACCCAATGATGTCTCATTTTAAAGATCCTGAGATGAACTTTGATAATGAATTTCCTTGCAGAGGGGTGTTTCTGCTTGCCTGGTCACATATTCTAAAAATCTATACCTTTGGATAGCAAATACTTATATATAGACTTATATAGACTTAGTACTTCAAATACAAGAGAAATTAAAATTTAAATGTTTTCTTAGAGGGCACATATAATCCAGGCTGAGTAAAACCAAGCCATTGTCTCCCTATCAGGCTAATCCCCTCCATTCACACCTAAAATAATGGACAGATACTTAAGGTAATTTAGATAGAGGCAGGGGCAGCTTATCAGTCTTATCAATTCCCATTGTTTTCTGTGGGTGGAGGGGAAGATAAGAGATTACCCACAATCCTCTGCCAGATCCAAAATGGCCGTCAGGGGGCAGTTACATAAGTAAATTCAAGATGGCCACCTCCATACAGGAATGGCTCTGTTCACTATAGCCTTACCCCCAAGGTTTTTGTAGTAATGCACCATGTAGCCACAGGTGAATTGGGAGCAGAAATGCTTCTGTCCATGCTGCCTGTGGTACGGTACTCCTCATATCTTCAAACTAAGTATATAGGCTGCTTCTGCATACGATCCACACCCTCACTTTGGGATAATGCTGTGAGCCACACCTGAGGCCTGAAACAATTGTCATTCCTTACTCTATGCTATATATTTGGAGATCTACATGTGAGATGTCCTAAGGGGCCAAGAACAGGAGCAATTAGTGCAATGGTCTTATGATGTCATTACTACCCTAAAGAGAGGCCAAACCCCCGATCATGAGTGGTGCTAGGATCGACAGCAACCCTCGCTATATCTAGTGGCCTTCACAGGGGGTCTAGATGGGGGGGGGGTCCCCATGTCACATGTCGATTTTAAGAAAAGGCAATGTCACATGTCATTAAATTTCTATTTTCCCATGTCCTTGTCACTAAGCTCCATGTCACATGTCGATTTTAAGATAAGGCCATGTCTCATGTCACTAAATTTTTACTCCTTCATGTCCTTGTCACTAAGTTCCATGTCACATGTCGAATTTAAGAAATGGCCATGTCACCCTGTCGAATTTAGGGGTCCAGACCCATTTCACAGGGCAAGATATGTCACAGTTGGCCTGTGCATCGAATCTTTGTTGTATTTATACCATAATTGGGTTGTGTACAGAGGGGTGCAGTATGATCTGAACAGCTTTATTTTAACCTCAACACTGCACATATGGAACTTTTTTTTACTATTACAAGTTGCCTTGTGCATAGAGCTCTCTATGGTGACGTTAAATATCTTCATCATCTTTAGGCCTAAACATGTTAGATATCAAATATCCCAGATATTTAACCTGCTCACATTCATTTGATTGAACAGTTCTCTGGGGGGGGGGGGCTCTGAAATTTATGGATATAGGCTACCATGGATGTTCAAGCTACCCCTTTTAGTCGGGCAAAAAAAACGCCCCCTTTTGGCGGGGGTCCTCCCAAAAAAAAAAGCAAAAAATTATACCCCTATTGGCGGGACACCCTTGAATTTACACAAAAACTGTAAGTTATCTCTTTTAAGAATGACCAAAATGAAGCCTCTGTTCCATGAAAGATTTCGAAAATTTGGTTTGTGTTTTGAACCTAAAAACCTAACCCTTTTCGCCCCAAATCCCAAAAAATGTATCCCTGTTAATTGATCCGCCAGGATCCGCCCCAACTCCAAAAAGGTTCCCCTTTCCCTCCAGTTTTTGGATGCTACTATATATGCTGCCCCTTGGCTTGGGTTGCACTTGTCCAGACACGACCAGCGTTTCCCACCAAATCGACCACGACGTGGCGCGAAATCACATTCCCGTGGAAGTCTTCAGTCGCGGAGAGCAGTAAACTCCTTTGTTGACAAGATGGCGGCCGTTTCGATAATTCGCCTCTAGATTTTTCCAACATTACGTTTCTAAATGGATTTTGAATAAGCATGCATACTCTGAAACAATATCAGCCATTCTGTAAGGATCTTGGGATATTGCTCCATTGTGATAAGTCACCAGAAGCGCCGTAAGTATTGTGTTAGCATCAAAAACAAGCATGGATACCAGTGCGGTTTAGCTGCGGCGTGCAGTCGGTTGACAAGATGGGACTGATCCCGGTGGAAAGGCGTTTGAAGTATTGTCATTTTGGGGAAATACCACTTCATACCATCTGATCTGGACACTGAAACTGTCAAATTGGATGTGGTTTATAGTCAACAACGTATTACCGCGATCAGGAAAGGCTGTGCTGGGACTAACCCTGCCTGCTAAGCTGCCTACTGACAACTGAGGTTACTCCTTCACTTCGTTCTTCACTTCAGCCCAGACTAGTCCTTGACTTGAGGCTTGAAGCCTTGACCAAGTTGACGTGTTGAGCAGGTTTGAGCTGAGAGGCGGGCTCCAGGTGATTGATGTTACTCAAACCTGGGATCAAATACGAGTTCACAATAGAAGTTGTTGAACTTAATTTTGAAGATTTAATTAAAAAGAGTGACATTGCTCCTGTAAAAGGGTGAAACCCTGTATAATTTGGCATGGGCCATGGACCCAGATATCACCCTGAAATAGATTTCAAGAGCAGTACTGTTTGTTCCCTAATACAGTAACGCGAAAGTTGGACTTGACCCATGAGCATCTTGTGTGTAGTAAAAGACTAACAGCCTCCAAAACGAGACTTAATATAAGATAATATAAAAGACTAGTGTCCATATATCTTTACTGTTAGTCAAGGACCATGGATATGATATCAAACTGAATTGAAATGAACAGAATTAAGAATATTCTTTACTATACCCTGAACTGAAGGCTCTACTGTGTCATAATGTAATCTATTAGATATATATATATATATTCATCAGTTGGACAGTGTGGTATCTAATACAAACGGCTCTAGACTATGATTGGGCACTTCATCCTTGGAATTATTGTATAGATGCCATCTGTGAAAATGTCGAGGAAAAAGAAGCCAAATGCTGCAGAATTTGATGCCCAGTTTGATGCATTCCTCAAGGCGGTATGTATACAGAGTCAGCGATAACCATCTTTACCAAAGGCAAAGAATTGAGTTCTTTATTTATTTATTTATTTATTTATTTATTTATTTGTATTTAAACGGCATAACCTTGCTAGGGATATGTTTTTCCGCTTACAATAATTTCTGGTCCTCCGAGCTGCAGTAGCAGTAGCATATAGCCAGTAAAGACGGATCATAAAGTTCATATTTCATAGTTGAATTAGCGATGAATCATATGTCCATGCAGGGAACAGGGAAGTTAGAGCTAAGAGCTCACTCCTTCAATCTTAGGATTGTTATGATTTAATTGCTTCTTGTATTTGATCGTCATTACCAATTGCAGTTAGGTACAATGTTATTCTGTACGTGTGTCTTTACATTTTAAAGGCCTCAAAAATAAGTTACTCCAGTCCTACTGGGTACATGTACTTAGATTTAAAAGTACCAAGTAGTACAACGTAAATCGCTGAAGGAATCATTAATAGCTAGATTGAATATTTGTATTGATTTTCAGTCTGTATCAAGTGACGACTCTTCACTTGACACAGCCCGGGTCGCAAAATATCTCCAAAATAACAAGAAGAAGCCAGAGCCTCAACCTTGGTGGATGAATGGAGACGATGATAGTATCAGCGATGGTGCTGTTGGTGAGTATGTCCACTTGCCTAGGATTACCATTTCATGTATCATGCTAAAATTATCTCAGCTGAAATACACATGAGACTGATGAGTAGCCACATAGCCATAGGATGGGAAGGTGAATCCGTCTACTGCATAACAACATCTCTTTAAAAGGCTGAAGACCTTCTGGTGTTCTGTACCTCCACTGAAAAGACTATACTTGTCACAGTCTTGTGTGGATTGATGAGGTACAGAGCATCCACAGGTCTACAGTGTAAAGACCACCTGAGCATTATTTCTATTTGGCAAGGCTCTGCTCACCACTTCCAATGTGAGCAGTCAAGCAAAATTAGAAATCATACGCATCAGCAAAGCTCCTCATTTTCACGTGGCTTCTCAGCCCGGCTTCTCAGATGCACAAAAAGTCATCTCTCGCTAATATGGTCGCCATTCTGTCTTTACAAAAGTGACCAAATTGGCGAGAGACCATATTAGAAACACTCCCTCGGTCACCCACCACCTTATACAGCTCGTCAAAGGAGCTGAGTAGTGGGTGAAGACATGTGGCTCACCCAGGCTTCTACCACCACCCACAGCCCTTAAAAGGGGCTGGCGTAGCAGGTGGAGAAGTCATGTGTCTTCCCAGACCCCACTCCACCTCACACAGCCCTTGTTAACCCTGAAAGAGTTTTGGGATTCGGGGTAGAGCAAGGCAGTTTAAGACGGGTGATAATGGGTAAAAAAAAAAAAAAGAGCCAAAAATTTGAGTTTATAGTCAAATTATTCCTCCTGGAATATAAATTCAGTCTAACTTGATATTGTACATGTTAGAGTGGAGTGTCTAGATTCTGGAGGAATGTACACATTCACCAGTAGGAATTAGGCATACTCTTTCAAAGTTATGAGCGGTTTCAATTGCTTCACCTGTTTATGGAATGAGCAAGGTGTGTGCTTCAAGAATACCGGTAGTACCAGCGACCGCAAAAGCACTGTAGGTGCTCACTGTAGGTGCTTCGTTCATGCCAAGGTAGTGTGACAGAGAACAAGCTACACGGTCCTTCAAAGAGGCGGGAGAGTGGGTGAACAAGTCCCCTTACTCCCCGGCCACCCATCACCACTTAGGGAGTGGTCATTTATTATCAACAGGGGGGGTGGTGGGTTTGAGGGGGGGGTTAGAAAATTTTGACCCCTCTTGAGGGGGGGCTAAAAATAGTTTGACCCCTCTTGAGAGGGGGGCTAAAAAGATTTACCCTCTTTTTAGCAAAAAAGCCCGCGCGCTACTATAGATCAAAGAGGGGGCGCGAAAACTCTCTGCGCCTCCGGCGCAGTGGGGTGCAAAAATTTTTTACTGCCATCGAGGGGGGGCGTAAAAAATTTTCGCGCGTCTGCGTGAAAACCCACCGTCTCCCCCTGTTGATAAATAATGACCACTCCCTTAGGGAGTGATCACAGGGGGGGGGGGCTACAAATATTATGTAATTTTTGTAGTTATAACTATACTTAAGCATTATGGTAATGCACAGATAGGTTATCTATGCAATAAAAACAGTATATCTGTAAAAGAGAGAGAAGTGAGTGTGCTGCCCCCTGGTGGGTAACTATGGAAGCCCCCTACAAAATTTTGCAGTCAATGGCCCCTAGGAGCTATCTTTCTCATCTAAGTCACCCAAGTGATTTCCTATGGATATCATGAGAAGAAAATTTTCTAGAGGGGGACAATTTTTGGCTATTTTTCAAAGAAAATCCTCAAAATTGGAGCCTTTTCTCAAAAATATCCACTCTTGATATCATGATGAAACAGGGTCAGTCAAAAACTCTGAATCAAGGGCTTTCTGATGCTTTTTAACTCGAAAAGCGAGTTATAAGGAGACACCCTGGGGCCCTGCACTTTCAGTCATTTTGGTGGTGCAAATAAGTTTAAAAAAAGATGGAAATTTCATATATAAGAGGCAGAATTACTTAATGAATTTGTAGTGCCATTAAAGGAGGAGATGTAGGGGTCTTGCAGGAAAAGGTATTTCATTACCAAGTTTTGTAAATTTTGAGAAATTGTCAATATTGTACAGACTCAGTTGGTTGGCAGCCATAAGACGCTTTTTGCCTCCAATGGTGAAGGTATATGATGTTGATCCATTTATCAACTTTCCCGTCTATTTTGGCAATGTGGTGCGAATAGTGCAGTTTTGGCAGGAGTTATGGGAATATTGGCTTGGTGGTGCGAATAACCTGGATGATGGAATGCTAATGCAACAGGATGTGTGCACAACTCATGCCACTCATGGGAGCCGATCACAGGCTTTTCACTTTTCGAGTTATCAGCAATTTACATTGCTGCATTATATTTAGATCAAAGAGCTGTGACAAACCTAAGTGGGGCAAATAAATTATCTTCTGTAGGTCATGTTAAGGCCTACCTTCAGTTGTTCTCATTTCTCCCACCAGGGACCCATGGCACAGTGGATAGACTGCAATGCTATACTGATTCGTATCCAGTCTTTCAGGTCCGTGCTAAAATCGATCAGTAAGGGAGTATGGTTCCCTCGGGAGGTTCCATTCTAGACCTCATGAGATCAAAGTCAACACAGTCATAGTGTACTAACGACCTGTTTTCTTTCTTGTTTTTTTTTTTCTTCTGTAATGCACGATTTTGACATTTCCGTTTCCAATTAGGGCTCTCTGGTACCGGACGCAGCTTTCTTAAAAAGAAACCAGTGCCGGTCAAAGAGAAGCAGGCTGAAATAAAACCACAAAACAATCACATGAAACAGGTGAGAAAAAGTTACATTGTTAGAGCAATACACCACGAAATGGAATGACTTTGTTGTGAACAAAAATGTAACATATATCATGATCTTAGGCTTGAATAATTCAAGCCCCAAAGCAAACCGGCATCCTCTTCTTTTCTCATTACTAATCTTAAGAATTAGCATCCAATATTTAGGTAAAGAGAGTCGGTGGAGCTAAAGGTTTATAATTATACTAGTTTTGAAAGATCAACCAAAAAAACACAAAAACACCCTTGATAATCATTTACTTTGGTTATTCTACAGTCGCCCATGCCTACTATGACAACGGGTGGTTTTGAGGTTGACATGAGCAGGGACAGCCTTGACGATAGTAAGTATTAACTGATAACAATACTTTCAGATTTCTGTCATGTAGTTTGAGATATAATCGTAATCACTTATTTTTAGCAATAATGAGATTGTTTAATGTAGCATTACATGCCCGTACGTTTGAACTAATAGAGCTAAAGGACTGCAGATGTGATGGTCGGTTGAGAATATATAGCTTTACCTTTATCAGGGGCTAGAATCTCTATGCCTTTATAAATACGTGTATTTGACAAATCTGCTTTCTGTTTCTAGCATCCATACGAGGGCGGGATCCACCGGAAAGATATCAAAATGGGTGAGTACCCGACCAATTCTCACTTTATGGAACATTGGGATGTACCTTTATAAGAAAGTCAAGAAACTGCTAAGGGGGGAAGTGGGCGGAATAACAAAACTGGTTGCTGTATTCATTTTGTTGTTGGAAGGTCATACTCAATTCAATGGGAAATAACATTGTGGACTGGATACCTACATGTATACATATCTTGTTACATATTGGTATATGTGATTTGGACTAAATCACTTGTCATTGTTGAGGAGCAAATAGACACCGAACTTTGTCTATATTTCAATTACCAATTACCATTAGTATTCTCTGCTATTCACATGACCGCTAAATTGTAACCCTTACTACGGTATTTTTGACTAGTGCTCAAACTGAATGCGATCATATTTATTTTGTAGGCCTTCTGTTCCCGCATTGGCACTGGATAGTTCTACCAGTTTCACAGGTAAAATGATCAAATCTTTAATATTCTTCCCTGTATAGATTAACAAGAATGTTTAATTTCCAAAGTACAATGTATAATGAACATTCGATATATGCAAAGAACCTATTTGTACATTTGACCAATTGCTTCTGTCTGTTTTTGTGAATAGAAACAGCAACGGCAGAGAAAACGCATCCGGGTCTTGAGACATTACAAGAATTACAGGAGAAAGAAGAATTCTTTGAGGTGAGATGATGAAAAAGGTTGCCTGATGATCCAAGTGTAGTTGTTTATTCATTTGTCTTTTACGACTCAAGAACACATAAGAATATTTCACACTGGTGGCCATAGGTACCAGAAAGATACGGATCCTCATCTGGCCCTTTGCAAAAATGACCTCAGATAGGTTCCAGGATGCGGCATCTGCATACCCTCACTTTTTTCGCATACTAAAGAAAGTAATTAAAGAACGATATGTAATGGTAAACTGGCAGAGTATCTTTGTAAAAAAAAAAAGAAAAGAAAATAACAAACAATAATTATGGCAAAACTTTTTGTCAATGTCTAATTCTTCACTGCTCCCCACCGTCCTGTACAGGGTGGTTAGGTTTAAAAAAAAAAAAAAAAAATTGTTGATATAGGGAAAATGTCTGGCGACATCCTTCCAATTATTTCAGCAAAATAGGTCTCCAGAATTGGTTAGGTTTATTTGAATTACTCCAATATGAATTTAAATTTGTATTTCAGAATCTCCAAAAGAACAGCGACAGCACAATTGACTTCAGTCGCTTGAATCGTGATCTCGATAAGTCAGCCACCCTACAGGGCACTCTTAGTTCTGAGATGGGGAAAGGAGACTTTAATCAATATAACAGAGGTAAGTGGAAGCTATTGAGGACATTGTCTTTGGATGGGGGGTGGCTGTCATCCGTAATAAAACATGCTCCATTTGCTATCTCAATAGTTGGTTCCATTGTACATCTTAAAATATGTCTCATGGAATAAAAGTTATGTTATCTGTCCAGTACACCAGTTAGATACACACTGAAATTGAACACAATTCTGAGAAGAGAGCTATATTAAACCTATAAACGTGGATTCATGCTTGCCTTCTCTCGACATAAGAACCCGACCACTAACCACTATGCCTCATAGAAGAGGATGCCGGTTTGCTTTGGGGATTAACATGGGGATTAGACTAAAGGCTAATATTAGCTATTAGGGTAGGGCGGTCTTTGTATGCCTCTTGTATTGAAGTGTGACCTGAGACCTTTTCCCTAAAGAGTGTAAATGTGTACAGTTTCTCCAGATAAAAAGATGAAGTTTTCCCCTTATGGCTATAGTTCTAAGCATATTTAACTACCAGTAACTTATGTTTTTTCTCTTTGTAGATAATGAAGATGATGAGGACATAGAGGACGACATGGAAAGAATACAGGTTGGCTCTCACTTTGAGAGGTCTCCCGTGTGTGACCTCTCAAAATCATTTCCTTCCATAAATTTTGGGTTGTTCGGGGGGTTGGGTGGGTGGGTAATACCCCTAGGAATGACAAGGTCAAATCTTTAACAGACATATCAAAACATAAAAATCTCCACTTGCGGTGTTTGTCCATACACTTACCATTTTTGACGTAATGAACGCACTTCCCCTAATAAGCACACACCCCCTTAAGCCTGGTATTTGAATTTGTCTCTTCTTTTTCTAGGAGAATGATGGCAAGAAGCCCAGTATGCTTTCAAAAGGTGCGTACAATATACATATATCGCTATTCGAAGTATTGTAACCAATATTTTGTTATCTTTGAATTCATACAATGACTACTTATACTTGAAGTTGCGATTCTTTTCTAGTGCGGTCCATGATCAGTTACAGCGTAAAGACAAGTAACAGATATAATGTACTCGGTAGGTATATTCACTGCAGTATAGAAACTGCTACACTAACTGAAAATTCTGCTTCCAGTTGCTCTCATGGATTCCCTGGATTCGACATTGGGAACAAAGTATGCTTCACAAGAAACGCGTCCAGAAGATATGAAGCCCATCCTAGAAATCACTGAGCGGGAGGAGGGAGAACATGAAGGACATGCAGCCCGGAGTAAGGACCAAGTCGGTGCCAGCCAGCTTGCCGACTCACGGGCCATGGACAAAACCTCCAGTGAACAAACTGCCAAGGGACTTACCTTGAAAACTGGCACTGGTATATAATATGACAATTTATATTCAGGTTTTTTTCCCTGTCCACTTGAGTGGTCAGGGACTTTTAGGAGGACTGGGAATTTGCAGAGTATGAAATCGCAATCGATATAGTCCATGTATAGCCTGGGTCACTAACTAACCATACTATATGTATGCTTTGAATTGTGAGTGAAGAGTGAGACAGTCAGGCTACATAGGCAGACAGCTAGGCCACCATGCACCTATTACCTTGTTGTGGCTCTATTGAACAATGGCTCTTGGGGTGTCCATCACTAATCCCTATGTTTGGCCTAGCTGTGAATTTAGCCTCTCACCTTGCAATAGGCTCTCCCTACAAACCTCATCTACTACAGTCCCTTATAACTCTTAGGGCCTACATGACTGGATAGTGCTTTAATGAACCACCCCCTCCCTACACTGTAAAAATGTGTGTTGAACTTACACTGTCTAGCTTCACCCACCACCCTCCCTACACTGTAAAAAATGTGTGTTGAACTTACACTGTCTGCCTACTCCCCACCACCACCCTTCCTACACTGTAAAACATAAGTGTTGAACTTACACTGTCTGCCTTCTCCCCACCACCACCCTTCCTACACTGTAAAAAATATGTGTTGAACTTACACTGTCTGCCTTCTCCCCACCACCACCCTTCCTACACTGTAAAGAATATGTGTTGAACTTACACCACTACCACCCTCCCTACACTGTAAAAAATGTGTGTTGAACTTACACTGTCTACCTTCTCTCCATTACCACCATCCCTACACTGTAAAGAATATATGTTGAACTTATACCACTACCACCCTCCCTACACTGTGAAAAATTTGTGTTGAATTTACACTGTCTAGCTTCTCTTCACCACCACTCTCCCTACACTGTAAAAAATGTGTGTTGTCTATTATAGCTTCTAGTTATATTGGGCTTTAAAGATAGAAATAGACATTGATTCAGTTCAGCAATTAGTCTATATATGATAATAATTACTCACTATTTATCGGCAATTAAACAATATATGTTAGTAATTACTCACTATTTGTTAGCAATTAGTCAAAATATGTCAGTATCTAATCACAATTTGACAGCATTTAGTCAATATGTGTCAGTAATTACTCACTATTTGTCAGCAATTAGTCAATATATGTCAGTATTTACTCACAATTTGTCATAATCTTAAACCTTTGAGGCCAACTGACATTACTCATTTGACATAGTGATGAGCAAATTGTCATAAAGGACAGGGACTTAGCACTCAGTGCTACGACTGTGACATTTTATATTTCACTTTTCCTGCACCATAGAAAGTAATAGATCTGGAATTTAAGATGCTGTTCATAAGAAGCAGGAATTGCAATTGCTTGAATACAGGATTAGCTGGCGCCGATTAGCTTTTGCCACAAGGCCTGACTTGATTTCTTCTTTTTCTTGTTTGCTGTAGGCTTTGGCTTCACAGACACAAGCCATGAGATTGAAGCTCTTCAGGCAGCGTTACGACAAGCAGGCATGTCCACCATGGGGTCAACGCGGGACTTCACTCTGCATGGTTCATCATCTGTATTTACGGGTACTGGACCCACACCGGTGGGGGAGTCACACGCTACCGCTGGTACTGCTGATGGTGTCGCTGAAAGTTCCCCTGCCTTTGGTCTTAAAGGAATGGTAGCTAAGTCAGGTAATGTCTAGTTTCCTTTAAAAGTCTGTGTGGAAAATTTGCAGGCTTAATGTAGCAAATCGTTAAGAAAAAAATGTTCATATACGTTGAAACAAAGTCCCAAACTAATGGAGGGGATTGGTAACCTGATACGAAAATTAGCATCAACGTTTTGTCAGCAAGCCTTTCCAAGACATGACATCATGATACAGTCCACACCACTCTGGGAAAATGAAAATGATCTATAGAATTTACTATGGGTCTACTAATGTATTGTTAGGTGCAGATAGTCGTACAGTTGATGATATCATCAAAGAGGTAGATGAGTTGCGAAAAACAGGGGAGGAGGACCGTCGGCCTGGTGTGCACTTTAAGAGTGATGAAGGTATATATCTATTAAATCTTACTCTATTATAGGTCTTACATAAGTACTCTCTAATACTCTCATATAAAGTAGCCATTCCATGATTTACATCTTGAAATCAATCTGGCTTATGATGTGTTTCTAATATATGGATGTTTCTTGAACAGAGGCACATGGTTTTGACCTCTCACCGGTACATACACAAAACGAGGCTCATGGCTTTGACTTGTCGCCGGTCCATACTGGTGCCTACGAGGATGAGCAAGATGGCACAGACCTGTCTCCACTGGATAAGGTAAGCTACAAGTTTCTGTCATGTGTAACAAAACAAAACAAAAGGGGCTAAGATAAAAGCACCACTGTAATAGCAGAGATATAAATGTAACCATTGGGCCACCCGTCGGTAAGCCTGTCGGGTTATCTGTCTATGCGACTCCGATACTTAGAGACAACAACACAAGGAACTTAGATTTTCCAAAGCTTTATTACTTTGTTGAACGTGGATTGCTTGGTTCAATAGTCAAATGAACGCGTACCGATACTATAGGGTAATATTGTATGGCTCTATACGCCTAGGTATAGACAGTAGATTTTAACAGATATTGGAAATAGTATGGAGGTGCGAGAGGTCCTAGCGCCTAAGACACACTCCCAGAGGTAGGAAAATGTGGTCCCTTATATAGTAGGTTCATTAACGTGACATTATTAACATATAGATTACAATTAGCAACGGCGGGAACCATGCGTCAGATAATAATCCTCTTACATAACAGGCTTAACACCTAAATGGTTGTTAAACATATGGTACCGGTCGGTACTGATAAGTACCCATATTCACATTACCGGTCGATAAGACATTATCGAAGTAAACATGTTATTATTATAGAACAGTAGGGTAGCGCATAAGCTTGCCCGTTACACAAACTACAAGTGTTCATTTTGTTAGACTCTTTTAGATTTCTACATATCAGAAATAGATAGTTTGCTATAGATCATTTCTATGGACTTTGTACGGCAATTATGATCTAGTGCAATTATTTAGCGCAGGAATATAAAATTAATTGAATACGTATATGACATTTGTTACAGTACTTAGGGTCCCAGCCACTGGAAGGATTTGAAGATTCTGGCTCTCCTGGTCCTGTTCCAGCCCCAAGGTCGCTACGACCAGGTATTGACATTTCTTCTTTTCTACCTGTTGTCAAATAACTCGATTATCTCCAAGAAATTATTATTATGCAATGCATATTGCTTGTGGAAAAAAACTACAAAGGAGGAGCGTCGTGTATCACAATTTGTCATGTTCTATTGCAGTTCCTAAAAAGACGCAAAAAGAAAAATTTCCACACGTCACAAGTTCTGGCTATGGAAAGCTTAACTCCCCTCCACGCAAAAGTAACAAAAACATCAATAAAGGAAAGACGGGGCCCCCTACGTGGTCTCCTAAAAGTATCCAGAAACAAAAGAATAAAGGTAAGTTTGTGACGTTCATAGCAGGTATAGAAATCATTAGGGTATCATTAGAACTTTATTTCTAACGATATCCCCATCGACATAGCAGATAAACAGAGTTTCCCTTGTCTATTTTTAAAGGGGTGTAGGTCTTCGTTTTCATGGGCATAGACACGTTCAATGCCCATCATAAATCAAACTGATGTCTAAAACAATTCTCCCGCCCTGAATATGACCTTTTCTGCTGAAATAGTGTTACAGTAATCAACATTTCTCAATCTGGATAATAATACTACCGTAGTATAAAGCAACCCATGTCAATGATTTCCAAGCTATCAGTTTCCATTCATATAAAAAACCAATTTCTCTCTGTCGTCGAATAGATACAGAGCTACTTCGGTCTGCAGCAGCGAAAGCACGGGGATCAGATAAGATGGATAACCAACTTGCAGCATCAGTTCAGTCCTTTGCCAAATACATTCAGACACACTTCACCGAGAGTCAGGACCTCAGCAGTAACAACCTTATGCCAGAGGTATGTATATCTAAGTCGCAATGAGTGAACATTTTATGGACACAGACCTCTTGTATTGCATAATGAGTCTTTTTAGTTTTTCTTCATTTTTATATTTAAATTAATAGATAAATGCGTGTATACATGTATATAGGTCTTTACTTTGATATCAAAGTTATTCTCAATTATGTTACGTAAATTCTCTTGTATAAGCCGCACCTTCCTATAAGCTGCATCTGTTGCTTGAAATTGTAGGTTTAGTATTGTTCTATAGTGTCAAATACCCTCATATAAGGGAGTGGTCATTATTTATCAACAGGGGGGTGGTGGGTTTTGAAAATTTTGTACGCCCCCCTTGACAGCAGTCAAAATCTTTTGCGCCCCCCCCCCCCACACCAGAGGCGCGAGGAATTTGATCTATAGTAGTGCGTGGGTTTTTTTTTGCTAAAAAGAGGGTGAATTATTTTAGCCCCCGCCTCAAGAGGGGTCAAAATTTTTTAGCCCCCCCCCTCGGGAGGGGTCTGAAAATTTTATGCCCCCCCTCCTGTTGATAAATAATGACCACTCCCTAAGCCGCAGGTAATATATTTTGTTAGGTCAAGTTTTCACAAGATGGCCCTAGTTTGTCATCTAGTCAGAAGATCCCTATGCTGGAGCGGGAGCGGGCCTTGGTTAAAGAAGTGAAGGAATGGCAGGATATGTGGAAGGAGGAACAACGTCTGCATGCTAAATTCAAAGGTAGGACAATTCATACATGTAATATTATGGTTGTTACGGGTATAAAGGTATCATATTTAATCTCCCTATTAAGAGACAAACACCAGTTATAGTCATTTTAACTACCGGGTACCCAGACAAGCAAAGAGTGACCACTGATGTATAAAGTGGTTAATTCAATTCCTGTGTCTACGTCTTTATAATCTTGCTGATCTTGTTCTTAGATTTCTATGAAATGCTCAATGATCTTTTGGGCTCCAGAATCTCTCCATCATAATTTATATTCATAAATTTATATTTCACTGTCTTGTTGGAACCCATATCAATGATCTGTAGATTGATATCTTTGCTCTATTGTTTTTCCCTTAAGCTGAATATGAAAATTCTCATCGAGATTATGAGCGTAAATTGGACGCTGCTCGTCTCCAACATGAAGAGGAGCTGTTCAAATTGAAACAAGAAAACTTTGTTCTATCTGCAAAGGTAAATATTTAGTTGAAATTGTAAATGATTGAATTACATTATTTTCTCGTATCCCCATGGCATAAACTGGTGTAAGCAATTTAAAATAAATCAAACGATGGTCAAAGAATAATTCAGGAAGTCCTGGTACCTTGGTAATTGTGAGTTTCCTACAATAAGTGTAGACTGGTGAGCTACCGTCTTGTTAATAAGATATTAATTGGCTACACAGAATTACATTTGACATTACATGTGCTCTAAATACGTGTGTAGGTGACAGAGGAGGATGACTCCAGTGCCAAGCGGAAGGCGCTGCTTGAGGATGGGGGCGGCGAGGGGGGCACTGTTAGTAAGGAGCAGGTGGCCCTCCTAGAGAAGGAGGTGAGGGAACAGGAAGGGCTCCTGGCTGGATACCAGGTGAGTAAATGAGGTGGACCGACTGCTGCATTTATTAATTATTTTTTGTTGTTAAACAAATGGGAATTAAAGCAAGTGATTGAATCCCTAGTTTAAGTGCTGAATTTTGAATGGAATAGGACGGTGAATTTTAAATTCCATAAAATCAATGGGCATAAAAGAAACATGGCATTGAGATAAGTTTTATCCTACATTGTTTAACAGGCAGAAAATGAGCGTTTATACGAAGAACTTAAAAAGATGCAAAAGATGAGTAAAACAACAGAGCAACAAATGTTCAAAGAGAATCAACGACTCACAGGCGAAGTGTCCAGCCTCAAGTAAGTAGAACCTCTCATTAAACTCCACACTATTCTGAAGTAAGCGATATATCTTGGCAATCTTTGAAAGAAGAAACTTATTACTGGTGTTTTTCTAATATCTATTGAAATAAATCTCCCTAGCATGGCTATTACTTGACCGTTGCAGACAGCGGTTAGAACAGAAGGAGTTGGAGTCGCGGCACCGGGGACTTATCACTAGCCCTGCTGTTCAGCAGCAGATTGCTGCTGGCAATATGCCAACTGCAGCACTAGGTGCTGGGCGAATCGCAATGCTTGAAACTGAGCTCAAACAGGCCAAGGTGAATACAAGCTTCTCATCTAGCCATCTATTCTTGGTAACACGAAGTTAGTTTCCATAGAAGCACTTACTTTTAAGACGTTTCCCTTTCATATAGACCGAACCTCTATCATTGGGATAAATGATAAAAGATCTTAATATAGTATGAGCATGAGTCTTGTTTTGTGAACCTTTCTTGATGTGTGTCATTGTAGTCAAGGGAGGAGATGCAACGAGCTGAGCTGCTCACTGTTACACGCGCCAAGAAGGAGGTGGAGAAACAAGTTGACCATTTGGTGGCACAACTTGGGGAAATGGAGCAAAAAGTGAAACAAGCAAAGGAATCCCAATCTCAGGAAGCCAAGGTGAGAGACCATTATGTGAACCAGTGAAGTAAGGGATAAGGTTTTGCTGTAAAATTTCATTTGATATATTGGATTTGGATGATATTTACCTTTTTTCTCTTTATGTGTTCAGGATATAGAGGCACAGTACGGGGAGGAGGTGGAGAAGCTCACACGCCGCCTCAAATGGTATGCAGAAAACCAAGAGCTGCTCGACCGTGACCACCAGCTTCTTAAGAAGAAGGACGAGGAAATCAAGATACTAAATGAGAAAATTGAAAACTTGAACTCTGAGGTATGGGATCTTGCATTGACATTGAAAGACTTGATATAAAGGAAGCTTACTGAAGTATTATTTTATCGTTATCTATTATAGTGTTTCGGGATGTTTCTTATCCTCTTGCCATTTTATATTCAATATATTTCATGAGCTAATACATTTTAACGAAACTGCTGTACTGCGATGAGTGATTCGTAAGAAATATGACGAAACTTTATATAGATTGAAATCATCATATAGTCCAAAATATTGTTCTCTAAAATAGTCCCTTCATACTTATAGCATGGGCGCAGACAGGCCGAGGCAAAATCAAGACTTAAAGAGCGAGCATCAGACGCTCGAAAAATAACAGATCTCCAGCGACAGGTAAGTCTTGATACCTATCAAAATTTAAAAAAAATTCAGTACCCTATGCAAATTGGGAAGCGTTGTTCTAATTAATTCCATATTCTGTTTTGCATAGGTGAGGGAAATGGAGAGCATTATTAGGAAGCGGCATCCCAACTCATTACCGGTGCTTATGTGGGCTGCAAATGCTGCGGTGGACAACAATGCAGCCTCTGATCAGACCAAGCCGCTTTCGGTAAAATATCTAGAGGACCGCTGTAAGAAGTTGGAAACAGAACTGGACTCTAAGGATGAAGAGACAAAGAAGGGTCTACGGGTGATGGAGCAAAAGTATACAACGATGAAAGTAAGTCTTTTTGTATTCATATATCCAAATCTTAAATTTTAAAAACTTCATGATCAAACACTGAACGTCAAAAAGACTGAAAGTCAAAAAGAATGATTAAGATAACGAATTTATTTGTTCATAAATCTTTGATCTTGAGTATGACAATGTATCGGGGGTAATTCAGAGATCATCGTTCTTATACACCTATGCATGACACTAAAAAATTCTAATTATAATCTGAATGAATCTATCCTAATTACAGTATCAGTATGAAGATAGAATAAAAACCTTGGAAATGACCCTTACAAAGTACGAGCATCCTGGTGAAGGTGACCACCCGCATAGTCATTCAGTCGCCTTACAAAGAGAGCTGGACGGTGTCCGAGAACGCTACAAGAAGCAAGTATCTGAGTTGGAAGCAGAAATTGAACGATTAAGAAAAGAAATCACCATCCAAAAGGCAAAAGAACAATGTAAGTATTATAAAATGTAGACTTTACTGGTCAATACACGTATTTGTAGGGGATGGTCTTAATCAATGGAAGAGATGAAAAATATTGTAGAAAGTGTATTATTCTAACAATTTTGAATTGCCATATAATTCATATCAACTTTTTTTTAATGTATTCACTGTTTACATTGTACTCCCGGTATGTTCCGTTTTACATGACATCTATCTGTATCCTATCACGCAGAGTGAATCAGATTGCTCTTGATTTGTTCCTCTTTAATTTTAATTGCAGCTGCTTCCAAATCAGAACTTCGAGCTACACGTGAGGCAGAGCAAGACTTCCAGGCACGGATTAGAGTTCTGGAGGGACAGGTCTTGGAAAAAGAAAAGGAGCGAGCATCGCTGCAGGTCACTCTCGATCGCATTCAAAAAGAAAAGCAGCAACTTAACACAGAATTGGCCCGGCGTACTGAGAGGCCACCAGCCACCGGCATAGGTAAGTCTGACTGATGAACCTTTCAGGTGTTTGTTTTGAATCCTTGTGTAATAATGCATGTATTCGTAAGCAAACGAATTATTATATGATAATCAGAGATCCCGGGTCAGAGATCCACTAAAGTATCTTGGACGGCTAGGTTTATTTGGGTGTGGTGGAATCTCTCACAGGTATCACAAACATAAATTGGCTGCACCATCTAGATGTTTACAATCCGCCAGTTCACACTATTTGGTCATGTGCTTAGAAAATAGTGAAATCCACCCCACTCCCTTCCCCCACACTGCCTTTCCGGATAGGATTCCCCATGCAAACAGTATTTTGGTGTTGACACCAGATCCATTCCTGATGATACATAGTTGTTCAGCATGAAATCAATATTCTCTCATTCAACAGGCCGGGGGAGTTCTGAGACAGATCGGCGACCACGGTCACTTAGCCGAACACGTACAACTGGTACACGCAAACTTGCTGGCCAAAACTCACTTGGTAACCGCCGGTCGGCATCAAAGGAATCTGTCCTCACGACAGAGTCAGAACCACTGCCGGCCTACCCTAAAACAAGTAGCACCACACAGGACAAACAGTATGAACCAGGCAGCTTCACAGGGCTCCACATTGAAGATGTACTCAGGGAAAAAGATGAACTCAAGCAGGAGGTATTCCTACTCTATCCACTGCCCATATATATTTTTTTACTGCAAGCGCTGATTCCACATTTATTTATGCCTGTGGAACCAGCACTGAAGTGGCACGATATGTAATCAGAGCTTGTCAAATATTATGTTCTTTACTATCACGATAACTCTACCACTGCCATCAGCAGCTGATCTTAACCTATGAAGGACTGCATGGTACATTGATGCATCATGCTGACCCTACAGGGTTGATGCACCCCCGAAGGGTCGACATGATGCTCCAAAGATCGACATGTTGATTGGTAAATTCGCCAGTACTGCCGTGGTGCTTCAGCTGATCAGGGAACAGGAACCCAGAGCGATCATATGGTTCTTAAAGGATTACTCATCTGGTATTATGTGTGACTAGGTCGTAATCTGTCTATTAAATGTAAACCCTTATGTCTGTTTTATCTCCAGGTGGAAAGGTTGAAGCTGGAAATCGATCACTGCAGAATCAACAATCAAAAGTTACTTGCTGAAGCTGAAGTGAAAGAGCGCCGAGCAAGTGAGCAATCGGACGAACATGTAAGATCTATTTATGGTTTTGATTGATGTGAACTGTGAAATACTAATTTATTTGGTCAGTGTCTTTAGAGATAAGGCATATATCGGCTCCTTTAGTAAAATTATCAATATTTGGATTTTAGACGCCCAGTAGATGTATGTTTTAGGTATGCAATGAGGTCTCGTATGCATCAATTGTACATATGTATTAGATATACGTTGTTCATGATTGACACTTAAAATGGAAAGAAAGCTAATTTTACAACTCTTGCCTCTTTAGCTGTCAGCACTGCGGATGTCCCACCAGATGGAGCTGCAGAAGCTGATGACGGAACATGCCATGTCACACTCTACCTCCAGGGTAGCCGAACTCCAGGGCCGCATCGACACGCAGGAGGTGAGTGAATCACACTCATGGACATCAGCAACTATCATCAGGGTATTACCGTAAATTCTCGTGTATAAGCCGCTGCTTATACCAGAATCTAAATCAAAATTAGGCTTGTAGGATTGGCCCAAGGTCTGGGTGCGGGTTATACGAGGGTATTTACTACTATGGAACAGTACTAAACCACCAAATTTCAGGCCTCATATGCAGCTTATATCATTCTCCGAAAGTCAGGGTGTGGCTTATACGAGGGTGCGGCATATAGGAGGGTGCGGCTCATAGGAGGGAATTTACGGTATAACACACCGCTGTTTGTATGTATACCGAGGTTGCAGGTTCGCTAGTAGGAGGCACCATTGCTTGATCTAGTACCCAGAGAAATGAGCACTGATAATAACCAGCATAATGGGTTCCAGATGTTATGTAATGTACCCTAAACAGTCTGTACTGAATGAAGGGAATTATCTCATTTGTCAGTAGTGTATCCCGCTAGGTCGGTATAGACCCACAGACATGCTATTTGACCAACATATACATGTACTGTAAAACTTTCAGAGACCTACTGCAGCTCATGACATTGCCCTGAACTAAGGATGAGGCTTATACATAGGGTTTTGATACTGTAAGCCATACTAAAATTGAAATTTCCAAGGTGTGGCGTTTAGCGTTTTCCAATGTTGAGCTACTTAAAAGCAGCCTTGACTTTTACATCAACATTTTATTTTAGGTTATGGTAAAGCATCTGAAGGAACAGCTCGCAGATTCTAGAGTTGACAGTGAAGAGTTAGCTACATTACGTGTGCGCACAACGACCCTGGAGGCACAGGTAACAGACCTGCTCGCAGAGCTCAGAGACGCACGTCAGAACCACACACCGGTAAGTCATAGTCTAATAGTTAAGGTTCTGTTATATATCAAAGTCAAGGTCCTTCGATATTAAAAGAAAATTTTGTATAGAACAGTATTTTAGCACATGACTTTCACTCAAATATTTTTCAATTGAGTTAAGATAGATGTGAAGATCATATATCCGTCTATACGTTAGGAGTATTTGGGAGTTGTTATGGACGATGGTATTCTTTAAGTATCCGTCTTACATTAACTATGATTTGGCCCTGTCATTATGATTTATATATGACAACTAGGTTAACCAAAAAACTTAACCATACACACATAATATCTGTGTTGCAGGAGATGAAACATTATGTAGCACTACAGGACCAGATCCGTAAACTGGAGACACGCCACCAACAACGGGAGCAGGAGTTGAAGCAAATCATCCTCCAGGCGCAGACAATGGCTGCTGCCGACATGGAACAGGAGGTCAGCAAGTGGAAGAAAATTGTCGATGGCAAGAACCGCGAAATTGAGAAGTTTCGCGCTGAATTGGACACGATCCTGCAGGTTTTACAAGAACTGCAGCGGCAGGGGGTGATCCTACCCAGCGGGTCTAGTTCTAGTAGTCGCTACTCAGATAGGTAGCACATGCTAATATATTAGCACTTTAACTGCTGTTCCTCATTTGCTGACAGGCAAACTTTGTTACTCTTGCAAAGCTCAGAGAACTAACAAACTGGGCTGAATCTACAGGCCATCCTTCCTCATCAGCTGAAACCACCCACCTCCTTTCAGTACTCGATGGAGAATGTGTAGATGAATTGAAGTATCTAGCCATTACTGATCTTCCTTCTTCGATGGTGGTGCTCAGAAGGATCATCAAAACAGAAAAGAGTGACTCATTTAATAATGTCAAACACCAAACACTGAACGAAGGCAGCGCTTACAAAAAGCACAAGAAAGTACTGAGTATAGCTACATATGATCCACATTTGCTAAATTTGCTCTTGCGTGAATGCACAAATGATGGACCACTCGTTACCACCCTGTCTTTTCTAATCGTGATGCCGAAGAATTACCATAATTTATAAGCGAGTATTTTGGAATATTTGTTGTAAATAAGATGCATAACCTGTAGATACAAGAGTTCACTGGCGCTCTATAGGCTATAATTTATTGGAGATAATAACTCATTAGGATAGTAATATGTGTTATACTAAAACCAGTCAGACTTTTTGTTACATACATGTATTGCTGCTGTTATCCGATAAGACTTTAAAGGTCACATGTGTTTTAAGTGTGTTTGGAGGAAAGGAATGTGGCGCTTACACACATTTTAGCCACATGTATCTATCAAAGGAATCCAACTATGAAAGGAATATAACAAGAAAAAAAAATCTCTGACAAAAAGCAACCACGGAAAAGAATGCTCAATTCCCAACGATGTAAATGTTGCCTTTAGATGTCAGATACTCAGTAAATGTACTAAAATCATACTGTTACCATGAAATAACGAGAAGTATCTCAACCCACCAAATATTCCCGGTAGCTGGTAAAGGAACCTTCAATGTCTGATAGATTCTGTTTATGTATATCTACCCAGAGGGCAATTATAAGGGGGGGGGGGAATAACCCTTTAAGGGTCATTAATGCTTTATGCCTATTTGTCATCATTTGCAAGGTCTGCATTCATGCATTATTGTGAACTCATTTTCTTGAACCTCAAGGTGCACCTTATAAGTGGTGTGCACCGCAAATGTGAGGTAGACATTAATGCACTATGCGGCACTGAGCGGGTCGTTTTGATTCTTAATATGAGGCGTTTGTTCTGTATTTGATCTGGTGCTAGAGGATTGTTGTGGTATAAGTCAATTATAGAGTTTGTTATCCAATATCTAGGATACCCCAAACCGTACCTCATCAGAAATAAGTTGGGGCTTGAGTCACCAAATTTCCTGATGTTCTGCATGAGAGAATATTTTTTTCGTACTTTTGTATATTCACAAGCGAATATGCTTGAATGTAATTCCATGACAATCTTAAAAGGTTCTTAGGTTCAAGAGATTAGGCTTTCTAAACCTCCCACATGTTAATACTCATTATGGAAAGATGTGTCATTTCTTTTCGATATATCGTTAGACGTAGCTTTATGAATATGTGGTTCTATGGGCAATTGTAAAAGAAAAGTAAGATGTAAATATTATATTGATGAAAAAGAAATATTTCTATTTGACGAGATAAATTGATAGACAGTGTATTCCCTAGCACAATAAGAGCTTGGGTAAAACACTTAAAAATGTGTGACTGATAGAAATACTAAATCTGTATCATTCTTGGATATCGACCATGATTCTAAACCTCTGTCAGGTTGTGTTATTTTACCATATACCATGACTTGGTGAATTTTCACGTGCTGGACTGCAAAACACTTGAGTGATACAAAGAAAAAAAAAGTGCCTTCAAAATTTGTATTCTAAGGGAGATAAACTTGTCTGTGATACATGTAATGTACATTTATATATCTATTCCACTCAAAATTAGGCACATGACACACTAAGATTTGTGTGATCTCAAAGACTTGAAACTACCGTAATCTCCCGCGTAGAAGACGCGCCGTGCGTATAAGACGCACCCCAAACTCAGCACATGCATTTTTCACGTATAAGACGCACATTTTAATGCTCAATTTTGTAAATCCAGTACTGTTCTATAGTAAAATTACCCCTCGTATAAGGCGCACACCCAACTTGAGAGAAAGCTATAAGACCCCCCAGCATTTTGATTGGCGTAGAGGACGCGTCTTGTACGCGGGAGTTTACGGTAACTTCCACCGTTATTCTTTACTTCCAACTTATTTGAAGATCATATAGATAGCCTGTGAATTCCCTTATTGGTTAAATGGCACAGACTGAAATAGCAATCCGGGTATTAGGGGTTCTTTCTCTACGAAATGTAAATATGTAAAGATCAGTTTAGATTTTGAGATACTGACGGTCAGAAAGAGTTATAGAAATAAACCTTTATAGAAAATTTGAATCAATTGTTGCCTCTTACCCTGTCGTCTGCAAGAATACTTGTACAGGTAATAGACATTAAAGACTCAGGAACTATGATATACAATTTGTATATTGTATGTCTATGATAGCACTTGAGGACCATTAGTTAATGTACTTAAATTCCCAGTGCCCTGTGAAATCTCTGTTTAGTGCACGTTTAGCAAACAAAGATAAGCTGGACCTATAGGGTCTAAGTGGGATTGGAGCTGTTATTTGGGATATACACTGATTAGATACGAACCAGCTTGTCTCTGAAAGTGGGTGTTATCCAGCAATAGGTATCCATTATGAAAATGTCTTTATCAGTGTGTATTTTAGCAAAACCAGTGAAATTCAAAATGGTCACCGGGAGCATACACTATCCCTCCACTATTTCCTGTTAGCCGACCAAGCTCGTGAGCTTTGAGATTCTGATACGGGAATAGGGAGCCTAAGTCTCGCGATAAACTATGTCGTAAAAAAAAATCTGTCTCAGACAGATGATCGAGACAGGCCATTTGCCGTCCCCTTAAGCCTCCCTTGGTAAATGGAAGATGCCCAAACCCTGTTCATTGCTGCCTTGGCCCATACTCCAAGAGCTCAAATTCTATTGGAATCCTTACAATTCGTCCGCTAGTTGCTAGTGTGGGGGTGTGGATGGGGGGTCCCCCATGTCACATGTCGATTTTAAAAAATGGCCATGTCCCCATGTCAATTTTAAGAAATGGTCATGTCACCATGCAGGGCTGAGCATATCTGAAAATCCTGGAGCCAATGCTAGAGGGGCTGTAGCCTAGTTCCGGGATGAATCCAGAATTTTCAGAAAAACAGACTAAGCTACACCCCTGATATCCCACACCCAGAAAATTTGGTGCATTTCTAGAGCCCAATAAAGAGATTACCCCAAACTATTTCAGGGATGGATCCATGATTTTGTAAAAGGGGGGGTTCCAAACCTGGGGCCTATCACCGCAGTGTCGCAAGCACAGTGCCACGATGTCGCAAGCACAGTGCCGATACATATCTAGTGAGGTTTGGGGAAATCTTTGAAATTTTGAAATCTAGACAACAAATGGTGCATTCTTATGCATTTCTAGACCCCAATCCAGTAAACCCTAGCAGTAAACCCATGATTATGAGAACAGGGAATGAAAATCTTATTAAATGTTGATTGCACAATGGTGTTTGAGGGAGGCTTGGGAGCCTGTCCCCTAAACAATTTCAGAAATATAAATATCAAACTCCAATTTTTTTTAAAGCATTTTTATGTAAACCTGGGGTTGGCAGGGTTTCCATAATGGGGATGTAAATCTTATGTGGTAATACTTTGTCCTTTGAGAGGTTTTTGGGGCTGGTCCCTAAAGAAAGATTTTTCAAATATAGATGTCAAACTCTTTAGTTTAAAGGATTCAAATATGATGTGAATCTAGTATTTTTAGATATTGTTGTCTAAGTCTAATTTCAAAAAAATGATGTTGTACCTTGAAGTTTTAAGCATTTTGGTTTACCCTCAGGAGTTAGTTTATGCAGTGGTGATTAAGGGAGTTTTGGGTCATGCCCAAAAGAAATCTTTTAACATAATCATCAAACTTATATTTGAAGCATTTTGGTATAGGCAAGCATTTTCAGCAAGGGATGCAAATTTATGTGCTGATACCATACATTCTTCTTTGATATGGAATGGACAGCTTGTCCCCTAAGGAAATCTTTGAACTATTTGTGTCAAACACTGCATGTAGTCTATTCGTAAAGGAATTTCTGTATCATTGGGTGTGAATCTAGTCATCATATAGACACTACACTCCCCCCCCCAAAAAAAAAAAATAAAAAAAAATAACAACAACACACACACACAAACACAAGAACTATAATAACAAAACAACCAAAAACCAGTACCTGCTTTATGGGAATGTGTAGGAGGGGTGGGGTCATTTCCCTGGGAAAATGTTGAGAAATTTAATGTCAAAACATGCTTTCTGGTGACTTTGGGAATCACATCATAACTTTGGTTCTATTTGGAATTTTTGAAAAATTCTTTCACTGTTGTAAAGCCCAAAATCTGGAGATTATTCTCAATGATATTGTCGCCACTTTTTGGCTACATGGCGACAGTTACCCAGCCCTGCCATGTTGATTTAAAGAAATTGTTCATGTCAATTTAAAGAAATTGTTCATGTCCCATGTCACTAAGCCTAAAATAGCCCATGGGCCATGTCGTTATGTTGATTTTAGTGTGGCCTCGGCCAGCGACTATTGAATCCAGTTCAATAGCTTGGGATCAGCTCTACATTTCACTGGATGTGTATTCCAATTAAATGTTTTATTGCCCCTTTGATCTAGATAATCTGATTGAACCTGAATGTGTATTCAGTCTCCACCTGATGTTAGGTGATACTTTAAAGGAATGTTGCCCCCCCCCTGGGAGCTCCGGCGGGAGCTGCAGTTATCTAGACTGAGGACCCATCAAGATTCAAGAGATTTCAAGATTCAAGATGGCTTTATTGACTAATGTACAGGTACACTTATGTCAGCACCAGGTTCTCATTTAGAATGTTGTAGACATATTTTATATATGAGTATATACAGTTTACAGCTCCTGGCCTTTTAGATGATTTGCAATATGGGGCCACTGCTACCGGTAGTATTTGAGAAAGATTCCTAGTGTCATCGTGTCTTTTATAGTAATCAACGAACTTGAGGTATTTTGTTTCAAACACTGACCGTGCGTTTCTCATCTCGGGCATGTTACAATGTAAGAAGACATGATTGACATCTTGCACAGCATTACAGAATGTGCACTTAGAATTGACAGGTTTCTTTCCTCTATATCTTCTTGACAGGCTGTCAAGTGTCAGTCCGGAGTTTAGCAATAATGGTTCTAATTTTAGGTGATTCTGTATGCGTTAGGTATTCACGCTCTTCATAAATGTCATTGAGATCATCTTTACACATCTTGATAATTCTACACTTGCCAGTATTCTCTGGGTTATCAATGTACTGGTTGTATTTCTGAATATGTGCATCATTTAACCTTCTCTTTATATTATTTTTGAGTGAGGACTTTGACCAAGCATAAGGATCGAGGCAGACATTCTTACAACCGATTTTAAACAAGAGGTATTGGATATCTTTAAGCCATTGGTGGTTTTTGACTCTTCATGGTAGAGAAGGCCTCATTTAGAATAGGGTTTTTCGATCCATGCTCAAGCCTCAGCCAATATAGAATGTTCAGTACAATTATTAGACCCGAGGTTCGACCTCGGGTCTACTTCTAGTGGACACGTTTTCCCTGAAGCTTTTTGTGTATAGGGGTAATGTGCACCATAAATCGACCACTGCCCATTTTATGTGAAATTGTTTTTTTTTAAATTTGCAATGGTATTGTATACATATTAATGTTAAATTGACCATTGCAAAGTACTGTGGATTAACTTGGAAATCAATTTGGTATATTGTGCATATTACTATGGAAAAAAATTGTAAATCATATAGGTATTGTATAGTGTTGGTCGATTTATGGTAGGTCTACCCCAGCACAGCTTTTGGCGGGCTCCCTTCTTGATAAACAATTTTATTCCGGTCTGATGACCACACACCAAAGCAGCTCTCTGTACTGACGTCGTCAAGAATAGCATAGGTTCCCTAGGATATGTTACTCCATAGAGTCCTATAGTGCAAGCCACCCCCCTCTACCCCCCCCCCTTAAAAGTAGGCTACCTTTTGTGTTCAGTACTGAGTCCTATGTAAGATAAGGGGGTTTATGGAGATGTCAGGAATCTTTATCAGAGTGATATCAAATGGAAACAAGGGGCCACCTATACCAAAAACTCCTGCTGAATCCAAAATTTGTGGTATTGATTCTCAAAATTTGGCCAAAGGTACCTAAAAATGAGGTTTGATGATGAGAATATTTGAAAAATGTACAAAAGTTATATTGAAAATGATTTGAACTTTTTATAGATGCAACATGCTAATCAAAGACAGTACCTCAATCTACATATCCCAATGTTTGCCTATCCCAACCTGACAAGTACTCTGCCTGCATATGGCTCTGCCTCTCCAACATACTGCCTATCCCTTAGTCTGCCTATCACTCATACTACCTATCCCTTGAAACATCTAGAGTTTAATTAGGGTTTCCCTCAAATGGCTTAAAGGATTAAAGTTTACCCCTCACCTTTGTACCTAATTTTCTCTGTACATTCTTACCATTAGTCTACCTATCCTCAATTTGCCTATCATTCACTTTACCTATCCCTCATGGTGACTATCCCCCAACTCTGCACATCCCTGGGTGGGGGGGTCTGTTCCACTGTGTCCATAGGTAAAGCTCTGAGTTTCATCTCCTATCTATTGAAGCTTCTTGACGTCGTTCTGAGTACTTTACTTTAACCCTCTAAGGTGCACAGGATTAGCAGGCTGTCCAGGGGCCGCACATACTTCCCTATGATGCATTGATGCACTTTAACCCTTTATGGATGGCATGATGCATTGATACACAGTCAACCCTTTATGAATGGCATGATGCATTGATTCACTTTAAGCCTTTATAGATAGCATGATGCATTGATGCACATTTAACCCTTTATGGATAGCATGATGCATTGATGCACATTTAACTCTTTATGAATGGCATGATGCATTGATGCACATCTAACCCTTTATAGATAGCATGATGCATTGAGGCACATTTAACCCTTTATGAATGGCACGATGCATTGATGCACATCTAACCCTTTATAGATAGCATGATGCATTGAGGCACAGTTAACCCTTTATGAATGGCATGATGCACTGATGCACATTTAACCCTTTATGAATGGCATGATGCGTTGATACACAGTTAACCCTTTATGAATGGCATGATGCATTGATGCACATTTAACCCTTTATGAATGGCATGATGCATTGATGCACATTTAACCCTTTATGAATGGCATGATGCATTGATGCACAGTTAACCCTTTATGAATGGCATGATGCATTGATGCACATTCAACCCTTTATGAAT
The DNA here is from genome assembly GCA_949317995.1 of Acholoe squamosa. Taxonomy (NCBI): domain Eukaryota; kingdom Metazoa; phylum Annelida; class Polychaeta; order Phyllodocida; family Polynoidae; genus Acholoe; species Acholoe squamosa. The sequence goes on along the minus strand of OX439037.1, from coordinate 64,928,871 downwards.
GGCATGATGCATTGATTCACTTTAAGCCTTTATGAATGGCATGTAGCATTGATGCACAGTTAACCCTTTATGGATAGCATGATGCATTGATGCACAGTTAACCCTTTATGGATAGCATGATGCATTGATACACATTCAACCCTTTATGAATGGCATGATGCATTGATTCACTTTAAGCCTTTATGAATGGCATGTAGCATTGATGCACAGTTAACCCTTTATGGATAGCATGATGCATTGATGCACAGTTAACCCTTTATGGATAGCATGATACATTGATGCACATTTAACCCTTTATGAATGGCATGATGCATTGATTCACTTTAACCCTTTATGAATGGCATGCTGCATTGATTCACTTTAAGCCTTATAAATGGCATGTAGCATTGATGCACAGTTAACCCTTTATGGATAGCATGATGCATTGATGCACAGTTAACCCTTTATGGATAGCATGATGCATTGATGCACAGTTAACCCTTTATGGATAGAATGATGCATTGATGCACATTTAACCCTTCATGAATGGCATGATGCATTGATGCACAGTTAACCCTTTATGGATAGCATGATGCATTGATGCACAGTTAACCCTTTATGGATAGCATGATGCATTGATGCACATTTAACCCTTTATGGATAGCATGATGCATTGATGGACAGTTAACCCTTTTTGGATGTTACAAAGCATTGCTGCACATTTAACCCTTCATGGATAACATGATGCATCGATGCATTTTAACCCTTTATGAATGGCATGATGCATTGATGCACTTTAACCCTTTATGGGTGGCATGATACATTGATACACAGTTAACCCTTTATGAATAGTATGATGCATTGATGCACATTTAACCCTTCATGGATAACCTGATGCATTGATGCACTTAACCCTTTATGGATGGCATGATGCATTTATACTGTTAACCCCTTAGGGATAGCATAATGTATTGATGCACAGTCAACCCTTTATTGATAAACAAGGCATTGATGTGCAGTTAACCCTTTTATGGATGTCATGATGCATTGTCAGCAAATATGTCAGTAATAATGCACTATTTGTCAGCAATTAGTCAATTTATGTTAGTAATTGCTCATTATTGGTCAGCAGTTCATCAACATATGTCAGTAATCACTCACTATTTGTCAATATCTGATTGAATATTGAAAATTGAATTGAAAATAGCATTGAAAATTGCATTAAAAACTCGGGTCGTTTAGGTCTTAGACCTAACCTGCTCCATCTTTTTGGATTCAATGGGAAATCTCCCTAACTCACCTAGTGCGAGAGTAGTACTTGCATATTTTGATATACCCAGAGCAAACTTGCAACTTGTAGAGTAAAACACTTCTACCGGACAGGCCTTTCTGACGCCTTCAGAGGTTAAGTCCTCAATTATAAGAGTTACCGGTTGCTTTCTGTACGCAGACAGGAGTAGTATAATAGTTGGTCTTTTCTGGATAATATCCAGAAAAGACCACCATATTTGAATTATCCAGAGAAGACCTCCTATTTTTAGATTATTTATAAAAGAGGTCGTTTATAGATATATTTAATTTATCTATAAAAGAGGTCGTTTATAGATATATTTAGATTATTCATAAAAGAGATCGTTTATAGATATATTTAGAATAGGATTATTTTAGAAACAGTAATTATATCACTTTAGGTTTTAAATACAAAAGAGAGGTCAAGTGGTTCTCATGTCACAAGGTTCTTAGCTGAGCTTTCGGTACAGAGGAATGAACTGAGTGTACCAAGGATTGAAGGAGGATTGAAACAAGGAGGATTGAAGGAGGATTGAAGGAGGATTGAAGGAGGATTGAAGGAGGATTGTGGAACACATTTAATTCCAGATCAGCGCTCTAAGGAATGGTGGCAGACACGCTTCAACAGTGGGAGCATCAACCAACAATGGGAGCATCAACCGTTCTGCTTCAACCAACTGATGGGAGCAGACATGCTTCAACCATCATCCGTTCTAAGTTGACAAGGTCGGAAGAACTGTTGTGATTTTGTCACTGGAGCTAGTACCTGAAGCTACAGACGTGGAGGTTCGTGACATGAGGGCCGGACCTCTCCAATTAACCCCAGACATTGCGTTCCTTATATACTCCACCTCAGCAGTGAAATCATAAATGTGGTGTTACACTTTTAAGTCTATGAACAAATAGACATTCAGTTTAAGAAGATATAGATTTTTTTCATCAGTTCGAGTGATTTAGGGACAGAGTTTTTTCTCCTCTATTTTTTGATATATTTCATTGATATCAGCAAAGAATATTTGCTGAGTTATTAGAGGAATTTACAGCGGTAGTTTAAATTGAAACGACAGATTTTTATTCAAAACGCGGATTTTTTGTCCCCCTCTACCGAGAACAATACGAACTATTTCTAGCATGATGTAGGTTATGTGGAACTAAATTATTACATGTATAATGCTCTTTTCTTTGTATTTTCTTGAACAGTTTGAATGAATCATATATAGAGCTCTTTCTTTTCATTGTTTGATATATTTTATTGATATCAATAAAGAATATTTGCTCATAGCTTACAAATGAGACGATAGATTTCATCGTATTTAGAGCGCAGAACGCATTCTCAGGTTTCCCTCTACCGAGAATAATATGAACTATCTTTGTCCTGTTCCAGGTTATGTGGAACTAAATAATTTATGTACATAGCTTTTCCCATCTCTTTGACACTAATCTGCGTGTCACATGACGAATTTAGGATAAGATCATGTCTCATGTCATTTTTCCATGTCCTTGTCACTAGGTTCCATGTCACATGTTAAATTACTATTATCCCATGTCTTTGACACTAATCTGCGTGTCACATGACGAATTTAGGATAAGATCATGTCTTACAAATGAGACGATAGATTTCATCGTATTTAGAGCGCAGAACGCATTCTCAGGTTTCCCTCTACCGAGAATAATATGAACTATCTTTGTCCTGTTCCAGGTTATGTGGAACTAAATAATTTATGTACATAGCTTTTCCCATCTCTTTGACACTAATCTGCGTGTCACATGACGAATTTAGGATAAGATCATGTCTCATGTCATTTTTCTATGTCCTTGTCACTAGGTTCCATGTCACATGTTAAATTACTATTATCCCATGTCTTTGACACTAATCTGCGTGTCACATGACGAATTTAGGATAAGATCATGTCTCATGTCATTTTTCCATGTCCTTGTCACTAGGTTCCATGTCACATGTTAAATTACTATTATCCCATGTCTTTGACACTAATCTGCGTGTCACATGACGAATTTAGGATAAGATCATGTCTCATGTCATTTTTCCATGTCCTTGTCACTAGGTTCCATGTCACATGTTAAATTACTATTATCCCATGTCTTTGACACTAATCTGCGTGTCACATGACAAATTTAGGATAAGATCATGTCTCATGTCATTTTTCCATGTCCTTGTCACTAGGTTCCATGTCACATGTCAAATTACTATTATCCCATGTCTTTGACACTAATCTGCGTGCCACATGACGAATTTAGGATAAGATCATGTCTCATGTCATTTTTCCATGTCCTTGTCACTAGGTTCCATGTCACATGTTAAATTACTATTATCCCATGTCTTTGACACTAATCTGCGTGTCACATGACGAATTTAGCCATGTCACCTGTTGTCAAATTACTATTATCCCATGTTTTTGACACTGATCTACGTGTCACATGACGAATTTAGGATAAGGTCATGTCTTAGATCATTTTCCGTGTCCTTGTTACTAGATTCCATGTCATAATGTAAACAGATATATAGACAAGATTCGATTAGTTCTTATGAATGCCTCCAGATGGGAGAGCAATAGGTGTTGCATTAGTCATAACGGTTCCATTTATGTTTCTCATGTGAAGCTCCATGCTGACTATGTCATCGAGTCACTCGTTTCCAAGCCTGCTGTGTATGTATGTTAGTATGTTTGTATGAGTAGGAGAGGAGCGGTATGAGTTACTCTTTTGACTTTTTACACATAGATTTAGTCCATACACGCAACAAAATGATCTGTTTGAGTTGCTCACTACAGTGAGTAGTTACAGTGGACAGTTTATATTTAATCACTGTAAGCAAATCAGTGAGTCATTTAGTGAGTCTTTTAGTGAGCCTGTAGTTGCAGTGAGCAGTTAGTGAGTCATTTAGTGAGCCTGTAGTTGCAGTGAGCAGCTTATGAAGAGTCTCAGCTGCTCACTGTAAAAGGCTCGCCATAGCGAGGTGTTTGATGTTTATGTAAAGTAACAGCGAGCGGCTTATACAGAGTTTGAGTTGCTCTCTGTAAAAGGCAAGGTATAGTAAGTTGCTTAATTTTTAACCAAAAGTAGATCTTTCGTTATATATTTACACATATTTTGTTTGTATAAATATACATCCATCAGTCACCACGTGAAGGTAGATCTACATGACTGATTTAATTTTGAAAAAATGAAGGCCTAAAGTGAAAATTTTGGAACAAAAACAAAGTTTCCTGTCTCTCTATGAGCTAAGTAGATATATAGATATATATGAATGGCTTATATTGTATATTTCATTTTATCTAACCAACGTCGAATAAAATGAAGATATTGAAAGCTTTTTTTTTTTTTTTTTTTTTTAGCTTTTGTTTTCACTCGATCTGGATCAAGTGATAACATGAAGCCTAATTATTTAAGAAGCAGATTTTTAACCAGATCTGGATCAAGCATAAAAATACAGCTTCCTTATTTGAATATATATATATATATATATATATATATATATATATACCTACATGCTTTATACGTAGAGACAGGCAAACACATTGCTTTTGTAGCTATTTTAAATGAAGTTGGAGAAGGCTTTCATTTTCTATAGTGTTTCTGATGATTTGAAAGAAGGAAAAATTTTTGATTGCTTGGTTTAACCCTTTTTTTTCTATATTTTTTATAACGAGCATAGTAAAGTCTAAATCTCTGATGTAGTATGAATTTCCTATACATTTTTTTTTGTGAGAAAAATATGTCCCCCTTACAAACATTTGAGTCAAGAAAAAAATGAAGTCTTTTTTGGAAAATAATTTTTTTGTAGGTAATTTTGTGATATCTTTTGATTTGAAGCATGCTAGCATTTCATTTTCACTTATTATTTGACTCAGTAATTGAGCTAGATAAAAGCTGTGCCCTTTGTCTATTTTGCAGTTAAACAAAAAAATGGCTTGAAAAATACGTAAAGCACTTTCTATAGCTATGTACAATGACTTTTTTGAGGGCTGTTGTCTGAAAATATAACTTCGATGGCCGGCTTCTTTGTACAATACACGAGAATAATAGCACACAGAATTGTGGTATGAGCACATTTTGATATAGCTTTGTCCTGTCCAGCAGTTTTTTGTAGATAGCTTTCCACATTTACTGCGTTTCCCATCTAAGCAATCACACAAGTTATATGAATATTGTTTCCTTCTTTTAAATCCTGTTGGAACACTTACCTTGAAATTAGATGGTAATTTAAAGCTCAAAATGTGAGCAAATAAAAATAAGATATCTTGCATGGAATAGACCTTCTCCATGGTTTGGTTTCTATGTTATTTCCTTACTATATATAAAGGGGTGAGAGTTTGGGAGGAGTTTATTTTAGCCACTCCCTTTTGCATGGAAAATTCCATGCTACTACATATATTAATTAGCATGGAAATTTCCATTGTACTGCATAGTTTAAAATAGGATGGAAAGGGAGGGGTATGGGAGGAGTTTATTTAGCCACACCCCTTATTGTATGGAAAATTCCATGCTACTGCGCAGTTTATTTAAATAGCATGGAAATTTCCATTGTATTGCGCAGTTTAAAATTTATTTAGCCACACCCCTTATTGTATAGAAAATTCCATTATGCTATTGAGCAGTTTAAATAGCATGGAAAGGGAGGAGTTTATTTAGTCACACCCCTTATTGTATGGAAAATTCCATTATGCTATTACGCAGTTTAAATAGCATGGAAAGGGAGGAGTTTATTTTAGCCACTCCCTCTTGCATGGAAAGTTCCATGCTATTGCGCAGTTTAAGTGGCATGGAAATTTCCATGCTATTGCGCAGTTCATTTAACATGAAAACTTCTATGCTGTTGCGCAGTTTATGTTATTGCGCAGTTGAATTATGCTATTGTATAGTTGAATTAGAGTGAGAGTTTCCATTTTATTGCGTAGTAAAATAAAAGCAGAAGTTTCCTTTTTATTACATGTTTAAATAGTAGGATTTTATGAGAAGGGGATTTAAGAAGAGTTGTTGTATAGCTTAAATTTTTAATGAGCTCCCTTATTATGCGGATATTTTTATTGAATAATGGGGCAGCAACAACAAATTCATAAAAGATTTTTTATTTTTCATGATAACATGTAATTATAATTATATGATAGTGTAGATTATGTAAGAGGGTAAGCTTGTAAGTTATAAACTGTTCTCAGCTTCTATCTCGTGGAGGTTAATGATCCTAGCTTATATGATTTGTAAGCAAGCATGCATTTAATAATTCATGTAACGGGAGGCTTATACGAAAAAAATTAGGTGAGGTTATAATATACTAAGCTATTTTATTTATAGCATTGCTTTGTTATTTAGCATGCATAAGTTGATAGTTTAAGACGGCTAAGCTAAGGATTTTACTGGTTTTAAAAGCTTTAAATGTTAAGCTATTCTATTCATAGCATTGCCTTAAAAGTAATACATTCAAGTTAATTACTTATATAGTAGTTAAATTGAAGATTTCATAGACCTTAAATGAAGGTTTTTTTTCTATGTCTTTGCTCTGAGAACAGACGATAATATATGGAAGATAGTTTTTGAGCGCACAGACATAGAGCTAGCTACATGTACACTGTAAAATAGCATTGCTGTAGTTCGCAAGAGATATGACTTGAAACACTTTAAGGTTTACAGACGAATATTTCTTTGATTGTAACAAGGAATAAATGATTTGCATGCTATCTATTTTTGAAATGTTAAACCATCCTCTATGACAGTATACATAACGTACATTAAACCTATAGACCACTAGTTTTGTTAGGACTATATAGATGCAACAGCACTACATTGAAGCATTATGACTGCTTACGGTTGTGAAATAGCAGCTAAGGCGTATAAGATTATATGGATTGAGTCGAGTTGTTGTTAGCCTATGAAATGTAATTAATTGTTTGTTGAGGTTTTTTCATGGGCAGGTACTTTTTTGATAGACGTTGTTAAAAAATCTTGCCGGGAAGAAACTCCAGCTTTGGACGTGTTTTCCAGCATGACTTATTGGTACATTGAGGCAGTAGAAGGGTTTAATATCTGTTACAGCGTTGTACCAGGCATCAGGTGACATGGACTACATCAGTGCACATAAATTTTCCTTTTTAGCCTTGCCTTTTTTTAAATAAGGACCTAAGAACATAGCTTAACCTATTCAGGACCAGCATAGAAAGTGCCTTTGACTGTAATAGACGTAGTGATAGCTTCAGTAACTTTTGTGTTCAGAAAGTTCCATCACGTATGAAATAATGTGTTGATAAGATGCTTGATATGTGTTTAATGCTACTATGTTTGGCTTTCTACGTCTTAGATTTAGACTCATCAAAACTTTGCAACGTTATGAATTTTCATTTCACCATATATGGCTTTATCCCTCTTAACATTGAGCTCTGAGGAAAATTCCATGACGTCATGAATATCTTATGCTAGCATTCCCATATTTGGCTTTCTACGTCTTAGAATTAGGCTCAGGAAAACTCTGGAACGTTATGAATATTCATTTCACCATATATGGCTTTATGCGTCTTAGAATTAAGCTCTGAGGAAAATTCCATGACGTCATGAATATTTTATTCTAAAATTTCCATATTTGGCTTTCTACGTCTTAGAATTAGGCTCAGGAAAACTCTGGAACATTATGAATATTCATTTCACCATATATGGCTTTATGCCTCTTGACATTGAGCTCTAGGGAAAATTCCATGACGTCATGAATATCTTATGCTAGCATTCCCATATATGGCTTTCTACGCCTTAGAATTAGGCTCAGGAAAACTCTGGAACGTTATGAATATTCATTTCACCATATATGGCTTTATGCGTCTTAAAATTGAGCTCTGAGGAAAATTCCATGACGTCATGAATATTTTATTCTAACATTTCCATATTTGGCTTTCTAAGTCTTAGAATTAGGCTCAGGAAAACTCTGGAACGTTATGAATATTCATTTCACCATATATGGCTTTATGCGTCTTAGAATTAAGCTCTGAGGAAAATTCCATGACGTCATGAATATTTTATTCTAAAATTTCCATATTTGGCTTTCTACGTCTTAGAATTAGGCTCAGGAAAACTCTGGAACGTTATGAATATTCATTTCACCATATATGGCTTTATGCCTCTTAACATTGAGCTCTAGGGAAAATTCCATGACGTCATGAATATCTTATGCTAGCATTCCCATATATGGCTTTCTACGTCTTAGAATTAGGCTCAGGAAAACTCTGGAACGTTATGAATATTCATTTCACCATATATGGCTTTATGCCTCTTGACATTGAGCTCTAGGGAAAATTCCATGATGTCATGAATATCTTAGGCTAGCATTCCCATATATGGCTTTCTACGTCTTAGAATTAGGCTCAGGAAAACTCTGGAATGTTATCAATATTCATTTCACCATATATGGCTTTATGCGTCTTAATATTGAGCTCTGAGGAAAATTCCATGACGTCATGAATATTTTATTCTAATATTTCCATATTTGGCTTTCTACGTCTTAGAATTAGGGTCAGGAAAACTCTGGAACGTTATGAATATTCATTTCACCATATATGGCTTTATGCGTCTTAGAATTAGGCTCAGGAAAACTCTGGAACGTTATGAATATTCATTTCACCATATATGATTTATGATATCTTGTTTAGTCTTTTATGGCTTAAGTATGTGAAAACAGGGATTAAGGACGGAAAGATCTTAAGGGTTCAAGCTCTATCATATATCTTTCTGTGCTAGCTCTTGCATGGCTAGGTATATATATAGGTGACCTTTGATTTCTTTTTCTTTTGAGAACTACCATAACGGATATTGATATCATAAAAATGATGAATACAGTGCTTATGCTAGCTCCTGTTACGATATGCCATGTTTTCTCATAAGGGTTAAAAGAGGGAGAGGTGGGGCTCACAGCGGAGGAGATGAGCCCCTCCCCTTTTGTTACAGGACTTATATATACTCGAGAGCTCCGTGAGAAGGGAGTAATTGTCTCAGCTCTCTCAGATTTAGTGTTCAAGTCAAAAGACGAAGATCCTGAGCCTAAGTCTACGTTGGATGGCGTAGATCTCAGCTTCAAGTTCAAGTTTGACGACGTTGATTTCCAGTTCAACTTGGACGTGGATTTCAAGTTGAAATAGGACGGAGTGACTGTTTTCCAGTTGAAGCTTTTCACAGAGGTAAGTGTTTTCCTGTAATCTCATGAAAATTTACATGTTTGAGATTTTGACATAAAATGCTGTTTACATGTTCCAGAGAAGTAGATAGAATTATTTTTTCAAATATTTAGTTTACTTTGTTAGGATAGGCAGGAGAACATTACGGCGATCGCTTAAAGCCTATTAATTTTGAAATCGAGGGTTGAAAAATTTTTTAGACTGTAATTCTATCAAACTAATTTATGTTTAGCTGCCTCTGTTTAGTATAGTGAGATCTCTTTTATTCGTTCTCTTAAAATTTGCAAAGTATTGGTTTGATCTAAGACATATAAATAATTGAGAGAAAATGCTGCTCACTTGCTTGTCTCAGGAACATTAACCTTGTTGGGAGATATTTCTGTTGGAGAGGTAGGGGTAGGAAAGGAAAATTTTTTCGACGTCCTTAAAGCAGACTTGGTATGAAAAGGTCCTGAGGTAGATTCAGTAAGTAGAGTGGTAGGAGGCATGCTATATATAGCAGTAGGTTTCCCTTCAGAGCTTCCCTCAGGCTTGGTCAAAACGTTCTCTTGTAGGGTTTCAGTTGAAGAGGCAGGGCTATAGGACAGGACATGTTGAGTAATGTCATTTTCAGGCAAGGTTTTTGTAGACGTTGTTGGATGATAGGTAGAGGCAGGAACAGTTTTGACAGAAGGCTTTAAAGAAGTAGTTGAAGTTGGAGTAGTTAAGCTAGCCTTCAAATAAGCAGTAGTTGAAAGCCGTGTAGATGCTCTAAGCTTCTCAAAAGAAGTAGTTGAAGGCAGAGAAGTAGACTTAGACTCCCAAGAAGCAGTTGTAGGAGGTCGTGTAGTAGTATAGGACGTGGCAATAGGTTCACTGGTAGGGTGGAAGGTAGTAGACAATATATCCTTCAGCCTGCAAAGAAAAAAGGTTAACGGAAATTTTTTAATTTAAATGACTAAAAAAACATTTTATTTTGTTGGGATAATGCTTCATGTTCATGAGATAAAATAAGCTAGGATTATTCTTTTATGCTTACAAGGTAAAATAAGCCAAAGAAAAATTCTTTACCTGCAAAGTCCAGCGTCGCAAGAATATATTCCCAGCTCTGTAGTTAATTTCTCCAAGAAAGGGAAAACATTTTGATCGTAAGGAATAAATTTCCTTTCTGCTCCTTCATTTTTCTTGATTTTTATCTCTGTTGTTACAATAGATTGATATGTAAGTGGAACAGAAAGAATACACCTCACATGTGGTTCACAAGTCAACGAAGGTTCTGCGAAAATACATTGACAGTTGTATCGTATAGTTTGCATGTAGCAAACAGACAATAAAGCAGCCAAGAGTCCTAAGGTTTTCATCTTGAATGAGAATATGAGGGAAGCGTGCGTGTCCTAGAAAGATAGCTCTTAGTATAAAACTTTTTTGCAGACAGATTAAATTCCTGTTTCTAGATAATGAAGCAGAGGTTGAGAGCAGCATGGTAAACAACGTCTAATACGACTCGTTTTAGTTCTTACATTTGACACTAGAGGACACATGTGAGCTACCAGGGCATCGCTGATTGATATTTATCAGAAAGTAGGCGGAAGGAACGTCAGTCAGGATAGCCGAGGGGTTAAGGCGTTCGCTTCGCTCAGCCAAGGTTGAGGGTTCGAATCCCAACTTCTCTGTGAACGCTTTGGTTTCACGTTTTTCTGAACGTCATTATGTATCTAGTTTGCTTTTAAGATAGTTCTATGTCAGTTAAATTTATTTTGAAACAGGATAGATGCTTAGTGTGTATGAAGGCTAAATTGTTAGACGTTAGCAGGTTATATGTTCTCAGCTTTACGTTGATGTGCAAGAACGAGCAGAAATATCGATCAGCGATGTTCTGGTTGCTCACATGTGTCCTCTAGTGTTAAAAGTAAGAACTAAAACGAGTCGTATTAGACTTTTGAATTATGCCTGACGCAGCTGCAACAGTATAAATGGAGCTGCCGGAAAGGGAATCATTCTATGGATTAGACTATTGTACAATCCCCGGCTCAGCTACTACAGTTATAAACAGACATGTTAATGTCTTATTTTTTTTCTTTTAAGAGAGCTACAAATGCTGAAGTTTGTGAGCTATACTCCATTCTTCAATAAAAGGTCGCAAACAGACAGGCAAAATAGCTTATAGCCACGCCCTGGTGAGAGAATAAAGAACTTGCTGTTTCATGTAGATACTGATCACCGTAATGCTCGAGAGAATCATACCTGTAGGGAAATTGATAACAGTAATTGAAGTTACTAGAGGATTTAGGATGAAAGGTTAAAAAAAATATGCTTTGTTCACAAGATACCATATTTATGACGTTGATGACTTACTATACAAAATATTTTTCAGATTTTAAGGTTTGCCTTGAGCTGAAAATCGCAGGCGTTCTACTCTACGAAAAGAATCCTAAGCCAGCTTTGCAGAGCGTTTTGATCTATCTGTTTAGCTGACAACAGACAGGCTACACAGCACAAAGCAGTCTCCAGGTGAGTGATTTAATAAATTATACAAGAGGCTAGATGTTTCATATAGACATTGATCACTGAAATGCTTGATAAAATTATTTCTGCGGAGAGATTGAGCATAGGAAAAGAAGTAACCAGATCATCAGTCAGTTACTAGGACGCTGATCATCGTAATGCTTGAGAGATTCATTCCTGTAGGGAAATTGATAACAGTAATTGAAGTTACCAGTTCATTTAGGCTTAAAAACTAAAAAAACATGCTTTGTTTGCAAGATACCATATATTACGACGTTGACAAGTAACAGTGGAATTTATTTTTCAGATTTTAACCTTTGCCTTGTGCTGAAAATCGTAGAGGTTCTACTCTGCAAAGAGACCCCCTGAGCCAGCTTTGCAGACCGTTCTGATCCATTTCTTTTCCTGATCCCAAAAGGATCTCCCTTCAAGGTTGCTATGAAAAGATTTTTATTATTTTAAGCTAAAATGATTGATGTCTATACAATATATTTTGAACAATATAGTCCTTATAGTAAAAACTGATCCTTGTGCTAAATTGGACATAGAAAGCTTTCGAAGTTCTCGTAGAAATATAAGCAAGTACCGAGGATCTATAGTTGTTTCCAGCAAAGAGTTTTCTTTGAAATTTACAAGAAACGGATATTGTTATATTTTTATAAGAAATAATTTTTCTCGAATTTTGCATGACATAAAACAGTTTGTTACTTTGCATTGCATCAATTTTTTTTCTAACTACTCTTTTATAAACTTTAGTAAGATATGTGTTAAGTTGTTGAATATTCAACTTAGCATAGAAATTCTTTTGAACGGGAAAAAAGTTAAAATATCTGAACTTTTTTTAAAATTAAACTTAAAGTTGTCTGAAAAATATTTTTTTAAGATAAGGGAATCAAATTGTTTTGAAAGTTCTTGGCTTTTATATGATCATAAAACTGCAGTTTTCAAGGAACTGTCCTATTTTTCTTCTTTCAGAATTTGCAATAAAAATATTACTTTAACTTTAGGTCACAACTTTAAGGGAAATTGTATAACAAAAGACACTACATTGTTTTTAGATTTGTGCTCAGAGATAAAAGACACTTTGGTTGAAATATCAGAAGAAAAAAATAAAATTTTCTGAAATGAAAGAAAATAAGTTGATCACTCAATTTCTTTTATTGATATTAACTATTTTATGCCAAGATAAAAGTGAAAACCATGAATATTGGAAAAAGGTAACCGAGGAAGAAGCACATTGCTTTTTCTTTGTCTCTGAATATATCAAGAAAAAACAAAAAGAAAAAAAAATTCCAAGAGACAAAGTAATTTCTCTGTTAAAAGATGAAGCTTGGTCTTCACTTTTATCTTACATGAAAAAGGATGAAGCTTACAGAGCATGCTATGCGTATTGCATGTATGAAAACAAGGATAAAATTTTACAAGATTTACTGTCTGCTCATAGTATTTTGGTTGAATGCATTTCTGAAATATTTAAAATAAATATTTATTTCAGTACTCAAAATCAAAGCACTGAATTTCATCCTGTAAATAATTTCAAGAGCAAAGCTATATGCATTTTTTTCAACAAAGATTTAAATGAATTTAAAGAATGTTCTCCTTCGGAGAGTCAAATTAAAATAAAAAAAGGAACTAACTTGAAAAGAAAGAAAAGTTGCGAAAATGAATCATTTTTTAATGAAGAAAATTTATCAGACAGCAGTGAAGACGAAAGCAAAGAAAAAAGTCAAAAAGATAGCTCTAGTGAAGAAGATTTTTCTCTTTTGAAAGAGGATCTTCATTTATCAGAAACTGAAGACGAAGATGAAAAACATTTTAAGAAAAAGGAAAAAAAAATTATGCCCAAAAAAGAAATAGAAGTGGAAAATAATGTGACTGCTTTGAAAGATTTTCCATCTTTAGCTTATTTATTTAAAGATGAAAGGGAAGCAGCTGAAATGAACGTAAAAGATTTTTTTACTATAACAGAACGTATGAAAAAACATGCAAAAGTAATGGAAACTAATTGTTTGCCTGAAAACTTAGAAAAATGTTTAAGGTGCCCTCAGCACTGTTCTAGTTCTGTCTTAAAAGGAACTAAGGACAAAAGGGGACCTAAAGCACCTAGAGCTAAGAAAATTAAAGTTTTTCATGATTAATTTAAATTATGTTTTTTTCTCTACAGATGCCTAAAAAAAGAAATTTGCCACAAAAAAATAAGAAATCAAAATTTGCCAAAACTTCTTCTGATTTTTATTTGCCTGATTTAGGCCATCTAGACGCAGAAGACATACCGTTTTCTGCTGTCTCTTTTTGTGATAGCTCTAGCACAGAAGGGGAATTTGAAGATAGCTCTGTCTTTCAATCTTTGCCTGATCCTTATGTCAAACTGACACCTCTCTCTTCATCTCTTTCCAAAGTAAAAACTGCAGTCTCTGCTTCTACTTCAACCTTGGATACTAACACTGCTTCGACCTTTGCTGAAACAAAGGTGAAGGTCGAGACTCCTTCAAAAGGAAACGTTACAGTCTCTCCTTCTACTTCAACCTTGGATACTAAGACTGCTTCGACCTCTGCTGAAACTAAAGTGAAGCTCGAGACTCCTTCTAATGCTGACACTGCAGTCTCTGCTTTTTCTTCAGCCTTGCAAACTAACACTTCTACATCAATCTCTCCTGAGACAAAGGTGAAGGTCGAGACTCTTTCAAGACCTGTTTCTACTTCTGGATCTAATCTTGCTTCTTCTTTCCCTGTGAAGACTGAGGGTCCTTCTCCTTCCCCCCTCAGCAGAAAACATCCTGTCCTCTCTTCTTTTTTTGCTTCTTCCCCTCCTGTGAAAAAAGACAAAGAAGACGAAGAAGTCAAGAAGATTAACTCAAGATCGTTCTGCTCCAAAGCTTCGGCTTCGGTAGTAGAACGGCCTAGCATTAAATTTCTTGACAATTTCAAACAATTTTTGAACAAACGTGTAGCTGCTCGAAAAGGTGAAGCACCTGAAGTACGATCTCAACCTGCAGCAGCCGCAGGAAGTCCTTCACAAACTGCTAGAGATGGTCGAGCAGTACTTGAGGATCGTCAGCCGGTGACTGAGGATCGTCGACCGGTG
Organism: Acholoe squamosa; assembly: GCA_949317995.1. NCBI lineage: Eukaryota > Metazoa > Annelida > Polychaeta > Phyllodocida > Polynoidae > Acholoe > Acholoe squamosa. The sequence continues at coordinate 64,913,865 of OX439037.1, read as the reverse complement.
ACTGAGGATCGTCGACCGGTGACTGAGGATCGTCGGCCGGTGACTGAGGATCGTCGGCCGGTGCCTGAGGATCGTCGATCGGTGCCTGAGGATCGTCGGCCGGTGCTTGAGGATCGTCCGTCGGTCCCTGGATCTTCAGGTCTAACGGTAGGATTCCCTGGTTTGTCTGCTCTCGGAGATCTCTATGAGATCTACGATAAGGGCTACGAATTAGGATTGGCAGTAGGACGTGCTTCGAGAGAACCAGGTAAAAGATATCGTAGATCAGGTCCTGAAACGCCTCCCGCTCCTTTTCCTAACCAGCAGCGAACAGGAGCTTCTGGGAACTTACAGGTATCAAGGCAGGAGGTGACTCCTGAGAAAACTGTTACTGATAAAACGGCTACTCAACCTGTCTATCTTCAATGTCGATCTGTTGTTGCACCTCCTGAGTATTCACAGCTTCCGCAAATTCCTCTACAAAACAACCCTCCAACAGTCCCTCCACAGTGTCCCCCGCAGTGTTCACAGTGTGTGCAAGTTCTTCCTCTTAACAACCTTTCGACAGTTCCTCCACATGGTCCACCGCAGTGTCCACAAATTCCTCATTTTAACAACCCTCCTACAGTAATCCAGCCTCTGGCTGACTCGCAGCCGACTCAGCCTAGACAGGGCATAGATCCTTCCGCAGAGCCTTCTTACGTACCTCTGTCAGCAGGACCTGGGTATGCAGATGCTCAGTCAGTTCACTTCCTAACCCCCCTCGTAGCATCGACTTCCCGCTTTTCTGCTTCAGTAGGACCTGTGAAGACGGTCTCTCAGACCCCTCCGATAGCATCGACTCGCATTTCTCAGTCAGTCAGACCTGCGAGGACGATCACCTCCACAGTTGATCCACAGGCCCCTCCGGTAGCATCGACTCGCATATCTCAGTCAGTGGGACCTGTGAGGACGGTCACCCCTACAGTTGATCCACAGGCCCCTCCGGTAGCATCGACTCGCATTTCTCAGTCAGTGGGACCTGCGAGGACGGTCACCCAAACTGTGTACCCTCAGGCCCCTCCGGTTGCATCGACTAGCGTTTCTCAGTCAGAGGGACCTGCGAGAACGGTCACTCAGGCAGTGAACCCTCAGGCTCCTCCGTCTGTTAGTCAGCCTCAGAGCCTTCCTCCGAATCAAAACGAGGTGAACCCGCAGCTTAACATCAAGAACCTTTTTAAAGTACCGAGGGTCAGACAGTACTACTACGAAGACTTTTGTATTCAAAGGTTGGGTTTAGAAATAAGTCCTCAGCAAAAAGAGCACATGTGTAGGCACCGTATCTGTCCCACTTGCAAATCTCCCTTAAACGTTACAGGGACTTTTCTCCTCAACTTCAGAAAAAAAGGGATGTATTCCTGCAGATGCTGTGATGCGATCTTTGAACATCCCAATGATTGCATCAACCACATGATTTCTGTTCATGAGGGTGGGCTGAAGTAAAAATTTGGTTCGAAGAAGGCATCACAGACATATAGATTCTAAGTAGAAGAGGGTAAAATTAAATTTTTTTAGGATGGAAAGCACTGTTCACATTGACACTAGTCTTTTATGTTCACGATGTCAATACTTTAATTCTTACAATAGTTTTTATAAAGGAGCAGGAAAAAAGAAAGACATAGTAGAAATTCAAGTTCCTTTATTTACTTTTATAACTCCTGAAAAATGTTTGTCTTTCATAGAATATTTAAATATAGAAAAAACTGAAGACAGTTATACTTTTTTTGATTTAGAAGAAAACGTAGAATCAATAGCATTTTTTGCTTGTTTTTTTCAAAGTGATTTTTTGTTGAATTATTTATATTTAAGAGTTCAAGAAAATTTGAAGGAAATCAGTAAAATTTTAATCATGTATGCATACAATGGTATTCTATGTCATTCAATTCCTGCTTCTTTAGTTCATTTCTGTTTTTTTTTAATGAAAGAAAAATATTCTATTTATGATATCTTAGTGGACATACATTGTCAGCGTCATCATATAAATAAATATTGTTGTTACTCTTGCTATAAAGAAAAAATTTTAAAGAAAAAAATTAAAAGAGCATCTAAAGAAATTGAATATGATAAAACATTTTATTATCTTTGCGGAGCTTGTGGAGGGCAACATAAATCTTTAAAACGTCCTTTGAACAAAAAAATTAAACGTTTAATTTGTTGTGGATGTCCAAGCCATCGTTCATGTTTCTTAAAGTTTCGATTTAAATCATACACAAGAAAAGGCTTTAAATGTTTTGATTGTAGAACAAAATGGTTAAATGGAAATCCATTGGGGAGCAAAATATTTTTAAAATGGCAAAGAAAAAAATATCTTTCTATGAGAAAAAAATATTACGAGAGAAAAATATCTTTCTATAAAGAATGTATTAAGTAACGCGAATATGTATGTAGCTTCTTAAGACGGTATTGACTTACTGATATACATTGTGTTTGCTATATTTGCTATGTGTTTTTGTTTCTCCTTATCCTGATTTACGAACGTGTATAAGGTATTACATCAAAATATCCTTGAGATAGAACATAAGTGTTCATGATTCACTCACACGGACATAAATATCTTGTGCTTCAATTATAACGCAGAGAAAGATAACATAGTCCTATATTTACTATGGATGGACTGCTTTTTTTATGCTGATGTTGTCCTGACGACCATAATTACGCCACCTGAAAAGAACAGGATTTTTTTTTGTTCTGCATGCAGAGTCAAGCGATATATCATTGAAAAAACAGTTATTGACGTGATGGATTGAATGCCATGTTTAATGTGTTACTACACTTCAAAGGACACTTATTGTTCTTTGGTTCACTCATGTGCAAACAATAACGTCATACTGCTTAAGAGCAGTAAATGTCATTTAACCTTATGTAGTTCAACATAACTCAAATTGGAATTTATTGGATCATATCTGTCATACGAAAATCGGATCATATCTGTCACACGAAATTGATTATATCATTTGGTTAAGCGCACTTAGTTGCTATTCAGGATGTCATATAGTTTAAGCTGCGTAAATAGCAACTGAAACAAAATAGCTTATAATAGTTGCTATTCATATGTTATAATAGTTGCTGTTGATGTGTTATTAGATAGCCTCGGAAAATGAAAATTAATTACGTTTTATTGAAAAGCAGGATTGCTTATTTCGAAGGAAAGGTACATTTTAAAGACAACGAAAAGGATATAATAGATGTCAGTTTTCCTTCCCAGCCTTATATGTCAGTGAAGGAAGCTGGTCAAATTTTTTTAGCTTTGTCTGTTTTTGATTCTTTGCCATACCTTAAAAAAATTAAAGTAGAAGCGCTTGTATTTTTCGCCGACTTTTTCTTGTCTTTTTTTTTACAGGAAGAAATAGGCAATTTAGTTTTGTGTAACATCATGCTTTTGCCACGAGTCCTTAAAATGTGCTGTATTTTAATGCCATATCAAACTTTTTATTTCACTATGATGGATCTTGCTTGCGACTTACTTGACGTTAGATATGTTTACGACGTAGAAATGTTAATGAAACCTAAGAAAAGAAAATATGATTACTCTTTAGATCCTAGCGATTATGTATTATCAGAAATATCAAAAGAACTAAGAAATAAAACAAGGCAAAAATTGCATAAAATGTCACTAGAATACATGCTTTGTAAATTATGCAACACTGAAATGATTATTTCTACAAAAACTAGAAACATTGCTTATATGATTTGTTGCAATAAGCCAGTACATCAAAAATGTTTTGATGATTTCACTCAAAAATCAAATTTGTATCATAGGACTGAAACAATAAAATGTCCTTACTGTTCTGTAGAATGGATACATGAAAAACCATGGGTTGGTCATGAATGTTTGTTATGGTTAATGAGAAAATCATCTGACACTTCCTTGTTAAATCAAGAAAAAAAACCAAAAGTTTGTTTATTTGATAAGAAATAAAAAGTTGGAAACAAATATTTTTGTATTATGTTACATTTTAAATATCAAATATTTCATAACATATACAGCAGTAGCTTACAAAAAGTCTCTGAGAATAAAGAAACAAAACTACTATAACTTAAGGTAATATAGTATAATGAATAAGGCAACGAAGTTAACCTATAAGGCAGCAAAGTTATATGACAACGAATAAGGTAATGAAGTGAATGAAGGAGGCAGCGATATCAGATGAACTTTTCTGACGCAGACTACGGAGAATTCTTTGCAGGAAAAGCATTGCGATTAATGCTTTAAAGGTAAAGCTAAAGATTTGCTTTTGTGACTTCATTAAAAATTGCTGTTGAGTCAACTGTTCACTGAGAGCTAAAATTTAAATTTGTTTCATTTTAACATAATTAATTCCTGTTAGATACATACAATTTGTGGTAAAATTAATTGTTACAATGCTTGTATGGGAACGATTCGCAACAAACTAACATAAGTAAAAAAGTAGCTTTCCGCTTATCTAGTTAAAAAATATTAGTCATAGCCTCTAGAGGTCTTCAGTGTGCTAAGTATGGTATAGTTTAAAATAGTTTTAGGAATGCTCTCTAGAGGCCTTCAGTAAGCAAAAATGCCTTCTATAAGCCATCAGAGGTCTTCAGTGTAAAACCATGCACATAATTTATATCAGCCACCAGAGGTCTTCAGTGTAAAACCATGCACATAGTTTTAGTGACTCACACTAGAGGTCTCCGCTGATCTAGTTTTAGTGACTCACACTAAAGGTCTCTGCTGATCTAGTAAAATAATATCAGTCCTAGCCTCTAGAGGTCTATAGAGTGCTAAATATGGTATAGTGTAACATAATTTTAGGAATGCTCACTAGAGGTCTTCACTGAACAGAAAATACCCTGTTCATATGAGCCACCAGTGGTCTTTTTTTTCCCTGAGATAAGAAATACTTTCAAAATTATCAAAAAAAGATTTTATTGTTTAAAAATAAGATATATTTCTAAAATGAATGTTTCTTCTCCTTTTTACATAAATTTACCTTCTAATACTATTCATCCCTCCCGAGAAAATAAAACAAGCAAATTTTGGGTTAAGTTACCTTCTATTTTAATTTTACAAGGAGAATGGGAAGTGGGATTAGTAGAAGTAAACATACCAGTTTCTTGGTATAATTTCCCAGAAATTCCAGAAAGAAATAGGACTTTGGTAGTAGAAAGAAAAGATTTCAGGTTGAAGCAAGACGTGAATAAAATAACTTCATTAGATCAAATAGAAACAAAAAAAAGATATGTCATGCAAAAAATTCCATATGGAAATTATACTTCTTTAGATAGTTTAATAAAAAGCATAAATGCAGCCTTGAAAAAAATAGACGCATACCCTGACGATGAATTTTTTCGAAAAAGTAGAGAACCATATGTAAAAACTGAGCTGCAAAATTTAAAACCTATTTTAAAGGTAGGGAGAGGAGTCAAAGTTGTTATGTCTAAATATTTAAGTAACGTACTGAGATTGGATATATCTGAAGAAATAGACAACGAAGCTGAGATAGAAAACGATGACGTTATAACTTTTTCAGGGCTTCCATTGAATAGTTTATTAGATTTTCAGATTTTAATGAGCACTACTTTAAGATACAAACATTATAAATATTTTCATGCGGGAGGTGTTCCTAATTTGCATCACGTTTCTTCTAATATTTATATTTATACTGATATAGTTGCTAATGAAATTGTAGGCGATCTTCGAATTCCTTTATTGAGGACTATTCGTTGCAGTGAAAAATTCGGAGACGATATTAAGGAAGTTTTTGTCTCTCCGTACTATAAAAAGGTAAAAAAAAGTGAAATACAAGAAATCGAAATAACTATATGTGACGATGTGGGAAAGTTGGTTCAATTTGAATATGGAACAGTTTTTTTAGTTCTTCATTTCAGACCTATAAGAAATGAAAAAACGTAAAGCTTTCAAAAATTTAATCGTAGAATATGATTTAACTCCTGCTCTTCACAAATATGATCCTGATTTATTTTTACTTAATCAGACCAAAAAAATAAAAAAATTAATTTTGAAGAAAAAAAAAAAAGAAGGGGGGGTTAAATTTCAGGAAAATATAATCTAGAAGACAATGAATATCTTGAAATTCAACCATGGTTCCAAAGTCCTGTTCAAGTAAACTTTGATTCTCATAACGTAGAGGAATTAATAAGAAGTTCCTTTTCTGTGATATTAGGTTTTTTCGATGCTTTTTTGCACATGGGGTCAGGATGGTTTTTAAGAAAAATAAAAGTGTTACGCCTCTCTGTTTTTAAATATAATCCTTTTGGAGGTGAGAAAAAAGGGAAAGAAAGCATTATTCAAAGAAAAAAATCAGTTCTTAATATAAAAGGAAGCGGCAAAAAATGCTTCATATACTCTGTTTTAGCAGGATTACATAAAATTCCTCACAATGCAAACTTGGCTAAGTCGTACGATATTTTTTTAGAAAAATTAAATCTTTCTTTTCTTTCTTTTCCTGTGAAATTGAGTGAAATTCCAAAGTTCGAAAAGAAAAATAATCTTACTATAAATGTCTTTGGCCTTTTAGTTTCTGAAAAAAAAGAATTTCAGCCTTTCCCTATGTATATTTCAGTCCTTTCTTCTCCCCTTACTGAAGGAAGACATATTGATTTATTGTTATTTAATGATCACTATTATCTTATCAGAAATTTACATAAGTTTATTAGACCATTCTTTTGGAAAAAAACTAGGTACTTTTGTTACAAATGTTTGATATCATTTTGCTCAAAAAAAAAAAATGAAATGCACGTTAACAACAATTGCAAAACTAACGTATACAGTGGTCAGGGTTATTCTACTCCACCGAAAGGGACTTTCTTAAAATTCGTTGACCATAAATTTAAAGTTAAAAGTCCTTTTGTGATATATGCAGATTTTGAATGTTATAATCGCGCTATAAGCAAAATATACAAAGGGAAATCGTGTTGCTCCAAAGAACACAAATTAAATGCTTTTGGAGCTATATTAATTTCTAAATATGAAAAATACAGTCAAGATCCTGTTATATACGTAGGAAAAAATGTGATAGAAAAATTTGTTTCTTACTTATATAAAAAAAGAGCTGAAATTTCGTATATTTTAGATCATAAGAGAAAACCTTTGTCTTTGTTTTCTGACGATATTTTACATATAGTGAAGCAAAAAAATTGTTATATATGCGGGATATCTTTCACCGAAAAAGGTATAAGAAAAGTTTTAGATCATGCTCACATAGGACAAGAAGGAAAAGGAAGAGATTTAAATTATGCTTGCAATAGATGTAATCTTACTTACACTAGTCTTAGGATGGACAATTTAAAGATACCAATTATTATTCACAACAGCATGAATTATGACACTCATTTTCTCATCCAAAAATTATATAAATATATAAACCAGGGCACCATATCTGTAATTGCTAAATCATCTGAAAAATTTCTTACTTTAAGTTTCGAAAATTTTAGAATAATAGATTCCTTCCAATTTTTACCTACGTCCCTTTCAAAATTAGCTGAACTTTTGCAAGAGAAAGGTTTAAAAGATTTCGTTCAAACAAAAAAACATACTTCAAACAAAAAAATGATTCCTTATATGATAAGAAAAGGTGTCATGTGCTATGATTACATTGATTCTTGGTCTGTTTTGAAAGAAAAAAAATTACCCCCTATAGACAAATTTTATTCTACTTTAACCAAAAAAAATATAACAGAGGACGATTACTGTCATGCAATTCATATGTTTAAAGCATTAAAATGTAGAAACATAAAAGATTATTTGAAAGCCTACTTGAAAATAGACGTTTTGCTTTTATGTGATGTTTTTGAATCTTTCAGAGAAAAGGCCTTAAGTTATTACGGTTTAGATCCTGCTCATTTTCTAACGGCACCTAGTTTGAGTTATCAAGCTATGTTAAAACATACAGAAGTTGAACTAGAGTTGCTTTCTGACATCGAAAAATATAATTTTATAGAAGGCGGTATAAGGGGTGGCATAACTAATGTTTCTCATAGGTATGCGAAAGCTAATTCTTCCGACGAAATCATCTTTTACATAGACTGCAATAACCTTTATGGAAAATGTTTAGCAGATTTTTTGCCTCACTCAAATTTTAAATGGCTAACCCAAAATCAAATTCAAAAACTAAACATAGAAAGCATTTCAGATCATAATGAAACAGGATACATACTGGAGGTAAGTTTAACTTACCCTGACTGTCTTCATAACATGCACAACGATTTTCCTCTAGCTCCACAAAAAATAGAAATAGAAGAACAAGAATTATCTCCATATGCAAAAGAAATATTGAAGAAAACTGAAACGTCCTACAAAAAAGGAGGAAAAAAGCTTATATGCAATTTAAAAGACAAAAAAAATTATGTAGTGCATTACCGTAATTTAAAATTATACCTTGCATTAGGCTTAAAGATAAAAAAAATTCATCGGGTTTTAAGCTTTCATCAGAAAGATTGGATGAGATCTTACATTTTATTCAATAACAGAGAACGAACTTTGGCTACCTCTGCTTTTGAAAAAGAATTCTTTAAGTTATTAAATAATGCAGCATTTGGTAAAACAATGGAAAATGTTAAGAAAAGAACTAGCATGAAATTAACTTCAGACCCTAAAGAAAGTGAAAATCTTATTAAAAAACCTACTTTTAAATCTCTTCATATATTTCAAAAGGACTTTGTAGGAATACAAAGCAGCAAAGAAAAAATTTTACTAGACAAACCGATATATATTGGGTTTTCTGTTTTAGAGTTATCTAAACTATGGATGTTTAATTTCCATTATAATATCATGCTGCCTAAATTCAAAGACGTACATATTCAACTGTTATATACAGACACAGATTCTTTAGTGTATTACATAAAAGATATAAATTATCTTAAAAAAATAAAAGATCTAAATAATTATTTTGATTTTTCTAATTTACCTGAAAATCATTTTTTGTATGATGAAACGAACAAAAAGGTCTTAGGTAAATTTAAAGATGAAGCAGGAGGGAAAAAAATAAAAGAATTTATTGCTCTCAGGCCAAAAATGTATTCCATTTTATTTGAAAAGGGGGAAGAAGAGAAAAAAATAAAGGGAGTCAAAAAAAGTAGCATAGAAACTATAAGGCACAATGACTTTAAGCTTACCTTAGTCCAAAATAGAATAAAAGAAGCAGAATTCGATAACATAAGAAGCATAAAACACAAAGTATACACTATGTCTCAAAAAAAGATATCTCTTTCTCCTTTTGAAGATAAAAGATATTTGAGAAGAGGAGGAATTAAATCTTACGCATATGGTCATTATAAGATTCCCCCTTTAAAAAGAAAAATGAAAGAAATTCCTTTTGAAGATATTCATTCAAAAAGAAGAAAAGTTTGTGAGATAAAGACAAAAATAGAATAGCAAACTATCTGCAAACAAACAAAATGAGTAAATCATCTAAATATCCTACTTTAGCTTTTGGCAAAAGGAAAAGAATAGACATAAATAAATTCAAAGGAAAAATATATTTACATTTTCATGATATGGTAAAAGACAAAAGTATTTCTCTCCTTAAAGAAGAATATGATTTACTCTTTGAACTAAGGAATAAAATAGACAAAAAAATAGATAAAATTAAAAAAATGAGTGAAGAAGAAAAGCCTGGAAAGACTAAAAACACTAAGAAAAAGAAAGAAAAATCAAAGTCTCATAGTGACAGCAGCAGCGACGATAACATAGCCTCTAGTAACAGTGACAGCGATTGAAAACCTTATTGAGATAAGAGCTACAGCAAGAAAGATTACAACATATCTACGGTCAAAGTATTTTTGTTTTGAATTATATAAAAATATACATAATATGCCTGTTAAGTGTGAATATTGTGGAAGAAAAGGGAGAATAGTTCAAGATAAAAAATATTGTGAAAAATGCCAAAAAAAGCATGGTTCAAGAATGCATAAGGTGTCATAAACCTTTTCATTCTCTCCATTATTTTTCTGCTGATGAAAATCATTTGAGATGTAATTCATGCCATACACAATATCTCAAAGAAAAAATGAGGAACAAAGCTAAGTCTGCTCAAAATAAATTGAAGCTAATTATCGACGAAAAAATCAGCGACACAGAAAACTCTAGCTCCGAAGAATCAGAAGGAAAAGACAACCTGACAGCCTCTCCTTTGCCTGAAGACGAAAATGAAAATCGAAGCAAAAAAAGAAATAAAAGAAAAGCAGGGACTAGCATGACAGAAGATGAAGAAAGTGAGAAAGAAGAAAAAGAAGTCAAGAAAGGAAAAAAACAGAAAACTATTTGTTCCACTAAAGGTAAAACTGTGTTGAAGAAAACCGGAAACGTAAAAAAACATGCACAAAAAACTATAGGAACTAACACAAACCAAACTAGAATACCTGATGGGTTTATTCCTATATACACTAATATCTATGCTATAGAATAATTTTTCTTCTATAAGGCAAAAAGATTTTTTTTTCATTTTTTCACGGAAATCCGGAAACTTGCATTGCTTTTAATGACTTTTTTCACGCGTAAAAATGGGTTAAAATCTGTGCTAATATGCCCCATTCTGTGAATTTATGCATTGGCAGAAAGTACACCTCAAAGGAGGAACTTGCGCTAATGCCAAGTTTTTTATGGTACATATATTTTAAAACCTATGTGTCAGCAAAAAGTACATCTCGAAAGAGAAATTTGTGCTCTTGCTCAACTCATAAGGGGATAAAATATGTCTCTACCTTTTTTTTCTTGGAATGGACGCGTATCGGATTTCCATTTTGTTTCGCGTGCACGAAAAAAGTTGTGTCATTCATTTATATAAAAATGTTGTGAAAAATGTTTTGTCTGAATGCTGTTGCAAAAGATGTCATTCATTCATCAAAAATTATATCACCTACTACTCTGAGATGGTTCTCTTTTCATGTTCATAAGCAAATATTTTTTCAAACATGGACAAAGAAAATATTTTGAAAAAAATTTATTTCACTCCTTCTCATCCTTCATCTTTTTCTTCTGTGAAAAAATTATATGAAGCAGCTAAAAAAATAGATGAAAATATAACGAGAAAGGACGTGCTAAATTTTCTCCGTAACACTAGAACTTATACTTCACATAAGAAAATAATATATAAATTTCTTCGAAGAAAAACAATAGTGAAAGGCATAAACGATCAATGGCAAATTGATTTAATAAGTATTTTTAACCTTAAAGATCAAAACAATGGAATAAAATATTTATTAGCCTGTATAGATTGTTTTTCACGTTATGCTTATGTTGAACCTTTAGTGAACAAAACTGCATATGTCACTCTAGACGGCTTCAAAAAAATTTTGTTAAAAAGCAATGTTAAGCCCAACTTAATACAATTAGATGAAGGAAGCGAATTTAAAGGTGTTTTTCAAAAATTTTTAAAAGAAAATGAAATAAAATTTTTCAGTACTTCTCAAGACACTAAATGTGCTATAGTAGAAAGATTCAATCGTACCATACAAGACAAAATATATAAATATCTTTCTTTCAAAAAGAGTCTGAGATATATAGACGTTCTACAGGATTTAGTTGAAAGTTATAATCATAGCAAACATAGAACATTAGGAATAAGTCCTTCTGAAGTAACCAAATCAAACGAAAAAAAAATATGGTTAAAGCAATACGGAAAATATTTGTACAGCAAAAAAATTAAACTGCCTTTTAAAGTAGGAGATAAAGTACGAATAAGTAAATATAAGACTGCTTTCAGGAGAGGGTATTCTTCTCATTGGAAAGAAGAAATATTTCAAATAGCATATGTTCTTAGAACGTGGCCTGCTACTTATGTGTTAATAGATAAAAATAATGAAATATTGAGTGGTAGTTTTTACAAAGAGGAATTAAACAAAATAAAAGGAAAATAAAAAATGGAAGACATAGAATTTCCTTTTTTTAATGCATGTATTAGAATTCCATTTTCTATGATCATAGCAGGACCAAGCAACAGTGGAAAAACTACTTTTGTGTATGATCTATTAAAAAATAATGAGCGAATAATAGAAAAAAAAATAGACTATATCATATGGTGTTATGGTCAAACCCCTCCTGCAAAAAAAGACTTCATGGAGGGGAAAAGCATAACATTTTTGAACGGTATTCCTTCTTCTTTTGATAAATATATAAAACCTGACCTTAATGGACTTGTTATTTTAGATGATTTAATGAAAGAATGTGGAAACAATCCTGAAATAGGAAAACTTTTCACTCAAACATGTCATCATGAATCGATAAATGTTATATATATTTCACAAAATTATTACTCTGAAGGAAAAGAAAGGCAAACTGTTAACAGAAACGCGACTTATTTAGTTATTTTTAATTCACCTTTAGATCAAACTGTCCCTCAAACATTAGGGAGAAAACTGTTGCCTAAAAATTATAAAACTTTTGTTAATATTTTTAATGAAGCAACTAGGAAACCACATTCCTATCTTTTAATAGATGGTCATCAAAAAACTCCTCAAGAATACAGATTTAGGAGCAACATATTTGACATAGGACAAGAGGTGTATATACCTAATAAAATATAAAACAGAAAACAACTATACATGTATGAATCAAATTAAAGTTCGTGAGATTGAATAAAATATAACAAAAAAATAAAAGTTTTTGTGTCATAGTTCATTTATAAGAATGCCACCGTTAAAGAAAAAAATGCATGTCTCTAAAAGAAAAGGAAAAAAAAGAATAAAAAAGAAATCAGTTGTAGCAAAAAGAAAAAAAAGAACTAGCTGCAAACGACTAAAAAGAAAAATCAAGAAGAAAGCAGCAAACATCAGATCAGTCAAAAGATTAGCTTTTTTGACAATGTTAGGAAACACAAAAAACAAAAGAAAAAGAGATTTATTAATAGAATATGCAGATAAAGAAGACATCGATTCTATATGTCAGTGCATTTTTAATGTTCTTACAGGAAACATTAAATTAAATTCAGTGTCTTATTCAAAGTTAAAAAAATACAAGAACACTTTAAGATATCTTATTAATAGGCGTGTGAATAATAAAAAAAGGAAAGCAGTCTTAAAACAAAAAGGTGGATTTCTTTCTCTTCTCCTCCCTTTAGCAGTGTCCTTAATAGGAGGATTGGCAGGTGCAAAAAATTAATATCATGGCTAGCTTCAAAAAAAGTATAGTTATACCTTTAGCAACTTACAAAAAATTATCTTCAGCAAAAAATAATACTAAAGAAATAAACACTAACCAAGAAAAAAATCCTGCTCTCGAAAGGCAACAAGAATTATTAGCGCAAAGAATGTATGACGTGAAACCATATAAGATATTAAGCACAAATCAAAATATAGCTAAAGACTCGGCTTTCATGTATTCTAATCCTACAGAAAAAAAACAAGAAATAAAACCAGGTATATCAATAATTGAGATCTTATCCAACATAAGACAAGCACAAATTCCTTACATCAAAGAAATTCTCAAAAAAATGATAGAACTGAACTATTTATGGAATGAACATGGAGAAATTATCATCAGAGGTAAACTAATAAGAAATTCTAATGTGATAAGCATCATGAAATTCTTTTCAAATGCAAGCATAAAAACAGAACCTATAGGAACAGAAGAACTTTGGGTCAATATATCTAATCATATTCCTAAATCGTGGTTTTTAAATAAGCCAAAAAAAGCTAGAAAAAACAATCGTCCTTATATAATAAAAAAATATCCTTTAGAAGATAAAAACATGGAAGACAAACAAAGAAATGAAAGCAATTATTCTACAGATGCTACAGACGATGAATTTTCTGAAGACGGCATTTTCGATGAAACACTTCTTCAAGAAAAAGAAAAGCCCCTTTTAAAAAAAAACAACTACAAAAGATACTGAAGATAAAAATAACGACACCGACTATCTTTCTGAAAATGAAGAAGACAAAATAGGAGAAGCCAGCGGAGGCATAGTGAAAACTCCAATAAAAAATATCCCTCCTCTCCCGTATGAAGAAAAGCAACCTAGGAAAGAAAAAAACATAAAAGTATCTTACCCAAGCCCACAAGAAGATGTCTTCGGGAAAATTAAAACAAATAAATATTTGTCAGGAAAGCCATCACCTTATTCAACTCGATCTGGAAGAAGAAGCAAAAACAACCCAAAATATTTTTCTAAGGAATGGGCATCTGACTGGTAGATATAAATTGTTTTGAGATAAATCAAAAAAAAATAAATAAAAAAACATCAAAATGTATTCTAACGATTCACCTGAAGATATATATTATAAACATTTTTTAACTAAGCGATCTTATCCTTATGATGTACAGTATGGAAAAGGATACTATTCTTTAACCCCCTTCATAGGAAGCAGAAATCAAAAAGGTTATGGGCTAGGTGGTATTTTAAAAGGATTATTTAAGACAGTTATTCCTTTGGTGAAACCTGTTGCGGCATCAGCCGCAAAAGGAATAGGAAAAAGAGCCTTAACAGGAGGAATTAAAGTAGCAAAAAATGTCATGAAAGGTGAAAACTTTAAACGAGCTTTAAAAAGAGAAGCTCAAGAAACTTTGTCTGATTTAGGCAAAGAAGTTATTTCACATGTAACCAAAAAAAGAAAAGTTAATAAAACGATCAGAAATAAAAAAAGAAATAGAAATAGAAGAAATTTCAAAAAAGATATCTTTGGTTAACATAAAATAACCTGAGATTACTGAAAAAAAGAGAAAAACAAACAAATATTTTTTTAAGTTTGTTCATAACCTTAAAAAATGTCATTGTTAGACGAAGATCCTTGTTTTTGTGTAGCCTCGGAGTTTGATTTTACTCATGTTCCTCCAACAGATATAAGTAGAGTTAAAACTTATTATGAAAAAGTTGAGCCCACTGCTTCTCCTAACAGCACAACAGTTCAATTCACTTTAAAATCTAAACATACAGATTTCATTTCTTTGCACGACAGTTTTATTCGAGTGTCTGGCAAAATATTAAAAGCCGACAAACAAAATCCAGATGCTCCAGCTAACGATGGGACAATAAACGATAAAGCTAAAGTTTTTCCGGTGAATTATTTTGCTTCTACCATGTTTAAAAATGTGAAACTTTCTATAGCAGGAATACGAATATCAGACAGCAATGATTTGCACGGATATAGATCTATCATGGAATATATATTAAGTTATGATCCAACCACTGCTAAACACTTGGGAGCTTTGGCTATGTATTACAAAGACGATAAAGATTTTAATGAAGTAACAAATGTTAACAGCGACGATCATAATTCTGGAGTGAAAGCACGTTATAACAAAACTAAAAACGGGAAATTATTTGAAGTGATAGGACGAATTCATAATGACCTTTTTGCACAGGTCAAAGTGTTACCTGGAGATCTGCCTCTTACTATAGAATTTGATAGAGCAGATGAAGACTTTTGTTTGATGTCTAAATTAGGTACACAAAAATACCTAATAGACATACATGGCATACATTTATTCATTAAAAGAATAAGAGTGTCTGAAAAATTCCATAAAAAAATAATGGATGCTAGAATGGTTACTCCGTTTTGGGATTATCCTGTAAACAAAATAGACATGAAATACGTCACTTTTGGTCCTCAAAAATCAATTTTGCAAGCCTCTCATATAGTAAACAACACTCCTCTTCCAAAAAGAGTCATCATAGGGTTAGTTCATTTAGATGCCTTTACAGGAAGTCATAATCGTAATCCGTTTCAATTTGAGCACTTCAAAGCTAAGGAAATAGAACTGAAAGTGAACGACGGTGGAACTCCTTTTTATCACTATGAATTAGATTACCCTAATGATTTATACAATATGGCCTACCTAGCTCTTATACGATCTACAGGTTCAATATTCAGAGACGATACGATAGATATTTCTTTTGATGAATTCAAGAAAGGTCATTGTCTTTACTGTTTTGACATATCTAAAAATGGAATAACGTCAGGCACATTCGAATATTCAGAAAATGGTTCTTTAGGATTTGTCATAAAACTAGAAGAAGAATTAACCCATGGAGTAGCAGCTATCATTTATTTAGAACATCATGAACTCCTGAGATTAGATTCTAGCAATATATTAAGAGCAAAATCTGAAATAGCATAATTCCTAAAAATGAATGGAGAGGAAATAAATTTTTTCTTGCAGAAAATTAAAAGAAAAAAAGAAGGAAATTATGGTGTTTATTCAGCTGATACTATACCTGCAGTGAAATCATTTCCTACAGGTTATGTAGTCAACACCGACAACAGTAACTTACCCGGACAACATTGGGTAGCTTTTTATTATGAAAAACCTCGTAAACTAGCTGAATATTTCGATTCATATGGCTTCAGTCCTATGCGAAAAAGTTTTCTGAAAGCTTTGCCTAAAAAATATAAATATTCCTCTCATTCTATTCAAGGACTTTTTTCTATGACTTGTGGTTTATATTGCTTGTTCTTTTTAGAAAAACGAGCTGAGAATAAGTCAATGCAACAAGTTATATCTAGCTTCACTTCAGATCCTGATTGGAATGACAGTAAAGTAAAACAATACTTTTTAAAGAAAAAACAAAATATTCGAAGGAAAAAGAAATCCTTGTTTTGTAACAAACAAATTTGTTCTACAAAAAATAATTTTTTAAGAACAACACAAAAAAGAAAAAAAGATTAATGTATTATTTCTTTTTCATCTTGTCTTGGAAATTATTTGCCGATTTGTTGGAACTGATCATCATAAAAAGATATTTTTTTTAAAATAATGAGCGAACATAAAACAAAAGAAGGAAGCATGAAAAGTTTAAGCAAAATAAATAATTTGATTTCAAACGGAAAAGTAGGAGCAGGAGGAATAGTTTTTACTCTTATTTTAAGCATCGTAGTCATTATCTTAGAAACGCGTAAACAATCTATCTCCCCTTCTTTACAAAAAGGAGATGAAATATTTTTGTCTTGTACAGAAAGCGGAAATATTTATCATAACAATGAAAAAACTCAAACTTTCCTGTCTTGTTTTGTAACTAATGTAAATCACAGAAAAACATGGACATATCCTGTCATAGGATCTTCTGTTTCTAACCATGACTTAAAATCTACTCAAATAAATGAAAACCGAGATATTAATAACATAATGTACGAAAAAAATAATCAATTACTAACTACCATTGGAAATCAAGAACATTTGCCCGACTCAAATGTATTCACTGAAGAAACAAAAGATCCTGAGATACTCAAATAATTATAAGAATGAACATCTTTCTCGTGTGAGACCTAAAAAAAATATATAAATTAAGATTATTTCTCAAGTCTTAATCATGGATACAAAAGGGAACAATATGATTTTTGAAGTAAAGCGCAATGAAATACTTGAAAAAATATGCTTACATCAAGGCACTTATATATCTCTGTTAGAAGAAGAAAGACGTGAACACATTAATATCATAAAAGAGGAAGAAAAAAATAATCTCCATCTTACTTTACAATTAAGAGAAGCACGAAATGAAAATATGAATTTAATGGCTCACAGGAAGGCATACAACTTAGCTAAAGCAGAGAGAATATATAACATCAGGAGAGGTTCTTATCCGTATGGTCGTACAGTAGCCGACGGTGATGACTCAGAAGAAGGCAGTAAAATTGTAGCAGACGGCGAAACTTGTGATGTGCCAGATTCTATGCCTTCTGATGTTTTAATGGAGACTTATAGGAATAAGCCAAACGAAGCTTTTCATTTAAATTCAGAAAAAAAAACATGAAAGTGATTAAGAAATAAAAACATAGATGAGATAAGTGAACAAACAGACTTTATGTGAACATTGATCTGCGTCAAAGTAACATGAACAGTTATTCTGATTGGAAGCCTTCGCTAGAAGACGGGGTGTGTCCTGATTGCATACATAAGATAGAAACCCTTGAAGAAACAAGAAAAAGGCAACAAAACCAATTTCGCATTCTTAGAGCAGAGAGAAAAAAGAATCAAGAAATAATAAAATCTTTAGGAAACAAAAATAATATTCTTGTGCAACGAATCACAGAAAAACAAGAGAAACTTTTGTCTGGCTTCATGAGCAGAACACTACGCTGATATGGGAAAGTACACTTTTAAAATAAAAAAACTGTTGAAACACGCAAACTGGGAAGACGATATAGCCATTAAATACATAAAATCTAAAAAAGAAAAAATAACTTGCAACAATTCTTTCTTGAAACTTCTCTTGCAACATTTCGAACAGGTTTTAAGGCATAGACAAATGATATGTTTCACTTTTTACCTTTTAGAAAACGTATTTGACAAAAAAGATAAAATGTGTTTAACAGAACGAATAATGGTGCATGACTTATCTAAGTTTTCAATGAGAGAAGCCATAGGTTACACCTTTAAGTTCCATACTAAAAATGGACCAAAAAATTCCCAAGAAAAAACAACTTGGGAAAATGCTTTATTTCATCACTATGAAAACAATGATCATCATCCTGAATATTACAGAGAAGGAAATATGAGAAAATATGCTTTAATTGAAAGTGTGATAGACATGTTAGCTTGTCATGCAGAACGAGATCTGAAGCCTGAAGAAATAAATGTTCATGGTATTTTAGACGGAGATCTTTCTATCACCAATTTTTTGGACATAAATCCAATATACTTAGAAAGATATACTGAAGAAGATAAAGAAAAAGTGAAAGAATATCTGTCTTCGTGGAAAGATATTTTGTCTTGCAACTTATCTAAATAAAAAAAATGATTAAAAAGAAAAATATTGTTAGTCTTAAAATATATAAATTTTTTTTGTTTTTGTTTCTTTTGTTTTGTACTACATATGGATTAATGAGCATTATATACTATTTCATATATGGATTAATAACTACTATAATCTTTTATCCTGTTTTCTTTTCTTCTATGTCACTATGTCTATTTATGCTTAGTATACATTTACCCGATATACCTTTTTTGTAACAGTCTGGAACTTAATTTTACTTCCTTGAGATAAAATATAAGCCTCATGTTAAGAGCATCTAAAGTTCTTCATAAGTACATATGTTGAGGAAGTACATGTGTTATTTAAATCATTGGTCTATGTATTTTTGATTTATTTCTTTTCCTACTTTTCATTGTCACTCTAATCCTTTGAAGGTAAAAAATGCCTTTACCTACTTATTACTTTCAAGATGATTTAGGATATTCAGATATCTTTCTTCAAAAAATCTCTGTATCGTTAGCACGTCAATGGATGACCTTAGGAGTATATCTTGGCATCCCTCATGCTAAACTTGAAAGCATGAACAAGACGAAAACTCCAACTGCTATGGGCATAGAGATGCTGAATAAATGGTGGAGAGAAGTTCCTTACTACTTACGAACAGAAGAACTGATGAAAAGTTTAAAGGAAAACCACAGAATAGACTTGGTGGAATTAACTGAAAATTTCTTCAAAGAAAAAAAACTAGAAGAGTATGACGTGGAATCGACCTCCGTGCAAATGTATTTCAGCTTATTGAGTGAAAAAATGTCAAGAGACTGGAAGGACATAGCTACATATCTACATATCACGTCTGACGAAAGAAGAACAATATCGTCCCAGCCCGAACAAGACATAGCTCAATTAACCTTCAATGTCTTAAAAATGTGGCAAAGATCTAAGTACAGTGCTACTCATCAACTGATGAAAGCAGTATACGACATGAAAAGAAATGATGAGCTAAACATGATATTCCTTGAATTCGATAAAAGAACAGGAACAAACTGAAAATGAAAAACTGTCTTTACACATGTGACAATCAAAATAAAATCATATAAAAAATTATTTCATTTTGTTTGTTTGGTTATTTACTTACTTGAGAATCATAACAATAGGCATCACATCATGTCATATAAAACTGAACGAAAATGTCTGTTCTAAAATACAGTAAAATAGCAGGTTCCTTCTCTCCTACTGAAGAGGAAAATAACATAGGGATTCAAATGTACAGTTCATATAACCATACTGTTCCTAATAATACAGCATGTACAATTACAACAGAAGTTAAAGTTGCTGTCCCTAAAGGTTATTATGGTATAATTTTACCTCTATGCAAATCAAGAAAACATAACTTTGTGTTAATCAACCAAAAAATAATAGACGAAGATTACAGAGGGTATATTACCATTGTTTTATTTAACTTCGGAGAAGAAGACCTAAAAATAAAAAGTGGTGATCCTGTTGCGCGACTTGTTTTACAAAAAATTTATCCTATAAAATTAGAAGAACGTTCTAAGCTTGAAAACACTGAAAAAGGTGAAAAACTCTCTCAATTAGCTTACAGCAAAATATATGAAGAAATTTACAATGAAAATCTTAAATATTACAGCAAAGATCGTCTTAAATGAACTAAAACAAAGAAAACATCTCTGTGAATAGCGTTATATTAAACAACAAAACAACTGAAATAACGTTCAGCAAAATGACGCGTTGTCAAGATTCTTTCTATATAACTCTTGTAAAAGACAAACCAAATACACTGTTAGTAACAACATGTCAAAAATCTGCTTTACTACCTGCCTCACCTATTCTCCAACCTATTATGCATTATGTTAAAGCATCAACAAAAGCATTGAAGCCAACCAGATCCACAAAAAAATCTGCAGGGTTTGATTTATATAGTGCTTATGATTATATTATTCCTGCTAAAGAAAAAAAATTGGTACAAACTGATATAATACTTTGCATACCTACAGGATGCTATGGTCGCATAGCACCAAAATCAGGACTTGCTCTTAATCATTTCATCGATGTAGGAGCAGGGGTAATAGATGAAGACTACAGGGGAAAAATTGGTGTTTTGCTGTTTAATTTTGGAAATGAAGTCTTCGAAATAAAACATGGAGATCAAATAGCTCAAATAATATTAGAAAAAATTCTCATCCCTGAGCTAGAAGAAGTATGTACACCTGATAAAACCGAAAGAAATGATCAAGGTTTTGGATCAGGCAAAAAGATATCTGCTTCATTGAAAGAAAAAAAAGACTGTGAAGAAAGTGATTCTGGAGAAAGTGACTCGTCTGAAGAATCAGACATAGAGCAATCTCATTTAGCTGATAAAACGTCGTCTGAAGAACAAGAATTTTATTCGGCGGAAGAAGAACCAACTGATGAAAAAGGTTCTGATGAAATCGACCCCTCCAAAAATGAATTAATGTCTTTAGAGGAATTCTTAAAGTTGATTCTAACAAACAACTAGGTGACGAAAATTTACAATGGCATTGGTTCAATGAATCACATTATTCATGAAGTCGCTCTTTCTATGTAAAAAATATTCTAATAAAAAGTAAACTAAGCAAGAATATTGTTGTGATAAACAGAATAAAAACATATACAAAACAAGCAACAAAATGGAATACGATACAAACATGGATCTATACTTACTTAGCACCTTAGAAGATTGTTTATGTGATTATTGTTTAACTCAAAATAATACGTTTCCATATAAAAACAATAATATGTTTCCATATGAAAATACTAAAGTTATTACTTTTATATTAAAAAATAAAACTGCAGAAATCTTTTTGAAAAAATGGAAAAACGATAGTATTCAATCTTCTCCCTTATTAAATAAGGTAATAAAAAGTTTAAAAGAATTCGATAAGTTATTGAAAAGTTTTGAAGTTGATTATTTTGGAGTCATATGGAAAAGTCGAGAAAATTCAAGGCATAGCAATATATCAATAATATTCCATGGAAATGCTTATATTAAAATAAACCCTAACAGTGCTACTACATTAAATACAGTACTTGAATCTAAAGAATATAAAAATGTGGTAACACTGTTAAAATCTACAAGTTTTAACCTAAATTATCAAACAATAATGTACAGAAGCGAATTTCATTGTTTACTAGAACGCATATGTAATTCATTCTATGCTTCTCTCTTCATCAACGATGAATTTATGTTTCATTTTTTGGGCTGGAAGAACATAAACAAAGCAGTACATTATGTAATATGAATTGAAACTAAAAAAAGAATGTTGAAACCTTTCTTTGTGTTGTATCTTTTTATTGACTTTCAAAAAACAAAATACCTTTGTAATAATCTAAAAAGTCAGTAAATAATCAAAAAGAATAACAATGAACAACTATACAACAAAAGTGGACGAAAAGCTACTCAGCATCTTAAAAGATTCCAATTATCTTATTCATTGTTATTGTAACTCTGACTATATAATATGTCTCAAAAAGAACAATTCATTATTATTGTAACTCTGACTATATAATATGTCTCAAAAAGAACAATTCATTATTATTGTAACTCTGACTATATAATATGTCTCAAAAAGAACAATAAAGAAAATATAAAAATATTATAACTTCTCGTTTTACTTGCAATCTTCATTTTTTCAAAAATACAGGTCTTTTCTGGATATTCCTAAACATACGGTCTTCTGTAGATATCTTAAAACACTGGTCTTCTCTGGATAATCCAAAATATCCAGAGAATACCGTCTTCTATAGATATCTTAAAACACCGGTCTTCTCTGGATAATCCAAATATGGTGGTCTTTTCTGGATATTATCCAGAAAAGACCACCTATTATACTACTGACAGGATTTTGATTTTGTCACAGATATTGGCTAGAGTCACATAAGCTACCTGCTACCATAGTCTATGACATAGACTATGTTTCGTTCCTACACTACAGTACAGACAGATATCAGCAACCCAGCCACCTTCCATAAATGACCGGGGCCTTAGTAGAACGGCCGGGCAATGCTAATTGGTCAATAGAGGTGGGAGTGTCAGTCAGGAGAGACACGTCCACGCTAGGCCTATGTGTATTATACCGTAATCTCCCGCGTAGAAGACGCGCTGCACGTATAAGACGCACCCCAAACTCAGCACATGCATTTTCGCACCTCTTAGGGGTGAATTTTGTAAATTCAGTACATTTCTATAGTAAAATTACCCCTCGTATAAGACGCACCCCCAATTTCAGTACATCCTATAAGACTCCCCAGCATTTTGTTTGGCGTAGAGGACGCGTCTTATACGCGGGAGATTACGGTACTTATGATGGGTTGGGAGGGGGAGAGCGGAGTTAGAAGGGGGAGTGGAAAGGGGGAAATGCACAATCAAGTTCAAACAGATTTTTATCTAGATGAAAGGGCAATAGAACAGTTAAGTTATTAGCTTGAATACACAACTACCTAGATCTTTTAGTGTGAAGGTCATTTCAGTATGAGATGATTCCTGGGGGAGTACTCGCCTAGCGCTACTCCCCAGGCAAGCCAGGTTAGCAGTTATCCTGTGGTGGCGGGCACTCCCTGCCGGATAACTTGCTTGTGCTGCCCTCTGGCGGGAGAAATTCTGAAACGCCAGAGGGCAGCACCGCACTATTTCCCAGAAATCCGTGTATTCCGCCATCTTGCCTGTGAGAAACGATATCTAGAAAGCATGGGCTCTACCTAGATGGCGCCACGGTCTGATAATCACTAATGCATTGGCTAAGAGGAGGGTGAGCAGGCTCAGGGGTAAACCTGACACCAGTTACCCCTCACCCCAGCAGATTGCTGATTTACACATAGTTATCATGAGAATTTGATGGGGAATAAGCTATGGCCTGAAGCTGAGTATTCAATAAAGATATTGCAGTGGTCTGATTATGCTGACATGCATTTATCAGGGAGAATCAGGTGTTCATTCCAGCCAACACCAATGACACCAGTTACCCCTCACCTGGAATCCAGGAAGTGTGTGACTGCAGACCTGGTGTACATGCTCAGTGGCCAAGCTCCTCCCCTTTACCTGAATGTAAACATAGACCTTGTTGACATATACTTTGTGATTAAGCCAAATAAGGTGTGAATGGATGATTCCCTTTGAGAATAATGAATTTGATTCTTTCCCATGAGATATTTTGTATGGTATGTGCAAATGAGTTTGGGTGACATTGTCTAGAAACGATGCACCTAACAAAAAGGTTTTGGGGCAAGACTGAGGACTACAGAATGACACCATCTACCTCACACCAGTAGGGAGCGGTCATTTAATAGGGAGTGTTATTTAAAGGGAGTGGTCATTATTTAACAAAGGGGGGGAGAGGGGGGTAGAGGCAGCAGTCTTTGTCCCAACGCACGTGGTTGGTACCGACAGAGCGGTGAGTGCTGGCAAAGTGTGCGAAAGATAGACTCCGTTTTTAACGTAATCCGTGCTGGTTGTGAGATAAATTCCTGATCAACTGGTGCTCTGAGGTATCCCAGTCAGATGGTACTGGTGTACTGGTGAAAAGAATGATGTTTGATGCGAAAAATACGTGAAAACCGTGGAGGGTTTCCGTGAAGCGGTTTGAATGCAATCGCTGCCGCGCATGCGCTTAATCCTGTGAACACAAAAGAGGTGTAATAGTCAGTGGTACTACATCCTGCAACACCTTACATATTACTGTATTTGTTAGTAGCCATACTGTATATATAATTCCACTGGAGTTAAGAGTGCTGATGCTATTGTGTTTTGTATACATTAAGATAAATTACATTTTACCATTTGTAGCCAACCTTTCACTAGTTTAAGGACAGAACCTGTAGGGAAACTCTCCCCATGAAACGCCCTGCCATCTAGTGTGAAGATCATTCAGTGACCACATGGCCACAACAAAGCACAACAACATTGGCTCCGCCCACTTTCTAGACTAAAGCATGCAAGGAAAAATATAAGACACACAAAATATTCATTTTTAGGGAGGATGTGTCAACTAGATTTTAATATTTCAGCCATTCTCAGTAAAAAATATTTTTTTATTGCCCTTCACTGCAGATCTGCAACTTGACCTAGTTAGACCGTTCATACTCTGATCTAGCTATACCCACACAGCCATTCTGAAACGTCGGTCGTGCTCTTGCTAGAAAGTCTGGAAAGTTGTACAACTAGGAAAACGCCGTTTTCTACTATGTTAACCTGACAGTAATACATCTAGATACGCCAGAAATGGAAGACGAAGAAACTGCGTCCATTATAACTATAGATGTGTCCAGGGAAGAAGGAGAACTAACTGATGATGGGGAAATAATTGAACTATCGGACGAAGAACCCCCCAGTGACAGTCACAACCATGACAATGACACCACTAAAACTGAAAAGAGTCGTGAAGATTCACCGTCCAAGTCGAACTTGAAGAAAGCGCACCGAGCAGTGCCACCTAAAAAGGTTAGAAATGAGAAGGAAAGGTCAACGCAGTTTTCTAAGAGTACTGTGCGAAGAAGAGCTTCATCTCCGAACTCTAACAAACCTCGAAGGCCACCCCCGCGAAGGAGAAGTCGATCACGCAGCCGAGAGAGATCACGATTCCCAGGTTATTGCAGGGATACTGCCCGGGAGAGGGAGCTTGCTCTGCCTAAAAGTTACCAGTCATCATCTCGTGTATCGTCTTCTAGCTCCAAGTCCAGATTCTGGGAACTCAAACGTGCGGCAGGTACGCCAAAACTACGTTTCCATGGCAGTATGAACATTCGTTCACAGAGCAAGTTAGGAAATTCAAGTGTTTCAGAGACTGCAAACAACTTCGCCAATACCAATGGACCCCCCACCAGCCTATCTCAACAGACAGTCGTTGGAGGTCCAACCGCTATCCCTGACTCTGGTGTAAAACCTCCAACTGTGGTGCCACTTATGGCACTGGTGGTGGACCCTCCACCTCCACCCCCACCACCTCCTCCACCACTACCATCCTCACCTCCCCCTCAGGTTGAGCCTCCGCCACCGCCACCCCCTTCTTCAAGGCTACCACCAGAGCTGAAACTCAATGTGAAGAGGAAGCCACACAGAAGTCCAAGAAGTATCCTATAGATGTTTATAAATTTCAATGAATCTTGGTGAATGTATGCTATCATATTGACACCAAGTCCAAAGATGAACATTGTTTCTTTCAGGTAATGCTACCTAGACTATATTTTTTGGCCCCTTAACTGAGGCTTAAGTGGAAAATAAACATAGCGTGTTGCGTGCTAGACTGAGTATCGATCGTCTGTGTCATGGGTGGCTTGGGCCCCAAGTTGGGGAATGGGAGTAGAGTAGAGATACGAAAGTGGCTAGTTGCGTGCACATGGACAACCTTTTTTCCATGCTAAGATACGCGGGAGAGCAACAGAAAATCGCTATCAAGCATCTTCTGGTGCGTGCATGCATTGGTCTGTGCACTGTTAGGAACATGCTAGGTTTGTCTTTAGCTTAAAGGGTCCCACTGCATGTGTCAATTACGCATACAAGGGTACCGGTACGAAAAAAAAAAATTCCTACCAACCTGGTACCCTCTCCAAGTGATGTATCATTTATCTTTGGGGACAGTTGTGCCTATACATGGTCATGAGTGCTCAAAATTTTCAGGATGTCACTTTTTAGGAAGAATGCAGTATTACTGTTACTTCTTATGGATATTCCAATGTATGTATAAGTATTTTTGATTTTTCTCAAACATAATTGGCCGAACTTTTCATCTGTTTGACCGAGACTGGCTCATCGGCAGTGATTTTTGTTGAAATACAGAGTATTAAAGCTCATAAAGTGACCATGTAAATTTTCATATTTGGTCAGTCTGCCATTGACATGAAATTCTTTATCTTACCGATGGACCTTAAATAATTTACATCGTTGTTGTTGCTTGTACCTTAACTAGGCCAGTTGTGCCACCTCGTTCACCTCCTGGAGAAGTGGATAATGATTATATTGACCTTCTCCTGGAGTACAAACAGATTCAAAAACAGCTGGAAAACATAAAGCGTGAAGAGGAACGTGCAGCTAACCTACTCAGTGGAGATGAGGTAGAACATTGTATTCCATATACTAGGTTTCAACAGTGACAGACTTTGTTATAAAACTATGTTGTGAATATGTAATCAAAGACAAACGAAGTAATGGAATTTTTTTATCTTTGACCAGTATTAAATGTATTTTGTTTTCGAGACTGCGTTGCTATGACCTCCCCATTATTACCAAATCGGTTCGTAAATGGCTCCTATATGTAAAATGCACAGGTGGACAGAAGGAATAACAATGTCTGAAAGGCTAAAAGAAAAGAAGCCTTATAAAATTTAGCGATAGAAACCAAAGGTTTTCCATATCATCTACCAGTATATGGTGCGATGCAGAACCCACTGAACCCTCCATGGTTCCTTGAGACTTCTCATCTAGATGTTTATTTTCATCCATTTAGACAAAGAAAAGTGATAGCAGACCCCAGGTTGATAACAGCAACTCTGAACAAGATCAGAATGGAATAAATTCAGATGCCCTCCCACCATGGCGCAAGAAACGTACACCTGTTGATGGTCAAGAGCAGCAACAATCTAAAAAGGTAAATTTAGCATGTGCACAAATGATATGTTTCACTGCTATTCTGTACTTTATTAAAGTAGATTTACTATACAGCATAGTAAGTGAATCTATTTCAATAAAGTATTCTGTACCTGACAATTGTTCTATTAAGTTGGAATTTTATTGGTAACATTTATCGAAAAAAGTTACCATACAATCAATGGTATCTTGTCACAATCGTTATGACTACTATTACAGTCTCCAACCGGAGAGGATGAAGATCTGGATGAATTGGAGTTACGACTGGCAGCTCTGGCGTCAGCAGCCAAAAGGGGATCCAAGTTGGAACGGTCAACACCAAAAGAGCGTGGCAAACGTCCCTCTCCAAAACAGAGTATGTTATCTCTCATCATTAACTGTGGATTTAGTAATTAGTGAACAATATGTACAATATACCCGAGTAGCGGGATCCTTAGTAGGGGGCGCCACTGCTTGATCTGATACCTGGAGAGATAAGCACTGATAACAGCCAGTATAACTTGTTCTGTAATGCACCCTAAAATGTCCGCCGTGAATGAAGGGAACTATCTCAATAGTCAAATAGCTAGTCAGATATTTTTTTTATCATGTCAAGAAGGAAGATCATTGTTTCTGCTGACAGCACTAAATCTCTGTATATACATGTATGTCCCAAGCAACTCAACTGAGTCTGTGTTCTATTCTTAGGTTCGTCTGGACCTAAGAAGCGGGGTCGTGAAAGTTGGCGACGGGAGAGCACATCATCAACATCCTCTGTCCACAAGCGGCGGCATCTGAATGAGGAGCCACCCTGGATAAGAAGAGAACGAAGGAGGCGGGAGGAGGAAAAGCAACAATTGGAAGACGAGAAACGAAGGGACGAAGACCGTCGCCGAGAAGTTCAAAAGATTCTCACTCTAGATAACCCAGAAGAGCAATTTCAACGGTTCCTTCGTCTATGTCGTGGCACAAGTGAAGAGGTAAATAACTGTTTGCAATTGATACGAGGGGTACTTTTACTATAGAAATGTACTCATCTTACAAATATCAGCATTAAAATGTGCGTCTCAAGTAGTAGTTTCTATATATTTTCAGACAAAAAAATCACCTGATTTCATGGGTACAGAAAGTGATGACTATGAGGAGGATGATATGGCTGACAACTATGAGGTTAAAGAGATGGAGATTGACAGTGATATTAGCTCACCACGTAAGTTGTTTCATGTAGTCTTAATTCCAGTCCTACTTCTAATATGAATATACTTCAGATACTTTTTCGCTACGGATGACATGACCTTTTGACACCTACAATAAGTATCCGAAATCAGAGCGATACAATTCTATTACAGTAATATCTAACATATTGTGTAGTAGACCTTTGGTGCTTCTTTCACCCTTTTAAATGAGAATTTTCAACTTTTCTTAAAGAAATAGTAATTGATACTGGGAATGAGGACATCACAGAGGATGTTATGGTAGCATCAGTTGGTATGATGGAAATGCCTCCTCTCAACTTCGACCCAAACTTGTACCCACATTTACAGCCACCAGACCCAAACTTCCAGCATGTAAGTAAAGATAGAGCACTCTAATTGTGATAAAAAAAATTGTACACAATTTGTATATATACAATTTGTATATTGCAGTTTAAAGTGACTTTTCTATTCTAGCTCTAGGTAACATCTATATCTCTGTAGTTAAACTAGTGTCTTTACCAAATACCTTAGTACATGTACAACCTTTGACATAATAACTTTATTTATATTGCAGACATTGGACCCGTCAGACTACTTCCATCCCATGGAGATGCCCTTCCTTCTTCCACAGCCCCAGCAACCACACCACGCCATGGCGTCTGCCCCCATACAAGACCAATACGCAGAGGAGTTCACATCTTCCACTCAAGCATCTATACATGTACCATCACTCATGTCACAAGTACCATACCCTACTACAGAGCAGAGCGTGGTCCCACTGATGGACCTCCAGATCCCTGTGCAGCAGGTGGACAACGACCAACAAGCTGCTGGAGACGTAGAGGTGTATCTGTCTCCAGGCGATATGGAGGAAGATGAGGATGTGATAGAGGAGCCGCAGGCTTATCCTGCCGACCACCAGGAGGAACAGACGGAGGGTGAACACAATCAGGAGGGTGATGAGGCAGAGGCACTGCGCGCTCTGCTGCTTCAGGACATGAAGAAGAAATCAGCCGCACGAGGACTTGATGAAGAAGTAAGTCTTGTCACTTAGTTTGTCATACCTACATTGAAAAGAAATGTTATTCTTATGATATATTATTTTTGTTTTTATTGCCTCTTTTTAGAAATTGAATATGACAGAACACAAGTACCGGTAACAATAATGTTGAGTGTCTATATGTTATGTTATCTTGTTGCCTTTTTTTCCGATGGTCAACTTTTTTTGTTTTCATCTTCTAGAGTAAGTCCAGTCGAGGCAGCTCACCACTCACTATTCCCACAAAGAAAAAGACGAAGGTGCCAAAGAAACAACTTACGGTACATACTTAAGATTTGAGTCTTCATAATGAGATATATTTGTCAATAAAATATGTGCATAGAACAATAAATAATCAACAACGTCATACCTAAATCGGAAACTGTATACCGTAATACATGCACCTACCTTATAAGGGGCACCCCTAACTTGAGAGGAAGCTATGTGGCGCCATTGCTTGATCTGGTACCGTGCGAGATAAGCACTGATAACAGCCAGCATAATGGGAACCAGTTGTATGTAATGCACCCTAACAAAGGAATTTATCTCATTGGTTAATAATGCACCCCACCACTGCCAGACAGTACCATCTTCGCCTATAAGGCACACTCCCTTTTGCTCATGCTAAATGCGCACTGTTTGTCCTTTTCTAGATGCCTGTGCCACCACGGCATGAACCTGTGGTGATATCACTCGGCGCATCATCAGATAGTGAAGATTCTGATTATGAACAACATAACCATCAAACTAGTTCCAAGCCAGACTTCTTATCTAGCCTTGACCAGTTAATCAAGGATGCCCGGCAAGCCAGTGAGGTAACTAGTGTTTCATTATAGACTAGAGATGATTTTGAAGTATTTTTGAAAATCCTGATTGTAACTTAAAGTCACGTTTGTTGGACTTCAAGCATCGCCATAAATCCTCTCCTAGATTGAGGTTGTAATGTCTAAATAATACTAGTCTATTGAAAAGGTAGAAAATAGAAAGAAAGAAAAAAATTGGGGAAAAAGCAATGTTTATCGATATTGTAGAAAACAAACCCACTGAAGAGTCCAACAACACCGGAAGCTCTGAAGAACTTGCCACAGGATAAACTCAACGAATACAAGAAACTGAAACAAGAAATAAAGCGTCGTGAGCAGAAAAAGGTGCCAGTGAAACCTCAGCAGGACCAACCAAATGAAGCCGTGTCAACTTCTGAAAACAAACCAGAACCAGCAGCAAAGATGGCTGACTCTAGGAACTCGCTAAAAGTGCAACTGCACGGAGGGCAGCGTAAGGTTAAGACAGCAAAGTCTCCAGCGAAACAAGGGACACCGAAAGAAGCAGCAAGCACAGCGAAGAATACTGGTGGGGTACCAGCTTCTGCAGTGAAGCCCCCTGCCAGCGAAAAGCCAGTCGTTGTCAATGAACAGTATGTGCGGCAGCTGGAGGCCAAGCTAGCAGGTGAAAGGTATGGCCTGTTTTTACATGTTTAACAAGTATTGACTTCATGTGCCATGATATATATTTACTTGTTTGTGTAGCATTGGTGCATTAAACTGACTATTAAAAAAAAATTTATTTTTTTTTGTTTTTTTTTTTTCAAATCGAAGAGTTTGCAAGATGCATGAAGATAATCAGTGGGTTGGACATCAAGGCATCATGACAACAACAGGGCATACTGAATTAAAGACCATATGACCCTTAGATACTTATAGACCCATTTTATTCTGGTTATCGTTATCATTAATGTTTATCCATTGCAGAGTGAGCCTTGAGGAAGATGAAAGTGTACTTTTGGCTCTACGTGGACAAGTCACAAAGCGTAAGGTGATACTAAAAACAGCTGAGCAAAAGGCTCGCACACTGCAGGAGCAACTGGCAGCGGCCGAGCGTATTGTTGATGCCAACCGACAACAAATACAAAAATATGTCAAACAGGTGATTTTTGCTTGCCTCCGTTTCATCATCAGGGGTGTGAAATTTCCGCGGAATTCTGTGGTTTTGATGCTCTCCAGGATTATTCTTGAGATGTGTGCAATGCCAAATCTACTGAGAAAATGAATTAGCATTAATGAGGGGGGGGGGAGTCTTTGAATTTTCACAATGTTGGATCTAATGTCAGCCAAAATAGAGATATCAAAGCATCCTAACCATTATTCTAAGCTTCCCTTTATGAATATAAGGTGGTATAAAGTGTCCACTTAACTATTTTAATCAATTTCCTATAATGTAAAAAAATTAAATATAGACTTAAATTCCTGGGGAGATGGTATAATCGGTTTAAGGATTTCACACCCCTGATCATTAGTCTAATGGTGTTTGAATGGATGCTTGAATAATACCGCTGGACCATGGGCTTTTACTGTTTCATGAGGTCTCAAGAATGATAAGAAAGTATTGGCTTCCAGATAGTGGGCCACGTTATTGGCTATTACCACTTCTTAACGTCATCTTAGTAATCTACATGTATTAGTTTTATTGCACATGTTGTTACAATAATTCAACTCTACTTTACCTCACAGGGTCGTGCTGTTAAAGCTAGGGTGGACAATAAATGTGGTGTAGTGCATGCACTCGAGAAGCAGGTTATTGAGGCAGGACAACAAGTATTTGGCGATAAATATGATCTTCAGCTGCCAAGTATCAAGAACCGATCACCACTCTTTAAAGCAAAGCCACCCCAGCCCAAGCCAGCCACTGCAGCAATGAATGCACTGGCAGAAGAGAAGAAGCGCTTGCTGCACCTAGAAAAGGTGTTTGGTGACCGCATTCGCAAATTGAAGGAAGCCCAGAAGGGGGATAGTGGAGCAAATGCCCAAAGCACCACAGTCTTGCCTCTTGGTGAAGGATCCATTGAAGAGGAGCTGCAGCGTTTGCGAACAGATCGGCCAGAGAAAATCATTACGTCAGAAAAAATCAACCTGATCAATATAGCTGATAGTGATCTTGATAAAGAAATGGTGACTGTCACGCCAAGACGGCGGAGATCATTATTAGATCTCAAGACCAACACGAATCCCCTCATCGTGAAGTTGGAAGATGAAAGTTCCACAGAGGAACAATCATCAGCTGACACACTCGCAACAAATAATGCCACATGTTTGAGCGAGAACCCAAGTACGCAAAATCGGCCTGATAATCAGTCGATTTCTGTACTCAAACCTGCAGAAGAGAAGAGATCAAATGTAAATAGTATAACAATAAAAACGGAGAATACATCATCTGACAATGAAAATGATCAACATTATGAACAGGTGTTCTCAAGTTTCAGTAAACTTCAGATGATAAAGCTTCGGAACTTGCAGGTATGTATGCTCTTAAAGTCATTTAGTGATGTTTGATTTATAGCAACAGAAATTGAGTGAAATTCCTAGAGGACAAACCCTGTCTGTTGGGTGACCCTATAAGGTGCATCTTGTTTCGCATATAAGCATTACCTTCTATGTGAAAATTTGTAGAATAGATGGGTCCTGTTCCCTTTTATTAACTCGAAAAGATTTATAGGAGATGACTAGGGTCCTCTCATTTTCATTCATTTTGATGGTGCGAAAGATGGAAATTTTATATATAAGAGGTAGAATTACTTATTGAATTTGTATTGTCATTAAAGGAGGAGATGTAGGGGTCTTGCAGGAAAAGTTATTTCAGTACCAACTATTGTAAATTTTGAGTAATATTCTACAGAGTCAGTTGGTTGGCAGCCATAAGACACTTTTTGCCTCAAATGGTGAAGTTATATGATGTTGATCCATGTATCAACTTTCCCGCCTTTTTTGGCAATCAGGTGCGAATAGCACAGTTTTGGCGGGAGTTATGCGAATAGTGGCTTGGTGGTGCAAATAACCTGGGTGAGTAGCATCTGGTCCTCCAAGCAGATGTCTTGTGAAAGTATAGGACTATAACACTACTTAACACCTGCTTGGAGTTGGTTCCTGTCCGTGAATGGGAGTGCTGATGTCAGACCACAAGCTTGACTTGCTTTAAGACAGCAGAGAGTCTAACTAACTGCAATTACCTTAAATTCTCTGATACAAGCAACATTACCTGCATTACTGACCTTGCAATAAACTACAATTTTGATTTGATTCAAATATGATATGAACCTCAAATCAAAGAATTTATGGTACATAACATCTGCCAAAAAATTCAAATTTTATTTCTTTCTGTAAAAAAGGAAATTTTCTGTAAACTTCAGGCAAGTAATTTGATGAAGTTCCCCACCAGCGGACTGACACAGGTCTTGTCACAGGACCCCAGTCTATCTCCATCGTGGTGGCCAAAACGGAAACAGGTAAAAACTGTTATTAATAGGCTTACACCGGGGGGTATATGTCTGATTACTGTTAATGCAAAATAAGACGACATATGTGAAAGATGAAAGCAAAAAAGTATCTTGGGATTTTTTTCTTTCCAACTCGGACCCAGGGTGCGCTCAAGGTTAAGATTTTTCAGCCCCACACTCCCTCGACTGAAGCAGATTTTTTCCGAAAATTCAGGGCCTAAGCCCCAGGGCCCAGTAGTTTTGCTGGAAAAAAATATTAAAAGTAACCTTTTGCCCCCTGGGACCCAGTTGGAAAGAAAAATTTGGAAATAGTATCTTGGGATTCCGAGGTAAAAAAAAAAAAAAAATACACTACTGTTCTTCTCTCCTGAAATTAGTTTCACATACCGTAGTAGTGTATGTCGAGGGTATTTTCTGAAATAGCTGTACGCTTCATGAAATCATCCTCCCCTTTCCATCAATGATACTCTTACCCTCCTCTCTACATGAATTTGATTCTGCCGCACGTGTAGACTAGCGTTTACAATATATCTTCCATAACAGGTGAATTCTAGAAAATTGGATACCAGTACAGCCTTATCAAATAAGAGAACACAAGTTGGAAAAGAACCGGCACCAACAACAGGCCTTAAGCCCTATTCAAGTACCTTACTAACTTTCAGGTCGTACAGGTATGTAAATGATTGTATTTTCAACCTTTGCTCTTTATTTTGATAGGGCCAAAAAAAAAATTGTTTGTTTCAGGTCACCCGACCCTACCTAGCAAAACAGGGCCGACCCTAAAAGATTTTCTTCATTATTTTGAGAAATTTTACATTTTTTGGTCCCTTTTTTAGTCAGTTTAGCCTCCCGTGAGTCACCATGAGTCGCTGTGCCTCATCACCTCTATTTCTAGTAGTTAAACAATTATTGCAAAATAAAAAAAAAAAATTCGCCCTACCCTACCTAATTTATTTCAGCATGTTACTTGAAACAAACAATTTATTATTTTGTCCTAGACACTTACTGCTACCTAAGTAATTGGCTCAGGACCCTGAGTCTATACCGCCGGGTAGTTGGTGGCATTGGCAAAAAGTCAGTTATCCAATTTTCAATCTCAATTTTCTACAAGAAAGAAAGCATGTAAACAAATAAAATCACCATACATGAGTAGTTCATATATCAGTCTTTAGTTATAGTGAAAAAAAAAATTCAAAAATCTGTGCATGAGTTCATACAAAATTAAACAAAGAAAAAAGTCATTTCATAAAAATATTTTCTCCAATCCAGTCCTCCATAGGTTTACCTCCGGGCTGGACTTTTCTCTCTTTGTTTCAAAAATAGCGCCTAAAAGTGAGACGGAAGCCTTTCAAAAAACGCGGGAAAAGTCACCCTGAGCCCTCTGTGCCAATGCACGTCATTGAATTTTTGTGTTCACCATAGTTCTGAAGTCCGACGGGCTTCCCTAGCCCACTTAAAAGGGGATATAGCTCCTCTTACCTATCCACTCAGATGTGTGTGGTACACAATTGTGGGCACCGACACATTCCTTTGTGAAATTGTGTAATGTAGCTCTTGCCATGAATATTACCTCTGCTATCAAAATGGCGTTAAATATCTATTACTCACTCTGAAGTCCAACAATTTCATATGCTGAATTTTTTGGATCTAATTCAAATTAACCTCATAATGATTTGTCTTCAGGTTTAACCCATACTTCCGCATAAAAGAAAAGCGGACTCTGTCATCAGCGACATATGCCCACAAGCTGGATGCAGGGAAGGTGATGTGTAAGTATGAGCTGCATGGCACGTGTAATGATGAAAAGTGTCCTTGGCAGCACAAGACAGATTATGAGTTGATGAAGCACGACCAATTGCGGGATATTGTCTCCTATTGTCCGAGCATAGCTGGCATTAAGCCTGATGTACCCAAAGAAGACATCGCTAAACGTATAGGTAAGTACAAGTACATTTGACCCATCAATCATAGATTTATTACAGATATTTTGGTGATATGTGTAACAAGACATCATCATTATGGACAGTAAACGTAATGAAATAAAACTGTTACAAAATAATTAAAAGGGGGAAAACATTCCTGTTTAAGATAATTCCCATTGAATAAATATGGTTGATGGTTGATACCTTACGTTTCCATTTCAGATGAGTTTGTTGACAAGTTTAGCGAGACCAACAAGAGCATGACCCATGAGGAGCAGATCTTACTGCTACTAACACAAGTGGACAAGGAGTCAAAGACAGGTAAGTTACCCTACATGAATAACCAATTTTTATATATTATACCGCTATGTATATATTCAAAGTTCGGATAATTTCATATGGTCAGGATAGACCTTGTATTATAGATCTAACCACATTTAGCTTGGTGATATTCCTATCAGCATGTAGATTTAATAGCGCTTTTGTACCACAGTACCACCGCACTACATAAGGCTTGATACACGGGAGTGGCGCGTCACACAGACTGACCGTGATGTAAATCTGCAGGCCACCCAGGCAGACAGACACCAGACCCTCCTACCCACCAAACCAGGTATGTTGGTATTTGGTGAGGTTTATACTAAATGCAAGATCTACCATACCATTGGGTGTAAGTGCCACATGAATAGGATCTTCCATAAGTACTTGGGATAAGGAGGTGCTGAGAGAGCTTTGAAATAAACTGTCAAGCACTAAGACGAAACCTTGAATGAGCAGCAGTTTTGGGTAAGGGTTGGCGGTAACTTTCTTAAAATCTAGTACTTGATAAATGAATAATTGAGTGGTTAGTAAGACTCACGGGCTATACACTTACGAGCGTACGTTTTTCAGAGTAGAATATGATGACCTGAGTATGGGCAATTGTTGGCAAGGTGCCACTGTAACCTGGCACTGTAACTGAATATATGGTATACTGCTTTACAGAAAAATGGCAGGCAGTGGAAGATAACATTATCGGAGAAGGAGATGTTCGCTACTGGCTGTTGTCCGGGTCAGAACTTGAGGATATGGAGACTGCGGTCCTTGATTCCCCCAACGATATTCACATGTGGCTTAAACTCGCCTACAAAAAGTTACACGAAGGGTACGTCAAACAGGCAATTGCCATCTTTTTTTAGCATTGTTTATAGCTAGCTGTAACTGTATTGTGTTAAATTGATATTTGTCTCTTAAATTAACCCTGCCATCGCATACTGTGTCAAACAGGTAATTTCCCAGTACTTGTTTACGAAGAAGGATCATCATAACTTGATTCTGAAAAAAAAGGTTTTTCATTCATTTCAGGTCTGAAAGCAAGGGTGTCGACAAGGCGTTGAATGTATTTGCACATGCCATTCAAGCCAATAAGACAAGTGAAGAGCTGTGGCTCCACTACCTGGGTCTGTACAGTCGTCGATCAGATGCATCAGATCTACTTGTACTTTGCGAACAGGCAGTCAAATATGCACCATCCTACCGGGTGTATTGGAAGGTATGTCTCCGAATAAGAATCAGATTGGCCTTGAATCAAAAGCAAAATTTGTCAAGAAAATGAAAATTCAAAAGGAAAAAAGGAAACCTTCACAGGATACCTCTAATAAGCAAATTCTCATGTTAAAATGTATATGCTTTTCCATCTTCTTCCATTTGATATTGTATACTGCCTAAGACTGACCTTACCATTCACTTGGGTTTGCAGTACCTGGGTTACATGCCAACCTTTGCTCAGAAGGAGTCGCTTTGTGATCGTATCAAGAAGTGGCTGTGCGAACAAGTTGACATCGAGAAAGACACACAGTCACATCAACTTCTAGAAATCATCTTGTACCATGTTTCTCTCTGCTTAGCTACAGGCCGAGTCAAAGCGGGAGCACAGATACTTAAGGTATGTCCTGAATATAACTTTCTATATAAAAGACATCGACCTTGAAAGACAGAATTAATGTGGGGGATGACGAATATACAGCTAGACATAAATGGCATACAAGTCAGCCCACCTATATATGTACATTATTCTTGGCCAATGATTTTTTTCTCCTTTCCAGTTAAGAGCCCATTTACGAAATCTGGTAAATCACTTATTTCAGACATTGATCCAGAGTTGTGGCAGCAGTGAAGAGGCGTGCTGGTGGCGTCACCTCTCGGTGTCAGACAAAGCTGTTTTGTCGCTAAATCACATTCACCTAATTGAGTTCCGCAGTCTACCTTCGGTTCTCTATGACCCCACCTCTGGGCTTCAGGCTTCTATAGTATCCAAGGTTAGATGAATTACAGTCTTCTTTTTTTTTTGCATCAGCTTAATACATGTAACAGGTTTATTAATGGTTTGAAATAACTTACAACAATCTGTCTGCTTGTGAATATGATTAGTGTACCAATGCCTATCACCGTGGCACATGTATATTTATGTTTTGGCATTTCCCCCATCATTGACTATAGGACCTTGGAGAGTTTAGCTGGAGAGAGGGAAAAGGTTCTAAGACGCCCATAGCTACACTCGATTCCATGTTCCGCGATGCAGAACGACAGTTGTGTAAAGGAGACCTGAGTAGCTCTGAGTTTATAAAGGCGTCACTGCCCATCTACACCAACTGGCTTCATCTACTGGCCTGTTCCAAGAAGTAAGTGCAAATTGTGTGGCTAAATCAAGTGCATGAGACAATCTTGTGTCCAAGATTCAATTAAAAAGAAACCAGGTTAAATTAGAAAGGATTGGTGATAAGAATAAGATCCAAATTGTTGTTCATCTTTTAGACACACCTGATGGGTGGGTGAGATTATAATCAAGTGCTCTTTGTTTGTATCTTTAACTATGAAGCCTCTATTCAAAGGTTGCCTTATATTTGACAGGTTTGATGCCGGTAAAAAGTTATGTCGGCGAGTGTTGAAGACAAGACCTACATTTACCAAGCTGTGGCTGATCTTGGCCCGGTTTGAGGCCAAAGCGGACAATGTGGAAAACGCCCGCCAGGTTAGCCTGCTGACTTAAACTTGAGTAGTGCGTGCAAACAGCACAACAACTGCAAGGTCTAAGTCATACTTCTCTATACATTGTGATTTCAGCTGACCAATGACTGTAAGTATATTTTTGATGGTTTTGTCCATATCGCTTTGTATTGACTTGCTATGTTACTGAACTTGACATCTTACCTTAGGTGCTGCGTGAAGGTCTAGAGGCAAACCCATGCTGTACAGAGATCTACTACAGCGCAGCACAGCTGGAAATAAGCCAGGTAATCTGTCTACCTATAATGAACAACTTCTTTACAAGTCCGCAACTATCGGGGTATATCCCCTTGGGAACATCTCCCTTCTTTGAACGATTGCATTATATGGCATGTGTTACAAAAATATGTCATTTACAAATAAATGTTCCCTATAATTTAGCTAACAGGTTCAATGAGAATCATGAAGTTCTCCAGGCAGATATAATGGTAAAGGTGAACGATGATCAGTTTGAGCTGACCGTTTCTTCACGAGCGTGTCCGGCCCATTCCGCACGAGGCCGTTATGCCGAGTGCGGAGCGGGCCGGACACGCGAGTGAAGAAACAGGAAGCTCAAACTGGTCAGAGTTCATCTTTACATTTATGTCAAGGTGTTTGGGTTGATAATTAATCAATATTTAATCAATATAATCCATAATTAACTCTAATTTACCTGTTGTCTACCCGAAAATGCCGTGTGCCGCCATTTTGGATGTTTACGTTTCAAAAGGGCTGCGCATGCGCGGTGGGCGTATGACGTCATCGTGCGGATTTGGCGCCGGTTATTCAACGCAGGGGTACAATACGCGGTCTCAGTGCATTGTCAATGGGGCATCGATATTCACCTTGACATAAATCTAATTATGCTTACCTTTCAGGAGAATCCTGACTCAGCTCTGGAGATACTTGAGGAGGCCGTGATTAGTCTGTATGATGTGGACCAAAGTAATTCAAGACAGTGTGATCCCAACCTCCTGTACTCGTGAGTATACTATAAAAGTTTCACCTGATGGATGGTTTTTAACCCAAGCCACATGTACAAGTGCAAATTTTTATTTTGAAACTCAACTATATTTTTCTAAATCAATGCACTGATGAACAATAGTTTAACATCCTAAACATAATGTCTGGTTAGTGTTGGTTCTCATCATCTTGCAGCTACGTCCTGGACCAACCAGTACCCATGTCGTTTACGGCTCCACCATTCCAGTCTTCCGTTAGCCCAGAGATTCTTCAAAAGGAGCCTGGGCGATACCTATGGCTCAGCTACTGGTAGGGCGACAAAGTTCGCTGTTACATCTTCTCATTGGGTGTCACCCATACTTAGATCAATGCGTCAGTTTTTGTACAATGGGATACATCAATAGTCTTATTTCCTGACAAATATCTAAAAAGAAAAAGAAAGAAAAAATCCCATAAGTGTATCTTGGCTAAATATAAGTATAAGGAATTTACATTGGGGGTGGGGTTGTGATAAAGTATATTCATAAGTGAGGGACACACGATTAGTGACAAGGGTTAACGGGTAATAGGGTGGAGTTTATGATATGTATAATAATGCCCTCACTTTAGCTTGCTGCTGGACCTACAAGGAGACCATCACCAGGTGGGTGAGGTGTATGAAGCGGCTGTAGCAGCACTGACCAACACCACCGACCTGCAGGCCCTGTGGTCCAGGTAAGTATTGTGGACTGCATGACTTGAATGTTATGATTCTGAGGTTTTCCTTGCCGATAATGTAAGCACAAAAGCCACATTTACATGGTTACTGCTACGAGCTGGTAAAGTCAAAGTTGTGAGATAGAGTACTTATATTGCAGACAGATAAAGTGTTTTTATTTTGTTAAGTTGAATGTTTTTATACTCATTGGTTCCTTTAAGTTAAAACATTAAACCCTCTACTCACCAGCTACCTGCGATACACTCACGGTCAGGCCGTCACATGTAGTGCTGCTGCCCAGCAGGCTGTGACAGCCAAGCTATGTGACCTTGTCCAGCGCTGCCTGGTTAGCTCTCCTGTACGGTTCCCTGTGCCATATCAACATGGGGTCACCTGGTTAGACTACCGCTTCCATAATGAGATGATCGACATCCTGGTCCGTAGTGTGCCGCGTGATCAGATTGCTGCGATGTATGAACGCTTCATTTCCATGATGCCAGGAAATGTCCAGCTTATTTGCAGGCAAGTATGGTTTAACTGCAGTCTAGAACATGATATTCTCTTCACCATTCCCTTTATAGAATTTCCTGCCAATATGATTTTGATCAGCATCCCACATTTAAGACGCACCCAGACTTTGGGAAGGTTCTATAACCCGCACCAGGGATTGGGTACATGCTAATCATGGCTAAAGTTTGTCTTGCTCATAATCTGCCCCCTAACTTTGGGAGGGTACTATTGGTCAAACTTGAAGACCCTTTAAACCTTGTTTAAAGTATTCCCTGATGAAGGCCTGAAAAGGCTGAAACTAGTAGGAATCTTTACATTATAATCTTGTTGTCCAAGACTCAATTATTCAGTTATCAATTCTGGATTTTAGGGAATATTTTCTACTTTTTAGAATTGTTTAAAGTATCTATGATACCGTAAAACCTCATGTATAAGCCGCACCCGCGTATAAACTGCACCCTGACTTAAGGAAAATGCTATAAGCCTCAGGAGGGGTCTGAAATAGTCCCCAATCCTTCCATTAGTCTATATAAGTAAAACCCTGCATATAAGTCGCACCCTGTGTTCCTGGAGATCATATAAGCCGCACCAAAGGTCTGAAAAGGTATATAAGCTGTGGCTTATACGTGGGATTTTACGGTACTTTTACATGTATCAAGGGGATAGGAGAGATGTTAACCACTGTGTATAACCTCTTATTTAAGGTATATCAACACTGTTTTCTTATTACAGGGCATGTGAAGAAGCACTACGACTTGGGGATCGTGCATTGGCCCGCGGTATCACTACACTTGCACTGATCGACCATCCAGGCTGCCTTCAATTGTGGAAAACGTAACATAAATTCCCATATCTTGTCAGTTATTTTTCCTCTGGGTTCACTTTGTGAGTAATGCTATATTACTGTGCTCATGATTCTACCTGTTTTCGAGGATTATGTTACAATTGTTTTATTCAGTTTTTTGTTGCTAGAGAACTGCCTTGCTATGTTGAAAGTGTTTCTATCTTTCATCCCCACCTCTTAATGATAATATAATTACATGCAAGTAGGAGTTAGACATGGACCTTTTCTTTTCAGCCATCTACGCCTGGCTCAATGGAACTCCACATATTCTGAGGTAAGGTATATCAAAACCACCCACAAAATAGTCATAAAACCATGCCCATGGATAATTAGCAAAAGTGTACAAAATCCGGTCTGTGTAATTCTTTGCTTGTGATATATATGGAACTTTTTATATAGTGGTGTAAGGCAAAATACGCACCACATGTCATTTAGTGACAACTGTTAAGTTCTATACCAATTGACAGCATGAGGAAAAGGTGGTCACAGGACTACATCCTTATGGGGTGGTCACAGGACAGCACGAGGAAAGGGTGGTCACAGGACAACCTGGCGATGAGATGGTTCACAGGACTGCACAAGGAAAGGGTGGTCACAGGACTACATCCTTATGGAGTAGTCACAGGACTGCATGAGGAAAGGGTGGTCATAGGACTACATGAGGAAAAGGATTTCACAGGACAACATGGGGGATGGGTGGTCACAGGACTACATGGAGAGAGGTCGGACATAGACGACACAGGAGGGGTAGTATACAGGACAGAGACACAAGATGGTCCTGTAACCACTCATTCCTTGTGGTGTCCTGTAACCACCCATTCCTTGTGGTGTCCTGTAACCACCCATTCCTTGTGGTGTCCTGTAACCACTCTTCCCACTCCTTGTGTCCTGTAACCACCCATTCCTTGTGGTGTCCTGTAACCACCAATCCCTCGTGGTGTCCTGTAACCACCCCTTCATTGTGGTGTCCTGTAACCACCCCTTCCTTGGGGTGTCTTGTTACCACCTCTACCCCCCTTGTCTTGTGACCTTCTTTTCCTTGTGCATATAGTGGCACTCCACGCACAAGGAACTCGTTTGTATATCGCTGGCCGGGACTATCCATATATGGTCATAGATGAGATTTCTGATAGATTCGTATGCATGAATGGTGATGTCAATGAATGTTTCAAGTTGTTTCAGGTTGGGAGTGGGAGTAAGTGTCTGGTTTTTAGCATACATTAACATATGGTTGTTTATTTATGGGAATATCCATATATGGTCATAGATTAGGTTGGTGATAGATTCATGGTCTGAATGAATCTTTCATGTCTACTTTTTGATACAGCAAAAAGTCATGTATGATAGTGAATGTGATAGAATATTAGAAATATGTATGGTTTTGATAGAAATGAAGGAACTTACATTTAAAGAAGTTTACTATTTTCTGTGAAGTAATACTGGCTGGTTTGGCCCTTGGAAGACCAGGGAAAGCAGTGAGATATCAGTAAGGCTGTATTTATAACTCCATAGGGTGGGACTGATGCAATCCTGTCCCCCCCCCCCCCCACTTTCTATGCTCTCTTGTTCCACGGCCCCCCATACTGGTAACTGGTTACCATTTGAACTGCTCTCGCTTAAAATTGCTGTCTAGTTTAGTATCCGTCAATGCATGAACGATGCCCAAAGCCAATCCTGTTGTAAGTCTACCCGTATGCAGCATTATGGATAAGATTCTTTCTTCTAATACTAAAATCCCTTTCCGCCATGTTTCTATCTACTCTACATACTCAGGTGAAGAAGACATTTCAACGGGCCATTCAACACCACCCATTGGTGCAACACATATGGAAAGATGTAATATCTTACAAATGTTTGCTTAGGACTAAAATCCTTCTTCTGCGTCTAAAATTAGGCTATGATATACATATCTTGAATTTGTCTTATTTAAAATATATTGGTCATTCTATACGTATTGCAATACCAGATATAATCAGTGGAATTCAATTTTTTTGTACATATATATACATTTTACTATCTTTTCATTAAAATTCCTAATAAATACTTAATATAAACTTAAATAAGTTCTGACCTATGTTCTTTTCATTTCTGTTCACACCTTTAGTGTTATCTTCTTTCCAGTACCTACTCTATGAAGTAGTCCATGGAACTGCCAGCAGTGCAAACAGCCTCATAGCGCAGTGTCGTGGACTTGGTGTCCACATCAATGACTATGTCATAAATCTAGTCGGCTCAGACACAGAGGCCAAGACGTGACAGGAGTAGAGGTGCTCATAGAGCAGCTCATCACCTAGTATTACTATAGGACAGACCTTTAAAATCAATTAGTTGGAAGCAGATGGGACTGAAACCCTTACCTGTCATAGCCACTTAAGTACCTTAATAGTGGTGATAGGTGACAGCCTTAGTGCTATATATTACAAGTAATGCAAGATTCCATTTGATTCTGCCAGCAAGCTTCCTTAGTATATACAGACTGATGAAATCCTTCAGCGGCCGCTACTCTCCTCCCATTCTTATATATGCAAGAAACTTACGGCAGCTCAGGAAGAGATGGAGGGAGAGCGGTCGCGTGATATATTACGCAGTTTTAAGCTGTGATATGGCACATATCTGCCTGTTAGTAGTCCCTATTTTCTACTCAAGTTAAGACATCATCATCCTCCATATCCAGTATGATAAGGCTTGCTGATAAGGCAGGCAATCTCACTGTCTGTGATAATAGATTGGTGCTAACAGATACAGCTCAACACACCGTAAGTATACAGGTGGGTATGGTAGCGCCATGGTGGAAAGTCAGATCCTCTAATATAGGAGATTATATGCTAGTAAAGC
Organism: Acholoe squamosa; assembly: GCA_949317995.1. Taxonomy (NCBI): domain Eukaryota; kingdom Metazoa; phylum Annelida; class Polychaeta; order Phyllodocida; family Polynoidae; genus Acholoe; species Acholoe squamosa. The sequence goes on along the minus strand of OX439037.1, from coordinate 64,869,346 downwards.
ATACATATAGCCATAATTACCACTGTATTTAATCATTTAATATTGTCTCAAGCCAAATAAGTAGAACTTCCACCATGACGCATTTTGAAAAATCCATTTCCTTTCCAAGTGTCGTGTGGAGACATGGGATTTGTGCTGGAAATGTTGGTCCTTTTTCCTTACTTTGTTTTGATAGAGAATGAAGTGTTAAATGTGCCTGAATGAAAGTTTGAATATATGACAAGAGAATGTGTGTGAAGTTTGGTATGATAGTTGGACTGTAGCTCAGACAACCTAAGAAGACAAGTGTGCAGAAAGAAGAGATAACCAATTGTTGTGTAGAGACACAAGTCCCCCGAGCCCTATTGGACGCTATGTCACCTGAGCCCCAGGCAACCTGCTTTACCGGAGTACTCATGTGCTCCTGGACGTTGGAAGATGATATAAAACCCGCTCAACTGGATCATTTAAGACGAGAGATTTCTACAAGTGATTCCAGATTCAAGAACTACTCAATATAAGTGCTGCATCCAAATGAAATCCGTGAAATGTAAATCTATTGAATACTCAACCATTTGTTATCAGGTACTCTGCAATCACTTTTGCTCTCCTCTTTGATGATAGTTCATAACTTGATTGATTTGGATCCCAAGTAAAATTAACCTAATCGTACATATCCAATATTGGCAGTTCAAAAGTCGCAATAGATTTAAATAGGTGACAGGTCTAACAAGAGGAAAGGACAGTAAAGGAGATTGCAGGGGACTTTGTTCTATGTCAAAATGTATTCACGATTTGTGAATGAGTGTTATTGTAAATGTTACCTACAGCTGTACGTACCGTAATCTCCCGCGTATAAGACGCGTCCTCTACGCCAAACAAAATGCTGGGGCGTCTTATAGCATTCTCCCAAGAAGGGGGTGCGTCTTATACGGGGGGTAATTTTACTATAGAACAGTACTGGATTTACAAAATTGAGCCCTAAGAGGTGCGTCTTATACGCGAAAATGCTTCTCCCAAGAATGGGGGGGCGTCCTATACGCGCAACGCGTCTTCTAGGCGGGAGATTACGGTAGTAAGGTTTAGATGAGAAGGAAAGTATACCCATATTGGTGCACAGAAAGGGAAGTGAATTATTGAAATTCCATTTTTCATGTTAGTATTTCATTATGTACTTAGTCATTTCAAAATGCAGTGCTGATGTAAAAAGCCGGTTTACCATTACCAGTAGTCTTGATTTGGTTTAGGTTCTGAAGTTATAATAAGGTGACTTTTCGATAATATCCAAGATTCTTGATCTCTTTTTTTTTTCATGCTGACAGCCGATCTGGAGTTCAGAATATGACGTGACTCACAGAAATGTCTTAAAACCTTTTAACAAATCGTGTAGTTAAATCTGCAATACAATAAGCAATAACTGGAATAACCTTTTGATTTTAACCCATCCAATTCCATGATAGCAGTCTTTAAATATATTGGTAGGCGTTAAGACGGTTCATGCCATTGTTATTCATTCAATATCCCTTTTTGGCATTTTCCCCTTGTTTTTGTTTGTCAATAATACCTACATGACATCATAGACTAAGTTATAAGAAACATTTCTCCAGCTATAATGTGGTTTACAAAGGTACAGCTCATGGATAAGTAACATAAATAAATAGACATCATTGTATTATATTATGAGACTATTAAACTGTATTTAATCAGATTCACTTGTTTTGTTTTGAATCATCACCATGAATACTTTGAAGTTACCGAAAAAAGACGAACCTGATTAATATCGGAGATAAAGCAGAGGCCACAGGAAAGTTTGTCTATGAAGTAAAACTACCCTCTAAAATAATTTCTATGGAAATCTAAAGTCGGCGATATATCATTTGGGTAGTGGGAAAAACAAAGGAAATTCATTTAATGAACGGTTCCATACACAAAGTCTTCTGCTTGGCCAAAAGTGTAGCAAAGGAATGTAACGATACCACAAACTATGGCTACCTCTGCAAAGGACAAATACTTAGGATAGCGAAACCGTACCAAATGTTAGGCATTTTGAACTTGTTTGAAGTGTATTATGCAGTAAAAAAATCCTCCTTTTAGGCTGAATACCCCCAACACAGAATAATATATATATACGGGACTAGCACATTGCTAGTACTAAGGAAATCAGCTAGGTGGCTTATGTAGTTGGGGTCTAGATTATCATTTGGCCTCTTTGTGTAGTCTATTTTGACAACTTGCCAATTAATTACTATCCATGGGATTTTTCTATAAATTATATGTATGGATTCTCCATATCAAAAGCTTTAAGTAGATGATCTAGAAATAGATTAAATATTTAAGATAAAAGAGCAATAGATCATTGGAATTTCTGATAAATACCACAGGTAAGCCAATCAGGCCATTGTCTCACTATTAGGGTTATCACCTTACTTCACACCTGAAACAATGGAGGGGTACTGTAGGTGATTAAGATAAGGGGCAGGATGCAGCTTATCAGTCTTATCACTGACCATTGTTCTGGAGACTGATAAGAAATTTACCCAGAATGCTCTGCTCTGGAGTCGGGGGCCTAACCAAAATGGCGGCCTCCCCTAACCAAGATGGCGGCCTCCATAGCCTAATATGCTAATGCCCTATACACTGAATATGGCCTACCATGATTTGTCGCGTATTAACCGCAGCTAGTACAAGAAACGGACCCAGTACAGGTTAGATCTGACATGTTTTCCCTTGTTCCAGCATCAGAGGGGGGTCCGATGGGCCCCAATTATCCCATAGCCTTTTGAATTTTTCAAAATCTTTCAAGTTTATACCATTTTTCCTTTTGACTTTTCCACAAACTCAGGGTGCGGCTTATACGCGATTTTACGTTACAATACCAAAGTTTACTTTATGTAGAACAAATCTTTCCTTGCAAGTGTGTGTGATTCAACAGTGAAAATAGGGTGGGGGGGGGCTAGCTGGGTGTATCCTCCCCCCACCCCCGGGAAAATTTTGAACACTAGTATCTTAAACTAAATGGTGCTTATTGAGGATAGCTGATATGGTCTAATCCAAAGACCCCCCACCCGATCTCAACACAAACACACAAATGTAGTAAACGTAAAATGATCTCTCATTGTATCTAGTTGAATCACAAGATTGGCTCTGGCAGATCTTCAATGATTTGGGAAAAAAAACAGGAGTTTGCATGTATGAACGTCTCTCATCCTCGAGGGTCTCCCGTTTTGTGGACCGGCCTCTTCCCGTATCCTCAAGTCATCCCTAATCCAACCTCCCCCTTCCCTTCCCCAGGACCAACTACTTTGGGTGTCTCCAGGGCTTGCCATTTGTTCTCAATTACTGAAATTTCCCCACCTTCTCTATTCTCCTATCCCTGATCCAATATCCTCCACGGTCTTTTAACCCTCAAGATCCCCACCGATTGTCCAGGGCCTCTCATCCCCGCTTCAATCCCTTCTCTATGTACTGTCATACCCAATCCAGGAGCATTGATCCCTCGAAAGGATGCCCCACTTTACCCCAGCTTTCCATTCTCCCATGGGCCAATGTCTCCATCCCTTTCTCCTGGAACCCATCCCATATAATGGGGGCCTACTATGTATCTGGGAGGGGGGGCAGACATCTCAAATATCGATATTGAAAAATCTCCTGGTGTTGAAAGCAGCACAAGTTATGAGAGATTGATCTGAGTAATCTAATAGTGCAGACTACGAATCTGTGGTGCGTATTTCCGTATCTAGGTTGGAATAAGGTCAAAATCAAGGCCAAAGGTCACAATGCAATCGATGCATATGGTTATCAACTTCGAATAAATATACATGGGGAATCCACAGTGCACTAAGGCCCTCTGGTGTTAATTGGCTGAAGTAAATGGAAACCAGCTTCAGTCTCGCCCAGTCGGGATTCTAGGGAATACCTCTCTCGTGTATGGGGATGATGGTCCCCATTTTCTGGGGAAGATTACTACGCGAGGTACCTGCCTACAAATAAGCACTACAGCAACCAGCGGAAAAAAACTTCTTTTACCCACAAACGCTAGGTGCCAGAGACGACTCACGCTAGTGGTTGAGCTGGGGCCAGATTGAACCAGCTTGTGACTTTTGACCTTAGATTTGACCTTGTTCCGACCTATATACGGAAATACGCACCATAGATTCATAATCTGCATTATCAGAATACCCAGATTCATGTCTCATACCTTGTTCTGCTTTCAACAACAGCACTTTTCCATATCCAGGAGCTGGCCCCCCCCAAATAATACCCTAAGAACTGTAGAGCAGCGAATGACATACACAATCTTTGTGATATGTGATCACTGCTGGAAATGGCATGCACAATCTTTGTGTTGATATATAATCACTGCCAATCCAAATGTTCTTAATTATCTTTTCCAAATATACTATCTACGTCAAGGGGTAATAACCATGTCCAAATTCTGTTGTTCAGATGACATCAATGACTTTAATAGATAGCTGTTAAAGATCGTATTCCAGCTAAAATTCTCTCATTTTTCATTTAGGCTTCATACATACAGGAAATAGCTCCCTAAAGATATCCCCTGAGTTTTAAAACAATGTGCAGTGTTTATCATCAAATTTGGTCTATACGAGTGATAATTTTTACTGTAGGCCGACATTAAAATGACCGGATAACCTTGGGCATTGAGCCACTGTTTTGGTATGTCATGAATGAGTGGGCACCTGTATAGTATGGGTTCATACAATGTATATGGCTCATTAGTGGCACCTTGTGTCTAAAATTACACTGCATACCCTTACAGCCACATTTCACTTGACCGATGTTATGTAAATGAGCCATACAAAGTCTGTATAAAGTTTGGTGAGAGGCCTAGTGGACTATGGGTATTACCAGGATAAGGGCCAGCTGGTGACGCCCCCTCCTGTTATAAGCCTTACCTGCCCTAAACTGGTCAGGACCTTGACTAACATTTCCCACCATAGAGAAGAAGTGTTCTACATCTAGGTGGCTTCTATTTTTACATACTGAGAGTGCTAATACCTAAATGGTATATGCTATTCATTAGAGAAATGGGTAACATTAACCACAGTATGATTGACTTATCATTTTCCAGCAGGTCGTTTTAGTTGAAATTGCATCTTTAAGTGCAAACAATGACAAAAGACTGAAGGGCAGATTTTTAAAAATAAGTTTATCATCTCATACGTCCAGGTTTAAGATTACATGATATATATGCATCCATACCATGCTTATACATACCATTTTATATATATGATATAAAACTTTGATTTTCACAACTTGGCTAACCATAAACCTACGTTCCAACAACGATCAACATTGTTTGTGGGAAATCTTTAGTGGGATTAGACATGACACGCATTAAGTGTCTGTAAATTACAATTATAGTTGTAAATAACTGTACACATGTTAGCCACGTGCATAAACTGTAAATATAATAGGCGTAATTTGTGTAACAGAATTCCTAACGGTAGAATAAGTATGCATATTATATACATTTTTTGTCTTTCCTCTTTTACAATACATCTCCATTGTATATCAGCAATTAGTGAGGGACTAAATATTGTTTTCAGTTTTTATGATTTTATGATACATTTTGTTTAATTAACTTTACATTGTAGCTTTGATCTTGGGATGTGACAATATCTACTCTTATGTACAAGAATATTTGGGAGCAACAATGAACCCAATTATATAAAAATCTGATATTTACTCTGAGTTTACAATATAAAATGGAAATGCATTCATGTTTCAGTATTGCCTGTATCAAACCACTGGAATTCTTCGTCGAGGAATGCACAATAGCTTATAAAGTTAAACACATTGTAACCCATTTTTACGGGTCGAACATTTTGTCCAACTCAATAACTTCAGCAACAACTTATAATTGCCTATTCACAATAAAAATAATTCAAACTAATCTGGCACTGCCTTTTTATAAACCCTCATGGCCCCCTATTTTAACATTTGGCTATAATCGTGATAACAATATTGGCGGGTTATATCACATTTCCATATACTGCAAGATAACAGACAACATGAAATGCAGTATTATAGATGCAGGTCCTAATCATTAGTATTTACTCACTATATACATTGATCCCACATCCTGTGTTTCTTTTTTGCGTGTGTTCATATTTTACAAGCACCACTGTTATGCAAATATATACGAGGAACAACATTTACAATCTCATGTCTGCAGGTATTGATGATTATACATGCTATTTTTTGATTGCACTAAATTGACTCATTTCTGAAGAAGTCACATGGCTGATTTTAGTATGAAGAATTTATTGTGATCACTTAAGTCTTTATACTGGCATTAAGGATAGCAAATACAGCATTGGGAAGCTGAGGGACTTGATTGTCAGGCCACTGGTCAGGGCCCTATGAATTCTACTAAGGATCTTCTCTTCAAAATACGCTGTGATCACAAATGGCACCAAGACTTGAAAAATATCCCACATGTTATGAATGTAATCGTGAAGCACCACTCTTTACAAGAGGCCCTTATCTATTGGTAGTTATCACATGGGACTTAGTAGTGCAGTCGTGGTGCTGCAACCACTATTAGATGTAGGCTGTGGTGGCATCATGGTGAAATAATCTGATACATGTATACTTAACATGCATCAATTCGGTGGTTAAACTTTGCGTGGTATCTAAAGATTAGTATAGTATATATACATAAATCATTGGCTTGGGCTACCATCACTAGGGGATCCTAAAACTGTTGGACGGCAAAACACCAGTTGAATACAAAATTTATCTCATAATGTTCTAGTCATCTCTACATATTAAATTCACATACACAATTTACTCAATATATACACACACTTCGTTATCTGATTACTGAAGACTGCCCTAGGAGAAAGATAATTCGGTGGCTACTCTAGTGCTGGTTAACACTTTATCCAACACATCACAGAATTCAACATATTTTTGCACTTCTTGCACGTCCATATGTGACTGAGAATATGAAATAAGAGTATATTACATAAATGTTTTCCAATTGAAGGAATTATATCATGTAGTAAAACCAAGAACTCATGCTCAATAAGGAGAGAGAATAATTCAGAAATTGTTGGTTTCATCTAACTTGTGGAATGATCTTGGGCTTGGGATGTATGTGGATCAGTCAATAAAGTAATATCCCAATAGGTAATATGTTGGATATGTTAGGATGAAGGTGAATCTTATTCATGGCAGTATTTGGAATTATGCAGTGGAATGTGCCTAACACTTCTCTCTTTTTTTTTCTTTTCTTTTACTGGTCCTTCATCCCTGGCGACATGGTCTGCATGACAAATATGACTTTCAACTATTATTGTTATATGTAAAACATCTAAAATATCTACAACGAGCAAGATGTTTAACATTATGCTGAAGAATTGTCAGCGTTGAAGGCCTTTTCAAGCACGGGGGTCAGGGGCTTATCATTTCTTTACCGATTTGACCTCACATATGCATCGTACATCATTTGTTATTATGTAAGTAATGTATAGATATCGGGCACTGAGTTGGTTGTATGCTAGAATATTGCAGGCCCCGAGTGTGATATCCTAGCGTACAACCAACGAGGTGCCCAATATCTATACCTTACTTACTTTATTACACGCTAAAACCAATCAATGAATAATCAAAATATCAATAAATTCAATTTGAAAAAAAAAATCATTCACCTCCCCATGGGACTCGAAGCACAAGGTTTGACAGCTTGCACCACGAAACAGATGAACGAGGCCAGGACACGGCTGTACCTGGGGTTTGGAGCACGACTTGCTGACCACTATACCATGGGTACATACGTCGACGGCTTGTCGCGCTGTCTTACTGGATTGCCTTTATAATTATAATGCCATTCTCATCTTGCACACGCGAAATGCTGGGGTCGCTACTAAGCAGGCCAAACCTATGACATTTTATATATACAGGCAAACACACTCTGTTTCTCGTCAGCCCCCGTGGCGCACTGCATAGTGAGTTGGATTTGGGATCAGTACTGTATGGGTTCGACCCCTACCTCTGGCAATGAAATTCTCATAGGTTTTAACATGTGACATATGATACGTAAGGTGTGCCTGATATCCATGGATATCAGGCACTCAGTGCCTGTTATCCATGGATATCAGGCACACCATACAAAGCCATGATGCATGCAATATCGACAGGTATCAGAACGGGAATATCCATGAAAAGCACTCAGAATCACAGAAATCGTGTAATTAGAAACGATAATTACCCTAACATTATCATCGTCTAACTGTAGAAACAACAAGTATTGATGTACCCTTTAACTCCCCCAGGAAGAGGTGTCTACAAAGCTGACAATCTTTACAGTATCTATTTCAGTTTTCACACTGCAAGTTTGCTCATGGGACTGGAATTACAATCGGTAAACTACAACTATACTAAAGAAATCATTTCAGTCTAGATGAAAGTTGAGCACCATACTTTTCTAAGGTTCAATGGATTCTACCCCATGTCACAATGGCTCGATATGATTAGAGAGAATGGTACTGGCAGCAAAATAGCTTACGATGATATGGCATAAATGCTTTTAATAATCTTTGAACAATCATCTTTATAATATAGCACTACATAGATGATATCTGTGAAGTAATTCCCTCCCGTCTGTAAGTCTTAATCTTCTCTACACCGACTCATCACGCATAAAAACGAGGCCAGTAGGGGAAATCTAATTGAATAATCATCGTTTGGTTATAAATCCGACCATATATTTGAAACACCAGCATTGGTAATGATTCTGCAATCAATTTTCTACTGATCAGCCCGATGGAATATTCAGATGAAAATATATAAAAGATATGACAGTGGTATTATCCTAAAAATGTGGCAATCGTGGAATTATATTAATAGTATCATACATTTACATGATTTGTGCATATCACATTTGTAAATAAGGTACATGAATTGGATTATTTATTTTGATTTAGTTGTCACAGTCCAGTGCTGTTGCCATTTGAAACTCTCTTCTCGGAGACGATTTGCGCTTGAGGCGCACTGATCTCAACATTCTCATATAAATGCTGATCGTCGTCTCCTGAAAGCAAAAAAAAGAATCGATATAAGGCAAGATAACTCCACAAGAACCCTGAGAGCTCACTTCTACTGGAGTTTTATATTCCTATCAAAGATAGTCTGACTGGTGGTAGTTAGCTTTTAGATTTTTGTTTTGGTGCTAATTGAAAAACGCCCCACGATGTGATATAAAGTTGCCAACAAAAAAAAAATTCAATTCATCTATACATATACATGGTGCAAGTTTGTAACATGCATATTCTACGGGTAGACTGCAGAATCTGGGTACTCGGGCAATACCATCATTGATGTAGCATGAGGTTAGTTATGGAACCCTCGCATCATGGCCTCGCAGGGACCCAGATACCACAGTCAGGGGTGTGAAATATCAAAACCCATTTAGGCGGAAGTGCACTGAGCAGCATTGTAAATACCATCTTTGCATTACAAAATAGTGATTCAAATGGTCTAATAGTAACAGTATCACACTTTCTGATCTACAGGGAGGCCAAAAGTCACCTTTGGGATACTAGAATTTGTCAATTTTGGATGATGTTATTTTTCTGGTGAGCTTAAAAAAGGCTGAAATCCGCCTTTAGGCTGAGATTTCACACCCCTGCACAGTCGTTCCAATTCTACTGAGGATGATATTAAATTAGTCATTTCAGACCAACTGACCGACCAACCAACAGACGCTTAACTGACCTTTTTCCTCTAACATTTACTCCATAAAAAAATATTGGCTGTAAATATCTATTTCCTCCAAATAAAGTAGTTTTGTCCATTGGTTGAGATACGAGCGTGGATACTGACCTTCTGTGGTTTGAGGTGGGCGTAGATCTGGAGGTGGCTGAGGATTGTTTGTCGGGTACTGTTTGTGTAGGCCCTGACTCAGCGCATCTCTCAAACAGTCATGGATATAGATGTACTGGTCCTGGAATAGAACGATTTACTCAGTTACTTAATCTTAGGAAATGAACAGAATTGAGTACAGAATCTAAAGGCTCAACTGAATTTTTATACTGATATGTATACAAATACTACATACTATACATTGTATCAAGAAGTTTAAGACAGATTAAGTAGTCATCTGTAGTCAAATGAAGAAGTCTCACCTCTGTTTGTACCATGTTGGTACGATACCGTCTCATCTCCAGGATGGTGCCAAATACATCCACTGTATCGTGATCACGCATTTGCTGTAGCAAACGGTCCACACAGACAAATGTCCCTGTTCGCCCAACACCGGCACTGTTGTAAGAAAAATAGCTCTTGAACTGGTCCGAATGTGTGGAACATTGCAATAAGAAAGGCTGTGATTTACTAGCACATCTGTATATCAATTGACTAACTGATAGATAATTATAACATTACGGGGATATAATTTATTTGATGTGGTAAACCACAATTTTAAACAGTAAGAGTTAGAATACAGGTTAATATTTATATTAATGCATGCGTTGAAACAATCATTGACCAATTTATTAGGAATGCAGTTATTCTGATATTTCGTACTCATACTTTATATTGTTCCCTAAACGCATGCACATGAATTCATTACAAATTTCTAATAAAAATAAATTTCACTACATGCTCATAGTGTAATACTGATTCTACTAAACGTTGACGATAACTATCCAGTTATATATATCACGTAAAACTAACAAATATGCAAACACGAACAAACAAAATCTAGTCCAGTAATCACAGACACAGGCCAATAAAACAATTGATTAACACTTAGAAAAGAGAAGATGCATGGAATAACCACTACATACAAAGGAAACACCAATAATGAACCATAGATAAACTTATTTAATAACATCCTTATATGTACATATAACCACACTGCGGTGTATTATTGCCCTCAGTCTGGTAGCATGGAAAAAAGAAGACATAAGAATGCGTGGGTATCATCAGCTATCACGGATAGCAGGGTAGCTGGCTCCTGTGGAAACTTTCTGGGGAGGGGGGTTCATATGCGCAATACATTTTCATTTTGAATGCAATTAGTGTGTAGCAAATATATACACTACATTATATACAAACTTTGGTAGGATAAACATTATTGAAAACCAATAGCATTGGTAATTTTATAATTATACAAACAGAAACACTTATTACATGATAACCATTTCTATATGGTATATAATTCTCATTGCATAAATTTAAATAAACTGATGCACGGTGAAGGTTTCATTCTTTGCACGACATCCTTAAATTTCATTTACAGCTCATGATGGTTCAATCAGTAAAAGCTACATAAATAAACATGTCGATGAAGGTTTCTATCCCCAAATCAATAAATTTTCAGAAGAGAAATCATGTATATGTGTGGTGGTTTCCAAAGCAAAACGCTGGTTATCCAAGGGCACTGGACGGCAAGGGTTCTGAGGAAAATAAAACTGTACAAGTGTTAAGTCTGATCGGTTCATGGCCATGGAGGGAAGTGTAATAATGTATGACAGTTTACCTGCAATGTATGACGACGGGCCCCTTCGCTTGACCGCTGCGGTGTGAGCGTACTGTCATCACAAACTTAAGGAGTGCATCTGTGGTGTCTGGACACCCAAAGTCCGGCCAACTCTCAAAGTTGAAGTGGTGCACAGAGCGATGCATGTCGCCCTGTATAAGAAAAGTTATGTGGTTTTCCCTATACGTATATGTTTTTTTTTTACAAAAGGACTTGTTCCCCATACACAGAAAACTACCTATGGGGAAAGAATATTCAACCTTTGAGGACTGGTAGCACTGCAGTGATTGATTGCAAAAAGACAAAATTAAAAATTCTTTACCATTGAGGCATTATAATATGGAAGCTCATATGTTATAGCAGTGTATTCCTCCAAATGATTTTTCCTCATACATGTATGAGAATTGCCACAAAACCTGTTTAAGTAACACATTAGAGTTTATGAATTTATCTATAGCTGAGTGACTTCTGTAGTTGTATGCTGTATTCTGGCAAAGGAAAACATCCGTATAAATTGGGAATACTAACATTGGGGGAAAAATTGGGAACAATCTGCATTCTGGAAATTAACCACACTTTACAAAGGTTAAAATCTCAAATGTTAAGTTAATAAACTTCAAAACGCCAGGAAACATTCCAACACAGGATCAACATCCTGTAACAAAGCAAAAACCTAGGTTAGATCTGTTTGGCATCAAATCTGCAGTTCTTGGTACCCTCGAATTCAAACACTGTAATTCAAACTTTATTGAGCAGGCCCATTGTCACCAAATGTTTTAATTTCATTGTTATCCATGTACTTGATTAGAATATCATCCTCGCACACACCATGCTGAAATTTTGAATCGTATTATTTTTCAACATGCAACTCTACAAGAAACTCTCTACACAGACAGCACTTTCAAGATCAAACTCACTCCAAACTAAATAATTTTGCATTTCACTGAATCAGGCAACTGCTGCACTACTCTACTGATCGAAATCAAGGCAGCATCTGGCCAATTGGATTCTATTCATTTGTACCAGATATGGCATCACACATGCTCATGCTGGGTTTCTTCAACCTGGGTTTTACATTCCTCAAATGGTTGCACATGCAGGCCTATAATTGTCTGACCAAAACACTACCCTCTCACAAAATGTCATAGGGAGCCAAAGCAAGTACCGCGAGATTCAAAAATGGCGGAAATGTAGCCTCGGGCCGTGTCACTCAGAAGTAGGTCACAGTGCTGAGAGATGGGGCAAAATTTTCTAAATATTTTGGTAGCCATACCCTTGAGAATTTCGGGATGAGTCTTCAGTATTCTATGAGTCAACAGCATGACTCCATACATCTGACTCCATCTTGAAAATTGAAGAGGAGTTTTAGTGAAATTTAGATGTAGGTTAAACCCCCTATCCCTTCAACACTGTGACCCACCATGTAGATAGAGTGCTCCCATTGGTTGAGCCAATCGGCAAATGGCAATTGGCAAATGGCAAGAGAATGGCGCACCGGCCTTCCATACTATGGCTATCTGACTACTAAGTTCAAGTCATTTCCATTGCTTCCAAATAATTCAGATTTGTTCAGAATTCTTTTTTTTTTTTTTAAATTATATTCATTTAGTTTTAGTCAAATTTATGGTGAGAGGGAAGTGATAGTAGGTGGCTGCTATCTAGGACTGAGGTACCTGCAGTGGACAGCCACTGGCCCGGCACGTTGGTGGCGTGGCATGTGGTGGCGCACGGCTAATGTAAACTGCAGCACCAGATCAGTGCTGGTTGGACACCCGTGGTCAGGCCACGCTAGAACGTGCATGTGTTTCACAGTACGCTGTTCTGAGCCCTGTAAATGGCCAACATATGTCTGCTATTCTCAAATTCCATTATCGAGTGTGTTGTATTGATCTATGTATTAATTCCAGGGATATGCTTGTGTATCTGTCTCTACACAATTATATATGAGTACTATGCTAAAAAAGGATATTACGTATATTGTATACTAGTCGGTACCCTATGAAAGCATAGATAACAGGTTCTATTATACTGATACTCTTACAAAATGTTTTAAGTATGGACCAGGGTATATTTCGCAACTCGCATAATTGATTATAAAAACAAGAGACACATAAACCATGAAGTCATTGTTTGGTCAGCTGGTAAATAATGACAGGAATAACACCTCTGTCAATAACTGGCAAAAACACCGGATTAGTTTACAATTGAACATTATAAGTGACCCAAAGAGAATACCTTATATGTACCATAAAATTGAGATAAGCTCCTTATACGTTTATAGCTGTAATCTAAACAGTATCAAAGAATTGGAATTTCAAATTCAAAGCAGCATTATCTTATTAGATCTTTTCTCCTTCTGTATATGATCAACTTCAACTTAAGTCAATATATGAAATCAAATGTTACACTTACCATGCTTATGTCTATAATGCGTATTGTGTAGTTATTTAGGACGGATTCTGACCGTACCTGCACCTGCAGGTCCCCATAGTAAACTGGCTCATTATCATTTGGCCAATATTGTTCACATTTTTGCTGCAAATCACAATACAGCAGGAAGTCAGTATTGATAAAGGGAAACTTTCTCAAAATCAAGCATACCGGTAAGGGAAACATTACCTTCTCTAAATTTCATATAAAATTGTCTTTGTATAAGTAGAAATTGTGCGAGGCAGATTTATATCATACATATGTATATTTTTACTACATTGCACGTTTTACTGTTTCAACCTACTTCTATCAAGAATACAAAAATGATAAATGATACTTCATCCACACAACTTTTCAAGTTGAGTGAATGTGATGCAATAACTTACCCGACCCTTCTCTACGCATTTTGTGACCATGACGATGATAGGTACATTTTGTTCCCAAACAAGTCGCCAAAAGTCATCTTTTGTGGACGCCAGAGGTCCCTGGTTTGCTATAAACTCACGTTTTGAGTTGTATCCCTAGAGGTTGACAAAAATAACATAGTGAGGGAGAAAACGAAAATTTGGGAAGTGGTATCAAAATTAATTGGTCCCAAAAGAAACAATGAGGGACTGGTAATAAGAGTACTGCACAATCTTTTTTTCACTTCGTTTATCATCTATATTTTCCCCAGGGTGTGTAGGTCTAGATAGCCGTTCCTCTGATTTATATATTATCTTCTTATGTCATAAAATCTTTCCTTACACAACTGGGTTTATCTTGCTTGTTTATCTTGTGCAGGAAAAGGAAGGCATGTACATGACAATGTTCACGAGCTTATGACTTATACTTACAGGCATGAAGTTTGCATTTATATAATCAGAACCCAATTCATCCTCTTCATCCACGGCAAGTAATTTGACCCGACTGTGATCATCTGTTAGCATAACGACTACTCATTAATGACTCAACAAGCATTCAGCAAAGAGAAAGCAACTTTTTCTAGTGGCGGATATAGACGGGGGGCGCCCCCTACTTTTTGCCAGTAATTAAGAATTTAATTACATATTATGAACCCCACAACTTGCTCAAAATAGAGGTTGTGCCCACCCCTTTTGGGTCGCGTACCCTCCTTTTCCAGATCCTGGATCCGCCTCTTACTGTTTATACGTAACACTAATAACATCCAGGTATGACTGTTAGAGAATTTCAATATCATAGGAAGTACACATAATCCCACGTTAATTCTTTATAATAGAAGAGTTAGGAGAAGTATGTATACACACATGGAAGAATATTGTTGTAGCGGTTTTTGTTCCTATTGTATGGCAGTTCTGCTGCATTCCACGTCATCCTAGGACTAAGCTCCTTTAACAACTGTAAATGATGAACACCACCAGTTATATAAATGTACCTGGGGCAAGTATGAGAGACAAAGAACTGCCATTAAACCTGTAAGCAGCACAAAAACTACCCTTTAAATAAAGGCCCCTGAGAATAAGTTTAATACAGGAAATTTTACTTCTTTGAAATTTAGAATCTAGGAAACCTGGGGAACATTTAAAGACTCAGAGCCTTACAGAACTCATTACCAGTATGTCATAATTTCAAGGAAGATGATATTTAAGAAATAATGGGATTCACACGGGGGGGGAAGTTCAAAAGGTATGAAACAATCAGCAAGTATGTGGGCATACAACTGAATGTAATACATGTTATATATGACCAAAAGATTTGAAGTATTTACCTTGTATTCTTCAGCAAACAAAAGATCTGAATTTTGATGTCTCTTGGCAACGTAATCAGGAAACTCAGACAGTGGAACTGGGCTGTTTAAGGAAGCAAAATAATAAGAGAATTAGAGGAAAGCTAGAGGCGAATGGTAGATGTGTACTTTCCCTCAAATAAATGACTTCGATAACCTTGTTGATATAATGACTACCAAGGCTATATATTCACGAACCATTTTACCAGGTAACTGTTCTTATAAACATCTAATATGTGGTCATTGCATTAAGTTCTTAAGACACAGCAGAAGATCATATTCACTCCCGTCAGATGTAAAAAGGAAGTTTAAAATCCACCGAAGTCTGAAGTAAAGTTTTAATGATAAGGCTGTTTTCTCGCATATCTCGGATATGATAGTACTAGTTTAAAGACAGTTGGTAAAAATGAACACGAGCTAAATAGCAAACTCTGCAGCACTTGGGCTTATGTATTAATAATTGTGATTGGTATCAACCACCTAATCATAATATATTTACCCCTCTAATGAACCTTTGCTAACAGATCAGGTATTTAACCAAAACTATGTAAAGCTATGCTTAACAAATTAAATATGACTGACCTATTGGAAGGTAGTCGGTTCTAACATCATTGATAACTCCAGCAGATTTTAGTACATTTTGGTACATCGATCTCATTCAACAACATGCATGGAAAAGTCAATGCTGACTGATTTTATATTACTACACGTACTGTAAAACCCCGTGTATATATGCACCCTACGTATACAACACACCCTTCACTGAGACCAAGGACCTTTATATCTCTGCTAAAACCAAAGGTATAAGGTGTATCTGGTGGGTGGTTTTACATGTAACTTGTTTAATTTAATTTTAATAAGTAATGGGTGTTTACCCCACGTCTAGGGGTCAGTTGAAAATTCCCTCTATTCACTGCCAAACTCTTACTGTGCAACAGGTACCCACGGTCTTATCAAAAGTACCCGCTTCAGCAATGGATGCACCGTTGGACAATAAGGGAGATACCTCTGAGGCACCGCCCTAGGAGGGGCCTACAAGAAGTACCAGGGCATCCTCAGTCGTGAGGCACACTGGTTTCACATATAGGATGCACATTCTATGGGGGTTGTACAGTAAGTCATGATACCAAATAGTTATTCATACCTAGCAATCGGTTGGGGTAATCTCAAACGTTTCCCCTTTTTAGAAACATGTAGGTATGTATATAGTAATGCGAAGGGCAGAAATAATATTGTGTCCTCCAAAGCTTAACCGGAGAAATGTTTCCTT
The DNA here is from genome assembly GCA_949317995.1 of Acholoe squamosa. Classification (NCBI taxonomy): domain Eukaryota; kingdom Metazoa; phylum Annelida; class Polychaeta; order Phyllodocida; family Polynoidae; genus Acholoe; species Acholoe squamosa. The sequence continues at coordinate 64,852,408 of OX439037.1, read as the reverse complement.
AAAACAATTCATGTCAATAACAAGTACCGGGTAGTTTCTTGAAATTAAGGTAATCTCTTCTGTAAATGCTAAACATTGAGTTTATACATACTCATGCAATGTCTTCAAACAAGGGAAATGCTTAAATCATCTGATCCATGGAAGGATTGTGAAAAAAAAAACCTTCTACAAACAAAGAAATGGAATGGCTTTGAGTGCTCTATTCCACCTAATATAACCCTCAATACTTATCTATATTTCTCGTGCAAAATTTCCACTATCGTTTTACAGCTATCATAGATACAGTGCGAGATTCCTTATAACTAATTCTTATTTCAATAAATCTCATTGACTCACAGCTAGCTTATAAAAGAAATCACGATCTCTTCTGGTAACATATGCTATAATCCTAAGCAAAGCAGTGGTATAAGCAGAAAGGGACTTTATAGTTACCGTGGAGGATTCACAACGCTAAAGACAAAAAAAAATAGGCTGATGATATGCATTGTAAGAAAGACTGATACATATCAATACACTATGATTACTGAGTATATTTATTATGATGGGGATTGTATCTTTTATTGAACAGGAAATTAACAGCATTGTAAACACATTTTATTCTATAACTTGTGGTTCACAACTTAGAACTAGGTGCTTCAGTAATTTTGTTCTGTTTGTACTTTAATTACCAATCTATCTTCCTTTTTAGTGAAATATTTAGTAGCTTTTATTCCTTTACAGAAAATTTCAAATGTCGAATATTGACAACCAGCTTCTGAATTTAGTTGATTTTTTGTATCACAAAGTCCTATCAAAGGCAAAAGTAGAAAACTCGTAGAACTAGTGGACAAGCTCAATGTGAGCGAGCACTAGTTACCACAAAGCGATGCAGTTAAAGATTGGACGGCTATGATGAAGGCTGTTCTCAGAGGTAAAAGAACATAAGCACATGCTTTGACAATGAATTTAAGTCCTCTCAACAAATAACCTAATTTGTATGTAGTCCACACAGCCAGAAATAAGTTTCTTCTAAGGTCAAAATAGTCCTTTGTTGTCGACAAAACTACCTTGTATTTGTTTTTAAAACCCCTGACACCAATTTTTCGTCTGCCAAAGAAGATCAGACCTTTTCTTGAATTAAGAATATTATTTTGCCTGTGTAGCTCTAAGCAGAGTGAATTAAAGAATGATGATACTTAAATTTAAGAGGCAATTAGGCCCAATGGTACGAAGTCTATACCATCAAGCAAGATACTTTAATGCATTTGAAAAAAAAAATATCAAGGTCCTTCTATACATTAAATCATCAGTTATCATCCTCTCGATGACCTTCTTTTGCAGAATTAACAAACTGATCTGTTTTCTAGAAAATATCAAACAAATTGTCATTATTATCTTGATTATAAGTGGGCTCCCTCAGGTAATAGCCTATCACATCCTGTCCCTTTCCGGAGTTCGAAAAATAATGTTACGATGCCTCATGCTATTATGTCTGGACGATAGTAATCACCCAGGATTTTAAACCAATCAGATATATAGTTTTTAAACATAACATTTCTACCAAAATCTCCCCAGTATAAGACACATCCCGCGTATAAGGCACGCATCACGTTGAAAGAAAAGCTATGAGGCACATCAACGGCCTGCATTTTAAAGTTTTATTACTGTTCTATATGGCGCACCCTGAGTTTGGGATGATTCCATAAGGTGCATGAGGCCTCGATCAGTCAGATTCGTGTACAAGACGTGCCTTTTATTTTATTTTATTTTTTTTCTTCTGATTATGCGGAGAAACTCCAGAACAAATTAGAACGGAACTGGAAACTGAAATTACATACCCAAGTCCCGCATGGGCTGAACCTAATAGATGCACCCAACTATTAGGTCAGAGTCCTAAACCTGAACTGTACCTCCGGTCTAAGCTCCGTTGAAAAAATTCATAGATTACCGGCCGAAGGGATTTGGGCCTCATGCACCTTATGGAATCATCCCAAACTAGGGACCCCCTATGTTTAGTATTGCTTATCGCATCAATATATGTGTCATCGACACTTGTGTTGCCTCCATAGCAACCCACAAAGGTTTAGGACACGCCCAATTACTGGAAATGTAATATATAAATCTTATATATGTAAACATATCCTAGTCTCCATAAAAAACAATCCCCAACAACAAACTCCACTCACTATGAAACCCATGGAGAGTGGTTTTAGTAACTGGGGATTTTCTCCTAGATATAAAAATTTATATCGAGTGATTTGAAATGTGACAATGTCATACACCTTGTTTATACCTCAGAATACACCTGATGAGACCCAATGGGGTTGAAACCTTGTTTTATTCCACCCAAATTAAATAAAATTTAATATAAATAGTGCCTGGAGAGTGAAACCACCTCGGGCCCTGGAAGATGCATTACAAAGTGGTGTATCCTAGGTGATGATGACATCATTGTTTACTAGTCACAATGGTCACCTTGGAGACCCCCTTGTCAACCAGAGTTGATAAGGTGAGGCGATCATGGCAACGGTGCCATTCATAGCAAGGTAGTGCTGAGGTGAGGAAGTTCAACATTTGTCCTCTAGAAGACATGCCTTTTACACATGGGAGATTACGGTATTTCATTTGACTATACAGTATACTTCTTTTCATGCAGAAAATAAATATTTCTTTACCACGGCCGTATGGTACAAGCTTCCCGAGACTGAACTACCCGTATAGAGCCTAGGGGTTTCCAACTGGTAGTCAAGTAACATAGTACTAGTACACCTATAATTATTCTCATGACAACTGGTAGTCAATTAAAAACGTACACATATGATAATTCTCACGAGCCAGCTATATCGGGTGTTTTTGTCTGCTGCATGATAAAGCACTGTATAATTTAATTGATCAAATAAAACTTGTAAACACGTTTGAGACTATTCTTTGGCTCTCTAAAAAAACGCATGGTTAAAAAAATGAACTAGGACCACAAGGAAACGTAAATTATGTAAAAAGAAAGAGTATGACCTACAGAACTCAAAATGAGGAGTTACAAGTTCCCTATCAAAAGTGAAAGAATTGATCATAATGGTGGGGTACGGTTGGAAGGTGACTGTTTGATTCGGAAATATGTGGCAGAATATGCTTTCCATGAAACCAAGAACATTACGATTCTCGTCGAGAGTCCAAAACTAAAACCTTATTTGAGAAAAAAAGAAGCAGTGAGTGAGATGATTACCAAAACCTACTGATGAGTCGACTCTTGGTCAAGCCTGTTGCCTCTTATGATATAATAGAACAAAAGCATGTACCTGTGTATGTAAAGACAAGCAAATACACTAACAGGCCAAATATGCAAGTGGAAATTCCAGGCACTTGCGAGACACTATGGATAAAGCTTCCACAGTTGAGCAATACTCGCAGAAAGGTACAGTTATATCTTTAAAGTGTAAAGTAGAATGTATGTGTTGTTCGCTAAAATGCTGTTTTTGGATAACATGCCGGAGGAGAGATGTCTTCCATGTAACATTATACCAGATATAAACATACAACTGGGAGCTGAATGAGTTTTACCTGTAAGGTGTCTTATAGAATTAATATGAAGCACACCTCCCATGCTGGAGGGTGACAAGACGTTCTTAGTGCGCTCTACCCCGTGCGACTGGGGTAACTTGTAAGTCATGCATGTCACTGACTTCATATATACTTACGTGACCATTGCTTTTCGTTGCCAAAAACAGAACCCGAGTCCCTTTTTCTTTTTGCCTTTGTTGTTATTGGGAATCGTAGACTGCTTTTTCTGGGTGGATTTTCTTTTCTGATTCCTACTACATATGTTGATACAGAAAGAGGACTCAGAGACTGATCGTATCCTATGGATCTCTATTTTTGTATCAAAGTGCATGTCCTATTGATTCATTTACTTATGTGTGTGACTTTCTAACTTAGTGGGTAGAACTCAACTACATATTATATATTCTAAGAAACATCTAAGTCAGCGAGGGTATGTCATTTATCAAATAGAGAATTTAGGTATTTCTTCAACAGTCAATAGAATCGAGTGCTGTATTAGGCGTTCCTAATATAGGAGTCAATACACAGGAGTTTGTGTTGTTGATGGTATAATCCTTGGGACATCAAACGCTAAATATATATATCCTTTCACCCAACATGAAACTTATGTTACGGCATGTACATGTTTTATAAAGTATAATCATGTTCAGTAGAGAAAGTGATCATTTCAGGTTTATGTAACAAACATAGTTTCTGACTTTCTTCATACAACACAAAACTACTATTGAGGACCCAGTAGAATGAATTGGAAATCCATATCACTTACTTTGGTGGCACATCCTCCATGCGTATACCCGGGTTATCATGGCCTGAATCATGGTGGTACGGGGCAGCACGCATAGTCTTTCCAGCAAAGGGTCTGAAGATATTCAAAAATATAACCATTAACTTCTAGTTTCTACTAAATGTGCAACCATTGAAGACACCACACATAAGCCTGACTGTAGATAAGTCCCAGACATACCGCGGCTTAGGCTAGCAACCTTGATATTGGTGAGCGAGTGAGTAATAGATGTTTAACGCCATTTCGACATCTAAGGTCATATTCATGGTGAGAACTACATTACACAATTTCACAGAGGAATGTGTCAGTGCCCGCGCATATGTGCACCACACACATCCGAGGGGATAGGAAAGAGGAGATATAGACCCTTTTAAGTGGGCTAGGGAAGCCCGCCTTGATATTGGTAACTTACAGTAATCTCCCGCGTAGAAGACGCGCTGCGCGTATAAGACGCACCCAAAACTTAGCACATGCATTTTCGCGTATAAGATGCACATTTAAATGCGTAAATTTGTAAGATTAGTACATTTCTATAGAAAAATTACCCCTCGTATAAGACGCACCCTTGAGAGAAAGCTATAAGACTCCCCAGCATTTTGTTTGGCGTAGAGGACGCGTCTTATACGCGGGAGTTTATGGTAGTAGTATCAGTATAGATCAGTACTGAACTGCAGTACCGGTACCTTAAAACCCAAGGTACAATTGTCCATTGTCTATCACAGTACTGGATTTTTTACGTAAAACCGACCAAGACGGTAGAAAATTTTGTAATGAAAATCCTGATGAATGAAATTTTTATGATTTGAATGACAAAGAAACAACAAAAAAAACAGTTTCCGTTTGCTAAATGAAAATGTCTAAACTTCAAAATTATTTTTTAAATGAGCAAGTAACTTACCCGAGGTCCTGACGATACATAAAGAAGAGGATGCCACAAACAATACCAATGATGAGAATTGGGACTATAACCCCAGCAGCGATCGCACCCCCATTGGACGGTGGAGCTAAAAGAGAACCAACACAATCATATTATTTAATGATGTGCCCTGCTGAACACATAGGCAAAAGTCCAAGTCTGTGACACATTTTCCGCATCATACGCCTGACGAGTAAGTATCTGAGATGTATCCCACACCACCCATGGGGTCCAACACAGCAGGTTATTGAAGGATGAATTAGAATACACAACATTTACCAATTTTACAATGCCTTGGCATTCTGTGATTATAGTTAAGTCACAGGACCTGGGCACACAGATTGGGTTCATCATACTATATAGGAGAGGTATAGAATATCGTCATTTTAGTCCCAATCTATTGCCAACTTCATATTTGCCACGAAATAATATGTCTCCTTCCATTGAAAAATGCACACAAACACATGTCATTAGTTCCAACTAAACATATTTTCATTCGAGATCTTTATACATGTATTTTGGTTTAAGATACATACGTGCTGTTGCAACTTCTTGTGAATAAGACGTGATTGTGCAGCCTCCCTGGGTGCAGGAAACAGCACGGAACCTAGAATATAACGATGTACATGCCAGAGAAACCACGCCCAAAGTGCACCAAATCTACCACTCGTTTTCCAATCTACCACTCTTTTATGTGTCAATACCTTTATTTGCCCTATGAAAAACATTGGCATTGTGGCTCGGCCTCTAACACTCTTTGATACTCAAGATGATTCTGTGGGTGTAAATGATAGGCAATAGGTATATGCTAAAGCCTTCTGGATGATCCCATGAGTAAGTTGGCTAGCCACCTTTTAAAAAAGAAGAAAGACTAAGCGCTTATGGAAAATACCCGGTATGAGAGTTTATTGGGAAGTGACAGCGGAATTCTACTCAGTAGAGGTTATCAAACATATTGGACAGAAATGTGCTGTAACTGTAAAAGCATCCCAGTTAGACTTACTTGTACGACTTTCCTGCATTGAGCGGTCCATTACAAGACTCATCTACATTTCCACAGTTAGCATTTTCTCCAATAGTGTATGGTTCCACATCACTGGCAACTTCGCTAGGGACCGAGCGTTTCCATTTTGCTAGTAATATAAAAAGATATTTATTTATAATTTAACCCTATGTCGTTCAATTATCAACCCAAGTCGGCCACCACATACCCAAAGTCGGCTACTACTTGAATAGGATAAATCTTCTTCTGTGACAGGTATAGAATGAGAATTATCTTATTCGGATAAAAAGATATTTGTTGACATCTGGCCGCTTTATCTTTCTAATACCTACTCCCAATGATATCATCAAACACTGTCAAACCATATTTCCTTGGGGGGGGGGGAGAGGACCGAAGTAAAACCAAATACATAACACATACCGCTTGTAAATCTTAACATTGATGGATATTCATATATTCCAACAAGAACATCATGCTATATCATAATGACCAAAATGTTGTTTGTGTGTGTGTGTTTGTTGTTTGTTTGTTTTTAGTAGGAATCTTACATTTTTTGTTAAATAGATCAGTAACATTGATCTTGAATGGCCTCATATCCTCTTCCTGTTTTGCAGTTGACCAATTAGCATAAAACGTCTCAAACTCCCCGGGCAATAAAATCTTTGCATTTGTACCAACATCCTGGTCTGAATCTGCAAAATTAATACAAGAGAAAACTTTAACTTAAACCAACTCCCAATGACCCTTTACCTTGTTACAACCTTCTTGCACCAAGGTAATTAATGTGTAAGGGTAATGTGTAGAGGTAACACAGTATATTATATATTTAAAATCCACCAGTGAATACTTGAATGTGTAGAAAAGTACCATCATCAATGCTTTATGCAAAATTATTACATAGATACACTAACCTGCTTTTGACGCTTCTGCAACGACAATGCCACTGTAGCTAACAGGCCCACCGTCATCATTGGTGAAATAGCTCCTACTTAGCTCTACCCTGATCTGGTTTTGCTGCTGTTCCACGGTATCAACAGCCTTGACAGTTTGGGTGGGACCAGTAGTTGGTTCTCCTACCGGAAGAGACGGTGCTGTCAATAGAAAAAAATGAGTGTGTTGTTATTTGAAAGAATGGTAAAACCCTAAATACAAATGTATATACATGTACTACAATCAAGATAGAGATCGGTCGAATATCTGTATCATGTAAATGTATGTAATTTGTTTACAATTACCATATTCTCCCGCGTAGAAGACCCGCTGCGCGTATAGGACGCACCCCAAACTCAGCACATGCATTTTCGCATATAAGACGCACCTCTTAGGGGGGATTTTTTGTCAATCCAGTACGGTTCTATAGTAAAATTACCCCTCGTATAAGACGCACCCCCAATTTCAGTACATCCTATAAGACCCCCCAGCATTTTGTTTGGCGTAGAGGACGCGTCTTATACGCGGGAGTTTATGGTATTAAGAAAAATAACATTTCCGTTACAAGTTTTAGTTTATACAGGTAACAGGGAGAACATGAATATTGTTATACATGTATCGTGTAAGTATTTATTTTTGTGGCTTGAAATAAAAATCATAGTTTTGAAATCATTACCACAGAATGGAACCTCAATAGATACGGGTCCTCCAGGTCCTTCACCAACTGATGTTGACGCATACACCTATAAAGACAGATTGCAGTGCAAGATTAAGTGCAAATAATCCAGGCCTCCTCACCTTCAGTTAAGATGACGATTTATAGTACCGGTAGCCTGATATTGCGTTTGCGTCTAAGATGCGTCTCATGTACAAAGGTAATTAAGTATGTTATTCATGCATATGATTAAAAAAGAAACAAAAAATAACAACAACAAAAACAACAACAATGAAACGTAAGTAATTACACAGTCAGTGTTGTGTTATTCTATTCCCAATTTATATCATGGTTTTATACTAAATGGTACTTACCGTTACAGTGTACTTTGAATTCGCTTTGACAGACAATATTTCGGTGTACTCAAGATCCTTCTCCTCATTTTCTTTACTGCTACTAACATATATCACTTCAGAAGATCCATCTGCACTTCTCTGAAAAAGAAGTTTCACAAATACCCATAAACCCATTGCTTAAAAGTACCGGGTAATATATAACGAATTACGATACACTATTACAAATACAGTTTTGTATAGAAAGGATGACTGATACTTCATATAATCATCTCAATTTTTGTCCCAGTTTACCTCTCATCATAGATACGTCATTTTAGATACGTTTTCATCATATACAATACTCTGCCTATTACACTTAACTTATTCATTTTACAACAATAAGTACAAACAATATCAATGTCATCTTTCTTGTAATCTTTTAGATTTTCACCAACTTGACCTATGGATTTGTTGGACCACACTCTTTTTCATGTCCTTTTGGAAGTTAACAAATTCCTTTCACTGTTATTTATTTGTCACTATGTCTCTATATGCCTTTTAACTTGTATATAAATTAACAAGGAAGAAAACTTACTTCAAGGTTTATCCGATACTGAATTATCTCTCCATTTCTGTTTTCTTTACTCAGTGGTTTCCACTTCAAATTTCGGGCAGTACAATTATTCTTCCCAACTTCACTATCAGAGGGTTTAGGTTCTGTTCCCGGAACTAAAAGCATTTGAAAAAGAAGTGTGGGTTAGGCATTTAATAAACAATTGCCGGCGACTGTACTGCTACGATATGTGCTTGTAACCAAAGAGCAAGACTGACGTTTTCCAATTTCCAAGATGCAGACAATATTCATTCGAGAGTTTAAGAATGCCCCTACAAGTACTTGTAGATAGGCATCCACATGTCTAAAATGTCTAGCCTAAGTGTTCCATATTTGATGTTAGGATTCCCTCATGTGACCTATTGCACTAGTCACATGATACCATAGGCATATGAGTTCACATCAATAGTCATAACTCCCTGATTAAGAATTCGTTATGACAGGAGCAGTTATATTAAAGGTACCGGATAATCTATGTGGCTATCCTCTCACTGAAATGATGTCTAATTGGGTCAGATGCCCGTCCTCTCCCCATTCCTTATTTGCATACATGCATACACATACATGCATATACATACAAATTTTACACAGCTGTGAATAGTACATCAATTAATTGATTATATGTCATTTCAACTTACCGCCTTGTTTTGTCTTCAAGAGCTCTTTGGCGTACTCCCGTTCTCCTTCCAAACGGTCCCCTTCTATTAGAGTGGTAATTATAGTTTGGACAGACACGTTGTACTTTCTGTATGGTTTCACTACGATGGACCCCATTGTCGCATTATAACCTTTAGGGCAAAAAGAAAATCACAACTATAACTAATAAAGCAATAGCTTACAATTTTTATTATTCCAAATCATGTATCCATTCATGGTGAAATGTACTAGAACATATCCATTCGCACATGAACAATGCAAATTATTTCATGAACTAAAGCAAGGATTTAATTCTAATGTACATGGTTAAAAAATCCATTAGGGTTAGATTACTTCTATCAAATACGAAATAGCACTACGGGTACTCACCATATACAGTAACTGATGGGACGACATCGCCAAAACTTAAATCCACAGCTTGTATTCTGTATGAGGTATTTCCAGAACGAATTGCAGGTTGAATCCATGTCACCGTGAGATGAGTCGCACCTGACCCAGCTTCCACAACCTGGCTAACAGGCTCTGGATCTGTTTAATGGGTAGGCATAGTGATAAATTCGTGCGTTTGCAATAACTCAAAATGACTAAAGCATTTGCAGGAACAAATGAATTTATAAATTCCCCACCCCCTTTTTTTTTCTTCTTCTAAAAACGGGTATACAGACCTGAAGTCTCATGGCTTCCTTCCTTGTCTTCCTTGCATCAACTCATATCAATATCTTAATCTCCAAACTGATTTGCTGATTCCTTAGTGATATTTTATCGCTTTTGTAAATTCAGTGAGTCAATATTTTGTGGCAAATGGGTGCACAGCTATTTCTCTTCACCAAAGGGAAGAAAAATCATTCGTAAGCACAGTGTTTTATCTAGTATAAGAAAAATGTTCTCCCTTTTAAAGGAAGTGACTTTTATTTTGTACCATGTCTCTCTTGGCACTGTCAAGAAATTCGGTTGATCCAATGACAAACACAAAGACAATCCTTCGGAGACTAACATTTCTTTTTACCAGACTAAGAGGATAGATTTCGTATTACTATGCTTATGGCATTGTTGTTAGTTGAATCAAAGTCAACTGATTTCATCAATTATTTTCATTTAAAAAAAAAATCTTTTTCTAAGTATTACTTCATTCTTATTTCAAAATGGTTTAAGGCTATATTTTATAAAATAATATCAAAGCATTGATTAACTAAGATCCAGCAATTAATAGGTAAGCCTCTATATCCTACATTACGAACAGGAGACAGAGAATCTTGAGGATGATCTGACGATTAGTTGCAACATGCAAATATTGAAGGAAAAGACAGTAACTAACCTCCATGTTTCGTATCATTTTCAAAGCCAGTAGAATTTTCAGCCCTTCCAACACTTGTCCAACCGTAGATTTTTACCACATATCGCGTAAATGGACTAATTTGGTCGACGAGTACTATTGATTGGACAGGGCCAGTGGTATTTTTGAATACATATTCTGTAGCACCCGTTGGCAGAGGCAAACCATCAGCATAAGAAAGGGCCCTGTAGACTACTGTGTACTGCAAAATCTCCCCATTTGGAGTAGACGGAGGTTCCCAGAATACATTGACTGAGGTGCTAGTACTATTGAGATAGGCATATTCCACGGATTTAGGCACTGAAAACATAACATGCGGAAAAAGCACAGTAACTAACATGCAACATGAAAACTGGTCTGCGCAGTGAGGAATCAGAGACATGTCAAGCTTCATAAATATACATGTATTTCTTGATTTCTGGTATTCAACTCCCATTTTTGATGAGAGAGTGATTAATTGCCACAACAAATCAAGTAATAAGAAATCACTACCACTTTCACTCATTAAAAAGGTAACATCTCTGTAAACAATTACTGCTATATGCCAGCATTAGTTATTGCCTGTATAATTTCGTGTTTATACATTAATAGAACATGCAGTTATCATCTTCATTCAGATGCAATTTAAGGCCATGCGCCTTTTCTTGTTTTTTATCGAGCTACATGAAAGTGGTACATGATAAATTATATATGACAGAGCAGATCATACTGTCATTCATTGTCTATTCAAACTACTACTTACACATGTTAATAGCTAATTACCCGAAGAACTTACCTGGGTAATGTTATGAAGGGGAATTGATGTTCTAACGAAGCCTACAGCACCGACTGGTGGGCTGAGGAGGGCAAGGGAGATGACACCAGCGGAAGTCGTCAGTTGCAGAGCGGGAGCACCAAAAGAAAATGTCAAGTTAGGAATATTTCACATATTTAACTCTATTGAAACCCTTGTATCATCAGTCCAGTTAATCTAAATATGCAATAATAATTGATGTTCTAAGATTGCTTTTCCTGATATCTTATCAGTATTTGCTTTAGGGGAAGGAGGGAGGGCCCTTGCCCTCCTCAGCCCACCAGTCGGTGCTGTAGGCTTCGTTAGAACATCAATTCCCCTTCATAACATTACCCAGGTAAGTTCTTCGGGTAATTAGCTATTCTAACTCTCCCTACAGCCCCACCTAGTGGGCTGTCGGAGAACAAGGGAGATTTTTAAAGACCTAACTAACATTTTCTGGATCTACCCATACCCCCTAAAGAAGCGAGCCGAGTCAATCCTGAAGTAACAAGTTTTATTGAAGTTCAATATCAACATGATGAAAATAAATCAATTTCCAACCTTAGGATTCTTCCTGAGAAAATTAATAACAATCTTACAGATCTATTAATCACTTGTAAAGTAAGTCATCACATGACGGCAGTATATTCGGGAATAAAACTTTTTCCCTTTCTATCCTAACTTTGGTAAACCAAATAACAATCACCTTCTCTTGTTAACCACTTGTTAACCAATGTTTAACATAATCTCAGTGTAACAACAATCTTTAACATCACATCTACTCAGTAGCATGATTCAATAAAATATTTCCAAGAGTTTCATCAGTCTCCACCTGAACCTTTTTTAGGTAGTGCCTTGCCATGGTTTTTTCACTTTTCCATGATCCGTACTGTAATAATAGGTCCATAGCAATTCCTAGCCTAGCCCCTGTAGATGTTCCAGCCCCTCTGAGTGAGTGGGCGCCAAAACACTTTGTGTTGATCCCACTTGCCCTCATCACATACAACACCCATGTTGATATAGTATCTCTTCTCACTGCATCATGAGGTGCAATAGACGACACAAATAACATATCTGAACTTCTTAAACTACTGGTTCTCTGTATGTACCTTCTCAGAGTGCGTACTACACAAAGTCTAATGTCTTTGTGGTATGGTTTCAAGGTTATTTGTTTCAACTTTTGACCCGTCCTTGCGGTCTTCATGGGAAATAATAGTGTAAACTGAATAGAACCATCATCATTTTGTACCATTTCCTTAAGGCTCAACGCCATAGCCATCTGCCCTCTCTCTCCAGTGATCAACAAAATCAGCACTACTAGTTTCATTGCTAGCTTTCTCAAGGGCATCTTTGAATTTCTTCCCCATGACATTAGTTTCTTAAACACTAATCTGACGTCCCAGAAATATGTGTGCTTTGGTTTCGGCGGATTACGAATGTAAGCTGACCGTACTCCTCTAGTAACCCAGTACCTTTTTCCCATTGTGTCCCCTGAAGAGGTTTTTGGAAGTACTATAGAGAGAGCACTTCTGGCTGCGTTGATAGACCCAAATGAATAACCATCATCCGACATCTCCCTCAAAAATTCACAGACCTGTCCTTCAGTCGCCTTAAACTTATCTACCTTATGTCTAATACAAAATGTGTACCATTTTTTAACATATTGGTTATACACTTTTTGAGAGTTCGGTTTCCAGCTGTCTACCAAAAACTTAGCTGTATTCCGACTACATTTAAGATCTTGGCAAAGTCTTATTTCTAAATCTCTGAAATAATTAAACTTAGCCCCTTTGGGAACTTGACATCGAAGTCTGGGTTGGTTTGTATGTTGCCTCTTTTGCGCCCTATTGTGAGTACTCTCTTCGCCATTTTTATCAGTCTGGTGTACCACACCGCTGTCGGCCACCTCGGTGTTACCAGAATCGCCTTCCTTGGTCCATCCCTCTCTATCTTGTTGAGGACCTTCAGTACAATGCTGCAAGGTGGGAATACATAAACAAATAGGTTAGACCAACTCATTGTGAATGCATTCACATGGAAAGATCCAGGATCAGGCTTGAAGGAGACATATGCTGGACATTTGGCTGTGTATCTAGACGCAAACAAATCCACCTCTGGTGTACCAAAAATCCTACAAATTTTTTGAAAAATCTTGTTGGATAGGGACCATTCCAAATTGTCAGAAAAGCACCTTGATGCCTTGTCCGCCTCACAATTTTCCCTACCAGGTAAATAAGACACCTGTATCCAATGTTCATGCTCTTCCAACCACCTCCATATTTCTCTGGTAATCCTATGACATTCAGGAGATTTCAAACCTCCTCCTTTGTTTACATACGACATTGCTGTGATATTGTCTGTTGTTACATGTATAAACTTTTCATCCTCTTTTACAAATGCTTTCAAACCTAACAAAATTGCCTTCGTTTCTAGGACATTAATATGTGCCATGTCCTCTTTTTTCCACCTACCATTCGATTCTACCCCTTCAACAACAGCTCCCCATCCGCCATTACTGGCGTCTGTAGCTATTGTTAAATCAGGTGAAACTGGTCTAATCTTCCTATAACTACTTTCCACATTGTTAAACCACCATTCAACATCCTGTAGTCCTTCAAGAGACAAATACATGTTTTGGGAGAAATCTCCCTGTGTTCTAACCAGAGCCGCGTTCTTGTCTTTTTCTAATGCCTTTATATGTGCAATGCCATAATCTACTGCCGGTATATATGCTGTAAACAGTCCCACTAATTCAGCCACTTTTTGAATTGTTGGATACTCTGTATTTAACAATTCCAAAGCAGCATTCTCCATTTTCTGGATTTTGTCTTCCGGCAAGTATACTATCTCCTTCTGAGTATCAATAATGAACCCCAAGAATTTCATTTCTCTGGAAGGAATCACAGAAGATTTCTGGGGATGTATTACCAACCCCAAGTTGTCCAACATAGAAGCAAGAGTGTGCAGTGATTTCGCACATTGTTCCTCTGTGTTCGCTATGACAAATATATCATCAATGTATTGAAAACATTCTATACCTCTTCGCCTCGCTTCAGCAAATACCGGTGATAAAATCTTGGTGAAATACCTCGGGGCACATGATAAACCATTTGGCAGTGCTGTATATTGGTACAATTTTTGTTTCCAGACAAACCTCAAGTACTTCCTGTCACTTTCTACAATTTTCACCGAATAATATGCATCTTTAAGGTCAAGTGACCCGAGGTATGACCCTTTGCTCACCAAATCCAGGGCTGTATTAAGATTATGCATCTTAAAATGTTCATACTCAATCGTTTTATTCAGCTGTGTCAAATCCAAGATAACCCTAGTTTCCCCATCTGGTTTAGGTCTGGGGAAGACGTTTGATACCCATTCACCTGGAGTGTGTTCCGTTTCTTCTACAATGCCTTTTACAATCATCTTTTTTATTTGAGTATCCATCCTCAATTTTTCGGTTTTTCCTAACCGGTAGGGATTGGGGATCCTGATTTGACACGGCTGGGTTACAAATGGTAAATGCATGGCCTCCACTTGAGTGAGTACCCATACATCATCAGTAATTTCAGCCCAATTATCCACAAATTTACTAATCTGTCCAGCCTGAAAATTCTCTGGTTTATTTTGAAGGGAATCAAAATTTACAGCAGGTATCGTTATGGACAAAGAATTTGACACACCTGGCTTACCCACCTCTACTGCTTGGTGGTCTTGTTCGCGTTGTGATTCTCTAGCGGGCTGTGGTGTTCCAGATCGTTCAGAGCTCTGCGGCCCCCTCTGCCCCTTCTGCCTGCCCGGGAGCCCCTGCCAAACTGGTGGGCACCCCGAAAAACCCCTCTGGAGGAGTTGTCGCGGTTTTGGCTGTAGCTGTTGTCCATACGACGGCTTCCACTACCTCCACGGTGCTTATATCCAAACTTCTTGAACTTCCCTCTGTTTGCAGGCTTGGGGGGTCCCATCAGGTCCTTTACCAAACGGTCTGCCTTTTTTGCTTCCTTTACCTTGTCAGCTACGTCATCTCCAAACAGATCCTCCCCTGACACATCAGCCTCTACCACAGATGTGGCTACACGTTTGTCTAGGAAAGGCCTCAGGGCTTGCCGTCTCCTACGTACAATTGAAGTGTTTGCGTAGAACAACAGTTGTAGTGCCTGGATACCGGATTCCCCTGCTGTTGCCAATTTTGAATCCTTCTCTCCCCTGCTCACCATGAGTTGTATGATGGGCATCAGCGCGACTACTGCTGCCAAGAGCGTCTGCTGCGATAGCTGTAATTCTCTGTCAGCCCTCTTAGTGGCAAAGTCAATGTCCTCCGACCTATAGAATCCCAGATTCATACGTGGCGCAAGAAAATCTTTAACATTTTTCGGCGGAGGGAATTTTTCTGCAAGTTCTTTGGCTTTGGCCAGATCCTTACTGGTCTTGAACAGCGTTTGAATAAGCTTGGCAAGTCCAGGGTCAATTTCTTCTGACAGCTTTTTAGTTTCCGCCTCCTTGATCATCTGTTGGGCCATAGTAGCAAAAGTTGACTCACCCCAGTCTGCAAATGGATCAATTTCTGATTCTTCCCCACTGTCGTCATTATCAGAGTCAGTGGCCTTTCGTTTAGTAGCTTTCTTTTTCGGGGCATCTGTAGCTTTGTCACTTGGTCCCCCTGCAGCCGCTGCCGCCATAGGTTTTGACTTCTTAGTCTTGACAGCCTCACTGACAGGAGCACCACGTGCTTGTGACACTGACTGTGAGAGGACCGAGTCAACATCCGAATACGCATTCTGAGCCTCCGATCTGACTGACAATTCATCACAGATGTTAGAAATATGTGACTTCTCACTGCCCAGCACAAAACTCTCAGCATAATCCGAAACCTCTGGGGCAGGTTGTACAGTACGTATCCTTCCCGGAGCCGGCGTCCTCGTCTTAGTACGCTGTCGGGCTGCTTCCACTGACAGCCGGGCTCTCTTGTTCACTGTCTCGTACTCATGGAGTTGTTCTCTCAAATGGTTTTCGCGGTCCATTTCTCTCCGCCTTTTCTCAAGCATGGCTCCATACTCTGCCAGTCTCTTTCTCTCTCTAATGAGATAGTCCATTTCAGCCTCTTCCTCATCACTGCGTGCACTCCAATCCGCCAATCTCTTGCGGGACATGTCACGCTGTGTCAACACTTCACCGGTGTTGTCTTCTTGAACATCTTGCTGATCTTCAGAAATCTGGCTTTGGTTTTCCTCCTCAGCCTGTTCTTCATTGTGTTCACCCATAATTGAGCATTGGTCATTTGAGTTTGCCATAATTTCACTATGTGTTTTTCAAGATGGCCGACCGGCTGTACACGTGCTCGGGCGAAGTTTTTTCGTCTGAAACGACACAAAAAACGAGAAAACTGGTTAGCGCCGCCAATCCAGAAACGGTATTTTTATCTAAGACAAAAATATCGCGTTTTTTCATAGCTCCCTGAGGAGTAAAAGATAAATATTTCTTCAAAACTTTCACTTACCTCTGCTCTGCTTCTTCACCACGTCCAATCCGATCTGGTGCGCACGCGCAACTGGCGACTTCCGCTGGTGTCATCTCCCTTGTTCTCCGACAGCCCACTAGGTGGGGCTGTAGGGAGAGTTAGAACCCATATAGGCAGATGTGGCTTTAAATGAACACTTACAAGGTTGAACTGGATATAAAGAGAGGCAAAGCTTATATAAACGAACATAAAACTATACACATCAGTATGGTAAACATCCGTTTATATAGAACTTGAGGATTTTAACATAAGCAGGAAATGAAAACACATGTATTCATTTTCACTTAATTTGAAAAAGGCTTCATAAAACATATATATTCTGTGATCAAACTTGAGCTTTCTTGTTTGATCATACACTTAAATTTATGTCTAAATAGCTTTAGTGTAAAAACGAATTAGTAATCAACAAACCACCCTGGGCACTGTAATCCATAAGATTATAGCACTTACACACAGCAGCTCATAAAAAGATGGTGTAATTGCTCATTATTCAGTTGCTCTTACGGCATATAAAGCAATGTAGATTCCCTTATTTGTAAACTGAAAAGTAAAAAGATGTTGCAAGACATGGATTTTTTTACTCACCATCTTCATTTGTCCGCTTAATTTGTCCAATGGTTGACGCCTCGCCCGTCTCCATCACTGTGACCACCGTTATAGTGTAGTTGGTGTATGGTGACAGACCGCCAACTTCACCCTTAGTATTGTTGTACCCTGGTAAAACAATGACCTTTGATTTTTGAAATCTTGGGGAGAGTATTAACAGAACTCTGTTCCCATAGACCTGTAATGTACAGATCTATGTGAATGCATTTGATGGAATCAATGGACTTTTGATATAAACAGTACTGTAATATCCCACGTATAAGGCACATCCCACCCAGAGTTGAAAGAAATGACATAAGGAGCAGATGGGGCTTGACTTTTTGAAGGGTTTACTGAAGTACTGTTCTAAAGTAAAAGTACCCTGCCTATAAGACGCACCAAGATTTAGGTATGATTATTGAAAGGCGACACAGGCTCTGAGATTCATACACAAAACGAGTCATATACACACAAGAATACATTATACATGGCTTTTATATGTTATATTATTTTATTCACTTTTAGTTACTCATATTAAAAACCAAGTTACTCTTGAAGTTGGGCTTCTAGGGCCGGATGAATCTTGATTACCTTAGATTTTTTTACCGGCGGTTTTGCCACTTCCAATATGCTACCAATGACTGTGCAATGAGGTGTTCAGTTCAAATCTTACCTTGTATAACAACTGATCTGAAGGTTTTATTACTACCATCAAGAGTTGCTGCTTGTATTGAATAGTTTGTAGGTCCCGTTCGTCGAGGCAGTGTCCATGTAACTTCAATCTTATTTTTCCATGAAGTAGACGCGATTTTTTCAACCGGCTGTGGATCTAGTGTATAATGAAAATATGGACATCAAATATCATAAAAGAGTTCTCAAAGGATGATTTATAACATTGACTCAAGGCATGATTCCGTTGTTTTCATCATGCACCAATACAGGGTCTGTTAGAAAGGTAAGTTGTTGATGCCATCTATTGTATCTTTATCAGATACCCCTTCAGAATCAGCCTAGTACGATAATGGAATACCTGTGAGTTACTACTAGATGAAAAAAAAGCACGAAAGTATGTTCTGGTAATACTTTTTAGCATACAGATAATGTAGAAATGACTAAAACTTCTTTTTTTTTTTTTGGGGGGGGGGGGTCACAGTAACCCAAGATACAGAAGGTCGAGTTGAATTCTACACTGTACCCCAAAAAAATAGCGTCGGCTTACCTCCAACTTTGGTGTCTGCAGTTTTCACACCTGACATATTTCCATCCCCACCGTTTGTTATACCAAAGACTGTGAACTCATAGGTGGTGTACTCGTGTAAGCCAGAAACATTGAATGTTGTCTCGTCGCTAAATGTAATATTACTATTAGCCGATGCAATCGGGTATCCTTTTCCGTCCGCGAACCTTAGTGGTGTGTAACTTATGTTGTAGTTCTTGATAACTCCATTGGGTTCAGAAGGCAAGAACCATGTAAGCTGTACCCACGTTGGACCTGTTTCTTTAACACTTACATTACGTACTAGGCTTGGAGCTGTTGATAGAAGTATGAGATTTCATTATGATTATGAACAGTTATCTTTTTACTTTTCTGGAATGGGCAAGTTATTTTGATGGCAATTTCAATGATGTCATGCCGGGGCGTAGGAAGCAAATCTTTATTGGGGGGGGGGGGGCAGGGGTCTCGGTTGGGGGGAGGTGCTGCTATATTTTTATATAGGCTTATATAGGGAACCTCCTCTTTATTGAGGGGGGGCAGGCCCCCCTGCCCCCCCTTTTCCTACACCCCCGTCATGGTGCAGCAGAATGAACCGATAAACGAGAAATGTTCACTAAATTCATTGAAAGTGAAGGCCAATAGATCTACATGGAGATAACTATTTAAAAAGGATACTCATACCATATCAATCTTATACTTTGCATATACAATGTACTCTAATCATTATTTTGATTTGAAATAAAGTCAGCCTTACCGCCCTCTGGAGTAGAGTGGATTTGAGTAGCAGGTGGTCCTTGTAAATCCACTTGGTTCTCTTCCACATTGATAGCAGCTACTGAGAATGTACAGTTTCTGTATGACCCGATGGTGAACGTGTAGGTGGTTTTATGAACTTTTTGTGTGTCTTCTTCAAGTTCTGAAATGAGCAACAGAGCAATCAAAGAAGTCCATGTTATTCCGCCTACCACGGCGACTAACTACACCCAGGTAGCTATACAAATGAAAGCTGAGCTAAAATAGTACTAGAGAACTCAGGTACACAAGTACCGGGGGTATATATAATTGGATTTAAGAAATACTTACTTCTAACTTCTAGATAAATGTATGACATAGCCTGAAAAGTCTTCTCTTTTTTCTTTTAATTGAATAAGAGATGCAGGCTTACCTGTTCCCGCATTCACTGCAAGATTCTTGCAAATGTAGGACACATTGTATGAACTGATGGGCCCGTTTCGGTCACAAAGCCCTGGTTCATACCACGTTAGAACAACTGTTTTGCCTTCACCATTGGTGACATTCAGTGAGGTTGGCTTCTTTGGTTCTGCAACACAAGAGGCAAATCCATGACTTATTAACACAAGACGGTTGCGGCAAACTTAATATCAAGTATCCTAGTAAGGGTTTCTTCAATTGTGAAAATGGCAACAAGAATAAAAATCTTATGAAGTAGTAGTAGTCTTACGTGTAACATATTAGATATGGGTTATTATGACAGAAGGCTTCACTCGTACAGTTCATGAAGTTTAATAACATAATTGTAACAGCTGCAATATTCCTAAGGCTGTGAAGTTATTTATATTTGAATAGACTTACCATCTATCAGAGTTCTCCTTTCAGATGGATCACTAGAACTGTTCCCAACGCCACCATCTATAACTGTTCTTGCAGAAACAACAACTGTATAATTCCAATATGGCTGAAGCCCTGTTAAGTCGGTGGTAAGTGTAGTGCCCTCTACAGTCTTACTATTGGTTAATACTGATCCATCAGTTGAATTACAGTCAGTATAGTTGTACGCTATGAGGTACTGCACAATAGGGCAGCGCCCAGGTCGCTGCGCTTTATCCCATGTAACATTGATGCGCTTCTGGTGTGGCGTCAACATTACATTTTTTACTTGATCTCTAGGCTCTGGAAAAAAAGAGGTCTCATCATGCATAGATTTAATTATGTTCATTTAACCATATTTTTTTTCATCAACATTTATTACCCCTTTTACTTTGTAAATACATCATATCTAACCACTTCATCAAATGAAACCTCATTTCAGGACTATACTTACTGAATCAATACTTCTTCTTTTTGTGCTTCAATGATAGACGTCAACAATATTATGGTTCAGCCAAAAGTATGTTTTTGGTCAATGGATGTTAATACAAAATTAAATCGAGGTACTACAAATCATAATTACCTGCAACAAGTGTTCTTTTGTTTGTTCTCTTACTGTCGCTATTGCCGGCTTCATTTTTCACATAGACTGTTACATTATAATTACTGCAGGCCTGGACTACATCTGTAGTGTACTGGGGTGGATCTGTGATTTCCTCACTTCTATTTTGTCCACAGCCATTTTCATATGGAAACTGTTAGGGTGAGATATCAGTTTTGGTAGAATGTCAGACATAATCACAGTATGAGAAAGGCATGGTACTACCCCGTACTCGCGCTACACTGAGAGCTCAGTGGAGCAAGTGTTTTTGTTGTTATATTACATTCGGCATTACATCAAGAATAGTATAGGTTCCCTAGGATATGTTACTCCATAGAGTCCTATAGTGCAAGCCACCCCCCTCTACCCCCCCTTAAAAGTAGGCTACCTTTTGTGTTCAGTACTGAGTCCTATGTAAGATAAGGGGGTTTATGGAGATGTCAGGAATCTTTATCAGAGTGATATCAAATGGAAACAAGGGGCCACCTATACCAAAAACTCCTGCTGAATCCAAAATTTGTGGTATTGATTCTCAAAATTTGGCCAAAGGTACCTAAAAATGAGGTTTGATGATGAGAATATTTGAAAAATGTACAAAAGTTATATTGAAAATGATTTGAACTTTTTACAGATGCAACATGCTAATCAAAGTCAGTACCTCAATCTACATATCCCAATGTTTGCCTGCCCCAACCTGACAAGTACTCTGCCTGCATATGGCTCTGCCTCTCTAACATACTGCCTATCCCTTAGTCTGCCTATCACTCAAACTACCTATCCCTTGAAACATCTAGAGTTTAATTAGGTTTTCCCTCAAATGGCTTAAAGGATTAAAGTTTACCCCTCACCTTTGTACCTAATTTTCTCTGTACATTCTTACCATTAGTCTACCTATCCTCAATCTGCCTATCATTCACTTTACCTATCCCTCATGGTGACTATCCCCCAACTCTGCACATCCCTCATATTTGACTGGCACATCTGTGATATTACCTAGCACCAATGTATCTTTTGAATATGCTCACCTTACAAGGTACCCTCTGTGCCTATCTCTTAAACTGTTTATTATCTATCCTCCTTGCTACCCATCCTCTTCAATACCTATCCCTCAAGCTCACTTTATAGCTTTTCTACCTATCACAGCTTGATCAGCTGGGATAGCTCACATCCAACCTTTATTATGATCTCTTAGTCAACCTATCCCCTGAAGAACAAATCCAACAGCCTACCTCAAGCATACATCTACTGATCACTCCTGTTATATATCCTTGAGGTTACCTTTCCTTCAGGGTGCCTATCCTTCATGGTATATAGCCTTCAGTCTACCTAACCAGCTATCTATGTATCTCTCACCTTGTATTCTATTCTTTCTACCTTTATAATAGCTCTTATAGTCTATGCCTTGTGAAATATACCTATCGCTCATTGTACCTATCCTCAAGTCTGCATATCACTAATGTTTACCTTACATATCCCTCAGCCCATTGAATTATCATGCTTTTCTTAAATGCCTCACCATGGCTATCATTAGACTAGCTAACTTCCTATCCTACATGTCTGTTGTTTATTCCCCTCTTCCTATCCTCCATGCTGCATATCATTCATGCTATCCCACTTGACAACAAAACATTTTTTAAGGTAATAAACTGAGGGCTCTATACCATGAAGGATAGGTAGCCTGAAGGATAGGTAGCCTGAAGGATATATAGCATGAGTGATAGGTAGATGTATGCGTGAGGTAGAATGTTAAATTTGTTCATTAGGGGAGAGGTTGACTAAGAGATCAAAATGAAGGTTGGTTGTGAGCTATCCCAGCTGAACATGAGGGATAGGTATTGAAGAGGATGGGTAGCAAGGAGGATAGGTAGCATGTGTAATAAACAGTTTAAGAGATAGGCATAGAGAGTACCTTGTGAAGTGAGCATATTCAAAATGTACATTGGTGCTAGGTAATATCACAGATGTGCCAGTCAAACATGAGGGATGTGAAGAGTTGGGGGATAGTCACCATGAGGGATAGGTAAAGTGAATGATAGGCAGATTGAGGATAGGTAGACTAATGGTAAGAATGTACAGAGAAAATTAGGTACAAAGGTGAGGGGTAAACTTTAATCCTTTAAGCCATTTGAGGGAAAACCTAATTAAACTCTAGATGTTTCAAGGGATAGGTACATGTAGTATGAGTGATAGGTAGACTAAGGGATAGGCAGTATATTGGAGAGGCAGAGCCATACACAGGCAGAGTACTTGTCAGGTTGAGATAGGCAGACATTGGGATTTGTAGATTGAGGTATTGACTTTGATTAGCATGTTGCATCTATAAAAAGTTCAAATCATTTTCAATATAACTTTTGTACATTTTTAAAATATTCTCATCATAAAACCTCATTTTTAGGTACTTTTGGTCAAATTTTGAGAATCAAGATCACAAATCTTGGATTCAGCAGGAGTTTTTGGTATAGGTGGCCCCTTGTTTCCATTTGATATCATTCTGATAAAGATTCCTGACATCTCTATAAACCCCCTTATCCTACATAGGACTCAATACTGAACACAAAAGGGAGCCTACTTTGAAGGGGGGGTAGAGGGGGGGGGTCTGTTACACTGTGTCCATAGGTAAAGCTCTGAGTTTCACCTCCTATCTATTGAAGCTTCTTGATTACATTAAGCATTTTTCAAATCAAATCAAGGCAAATATAATTCCCAAGATGTCCCTGATATGAAATGGTGTATGATACACCTTATGTGATCCTTCATAAACCTGCCGAAAATATGGATATTACACAAACATGCAAATAAATTTAATGACATAAAAATACAATCATGTACACTTACATCAGTGCTACTGTGAAGGTGAGCCTCCAATATACACTTCCCACTATCATCCATGTCCATGACCAGAATAACATAACCCTTCAGTCCATCGTCATCTCTTTTGTCCCAACTAACTGTCAGGGAAGTATCCTTTGGATCAACTTTGAGACCGTCCACGGGGTTCGCATCTAAAAGCATATGAAAGTTTTTAAGGTTATTTCCTTTTGATTTCTGTGATTAAACTAAATAGGAAAAGAAAAGATATGCAAGGAAAAATGTCTAAGGATAGGGCATTGCCCTAAAATGATCTATGGGCAACTGTGTTCTATGTGCTATGCTAAACTATGCTTTAACTAATTGCTGACAAATAGTGAGTAATTACTGACATATATTGAATAGTTGCTCACAAATACTGCATTATTACCGACATAGGAGGAGGTACTGGCATATATTGACTGAATGCTGACAAAAAGTGAGTAAAATACTGACATTTATTGACTAATTGCTGACAAATTGTATGTAAATACTGACATGTGTTGACTAATTTCTGATATCTAGTGACTAAGTATTGACATATCCTGAATAATTGCTGACAAAGAGTGAGTAATTACTGACATATATTGACTATTTCTGATAAATAGTGAATAATTACTGACATATATTGACTAATTGCTGAAAAAGAGTGAGTAATTACTGACATATATTGACTAACTTCAGATAAGTTATGAGCAATTACTGACATATATCGACTAATTGCTGACAAAAAGTGAGTAATTACTAATATATATTGAATGATTGCTGACAAATAGTGAGCAATTACTGACATTTAGACTAATTGCTGACAAATAGTGAGCAGTTACTAACATATATTGACTAAATGCTGATAAAATGTAAGTAACCACTACCATGTATTGACTAATTGCTGACAAATAGTGAATAATTACTAACATAATTATATTAACTAATTGCTGACAAATAGTCCATATATACTGACATATTTTGACACATACCAGTCAAGGCAGGATGCACAATTGAATCAATGGCTATTTCTCTGTTATATATTGACTAAATGCTGACAGATTGTGAGTAAATACTGACATGTATTGACAATTGCTGATATAGAGTGACTTAGTACTGACATATATTGATTAATTGCTGACAAATTGTGAGTAAAATTATACTGATATATATTGACGAATTGCTGACAAATAGTGAACAATTACTAGTGCTGAAATAGTAAGTAAATACTGACATATATTGATTAATTGCTGACAAATAGTGAGTACTTACTGACATATATTGACAAATTGCTGACAAATAGTGAACAATTACTAACATATATTAACTAATTGCTGACAAATAGTCCATAGATACTGACATATTTTTACTAATATCTGACAAATTGTGAGAAAGGGAGGATGCACAATTGAATCAATGGCTATTCCTTGGTTATATATTGACTAATTGCTGACAGATTGTGAGTAAATACTGACATATTTCGACTAATTGCTAACAAATAGTGAGTAATTACTAACATATATTGACTAATTGCTGATAAATGGCAAGTAATTACTGACATATATTGACTAATATCTGATAAATTGTGAGTAATTACTGACATATGTGGACTAAGTGTTCTTATAAGATGGAGCAGGTTAGGTCTAAGACCTAAAAGACCCGAGTTTTAAATGCAATTTTCAATGCAATTTTCAATTCAATTTTCAATATTCAATCAGATATTGACAAATAGTGAGTGATTACTGACATATGTTGATGAACTGCTGACCAATAATGAGCAATTACTAACATGTATTGACTAATTGCTGACAAATAGTGCATTATTACTGATATATTTTTACAACTACTGACAAATAGTGAGTAATAACTAACATATATTGACTAATTGCCGACAAATAGTGCATTATTACTGACATATTTGGACTAATTACTGACAAAAAGTGAGTAATTACTGACAAAATGTGAGTAATTACTAACATAAATTGACTAATTGCTGACAAATAGTGCATTATTACTGACATATTTGGACTAATTACTGATAAAAAGTGAGTAATTACTAACATAAATTGACTAATTGCTGACAAATAGTGCATTATTACTGACATATTTGCTGACAATGCATCATGACATCCATCAAAGGGTTAACTGCACATCAATGCCTTGTCTATCAATAAAGGGTTGACTGTGCATCAATGTATCATGCTATCCCTAAGGGGTTAACTGTGTATCAATGCATCATGCCATCCATAAAGGGTTAAGTGCATCAATGCATCAGGTTATCCATGAAGGGTTAAATGTGCATCAATGCATCATGCCATTCATAAAGGGTTAACTGTGTATCAATGCATCATGCCACCCATAAAGGGTTAAAGTGCATCAATGCATCATCTATTCATAAAGGGTTAAAGTGCATTGATGCATCATGTTATCCATGAAGGGTTAAATGTGCATCAATGCATCATGCCATTCATAAAGGGTTAACTGTGCATCAATGCATCATGCTAACCATAAAGGGTTAACTGTGCATCGATGCATCATGTTATCCATGAAGGGTTAAATGTGCATCAATGCATCATGTTATCCATAAAGGGTTAACTGTGCATCAATCCATGCCACCAATAAAGGGTAAAAGTGCATCACTGCATGATGCCATTCTTAACGGGTTAAAGTGTGTCAATGCATCATGCCTTTCATAAAGGGTTAAAGTGCATGAATGCATCATGCCTTTCATAAAAGGTTAAAGTGCATCAATGCATCATGCCATTCATTAAGGGTTAACTGTGTATCGATCCATCATGCCATCAATAAAGGCTTAAAGTGAATCAATGCATCATGCCATTCATAAAGGGTTAACTGTGTATCAATCCATCATGCCACCAATAAAGGGTGAAAGTGCATCACTGCATCATGGCATTCTTAATGGGTTAAAGTGTGTCAATGCATCATGCCATTCATAAAGGGTTAACTGTGCATCACCACATCATGCCACCCATAAAGGGTTAAATGTGCATTAATGCTTTGTGAAATCCATAAAGGGTTAACTGTGCATCAATGCATCATGCTATCCAAGAGGGTTAAAGTACATCAATGCATCATGCCATTCAAAAAGGGTTAACTGTGCATAACTGCATCTTGCCATCCATAAAGGGTTAAATGTGCATCACTGCATCTTGCCATCCATGAAGGGTTAAATGTGCATTAATGCATCATGCTATCTATAAAGGGTTAGATGTGCATCAATGCATCATGCCATCCATAAAGGGTTAACTGTGTATCAATGCATCATGCCACCCATAAAGGGTTAACTGCACATCAATCCATCATGCCTTCAATAAAGGGTTAAAGTGCATCAATGCATCATGTCATTCATAGAGGGTTAACCGTGCATCAATGCATCATGCCATTCATAACAGGTTAACTGTGCATCAATGCATCATGCCATTCATAAAGGGTTAAAGTACATCAATGCATCATGCCATTCTTAAAGGGTTCAAGTGCATCAATGCATCATGCCATTCATAATGGGTTAACTGTGCATCAATGCATCATGCTATCCATAAAGGGTTAAATGTGCACCAATGCATCATGCTATCTATAAAGGGTTAGATGTGCATCAATGCATCATGCCAATCATAAAGAGTTAAATGTGCATCAATGCATCATGCTATCCATAAAGGGTTAAATGTGCATCAATGCATCATGCTATCTATAAAGGCTGAAAGTGAATCAATGCATCATGCCATTCATAAAGGGTTGACTGTGTATCAATGCATCATGCCATCCATAAAGGGATAAAGTGCATCAATGCATCATAGGGAAGTATGTGCGGCCCCTGGACAGCCTGCTAATCCTGTAAGGATGACAGTGTACATCAATGCATCATAAACCCTATGCACTGCCCTATGTATACCCCTATAGAAACAGACACCAGTGCATTAAAGGGTTAAAATGGGTTTTCACAGCTATATCCAGGGTGAGTAGACTTTCTTTGTCCAAGCACTAACAGCCAATATTAAAAGGATAGGTGGGTCCCTGTGCAACCCTATGTGTAATCCTATGAGTAAAAAAAGGGCAATATGTGGCTAGGCTATAGCAAGTCTACACTAGAAGGGCGATTCAACATCGGTGAACATGGTTCTTGTAAGTATTCTATGGTCTGTCTAAGACCATAGAATAATTAAACAAAGCCTCAAGCCATATTTCCAAAGAATGGCAAGTACAACGCAAAGCCTCTAAACTAAAAATCGATTTGATACAATTCCATAAGGGAAGAAACAACTTACATGTCCATGAAGTGGTCCGATTGACTTCACCGGGGGCAGTATCTTCTCGATATGTGCTGTATGTCATAACAGTGACGTTATGATTTGCATTCGCAGTCAAACCACTCACAACTAATGATGTTTCTGTAGTATTCCATGGATCCACTCCCACTACAGCTACACTGTAGGTAAATTTTGTCATATCCTCTGCTGGCGCATCCCAAGTAACACTGACTGAAGTCTCATTGACGGCTTCTGCATTCAAGTTTCCTGGTGGTGCGGGTTCTGTTAAGAATGGGTAATAATCAGTGAAATATCATACTTTAAACTTACAGAATGAATGGGCTCATAAATTTAGAGGGGAAAAATACCCAAAAAGGTCCCTTAACCCTTTAAGGGTCGCTGATGCATTAATGCATCTTGCCCATTAGTCGGCCTGATGCACCAATGCTGGCGAGATTCTTGCCAGCACATCATTGGAGCATCATGTCGACCCTCCGGGAGTTTATGTATAGACCCTGTAGGGTTGTCATGCTGCTCCGAGAGAGTGTTGGCGAGCAGTCTTGCCAGAGCTTTGTTGATGCATCATGACGACCAATGGACACGATGCATTAATGCATAAGTGGCCCTTAAAGGGTTAACTACCATTTGAGCACTGTTTGACAATGCTATTTTTTTGCCTTATTCATCAGTGTGAATCATGAGTAACAGCAGAGATTTAAGCTGTGATTCCAGTATTATTTGATTTCTATTCACCGAAAACAATGCCCTCATGCATCAATGACTATCAAACCCACTCTAATTGTTGTACATACCAGAAACCACTAATATTGAACAGTCATCGCAGGTATCCCCTAGTAGTTGCTCTGGGAGAACTTTAATGATCATCAGTTGACCGCTGTCCTGTCCAGGTACCTTGCACATGGCTTGATTTAATGCACCAGTTGGAGGATCGCAAACGCAGTCTGTATCACCTTGTTGATTTGCATCACCAGAAACTTGTCGTTGACATGTCACGTTATATGTTGGACTAGCGTTCGATTCATCACTCCATGTGATATTTATGCTTCCATAAGTACGAGTAGCCAAACGTATGTCCTTTGGTTTGAAAGCTATGTAAAATTTAATCGTTATCATTAGTAGATTAAAAAAGAGTAAAAGATAAATTATTTAGACCACATAAACAAATTTTAATGTATTTTTGGAGGACGAAAAAAAAAGACCTTGCTTCTACCGGCAAAAAAAAAGAGAAGATTTCAATGTAGCATTAAAATTGTTAATTACTTATTTACTGTGTACCTTTGGGTTACTTTGGTAATATATACGATGTTTCAGTAATGATATTATTTGGGGGAACATAAAATAAGATTAGTAAAATCATAACATAAATCCACATGCTAGAAGATGCACAATGAAGCACAGCTACAAAACATGCTATTTATATAAATAGATTCAGTACTTTGATAACTTAATGCAGTTTGAATAATCAAGGAAGGCACTATGGGGTAGTCACCAATTTGTTTGTGCATGTTTGTGCATTAAACGTTCACATCTTAAAATAAAACTTTAACATAAGGACAACATAACCAAACTCTCATAATCTATAGCTGCTCTGTGCAGAAATTTTCAAATTTTTATCATTGAACACCAACTCATCCAATAATATTCTTCAACTTAAATTACACCATACTACCCACTGACTCCAAACAACTGAAAAGATTAACATCACCATGTAGCAAACACAAATGAATTTGCTAAAAATGACAACCACTCTCTTTCTTTTTTAAAGCAAATAACAAACAATCTGCCATAAGCCTCCTTTTGAACAGTGATCACACTCTCATAACCCACCAGGTGGTGTAGTCTTAGGCTGTGGTGTTGTGGTAGTAGATTCTGGTGTTGTGGTCGTAGGCTCTGGTGTTGTGGTCGTGGGTTCTGGTGTTGTCGTTGTGGGTTCTGGTGTTGTGGTCGTTGGCTCTGTTGTTGTAGTTGTTGGCTCTTCTGTGGTTGTGGCCGGGTCATCTGTTGTTTCCGAAGATTCTGAATATACGTCCTGCCACGGGGGATCGATTGGTTTCATATCTTCTGGTATTACCGATGGTTCTGTGATTGCATTAGAATGAAAATATATTCTTCCAAACCAAAACTTCATCGTCATATCCTTGAGCAGTTCTACAGAAGAGGATTATTTGCCTTATTTGTGGGGTGTTGAAGGCAGAGTTGTGGAACGTAGACTGAAGACTTATATATTAAATATCTTTTCCAAACAGCAAGAAGAACTTAAGGAAAAGTGACAGGGATGGTACAGCAAGTAAAAGAGTACTTTGGAATTTGAAATTATTCTTTGATGTAGTTTAACCCTGTGGCTCTTCCGTCAACGAATCTGGGTTTTAAGTATTTCACTCATTTTCTCCCGAGCACAACTCATGAAGCCTACTTAGTATACAATAGCTTACAAGTATCTGTGCACAAAACAGCTATCATAGAACACACACTCCTTTGACTTCGCCTATTTACTGGAAGAACAATAACCTTTAATAAAATACAAGGATTCCTGGAATTCCAGGAGGACTTACATCCCTGCTTAAAGGCTGAAGATGTGACGAGCATATACGTTTAGATTAACAAATAAAATGAAAATAATTCAATGTTACCATCATTAATGATATTAATACCCGAAATACTACAGTGCAGTATTATGTAAGTGCGTTTTTCTGGTGTTATTTCCAGGGATGAAAGTCACAGAGCACGAAAATCCCTGAAATGGTCGAATATTCGCCCCAAAAACCTGGGTTTCTACATGAATGTTTAGGGCCCTGGAACTTCAAAATCCCTGAAATCAGGGAATTCCCTGAAGACTTTCATCCCTGTATTTCAATTGGAATCTACACTAACATTAGTCCATAACTGGATGCCCATTACTTTTCTGCCGTGAAGCCAGGTTTTTTTTTGTTTGTTTTTTTTTAATGTAAAACAATTCTAATTACCGTATTCTCCCGCGTAGAAGACGCGCTGCGCATATAGGACGCACCCCCAACTCAGCACATGCATTTTCGCGTATAAGACGCACCTCTTAGGGGGGATTTTTGTCAATCCAGTACTGTTCTATAGTAAAATTACCCCTCGTATAAGACACACCCCCAATTTCAGTACATCCTATAAGACCCCCCAGCATTTTGTTTGGCGTAGAGGACGCGTCTTATACGCGGGAGTTTACGGTAGTCAGTTAATGTATTCATAACATTGTCAACCATCTAAGTGAATGTAACACTCATGAGGAAATCCACTCACTTACATAATTATAAAATATATCTATTAAGGCTTATCACACACAGGAGAAAGCAAAACTGCAACTAGGTTTAACAGCATAGTTATCAATACCAAGAGTAGTCAGCACAGCAATAAGTCACACCAAAAGAGAGTTAACAACTTGATATAACCACCAAAAGTAATATTTTCCTTGATGGAAATATACAATGTCATTCTCACTACTTCCCTGACCATCGCATTTCTATATATATAAGCACACTGTAATTCTTGGTATTTTATTTGATGGACCAGGTACAACCATATAAAAACATGATGCATCTATTTTGGAATATGCTTTGATAACCAATAAGCAATTTGGTTAGTGTCTGATACGATTAGCAGCCCAAACAAAATACTGTCCTTCACATATTAAAACACGGTTTGCACATAATGGCTGTGGACTGGAGAAGGGAATGGGATTTATCTTACTTAATAGCCTACACTATTACACACTTAAATTCACAATGACACAAATGCCAGTTCGCACACAATGTAATGTTAGGTCTATTGTACTTAAATCACTTATTCACACAATCCTTACATAATAATATCTTCACCTTAGTGCAAGAAGGTTGTATCTGCATTTTTCAAGTTTTGCAGGAGAGGCAAAAGAAGTGTTCTGGACACTTGCTACAGCACAAAGTGGAAACAGTAACACTGCACTGGTGCCTGTATGCACACATATCATAGACAGAGCTCCAGTCCTTTCATGGTAGCAAGAAAAAGTCAATACATGTTAAAACAGAAGAAAACTCATTTTTCGCCAAATGTCAGTTACAAGCTTCTTGCACTTAGGCGAATAAGTGTACTTAACATTAATATTTACATAACCTATTGTTAATCGATGATAGTCAGCATTTTGCGATCTTGTTGAATGTACATGTACAACTGTGATCTGCTACAAGTGCATAATGCCATTCATTGTTACTAGAGAGGAGGGCATTCCACATAGTGTTAACTACCAGTTAAACCGATCTAGAGTCTCATTAAAAGATAGAAAGTGGATAGCAATGCCAAATTGCAATACGGAATAAATATCAATCAAAAAACGATGCGACAACAAGTTTTTGTTTTGGAAAAGAGGTGAGAATTCAAAGGGAAAATAAATCTACCGGTATTGTGAAATTTATGCGATGCATTCACATTATATGCATAGAAATACCAAACAAGTAAGTAAATTTATATGAGTCAAACCTGGGATGGATTCATCTATCCCTGGGTTGGTTGTCCATATGAATTCAGTGGGTTCTATACATTACAAAATATAAGTGAATTCATTTCACAGACTCCTATTAGGGCAGGGCATTATTTGCTGCTACTTGCGTTAATACCTACAATATTTAGCACATGCAGATTCAATCTTATAATCAATCTATTAGCTCTGTACTTATTTTCTACACTATTATATAAGGTGTTAACAAAATGTAACATTATGACGTGTGAATCTATCACTATTTATCCAATCATTCACTTTTTTTTTTATTATTATTCATTCATTTTTATAAATAGCCATGCTCATCTGATTGTTTTGTTTGTTTTTTTTCAGTCGGAGTATGTTACTTTATAGTGTTTTACTGATTTGATTTTATATACACTGTCTTAAAGTTAACTTACGTGTTGCAGAATCTACATGTTGTGATATCTGGAATAGAATAAAAGTTGAATTATTAACATTGTTTTACTTCTGCACAGACAGTATTGAATGTTGACGGTTTTGCTATGATTAACTGTGTGCTGTATCCATGAATATATTCTATTGACTTGTAACCATGGGCGATATCAGGTCGCCTGCACCTATTTTTTAAGTTATAGAATCAGCCCAAGGGCAGGGTGCATCTTATAGACGGGGTTCTTGCATTATATAATACTAAACCTTCAAAAATCA
Source organism: Acholoe squamosa (assembly GCA_949317995.1). Lineage (NCBI taxonomy): Eukaryota > Metazoa > Annelida > Polychaeta > Phyllodocida > Polynoidae > Acholoe > Acholoe squamosa. Next base: position 64,819,060 of record OX439037.1, on the reverse strand, counting down.
AGCCTTAGGTGCCACTAACTCATGATGCACCTTATATGTGGTATGTGTCTCATATGCGAGGTATTACGGTAGGTTTGGTTTGTGGAGGTTTATTCGTATCAACTCATGATAAAGTAACACTATTGCAGTACTAAGTCACACATCTCAAGTGCATCTGTGGGCATTTTCCCTAGATACCAGAAAAATTAGTCGTACTTGGAATTTTCATTTTTGGCTCACGTCTGTGTCATATTCATATATGATGCCTATTACTCCGGCTATTATTGTATGAGGATGTGCCATATTAGATAATTCTAATCCTGGACTACCGGGATAGCACCGAGTAGATGCTTCTTTCATCCTACTTCCCTAATTCATACTGATATAGTTAACAAGAGTAGAATTTAATCTAACAAAATGCCATTTATATATGTCCCATAAGGGTCCTTCTTAAAAAAAAAGAAAAAAAAAAAAAAAAAAAGGGTCCTTCTTCAACAGACACGATATCTGATAAGTCAGGAGCTACTCCTGGTAATATCAAGCTGTTCTTTCTGTATGCAGTTTCACGCGTTGCCATTACAGCGGATCATGAGGATTTGGGGAGGGGCAGAAAACTCAACAATTTGAGCTGGATATGATCTAAATGATGAAGATTCAAACTGAATAAAAACAATGTAACATTTGAAAGCAATTTCACTTAAGCTTGATATACAGAAAGCACTGCCAACAATTTGAGAGTTTTAGATATCGAAAATGACTCAGTTACAGAAGGGCGGACCCAACTGGATGAACAAGGTTCAAGTGGTTGTGGACTGACATTACCCTATCTTTAACGACTAAGGCTTTCTTCAACAAAGGCTGTAAAAAAAAATACTAGTAAAATAAAATAGCTGAAAACATACAAGGGGAACACCACAATCCCTGAGTGTCACCGATATTGCATCGGTATAATCATAGACATTATCTCTAGGCTACATTTTTGGAGATAAGAGATGATATCATTTATGATCAGCATGACACTGGTGGCATTCTATTTCATTCATTAAGAAAGAGGATGTTTCAGTGTGTATTAGCACGACATTGGTGGCATTTTATTTCAGTCATTGTGAAAGAGGATGGTTCAGTGTTTATTGAATTAAGAATCTATCAAAGTTAAATACTGGCCTCAGAAACATCCTAATAGCAGGGACTAGTATATATAGTACGCCTGTGGTTTTAATATATGTCAGTCTAAAGACTATAGCAGATATTCACATGGAAACTGCGCCCTGGCTTTTGGAATAAGCTTTAAACCTCAGATGGAGTCTCTTTCAGCTAAAACTTTATAAGCCATGGCTTATACACAGGGTTTTATGATATATGATGGATATTATCTTCTAGTGTGCCATATCATTATATACCTGGCCCCCGTCCTATTTTACCATCAGGTCCGACAGACACATCCCTATCTCTACCCTAACATGGATGGTATAATGTCACCTGGTGATTTATTGGCCTTTACCCAATGTCAAATGTCACAGTCACCGCGAACACCATCCATGTTGAATGTACATCTACCGCCAAACCTGCCTGCCTCGGTGCTCCGTAAATACCCAATTTCCTGGGCACCATTGTGTTTGGACGTATAGACTTCCTATGTGTATAGTAGAGAAGAGTCCCTCAGCATAAGTGCTGACATCCAACATTGTACATGTACACGTAAAGAGTTCCGAGCCAGTTGTATGGGTACTGACAGGGTAGTTAAGTAGGGTGGAACCAGGGAAAGGAGTACTGACGCTAGCCCTCGGGAAAATGAATCATAATGAAATCCCCCCCCCTCCTGCATTAGCAACTTTGATCTGAGATTTGATACAGGATAACATTCTGTTACAGACCAAACTGATTTATTTCATCACTTTTACCAAATCAAACCCCCTGCCCTCCACCCTATGAATTTTGCATGTGTATAAGTTTAGGGGGGGGGGGGGAGCTTATTCAGTCAAATTGATGATAGGAATGCGAGTACACCTCCAAAAGATGCTACTCATCATGAGAAACAAGAATCTGGGGTTCGTTTTTGATTTTGGGCACTCTAACCGGAACCACCCCCTCCGAAATTAAGAAGTTGGAAAATATTTAATTAATTAATTTCTATTGCTCTATGGTCCATCTCAGGCTTCCCACAACTCTGGAGCACCCCAAAATGCACTTCATTTCAACACTAAAAAATCAAGAAATCAAAATAACATTATTTTGATTTTTTCGAAAAATCCAATATGGCCACTAGGAGCCTAAAAAAGGTATTTTAAAGTACACATCCCCCCCCCCAAAGCAACAGGCAACACTTGCAGTAGGTCATTATGAGTAAGGTAAGGTCTAGGATCATAAGGAAAGCATGCTGAATTAGATTAAACTATATTGGGCCCCGATATGGGTCACAATATTACATATACAGGCTTGTAGAATAGCGATAAATACAGATATGTCTATTCCAATTGCATATAGTATAACATAGTAAATGTGTGTTTTGGTAACTGCTACTCATCAAATAAGTAACATTGGGTACATGATGATGTCAATATATAGGTATGACAGATCCAATATGGCTGGCAAGACATCGTTCTTGCATTACATTGTAGAGAATACAAGGAGGACGGCTGTTAGCACCTCCACACTTCTACACTACCTTGATGCTACTGGCACGGTTGCCATGCTCGCCTCCCCTCATCAACTTCCGTTGGCAAGGGGGTCTCCATGGTACATGATGTCATAATGCAACAAAATGTATTGTCACCAAGGAACCGGTGCTGGTTACTGGTGCCTCCAGGTGCTGGTGAGTGGCACTCTCCAGGCCTAGACTTAAAACTCCAAACTGATGTTTGGAGAATATTAGACTGTGTCCAATATGGGTGACTGTCAAGGTTTCGACCATTCTAGATCTCATCAGGTGTATTGAGGTTATTCAAGGCATGGGATCATTGTTCCAGTTCCATCCTGTCTACATTTTGTGTAGACTGGGGATTTTTTCATTAAAATTAATGAATTAGCAATGGAGGAGACCAGATATATTATGTCATAGAGACATAGTCTAACATATTAATATCTATGTTTGGTATATTGTCCTGCGCGAATAAATATATACGGGGCTGCAACAATTAAGAATTGATGTCATTTTCCATATAATATTTATAAGTAAATCCCAGATTGGGGTATCGGTGGGTCCCACCCGGTATTCAAAATAATTTTTTGGACGGAGCTCAGGAGTGGGTGACCTAATGTTTCGCAGTGACAGACTGATCTAAAAGTTGGGTGCATCGATCAGATTCAGACCTAGAGGAACCTGGGTCCGTAGTTTAAGAATCCAGTTCCTCTCTAATTTATTGCGCAGTTTTTCTGCATAATCTGTGTGTGGATTCTTATTTATGAATTCCACAATGTGGACTTCCACATCTTTGAGGCCTTGGTGAATGTCAGAGTTAAAGTGGATTCCCATGTCGGTATTCATCTTCTTGTCTCTGATATTCCCAATGTGGGGGTAGAACCGTTGCATGAGGGTTTGCTTAGTTTGTCCCACATATTGTTTCTTGCAGCATTTGCAGCTGATGCAATATATGACATTGGTGCATTTGCAGGTCACATTTACCTTCGCTGCGTATGTCTGTTTAGTGACACCAGATGTTATCTCGCCACTTTTGTTCAGCAGGGGGCATAATTGGCATTTGCCATTATCACAATCTTTCGACGCTCTGCCACTCATGGCTGCCCGATGTTTGATCCCCCGTTCGGGATGATAGTTGATCCGTGACCTCACTAGACTGTTTCGTAATGAGGGTGGTTTTCTTAGGCCTATGACCAGACGTGTTTGGTGTAGGTGTCTGGTGCGTGCTGAGGTTCCCAGCATGTCCCAATTTGTTCTCACGATTTTCTGTAAGTCATTGAAGCAAGGATGGAAAGTTGTAACCAGAATGCACACGTCTTCTTGGTTCCTTTCCTTTTTGCTAACCGCGTAATCCCGGGGATTCGGCCGTGGAGTGCTTAAAGCTCTCACGAAGGCCTCTGCTACCAGTCTCTTTGGATAGCCTCTACATATGAAGTGACCCGCCTTGATAAGGCCCTGTCTTATGTAGTCATCTGTCAGCGTACAGATCCTTCGAATTCGTAGGAATTGCCCATACGGGATGCCCTTTTTGCAGTGCATTGGATGGGCGGAGGTATAATGTAGGTAGTTGTGGGCATCAGTGGCCTTGTTGTGAAGGTCAGTGATCAATTGGTTTCCTACCAGTTTTACACAGGTATCTAGGAAGGGTATTTCCGATTTTGAGATCTCCTGCGTGAATTTAATGTTATCATGTACCTCATTGAGGTATTGTATGAAATTCAACAATTTTTCTTCTCCGTGGTCCCAGAGGAGAAAGATGTCATCAATGAAGCGTACCCACAGTGTGGGTTGGAAGGGATATCCATAGACAAACCTCTCTTCAAAGTCTGCCATGAACAGGTTGGCAAAGGTGGGGGCGACTCTGGTCCCCATAGCCGTCCCACCTACTTGCAAGTAATGGTCACCATTGAAATCAAAATTGTTGAATTCAAGTACCATTTTAAGCATACTCAGGACGCTAGAATTGCTTGGTTCTCCTGGTCGTATGCTTCTATCTGGCCGATGTTTAATGAGCCAGCGAGCAACTGCCCTCCGACCTTCCTCATTGGGGATGTTGGTGTAGAGGGCTGTCACATCCAAGGTGCATAGGAGGGTATTTTCCCCAATTTTGTCCTTGGCATCCTCAAGTTTGAGTAGGAAGTGACCTGTATCCTTTATATAAGATTTGGTCAAGGGGACTATCGGTCTGAGGATGATATCTATCAAGGCCGATATCCTCTCCGTTGCACATCCATTGGCTGAGACAATTGGGCGGCCTGGTGGTTTATTACCTGGCTTATGTATTTTAGGTAGAAGATAGAAGTTGGGTGTTCTGTGTTCTACTGTTAATACTTTATTCAGAATTTGTTTATTCAACTCATTTTTCTGATGTAAGGTATTAAGGAAGAGATTGACTTTGGTGGTATGTTCTTCAGTTAGATCCTTGTCTAACTTTCTGTAGAATTTTGTGTCACCTAATTGTCTCAAACCTTCAGTTACATAGTCACTCGTATTCATGACTACTACTGCTCCACCTTTGTCTGCAACCTGAACCTTAGCCTGCAGGATAAAAGGGCGATGGACAGCCTCTCTGAGGACCAGTCCATCATCATCAAACCTCCAGAACCTTAGCCTGCAGGATAAAAGGGCGATGGACAGCCTCTCTGAGGACCAGTCCATCATCATCAAATCCAGAACCTTAGCCTGCAGGATAAAAGGGCGATGGACAGCCTCTCTGAGGACCAGTCCATCATCATCAAACCTGCAGACCACGGAGAAGAAAAATTGTTGAATTTCATACAATACCTCAATGAGGTACATGATAACATTAAATTCACGCAGGAGATCTCAAAATCGGAAATACCCTTCCTAGATACCTGTGTAAAACTGGTAGGAAACCAATTGATCACTGACCTTCACAACAAGGCCACTGATGCCCACAACTACCTACATTATACCTCCGCCCATCCAATGCACTGCAAAAAGGGCATCCCGTATGGGCAATTCCTACGAATTCGAAGGATCTGTACGCTGACAGATGACTACATAAGACAGGGCCTTATCAAGGCGGGTCACTTCATATGTAGAGGCTATCCAAAGAGACTGGTAGCAGAGGCCTTCGTGAGAGCTTTAAGCACTCCACGGCCGAATCCCCGGGATTACGCGGTTAGCAAAAAGGAAAGGAACCAAGAAGACGTGTGCATTCTGGTTACAACTTTCCATCCTTGCTTCAATGACTTACAGAAAATCGTGAGAACAAATTGGGACATGCTGGGAACCTCAGCACGCACCAGACACCTACACCAAACACGTCTGGTCATAGGCCTAAGAAAACCACCCTCATTACGAAACAGTCTAGTGAGGTCACGGATCAACTATCATCCCGAACGGGGGATCAAACATCGGGCAGCCATGAGTGGCAGAGCGTCGAAAGATTGTGATAATGGCAAATGCCAATTATGCCCCCTGCTGAACAAAAGTGGCGAGATAACATCTGGTGTCACTAAACAGACATACGCAGCGAAGGTAAATGTGACCTGCAAATGCACCAATGTCATATATTGCATCAGCTGCAAATGCTGCAAGAAACAATATGTGGGACAAACTAAGCAAACCCTCATGCAACGGTTCTACCCCCACATTGGGAATATCAGAGACAAGAAGATGAATACCGACATGGGAATCCACTTTAACTCTGACATTCACCAAGGCCTCAAAGATGTGGAAGTCCACATTGTGGAATTCATAAATAAGAATCCACACACAGATTATGCAGAAAAACTGCGCAATAAATTAGAGAGGAACTGGATTCTTAAACTACGGACCCAGGTTCCTCTAGGTCTGAATCTGATCGATGCACCCAACTTTTAGATCAGTCTGTCACTGCGAAACATTAGGTCACCCACTCCTGAGCTCCGTCCAAAAAATTACATTGTAGAGAATAAGAATCAAAGAAAAATACTAGAAGTTAGATACTATGAACTATGCCTATTTTTACAGGGTAGAGTATGAGGACTTAATGGAAAATGGGGAGTAGCAATGTGAGAGAACAGCCTCAAACAAACTTGGGTGTTCAAGTAGTAGCTTAAAGTAGTCCCATAACATTGTATCTTCAATCCATTTAATTACTTTGCATGGGTGCCAGAGTAGCAGATCTAGCTGAACTCAAAGACATATTACTTCCATCATAACCCTCAGAATCCAATTAACTATTGATCAGTTTTTATATTTCAACATGTATAAACCTTGTTTACTTGGGATATAGAATTATTCTGACTTGTGTTATATGAGGACCACTGATTCAATAGCCATGCCTCATTTACCAGTAAGACCAAAACATAAAGACATTGACCAAGGCTTCCAGCAGAGACATAACCCTGCTGGTAATTATCAAACACTACCTCTTGATGTAAACCATCCTGCCTTCTGGTTTACATGCAGAGCAGTTATTTAGCAAGATATATTCAACACCATTGATAGATGCATGATTGGTCAACGTAAACTACATGTATACATTGTCTGCATGATGCACCATTGCAGTGGTCTTGAGTTTACTTTCCTCCACTACTGTGCTCGTATATGTGCTGAACTTGTGGGTGTGTCAATCCTGTCAGGTTATCATTGTGCACAAATGCCACACTGGCTTTACAATAAGCTGGGCATTCAGCATCATATGAAACAAATGACTAGAGTGCAATCAGGCCTTATGCAGACCTCAAAGGGTGTATCCCTCTCATGCCCAAAATTAAAAAAATGCGCTCTAGGCATGTATATACAATGTATGTTCAAAAGTCTACCATTGGCTCCCTATTTGTCAGATTGGGATGGTTCAAACACTGGTGGACCTGTCATGGGACTGGCTTTCCAATGGTACAAATACATCATGGTACAGTATGGTGATAAGCAATGGTAAATCTGATATGTGTAATTCAATCGTTTAAAAAATAAAAGTGCACGCTCTAGACATGTGGGAAAACATATTAATCAAAGAAAAATTTGGACCCTGTGGTATTGATTATTTTATATTTCTATGTGAATATTCTCATTTTGAATGTCAGAAGAACAATTTAGATGTTAGAAATTACCTATGTTAGAGAAAAAATATAATAAACTGTGCTTTTCAATCCGAATAAGATCCAGCAAAGCTTTTAGACCCTTGTCCCTCCCTGTCAATACATGAATTGTTCTGACATACCTTTCATATCACATTTTTGGATTGATATTTCAATGCCACACCATTCCCTTTAGAATCAACCATGGGTAATTATCATTTTGCAGTGCGATACAAGAACAGGCACATACTTTATATTGAAATATGTTGAAAAAGTAACTGTGCCACCAATCCTTCCCCCTATGTGCCATCATACCAGGGGCATATCCTGGATTTTGAAAAAAAAAAGTGGGTGGCATAAATGTATAAGATACACATCCAAAGCAAAGCACAGTAAATTGCAAAGGGCATCAAAGCATCTATGGTGGCAGGGGTGGGAGGTCTGGGGGCGTCCTCCCCCCAGAGGAAAAATCTTATTTCTAAAAGACTTATTTTTTTATTTTAATGATTACTGATCGAAGGGAATTACAAACTAGGGAACCTCGAGTTTGGGTGATGCTCAGCGCATCAAATAATGTGTCACTGACATTTGTGTTGCCCTCACATCATCCCCACTAGGTTTAGGACACCCCCAAACACCTGGATATATGATATCTTATAAAAATTATATACTATTACAAATCCTTGTTTTTTTTTCCTGAATATGCAATTGTTTATTCATGGATTTTAAATCTGACAATGTCATACACCTTGTTTTTACCTCAGAGTACACCTGATGAGACCCTAAGAGGTCGAAACCTTGTTTTATTCCACCCATATTAAATATTGATTGATTGATTGATTTGTGTTTTACAGCACTTTAGCGGCACTAAGTGGCTATCCCGTGCTTCACAGGTTGATAATTTAACAGAGGAATGTGTCAGTGCCCGCGCATATGTGCACCACACACATCCTGAGGGGATAGGAAAGAGGAGATATAGACCCTTTTAAGTGGGCTAGGGAAGCCCGCCGTATTAAATAAATTTTAATATCCTCTAAATATATGTTTAGAGTTAAGCTCCAAGGCTTGGAGAGTGAAGCCACCCTGGGCCCTGGAGGATGCATTACAAAGTGGTGTATCCTAGGTGATGATGACATCATTGTACATCAGTAACAATGATCTCCTTTGAGACCCCCCTATCAACCAGAGTTGATAAGGTGAGGAGAGCATGGCAACGGTGCCATTCAAAGTAAGGTAGTGCTGAGGTGCGGAGGTCCAACATTTGTTCTCTAGAGTTTTTCTAAAAGACTTTTGCTGCATTCTGATGCATTTTTAGACCCTGAGAGGCTCTTCTAGTCTGAGACTGGCAGTGAGAATCATTCCTGCATCGTAAGTCTCATCCTGCCTTAGCCTATCCATTCCCCTGATGCCAGTTTGCTCTTTTCCTCACTTTTCTCTTCACTCTTGTCATAGCCTTGTCCTCAGTCTCTACTCCTGAATCTTGTAGTAAATGAGATTTATAGGCTAGTTTTTCACACATCATCACCATTTCTCAAGGCACAGTCTCATTTTGTCACCATACCACCCTCCTGCCTCCCTCTTAATGATAAGTTAGTCTCATCCTTTACTATCTACCCTATGAATTCATGTACTGTATTTAAAAGTTTCCTTGATCTCCTGGCCATAATATAAACATGTCTGTGAGGTAGAAGGCCAGTCTCAGTTGAGAAATGATAGTGAAGGAAGGAAGAAGGGAGACCATAGTTTAAACCCGCGACTCTTGCTGCCCCTCCAGTAAGTTTGGAGGCATTTCATTGTCTAGCCAAGTCCTATGCAGGGTCATGCAGCATGTGGTGTATGTCACCCGAAGGTGCTGACAACCCCAGGGTCAGAGGTCATATATCAGATAAGAAGCTGTTGGGTTTGAATCTAGACACCAAAACAAAAAGCTGTCATCTTCTATACAGCAGTTATACTAAAATGACAATTTCTGAAATTCACACCATTCACTTCATGGTAATACATGTAGTTATTTGTGTGAAAATGACAAATAAACTGTTACTTCTTAGTGAACACTAAGCAGATTTCTGTAAGGTCACTTAAAAAAATTTCAGCTTTACAGATCCACCCGCACCATATAAAAATAGCCACATTGTAGCTTTTTATTACAAATTTCCCTTAAAAAAAGTGTAAAAATCCCTCATCCACTGAGAAAAATTTCCATAGACAAAATAATTCATATCTCAGCGATTATTTTGAGTAGAAACATAATCTAAAAAGCATATTAATCCCCATTTCTCCATCTGCAATTTACATGGGGTTAAAGTTTGATCTGTTTATGAAAATACTTAGAAATATATTTTTATATACTTACAAAAATAATCAATAAATAAAAATAAAAAAGACCCTCCCTCATCACTCTAGACCCAAATAAAAATAAATAAAAAAGCCTCCCTCCCGCACCCTATTTTTGAGAAAAGTATCTGCAAAGCTGAACATTTTTTTTAAGTGGCCTAATGCTGTGTCCCGTCTCAGGCATCCACATGGAGCTGTGTATGTCTGTGATACTGTATACCAGACAACTGGTGCTGTCAGTGAATAACCAATCAGGGGGAACTACTGTGTGTCTGCCTGTCACTCACCCCATCAAACGGTTTTCTGGGTTGTAATATTCAAATTTACATCTGCATTTACTTCAATAATATAACAATATCAAATTAATCCCAGATGGGATCATTCGCCCTTGGTTCACACATAGTTATGCAGCTTTAGAAAAACAGGGACTCAATATATCAAAAGAAATATTTGGATACATTGCTGACCTGTGTACATCAGCTGGCACAGAGGGCATTTAAAAAGGGGTGTGGCATGCAGTTTATATAGTGGAGCGGCAGGTTTAAGCCACAAAGGGAGACCATGAGGGTTGGTGTAGGTAATTTTCTTTGAAAATTCTAAGGTGATTGGCTTAAAGGAAATGTACCTTGAGCAAAGATATATATCCTGTCTTCTTTGCTTTTAGGAGCTTTGGAAAAAAATACTGAAAAATATTATGTCAAATATTGTATTTTGGGAGGTTTTGAAATTGAATCATAAGTCTGGTTCTAGTAGGAATATTTGAGAAATTCTTTCAGTTTTGGAAAGCCCAGGATCCAAAATCCCAAGCCAGTTGTCGCCAATTTCAAGGTTATTGTCGCCACTTTTTGGTGACATGGCGACTGCTGCCCACCCCTGCTTTAGTATTTACATATTACTGATTTGATGATTAGCAGTTACCAAAATACCCATTCACTATGACTTTAGAAACAGTTGTTAGCCTATATGCAATTGGAATAGGTTTATCTCTATTTACCGCTATTTTATGAGCCTGTATATGTAATATTGTGACCCATATAGGGGTCCAATACAGTTTAATCTGATTCAGCATGCTTTCCTCATGATCCTAGACCTTACCTTACTCATAATGACTTATTACAAGTGTTGCCTGTTGTTTTAGGGGTGCATCTTTGCTATAAATTCCCGTTTTAGGCTCCTGGCAGCTATACATTGGATTTTTTCGAAAAATTCAAAATAATGTTATTTTGACTTCTTGATTTTTTATTGTTGAAATGAAATGCATTTTGGTATGCTCCAGCACAGTGGGAGGCTTGTGATGGACCATACATCAATTAAAATGAATTGATTAAATATTTTCCAACTTTTTAACTTTGGAGGGGGTGTGGTCTGGGTGGTTAGTGCCCAAAATCAAAAACGAACCTCAGATTCTTGTTTCTCATGAAGAGTAGCATCTTTTGGAGGTGTACTCCAAATAATGTTGGTCTAAGCTCTCCCCTAATAGCATAAGCCACACCCTGACTTTGGGAGGAAGCTAAAACCTTACCTGCGGCTCAAAAATTGGATTCTACAGTGTAAAAGGATCATCTATAAGCCCCACCCTGAGTTCAGAAACATCCTGTAAGCCGCAGGTACAGTTGGCCCCTATGATGGTTAAGGAGCCAAGGCTTAAACAGAGTCTTGGAGTAGCTACGACACAGGCGGCATTTCTACATGTAAATGCTATACAATGCTGGCATATTTGGTAAACATTCAGCAGCACGTAAAGCACAATGTACCTTGTTAATATATGAGATACATCTGCACAAAAAAAAACTCTAAAGGGCTTATCACAGAGACTGTTTTATGAGGCTTTTAGCTCATGGACTTCATAATGCGTCATGAGCCCTCGGTGCTGAACATTGACCTATGTACAATTTATGGACTTAAAGTTCACTTTGTTAATTAATGATTTAATTGCCCATGTGAGTGTACTTCCGGTCTCACAAGTTGGGTTTTTCTTTCTTTTTTTACATTAAACTCACGTAAAGCAGGTGTCTATTCACAAGGATCAGCTCAACTGTGGCCCCTCGTGTGAACAAGCAATATACATGTACGTCCTTTAATGCTTGTAGCAATTTCTATAAAGCTGACCAAAAACTATATTGCGCTTTAACGATAGATACATATACCCCCGGCTGGTGGACATTAGGGAATCCATTTCAGTGTTTTCGCCCCCAGCCATAGGTAGATTCTAACACCTAATTAGTCTAGAGGTTTGTTTTATTTGACTATCATCTTCTGATTGCCCTAGCCCAATATCAGATTATAATGAATGAATTGTGCTTGTTAGAGCCTTAAACGAAAAGAATGTGCCCACTTAAATCACTTATGAAATATGTGTACATGTGACATTCTCAAAAACTACTATAAGTTACACGCTGGTGCAAGTAGGAGGTTAAAGGATCTACACATCTCTGGACCACACAATGGTATGTGCTGAATGTACCCCTTGTTCTCCTAGGAACTGCACTAAAAGGAGGTCACCGGGTGACCAGGTATCGTGCAAAGACCCATCTTGTTGACCTTTTTCCAGTCTTTCAGGTGAGTATATCACAAAAGATCTTTAATACATTGGTATTGACTTCCTTATATGGTGAGAAAAAAGATAGTAATTCAAAAAACAAAACTTTATACATTTTAATACCTTACAACTATTTTCTAGTTGAAGGAAGAGAAAGAAAATAACTCAGTCTCACACATATTACTTTTTCTGGTATGCGAATTCAGCAGTACTAGGTAACATGCTAATTAACACACTACTTTAGTCAACGTCTTGAGACGCTAAAAAGTCTCGTCACATGACATTTGAGTGAGGAGTGACAAGAATACAGATGAACCGACATCTTTTCCAAACCGATCTATGTTTGTCTCTTGTAAGACATAAGATTCTGTTTTATAAGTAGAAACCTTGCTGCCTCTTACACTAGTAATATATCCCAGAATTATGACAATCAACAGGTGTCGGGCTTCCCTAGCCCACTTAAAAGGGTCTATATCTCCTCTTTTCTATCCCCTCGGATGTGTGTGGTGCACATATGCGTGGGCACCGACACATTCCTCTGTGAAATTGTGTAATGTAGTTCTCGCCATGGATATGACCTTAGCTGTCGAAAAGGCGTTAAACATCAATTACTCACTCCCTCACTCACTCAAGCAACAGGTGCTGGAGCTGAACAAAACATTTCTACACGTAACAGGATATCAAATAAACTAGGGAACATCTGATCTTTTTTTCTCAAAGCACAAGTCATGGAGATCATTGAAGTAAGAGAGGTGTGACCACTTTAAAAAACAATTTTGATTATGATAAAAGACAGAAAGCAGATGTAATACAGGGGCGTAGGAAAAGGGGGGGCCAGGGGGGCCTGGGCCCCCCCCCAATCATAAAGGAGGTGGGGCCTGAGTATGTCTGCCCCCCCCCATACTCAGGCCCCCCCCCCAAAAAAAAAAAAAATTACCAAGAAATCACAATGAATTGAACAAGAAGCTAAAACTTTGCATCTCAAAATAGATTGATATAGTAATGGGATAGGGGAATTGGGGGCCTGGGCCTCAAATTAGCTCTGAAATTCATCAAAAATTACTTTTCTATAGAATTTTTATATAGGTATGTATAGGCTCTATTGCGCTTGAGCCGACAATTCAAGGTGGTCAAGGTGGGGACCCTGCTGGGACCCCTCAATGAAGATTTGCTTCCTACGCCTCTGTAATAATAAAGACTGTGAATCATATCCTCAGTTGTCTTATCAATACACCACTCAGAGAAATATTCGTGGTGAATGAGCTCATTTTATGGGTGCACTGAGTGCTCGGACTGAGTGTTAATGAATAGCTTTGGACATTTGAAAGGCTATCGGGCTATGCGGGCATTCAGTACTACTTAACCCATGGTTATAATTATTGTGAGAATTGCTCGTGCAGGTCACTCTGTACAGTCTAATGGCCATATTCTTCTCTGACACTACCCACATACCCCTACAATATGGGTCCATGGCAGGATATTGGGTAAAAGGCTGAGATTTGTACATGGACTAGCCTTATTGGTGAAAAGAGCATTCATGTCGCCGTTAACAACACAAGTCTATTACTCTTACTCAATATCATGGAAGTATTGAATCTGATCGACTCATCTCCTTCCATATCTCTAGTGTGCACACATTCTTTGTTTCTTTTTCTTTTTCCAGTGTGTGTAAAGCATGAGTACTTATTTCGGTTTTACCCTGCAGGGTAGTGACAAGATGTTCCCTAACCCCAACTTTGACCAAACTTAGAAAAGGTCAAACCTAAAAGGTCAAACTGAAAAATGAGACAGCGATTAAGACCTAGGTAACTCCAGTCTCAGTTCAACCAACCTTCCACAAGTGTGCACCACGGTAGGGGTATAAGATATCTATATGGTCTGAATATAAGATATTATTGTTGCATAGCCTTTACACTTGTGAATCACATATGGGAGCATTTACATCTATCTTCCCTCTGTCTTCTGATTATCTGTGTGTGTGTGTGTGACCTAGACTACAGAGATGTAAGTGGGACAGACACTACACTGTAAGAAATGTGTGTTGCATTTACACGCTTTGTAACACACTTCTTTGCAGCATATTTTTACTCACTTATTTTTTTAACACACAACACATTTTTGCCAAAAGTGTGTTAAGAAGTGTGTTCATATCAAAAGGGTGTTACACCAAAAGTGTGTTGCTAAAAGTGTGTTCATGCATATAGTGTGTTCATAGAAAGTGTGTTGCTCCACAAAGTGTTTAGATATGAATGTGAGTTAATATTTTTACAATAAATGGGGTGGGTTGGGGGGGGGCATTTAGCCTTTATTTCTTCATATTTTCATTCTGGTGTACTTGTTATTGTCCTGGGATGATGTGATGAAGGTAACCATGAGGCACACATACTTAATCTGGAAAGGAATAACAATATGTTTTTGTAAGACCATAATTATGATATGTTGATTTAGTGCATAAATTGTCCTAATATCACTTAAACTTCTACATTAAAATGTACTAATACATAGATAACATATGTTCTGATTTCCCTGTCTAGAATTTAGAATAGTGACTGAGTCTAGGCTCCCATATGTAAAAAAAAGTCACTATGTAGGTACATTAAAATGATAAAGAATTATATTCAAAATGCAGAATAGTCCCACTTACCTATTCCTGGTATTTTGCCAATCACAAATCAGCATGGGAACTTGTTAGTGACTGGAGCAAGCAGATTGTAGTTTTCTGAAACAGAAGAATTGGTGAATGAACACTGTATGCTACACTAGATAGTATGTTAGGCAGCATATTGATACAGCTTTTAGAGAATTTCTTTATGTGAGTGTAAATCTATAATAGACCAACTTACTACACTCTATTACAGCTGGTATAGCACTAGTGTTGAGGATGACATATAAGATTACTTACCAGAAATAAGCAGAGAAGTGAAGACACTCCTCTCTCCAGCAGGTGCAGATTCAAACTGACTGTGTGTAACTGTCATAACTGACCTTTGGTTAGATGGGGGGCAATTAATGGGTTACATAATACCACTGATAAGACTGAAGGATTAATAAAATGTGTGTTGATTTAACACACTTTTCAATACCTAAACACTTTTGAGAAAAAAGTGTGTAAGTGTGTTAGAAAAAGTGTGTTGATGCCCTCAAAGTGAGTAAAATGCTCAAAGTGGGTTGAATATCCATGTGTGTTACAATCTTGTGTGTTCCCACAACACACATTATTTACAGTGTAGTTATATGGACCTGTCATTACAATCAGTATGGCTATATGCAGGCACTAATCTCTGCTCCAGCTGGTCCAGTCTCCACAGGTCAGACTCATTAACCCTTGAACAAGTATTCCCATTTACCAGTTTAACTCGCAACAGAACCAATATATACAGCTTTTTACAGCTTATTTTCTAAGTGTGGATGCGGCTGCACTTGAGGAATTCGATACATGTATATAGAGATTCATAAGAGATGGAGTATTTTCAAAATCCCAGGCTTAGAGAATCTTGTTAAGTCAAGGCGTGGCTTATATTAGCAAAGGCGCAGCCTATACACGAGGACTTATTATAAGCTACATCAGTCTAGCACTTCTATAATTGAGTGTCTGGTGAGACTATATTGTCTACTGGATCGTATACAAAAAGATAGAAGCTCGTATACAAAATCATGATAAGTCATATTTCACAGACCTATGTAGGTGCAGAGTGGCCTGGTTTCATGTCCAACCTTTGTATTTTGCACATTCACGTTAGCTACCATATCAATGGGTAATGTGGACAGACATCCCACTCATATTAAACATACATGTAGCTATTACTGCAATCCTAGCATGGTGATACCAACTGTATTAAAAGTTGGCCATGCACCATTATAAATTTTACGCCTTTTCTCTCGAGTTCTACCTTAATATGCGAATCTGCTTCACTATGAAACAAGTCTTAAAACATAAACTCGATTTACAATGTCTCAAGCTTATACCACTGGTCACCCATATAAACCCTATATCACCCTTAAAACACGGAGCATTGGCTCTGGTAGCAGGAAGGAGGGCACGCCCCTTTCAATAAAGACTACCGTAGTTCATCTGCTTGAGTGTTTAGGTGGAAATACACTCACAGAAATACTTGGCGCAGAGCCATCAGCTGGGTTGTCACCAGCATCAATTACTTCCTGTTTGATACAAAACCATCGCATAATATTCAGTGGGAGGGGCGGGTTCATTGTAACAAAGTAGAACTTTGAACTTGTAAAAAGGAAACTTCCTAAATGGAAAATAGTACAGTCTTCATTATTCATTAATCTTTATATCAATTACACGTGTGCATAATCAAAATACATTACAGCACTATGCAGCATTTTAGGGGTTAAATTGACCGAGGAGCGGAAGAAGAGGGGAAGTCCAGCATGTAGACATGCAGTTTAGTAAGTGATTTATGGATGTTATCGCCATTGCGACAGCTAACGTCAAAATTATGGTGGGTAAACGATATTAGACTTCACTTTGATAGGTGAATGTGTTACCGTAGACGTAGTGCCCATGTATATTTGTACCAGACACAGAGAGAGTCACGGAGCCAGAAGATGAGATAACGACCCTTTTAAGGTGGATTGAGAAGCCCTGCAAGGCTATTACTGGTTATAAACACAAATAGATATAATAGAGTAAAACTCTCTGTTAGTGATACAAAGTCAGATCACATTGTGTAGTTTAATAGTGTCGGTATTTTGGGATTACTGCCCCAAGTAGGACTGAAACACGCCTCATAATAGGGTCATATACCCGCCCTATACGCAATATTCAGACTTGCGTCCAAAATCGTTTTTTCCCTAGCCTAAATTGGAGGACGCGAAACTACTTTAGCTATTGGACTAGAACGGGAACATTTCAAGTGATATAATTCAATCACTTTTATTAGAAATACGAGGGACAGATTTGTGAATGATTTTTGTTGGGGTCTGTATGCACTCCACATTTTCGCATCGTTGAATATTTGCAATCTTAATTGGTATTCTGCCAATGTTGTGATAATTCAACAGCAATTTGACAGAATTGCGAATACATGTATATGATGAATTTATATTACATGTACATATAATTAAAGCCCATCTAAGGACTATGTCTGCAGTAACTTGACAGCTTATAATTGGAGTATACATTTTCCTGACATAATTCCATGTGAAGTGACATACTCTTTATGAACTGACACAGTCATACATAACCTTATAAACATCTATAGCTCAATACAGCAAGAAAAGGTGACTCTTCAGAGAAGTTGTTGTTAAGGGTTTTGCACTTTTCTCATAGGAATGCAAATATTCATTGATGGTCCTCCCATATGATATACATTATTTTAAAGATTACTGTGGCATTCATATGTGGCCTCTGCAAACTAAATCAGGAGTATTTCACTAAAACCAACCTCGACGCAACTTTAATAATTCATAAGAAGGTTACCCTTTTTTTTTTTGCTGCATGGGTCTATATGATGTGAATGACACTGCCTATAGATAGAAGCACGTGCTGACCCTATCCCTGTATAGGACAGTGAAGTGGCAGAGTGGGATCATGGTGGTGTGCTTGTGGACATGATAGACCAGCAACAGACCTGTAGCATGTACCAGACATATGACATGAACCATGGGAAGAACCATGTACAGGCCAAAAACCTGCACAAAAGTAAAGCAAATAAAGTAG